>CAWUFW010006672.1:330000-930000 GCA_963921515.1 Calotriton arnoldi
AACCTTTAAGGAACAATTCAGGGCGGTTTGAGACCCTCTTCAGCCAAAAGATCAACGGGTTTACTATTGTAACTTAAACTATTCAGAAACAATGTTCCGTTGACTCTTGAGAGCTGCGGACACCGGGTGCACGTGGGCCCTGTCCAGTGGATGACTGGCACAAACAGCATGCCACCAGGCTTTACAAGAAACAAGCAAACAGCAAGCCACCAGGCTTTACAAGAAACAAGCAAACAGCAAGCCACCAGGCTTTACAAGAAACAAGCAAACAGCATGCCACCAGGCTTTACAAGAAACAAGCAAACAGCAAGCCACCAGGCTTTACAAGAAACAAGCAAACAGCATGCCACCAGGCTTTACAAGAAACAAGCAAACAGCATGCCACCAGGCTTTACAAGAAACAAGCAAACAGCAAGCCACCAGGCTTTACAAGAAACAAGCAAACAGCATGCCACCCGGCTTTACAAGAAACAATCAAACAGCATGCCACCAGGCTTTACAAGAAACAAGCAAACAGCAAGCCACCAGGCTTTACAAGAAACAAGCAAACAGCAAGCCACCAGGCTTTACAAGAAACAAGCAAACAGCATGCCACCAGGCTTTACAAGAAACAAGCAAACAGCAAGCCACCAGGCTTTACAAGAAACAAGCAAACAGCATGCCACCAGGCTTTACAAGAAACAAGCAAACAGCATGCCACCAGGCTTTACAAGAAACAAGCAAACAGCATGCCACCAGGCTTTACAAGAAACAAGCAAACAGCATGCCACCAGGCTTTACAAGAAACAAGCAAACAGCATGCCACCAGGCTTTACAAGAAACAAGCAAACAGCAAGCCACCAGGCTTTACAAGAAACAAGCAAACAGCATGCCACCAGGCTTTACAAGAAACAAGCAAACAGCAAGCCACCAGGCTTTACAAGAAACAAGCAAACAGCATGCCACCAGGCTTTACAAGAAACAAGCAAACAGCAAGCCACCAGGCTTTACAAGAAACAAGCAAACAGCAAGCCACCAGGCTTTACAAGAAACAAGCAAACAGCATGCCACCAGGCTTTACAAGAAACAAGCAAACAGCAAGCCACCAGGCTTTACAAGAAACAAGCAAACAGCATGCCACCAGGCTTTACAAGAAACAAGCAAACAGCAAGCCACCAGGCTTTACAAGAAACAAGCAAACAGCATGCCACCAGGCTTTACAAGAAACAAGCAAACAGCATGCCACCAGGCTTTACAAGAAACAAGCAAACAGCATGCCACCAGGCTTTACAAGAAACAAGCAAACAGCAAGCCACCAGGCTTTACAAGAAACAAGCAAACAGCATGCCACCAGGCTTTACAAGAAACAAGCAAACAGCATGCCACCAGGCTTTACAAGAAACAAGCAAACAGCAAGCCACCAGGCTTTACAAGAAACAAGCAAACAGCAAGCCACCAGGCTTTACAAGAAACAAGCAAACAGCATGCCACCAGGCTTTACAAGAAACAAGCAAACAGCAAGCCACCAGGCTTTACAAGAAACAAGCAAACAGCATGCCACCAGGCTTTACAAGAAACAAGCAAACAGCATGCCACCAGGCTTTACAAGAAACAAGCAAACAGCATGCCACCAGGCTTTACAAGAAACAAGCAAACAGCATGCCACCAGGCTTTACAAGAAACAAGCAAACAGCATGCCACCAGGCTTTACAAGAAACAAGCAAACAGCAAGCCACCAGGCTTTACAAGAAACAAGCAAACAGCATGCCACCAGGCTTTACAAGAAACAAGCAAACAGCAAGCCACCAGGCTTTACAAGAAACAAGCAAACAGCATGCCACCAGGCTTTACAAGAAACAAGCAAACAGCAAGCCACCAGGCTTTACAAGAAACAAGCAAACAGCAAGCCACCAGGCTTTACAAGAAACAAGCAAACAGCATGCCACCAGGCTTTACAAGAAACAAGCAAACAGCAAGCCACCAGGCTTTACAAGAAACAAGCAAACAGCATGCCACCAGGCTTTACAAGAAACAAGCAAACAGCAAGCCACCAGGCTTTACAAGAAACAAGCAAACAGCATGCCACCAGGCTTTACAAGAAACAAGCAAACAGCATGCCACCAGGCTTTACAAGAAACAAGCAAACAGCATGCCACCAGGCTTTACAAGAAACAAGCAAACAGCAAGCCACCAGGCTTTACAAGAAACAAGCAAACAGCATGCCACCAGGCTTTACAAGAAACAAGCAAACAGCATGCCACCAGGCTTTACAAGAAACAAGCAAACAGCATGCCACCAGGCTTTACAAGAAACAAGCAAACAGCATGCCACCAGGCTTTACAAGAAACAAGCAAACAGCATGCCACCAGGCTTTACAAGAAACAAGCAAACAGCATGCCACCAGGCTTTACAAGAAACAAGCAAACAGCAAGCCACCAGGCTTTACAAGAAACAAGCAAACAGCATGCCACCAGGCTTTACAAGAAACAAGCAAACAGCAAGCCACCAGGCTTTACAAGAAACAAGCAAACAGCATGCCACCAGGCTTTACAAGAAACAAGCAAACAGCAAGCCACCAGGCTTTACAAGAAACAAGCAAACAGCATGCCACCAGGCTTTACAAGAAACAAGCAAACAGCATGCCACCAGGCTTTACAAGAAACAAGCAAACAGCATGCCACCAGGCTTTACAAGAAACAAGCAAACAGCATGCCACCAGGCTTTACAAGAAACAAGCAAACAGCATGCCACCAGGCTTTACAAGAAACAAGCAAACAGCATGCCACCAGGCTTTACAAGAAACAAGCAAACAGCATGCCACCAGGCTTTACAAGAAACAAGCAAACAGCAAGCCACCAGGCTTTACAAGAAACAAGCAAACAGCATGCCACCAGGCTTTACAAGAAACAAGCAAACAGCAAGCCACCAGGCTTTACAAGAAACAAGCAAACAGCATGCCACCAGGCTTTACAAGAAACAAGCAAACAGCATGCCACCAGGCTTTACAAGAAACAAGCAAACAGCATGCCACCAGGCTTTACAAGAAACAAGCAAACAGCAAGCCACCAGGCTTTACAAGAAACAAGCAAACAGCATGCCACCAGGCTTTACAAGAAACAAGCAAACAGCATGCCACCAGGCTTTACAAGAAACAAGCAAACAGCATGCCACCAGGCTTTACAAGAAACAAGCAAACAGCATGCCACCAGGCTTTACAAGAAACAAGCAAACAGCATGCCACCAGGCTTTACAAGAAACAAGCAAACAGCATGCCACCAGGCTTTACAAGAAACAAGCAAACAGCAAGCCACCAGGCTTTACAAGAAACAAGCAAACAGCATGCCACCAGGCTTTACAAGAAACAAGCAAACAGCAAGCCACCAGGCTTTACAAGAAACAAGCAAACAGCATGCCACCAGGCTTTACAAGAAACAAGCAAACAGCAAGCCACCAGGCTTTACAAGAAACAAGCAAACAGCATGCCACCAGGCTTTACAAGAAACAAGCAAACAGCATGCCACCAGGCTTTACAAGAAACAAGCAAACAGCATGCCACCAGGCTTTACAAGAAACAAGCAAACAGCATGCCACCAGGCTTTACAAGAAACAAGCAAACAGCATGCCACCAGGCTTTACAAGAAACAAGCAAACAGCATGCCACCAGGCTTTACAAGAAACAAGCAAACAGCATGCCACCAGGCTTTACAAGAAACAAGCAAACAGCATGCCACCAGGCTTTACAAGAAACAAGCAAACAGCAAGCCACCAGGCTTTACAAGAAACAAGCAAACAGCATGCCACCAGGCTTTACAAGAAACAAGCAAACAGCAAGCCACCAGGCTTTACAAGAAACAAGCAAACAGCATGCCACCAGGCTTTACAAGAAACAAGCAAACAGCATGCCACCAGGCTTTACAAGAAACAAGCAAACAGCAAGCCACCAGGCTTTACAAGAAACAAGCAAACAGCATGCCACCAGGCTTTACAAGAAACAAGCAAACAGCATGCCAACAGGCTTTACAAGAAACAAGCAAACAGCAAGCCACCAGGCTTTACAAGAAACAAGCAAACAGCAAGCCACCAGGCTTTACAAGAAACAAGCAAACAGCAAGCCACCAGGCTTTACAAGAAACAAGCAAACAGCATGCCACCAGGCTTTACAAGAAACAAGCAAACAGCATGCCACCAGGCTTTACAAGAAACAAGCAAGCAGCATGCCACCAGGCTTTACAAGAAACAAGCAAACAGCATGCCACCAGGCTTTACAAGAAACAAGCAAACAGCATGCCACCAGGCTTTACAAGAAACAAGCAAACAGCAAGCCACCAGGCTTTACAAGAAACAAGCAAACAGCATGCCACCAGGCTTTACAAGAAACAAGCAAACAGCATGCCACCAGGCTTTACAAGAAACAAGCAAACAGCATGCCACCAGGCTTTACAAGAAACAAGCAAACAGCAAGCCACCAGGCTTTACAAGAAACAAGCAAACAGCATGCCACCAGGCTTTACAAGAAACAAGCAAACAGCAAGCCACCAGGCTTTACAAGAAACAAGCAAACAGCATGCCACCAGGCTTTACAAGAAACAAGCAAACAGCATGCCACCAGGCTTTACAAGAAACAAGCAAACAGCATGCCACCAGGCTTTACAAGAAACAAGCAAACAGCATGCCACCAGGCTTTACAAGAAACAAGCAAACAGAAAGCCACCAGGCTTTCCAAGAAACAAGCAAACAGCATGCCACCAGGCTTTACAAGAAACAAGCAAACAGCATGCCACCAGGCTTTACAAGAAACAAGCAAACAGCAAGCCACCAGGCTTTACAAGAAACAAGCAAACAGCATGCCACCAGGCTTTACAAGAAACAAGCAAACAGCATGCCACCAGGCTTTACAAGAAACAAGCAAACAGCATGCCACCAGGCTTTACAAGAAACAAGCAAACAGCAAGCCACCAGGCTTTACAAGAAACAAGCAAACAGCATGCCACCAGGCTTTACAAGAAACAAGCAAACAGCATGCCACCAGGCTTTACAAGAAACAAGCAAACAGCATGCCACCAGGCTTTACAAGAAACAAGCAAACAGCATGCCACCAGGCTTTACAAGAAACAAGCAAACAGCATGCCACCAGGCTTTACAAGAAACAAGCAAACAGCAAGCCACCAGGCTTTACAAGAAACAAGCAAACAGCATGCCACCAGGCTTTACAAGAAACAAGCAAACAGCAAGCCACCAGGCTTTACAAGAAACAAGCAAACAGCATGCCACCAGGCTTTACAATAAACAAGCAAACAGCATGCCACCAGGCTTTACAAGAAACAAGCAAACAGCATGCCACCAGGCTTTACAAGAAACAAGCATGCTGCTTTTCCAATTCGAGGTTATTGGGTGGAAGACTTTAGCTCTCAAGGTATCTAATAGGTGAGGTGGGGGCATTAGGTGAGACCAAACTGGGGACAGGCTCCTGAAGAACAACATTATGTACATGAGGTGGAACTTGACTTTCAAAATCTAAATCACATGTAACAAATCCCAGTGAGGTGAGCAGCAATGCTCCTGTGTAGAGACCTTCATTTAATAGAAGAGGGTGGGAGTCACAAATAGTCTGTTCTATATAAAAATCATTGTTTGGGGAACATTGGCTGTCTCTCCATCTTCCATACCTCACCTCTCTGCTTCCTTCTCAGGCTCCTCTCTACCTCCCCACTCCCTACATCACCTCTACTTTTGTTTTCTCTCTACTTCACATCTCTCTCTCTCATGACCTCATCTCTCTGCCCTCACTACCTCGCCTCTACAGGCACCTCACAGTTGGTTCCTCCTTAAATTGGGTTTGGAGATTTGGGTTTTGTAGAGCGCGAACAATTACCCTGGAGCGTCTTGGCGCTAAGCAACAAGGAAACATGAAAACCACCATGAAGATTTAGGAAAAAGCCAGGTTTTTAAAAGCTTGCGGAAACTCAAAATGGAGGAGGCAGACTTTACTTCCAGAGGAAGCAATTTCCAGTTCCGGGCGGTACATATCACACAACTCCTACCTCCCCAGGAGGAGAGTTTGTAGGATGGCACCACCAGAGTCCTGGCTGTACTAGACCTGAGAGTCCTATCGGGGACAAACCTTCTAAGTTTTTCTCTTAGAAATGCTGGGCCTCGTCCCTGCAGCGCTTTGTAGGTGACACAAAGCGCTTTAAAAAATATCCTCCGGTGCACAGGGAGCCAGTGTGGAATCACCATGGCCTGAGAGCCTCGGGATTCTATGTCAGGACCGGAGGCGAAGATTATGCATTGCTTTCTTCACTCTTTATTCACTGCATGTTCAAAGGTAAAAGTAAAAAACACTGCAACAGTACTACAACTCCCATGAACCACAGCGAGTAACCATGGCCACCAATAGCCCAATCAAGTAACAGTCCGAGAGTCTATATAATACAGATCATGCCGTAGTCCTTCCTCTTTCTTCACTGCTCTACGTCAGTTAAGTCGCCTTTTTCATTCCTTCCTGACAGTAAAGTTAGTGGGATAATTGGGCTCTCTTACGTAGTATTGCATATTTGGTGTCTGTAACAACGAACACTCGCTCTTTATTGTAAGTGATCTCTTGTTAGCAGGTTGACTTCTATCGCACAGTAGGCAAAGCGCAAACCGCCCGAGTGCGTCTCCCTTGTACCGTGCGGGTGGCACTCTTTCGTGCTCCCCAGCGCATTCCTTGCACGCGGAGCAGCTCTGTCAGCACTCCAGCAGTCGCATAGCGCTAAGGGAAGTAGAGCGGTCTTCCCTGCTTTGTGCCTCTTCCCTTCAACCCTTGCCTGACACCGCGGAGGCGCTTAGCTTTGAAGCGCATAGATCAGTTTTTTCTTGGGTGGTGACGGACCGCGAGTGCGGCACGAGTGGCAGGCTTAGCCCGCTTTGAAGGTAAAAATTACCTCAACACCACCTCAGAGCACCAGCGAGGGGGCTGCCCTTTTAAAACACTTGCAGGGCGTAGTGGTGCTCTCACCCTTCATGATGCAGTCCCAGAGGGACCACGACTACTCAACCTCATGTACCTCGCAGGAGGTTTGCGCCCCCCCCCCAACGGGGCCTTCCTGCAGAGGTGGACAAGGTCCTCACCTAGGCCATTTCTCAGGCACTTGCCCCTCTGCAGGAAAGTGTCGCCAAACTGTCGGCCCAAGTATACAAAGGCACAGAGACACTTGGGGATGGGGGGGGCTGGGCCTAGTGTGGTGACCTCGGTCCCTACACGCAAGGCCGACAAGCGTGACGCGGGGTACCTGGAGGGCTTTAGCCATCTGGCTGAGGTCTTCCATAAGAGTGCGCGCACGCTGAAGGAAGCACCCTACCGAGAGGAAGACAAACCCGGGGTAATGGGCAATGATGTCGCAATGGAATTTGACCCCGAGGAGGGGTTCCCTGATTTGGGGGAGGGTGACTTAAAGGACAATAACGTTTCCTCCGATGAGGCCCAGGACTCGGGCAGATTCTGGCGTCCACATTTGGCCAATTCAGAATCATATGAGGGAGACCATGTCCCTAATGACATGTTTGATCCCGAGGGAATATATCGACCGCGCTCCGCGGAGTGGGTCCCTGAGAGAAAAGTAGCATAGTATGTGGCGAGCAAGATCCGCCAGCCTCTTAGCAAAGAGGTTAGGACCCGCCCCTTGGTGGAGTGCCCCAGATCATCTCTAGGAGATAAGGTCACAGCGAACCACGATATTGACCACAAATTGTGTACCTTCTTCGCCAAATATATGAGGGACCCCAAGAAGGGGATAGACCAGTCCTGGAGGGCCTGCCAGGACAAACGTCTGGATGTAGTGGGGCCCTTAACTAAGATAATTGAGCTGGTGGAAAAGGCTAAACAGTCAAGAAGAGCTCTCCCCACAGACGGCGTATTGGGCTGGGCGAAGAGGCCGATCTGCCTCCTTGGCAACGCCAACTGCGCCATCTCTGCAGAACGTCGTCGTTCCCTACTGATCTAGATCGACCCCAAGCTGGGGGAGCTTTCATCTTTGGAGGCAAATCCGATAGCGCAGGGCACCCTGTTCGGCTAACCTTTCGTCAAAGAATTGGGAAAGTTCGTCTCCACGTTACGGGCCCTCAACAAGGTCCAGTCTTCAATGAAGAAGATTTTCCCGGGTAAGGTCTTTGAAGGGGCCGGAAGAGGCAGTGGTCGCTCCTCCAGCCACCAGTCCTACCAAGGCCTTAACAGAGCCCAAGCGACTCAGGCAGTGACGCAGATCGGTGAAGCATTGACGCAAACTCGCACATCTCTTGAAGGCCGCATCGACAAGGTTACATCGGATTTCACGCTACTGCATGCGGATCACAGGAAGCTGACTGGAAGGGTTCACGAGTTGGAAAAGGAGATGAGAGAGGTAGCCCCGGTGTCCACGGAAGTGTCCGCGGAAGTACACGCCCTCACGGCCAGATTCCGCTCCCAGGAGCGCAGAATGGATGACACAGAATGCCGATCAAGACGAAATAATGTGCGCGTGGTGGGTCTGCCGGAGGGCACAGAAGGTGGAGACGCAGTGGGGCATGCCGAATCTTGGTTGAAATCCCTGATGCCTGAGGGAGTGCTCTCTCCTTTTTTCGTGGTGGAAAGGGCGCATAGGCTCCCGGCGGGCCGACCGATGCCGGGTGCCGGGCCAAGTCCTTTCCTGGTTCGCCTCATGAACTTTAAAGACAGAGACACAGTGCTTCGGGAGGCCAGAAAAATGGAAGCTATAAAGGTGGGCAACTCGCAAGTCTTCTTTTTCCCAGACTACGCCCTTGGTGTGTAGCGGCAGCGGAGTACCTTTCTCACCGCCAAGCGACGAATGCGGGACTTAAACCTGAAATACTCCCTCATATTTCCAGCTCGGCTGCAGGTGGTCGCAGATGGCTCCACACACTTCATCAACACGGCTGAAGACGCATGGGAATGGCTTGAATCTATAGGACACCACACCTCACCGAGCCAAAGACAAGGCGGCGCAGGCCCGCGGATGGGAACTCGGAGAGGCCGTCGGGCCAGGCGTGTGCTACGAGCGGTGGAAGCTTTGGTGCAGACGCCGGCCGCTCCAGACCGTGAGCAGGTACTTCGGGAGAGGAGAGATGCACTGCAGGCAGTGGTGGATCTGAGAGACCGGCGGAGCAGCAGGGACGTTGATGCCTCTTCTGAACAGTCGCTGAGTTCGGACAGCACACAGGCTACGTGGCCGACTCACAAGGACTCACAGACACTTCCAGTTGTAATGCCCCAGACTGCTGATGATTTAATGTAACAGCGCAGTGCAGCTCACAGACACGCAAGTATTAAATTGCACAACTACATGACTATGTATCACTTGCACTACACACATGACTCGCGCATGGGTTGCCCTACTGCACTACACGGAATACAATGTTTGGGTGGGCCTATATAGCTATGGGTGCACCCCAGACTGCAGAATCACGGACACATGATATGCAATGCTGCACAGCGCACACATTCACGTGCGTAAGGCGGATCCAGCGTCATACACCTCATTCCCTGCCAGTGTAGCCCACCCCACCTCTTAGCAGGATTAAAGAGGCGAGTGTTGCCGTGAGTTGCCTTATGGCGTTTTTGACAGTTTGGGCGGACACACGTTGTCTTTCTGCTCCACCCCAGTTGAACCATTTGAGGGTTCCCCCCACATTACCTGTTCGTGTTATCAACCCCCTACCCGCCTGGGCACTGCAGCTACCCTTTGTAATTACTAGAGCTAACTCATGTCGTTGCTGCACCCTTAGCACTGCTGGCAACCTGCGAAACACGTCACTCTCTCAACACCCCCTATGCTTCCACAAACATAATCACTTGGAATGTTGGGGGCTCCACACACCAGCCCGCAGATATGGAGCGTACGCGTATCTTAAGCGACATGCCGCTCACATGGCGCTCCTGCAAGAAACGCACATCTCACAGCCAGAAATCCGTACGTTACAACAGAGGTGGAGGGGTCAAATACTAACCACAGGCTACTCGGCCTACACCAGGGGAGCCCTGATTTGGATACGGCCTGGTACTCAATTCGAGTCGGTAGAGACCGTTATAGATCCATATGGTAGATACGTGCTTGACAGAGGCCATCTAATTGTGATACACTTGGTGTTAGGGTCCATATACGCTCCGAACACAGAACAAGGAACTTTCTGGCAGACACTGACAGATCTACTCTCACGCTGGTGCCACATTCCCTTGCTACTGGGCGGTGACTTTAATTCGGTCTTAGACACAACATTAGACAGGTTGTTCCCGCCACTGCCGCAGACAGCTGCGTCAGTCAACGCTAGGAATCTAGGGGAGTGGCTACATAGGTGGGATCTATTGGATGTATGGAGGGCTCTTCAACCACGGGCACGGAGGTATTCACACTACTCACACCCACATAGGCTACATGTACGTATTGATCGTTTTGTTGCAAGCGTGTCGCTGTTAGCAAGGTGTCTCACTGCGGACTACCTTGGCAAAACGCACTCTGACCACAGCCCACACGTGATGACACTCGGAGGTGAGGATGGGGGGCCCACCACTCATCTGTGGAGACTCCAACCTATGGCGCTGGAGGACCCGCCGTTTAGAAAAGCGGTAAATACATTGATAGAAACATACTTTGAACATAATACGAGGTCAGTTGCGGATGTGGGTACCCTATGGGACGCAGGCAAGGTGGTGGTCAGAGGTTGTTGTATGGGGTTGAGTTGGAACATTAGGTAACAACTAGACGAAGAAGTGAAGCGCATTGAGGACTCATTGACCCGACTCGAGGCTGAATTAGCACAGGGCACTGATACGCAACAAGACATCGATATGCAGCGGGCTCAACATGCTGAGGTGATGGAGCGATTATGTTGTTTGAATTACGCGTCACATGCTGCAGATTACTGGCGCGCATGATCCGGCAGGAATACGCGCAGACACCTGTGCTACGGCTGCCCTCAGCGGCGGGAACACTGCTTACCGCACAACATGAAATTCATGGTGAGTTCACTGCACACTATACCAGAGTGTATCAATCGGTAAGCCGCGCAACGCTAACGGACATACAAACCTTTCTTGCTCTTTTGCCTCTGCGTCAGGTCACAGCAGAACAAAGAAGCGAACTAAGCGAGCTGCTCACACTACTGGAAGTCCACAGTGCTATAAGCTCAATAGCCACAGGTAAAGCGCTGGGACCGGACGGTTACCCGGCCGAATACTATAAGGCCTATCACCAGCTCCTGGCGCCGCGACTTCTTGCAGTATATAACAACGCGTAGGAAGTGGGCGTGCTCCCGGACATGCTCTGTGAGTCCCTGCTGGTGTCCTTGCCCAAACCCCACAGGGATGTGGAACTGATTGGATCTTACCGCCCTCTGGCGTTACTTAACACCGACTATAAAGTACTGGCTTAAATACTAGTGAACCGATTGGCCCCTCTGGTGCACGCAGACCAAAATAGCTTCGTGCCCGCTCGCAACACATCATTACATTTGCGATGCTTCTTCCGAGTGGCGGGCTGCTCTGGGGATAGCTGGGCGCATGCAGGATGCCTAGTGCTAGATTTGGAGAAGGCGTTCGACACCTTAGAGTGGGAGTTCCTATTTGCTGCGCTGCGCAGGTATGGACTGGGGGAGGTCTTCCTGGGCCTTGTTAAATTGCTCTACATGCGGCCCACGGCCAGGGTCAAGACAGGCCCATATATATCAACACCGGTCCCCATAGAACGAGGCACGAGACAAGGCTGCCCACTTTCCCCACTGTTATTTGCGCTCGCCATTGAGCCGATGGCCGAGGCGCTCCGGTTCAGGCAGGGAGACTGGGGAATCCCTTTGGGGGATGGCATGCGGACGACCTGTTAATATAGCTCAGAGATGTGGGGCAGCCATGTGGAGCAATTGCAGCCACACTGCTCGGGTTCACCTCGCTGTCGGGGTTAAAGGTGAATTGGGAAAAGTCATGTCTGTACCCATTCGCAGGGTCGACTCCCGACCCGCAATTAGTAGTCAATGGCAGGGCTGTGCACTGGCAAATTGAAGCGTTCTGATATTTAGGGATTCTTATATATAGAGACCCGCAGGACCTTCTAGAGGGCAACTTGGTTCGTACTGTCACGGCGGTGAGGGCTCTGATATCCTTCTGGGCTACCTTGCCATTAGCGGTCATGGGCAGGATTGCATTTTTAAAAATGGTGGTCCTGCCGCGCCTCCTTTATTATTTCACAAATCTGCCGTTGCACCTTAGGCCGCCTTTTTAAAAAAAATTGGAATCCGACATGCTAAAATGTACCCGCTGACCACCCAGGGAGGACTCTCTCTATCCAATATGGAGCAATATTATCTAGCTGCACAGCTTCAATGGGTGGCACGTTGGCTCAGTGCGCGCCAACTTGAAGACACAGCAGCGCAGACGCCCAGGCTCACCCATTCCCAAGTCGTAACACTGTTTCATCCGGGTTGGACGGGCAGTGTACCTATGCAGCTGCTGGTCCGGGTGGCGTATCAATGCTATAGACGCAGCCTACGCATCACGCGCCATGTAGTGCCATATGCACCATCACTCCCTATACTGGGTACACCCAGGAGGCTTAAGGCAGTAACAAGCGCGGAGCTGGTGCACTGGGAGGAGGGTGGTATACAGACACTAAGCGATCTGTACAATGATGGACAGCTCATCCCGTTCGCAGACATGGCCGAGGGTTCGGACTTACCGCAGGGTCAGTTCCTATTACATGCCGCAGTGACACATGCACTTAGTGCGCTGTGGGGTGATGTGGTGCAGGAACATCCCACCCACCTAACCATACAATATCTGCATAAAGTAGGCACAGGCCGCCATTTGACCAAGTGGTTTGCAGAATCCCTCAGAATCCACACAACACCGCAACTGCTGCCCCTCTGTGCTCACTGGGACGCAGACTTTGGGCGACCCACCACAGACAGGGAATGGGAAAAGATACTCGAGAGTCCTACGTGAATCCCTCATAATGCCAGATTCCGTCTTATTCAATATTACATTGTCCATAGAGCCTACCTGACACCGGACCGTATAAATAGGTATTTCGATCGAACTGATACTAAGTGTGCAAGATGTTAGGAGACTGGCGCGGACTTAGTACATATGCTGTGGTCATGCCCTGCTATTCAAACGTATTGGGGGGCCGTCATCAGCTGCTTGGCACAGTGCACGGAGCGAACCTTGGACTGGTCGTGGGAGGCGTGTATTCTGGGACTATTCCCAAGATCCAAGGGACGAAAAGTGACTTCTAGATACATAGATTTGGGCCTTATAGTTGCCAAACATCTACTTACACGCCGTTGGAAGTCTCCTGCCCCCCCAGTAGCAATAGTTTGGTATCAATCCCTACTATGTTGGGTGCAAGCGGAAAGTGTGGCGCTTCGCCGAGAAGACGCCACAGGGTTGCGAAAACAGCCAATAGCAGAGGCGTGGGACGCAATATTGGCTAACTTCTGCACGGCCTGGCGCGATCGTTTGGAGGCGCAGGTGGACGAACCTGTGGTCGATAACGAATAGGCAAAAGTAAATAACTTACAATACACGGGCAGAAGAAAGGCGCACAGCTTTCTACCATGGTAGTCTGTACGTGTCTGTGACTGAAACGCCATCTCCCCTCCCTCCTTCCCCCCTCCCATCCCCATCCCTGTCCCCCCAGGGTGGTGTGCTTCCATCTTTTCCCCCCTTTCCCCCCTCCTGCCTCTCAAGACACGGTGCACTTATCCTCCCCCCCCCCCCAGTGCCTTGCCTGCTCTCTCTTTTTTCAGACATACATTCAGCCCCCGAGCATCATAATGCACCTTCTGAACGGTAGTCACT
The DNA here is from genome assembly GCA_963921515.1 of Calotriton arnoldi. Taxonomy (NCBI): domain Eukaryota; kingdom Metazoa; phylum Chordata; class Amphibia; order Caudata; family Salamandridae; genus Calotriton; species Calotriton arnoldi. Next base: position 343,805 of record CAWUFW010006672.1, read on the forward strand.
GAATATTAGAAGGTGTGGGACACCGGGTACACACTACGTACAGCCGTAATAGACGGACGGGCTGCTGAGGTGCGAGTGGGAGGTCACGGGCGTGATGCATGCAGCGATGCATGAGTCTACTGTAAGTGCTCCAGGTGGTAGGGTAAACTGTTAAGAGTTATGTTTTTATCAAACTGTTCATAGTTTGAATCTGTATGTAAAGATAGCATGCTAAGAGCCCATACATGGGACCTGTAAAAGTCGGCAATGATGGAAATGTGGACTGCCATAACTGTATTAGTTGTACAAGCTAAGACTCAAATTGTATTGTCACAACCGCGTTCAAATGTAATGTATATTGCGAATATAACAACAACAATAATAATAAAAACAAAGTTAAACAAAAAAAAACTGAAGCCCAAGCGAGAAGGAACAACGGATAGCACTATGGCCGTCAAGGAACCTTCTATCCCTCCCGCAGCAGCAGAAGAAGGAAGCACAACAGAGCCCGAGGAGGGGCCAACAACAGCAATGGATACAATGGTAAACCCCGCTCTGTCATTACCTCTCCGTGTAGGGGGGAAGCTTCTGTCTATTCGCACACAAATGGGCAGAGATAACGGCAGACTAGTGGGTGCTGGAGACCCTCCAAGGGTACCACATAGAGTTCTATGGAACTCCAGTACAGACAGTGAAAACCCGCCCTCTGTTTTTTTCCACACAAGACATGTCCCTGATTGACCAAGAAATGCAGGAACTTCTGGCCAAGGACGCAATATGCTTCTCAGACCTTCACCCCAAAGGTTTCCTCGGCAATCTGTTTCTGGTCAAGAAGAGGGACAGGGGTTGTTCTGCCCGGTGATCAGCCTCAGGTCCTTTAACGAGTGGCTGGTTTACCGCCACTTCAAGATGGAGGGAATTCACCTCCTCAGGGTTCTGCTTCTACAGGATGACTGGTTTGCGTGTCTAGACCTCAAGGATGCCTACCTGATGGTTCCCATTTTTCCTCCACATTGCAGGTACCTCTAATTCAAATGGAGGGGGGCAGATCTTCGAGTTCCGGACTCTCCCGTTCGGCCTATCTTCGGCACCTTGGTGCTTCACGAAGCTCCTCAAACCAGCAGTGGAGTACCTCCGGACTCTGGGTATCAGGTTAATCATCTACCTGGACGACATCCTTCTGATGGACCAATCACTGAATCTCCTAGTAGCCCATCTGAACACTACCATATCTCTCCTTCAGGACCTAGGGTTTGTCATAAACCAACAGAGCTCAGATCTGACGCCTCAACAGACCATGACCTTTCTGGGGTTCAGCAGTGACTCCGAGCTTGCCGGGCCAGAAAATAACCAAGATCAAGAAGGAGCTGAAGAAGGTCCTCCAGAGGAACAGGATTTCTCTGCGTCAACTTGCCAGGATTGTTGGCTTATTATCGTCCTCGATACAAGCTGTCTTCCCGGGTCCATTACACTACAGAGCCCTGAGAGGCTGAAGGCAGCTCACCTTCAGAGGGGCCTTACGTATTCAGAGCTGGTGAATTTGACGTCGGAGGCCAGGACAGAGATGCAATAGTGGATAGACCACATGGAGGCATGGAACGGGCAGGCAATATTCGTCTCCCGGCCAGACCAGGTGATAGAATTGGATACCAGCCATCTGGGTTGGGGAGCCAGGTGCAGCCCGATCTCCATGGGAGGCAGGTGGACGGAGGAGGAATTGACCCTCCACATCAATTGTCTCGAGCTACTGGCGGGCTCGTTTGCTATTCAATCCCTTACGAGGGACAGGGTATTGTGCTGCGTACTCTTGAGGATAGACAACACGACAGCAGTGCAATATATCAACCGGCTGGGTGGTACCCGTTCACGTGCTCTGGCAGAACTAGCCAAGGATTTCTGGCATTACTGCCTCCAACGACAGATTTAAGTGACGGCGGAATACCTCTCAGGGGCGCTGAATTCGGTGGCAGACTGGAACTCCATGTACCTCAGGGACGCCATCGATTGGAGACTCTGCCAGGGGGTATTTCAGGCTCTCATGTCACACTGGGGTCCTTGCCATGTGGGACTATTTGCCTCCACATGGAACACCCAAGCTCCGCGCTATGTCAGCTGGAAACCGGATCCGGGGCAGAGGCGGTGGGCGCCTTCCTACAGGATTGGCCGACGGATCAAGCCTGCGCCTTCCATCCCTCCCTATTTATCCAGCAAGTGGCGGCTCAGGCCAGGCATCAGCGGGCCTCTCTGGTGTTGATCACTCTGATCAGGCGCTCACAAGCATGGTTCCCTTCTCTCCTGGAACTTGCAAGGGCCGCTCCGGTACATCTGCCATCTTTTGCCGAGATCTTGACGGATCCCCTGGGCCATCCGCAACCTCTGGTCTTCCAGTGCCACCTTCATCTCATGGAATGGAGGATTTCAGGTGACGCGGGCTAGACGGCTGACTTTTGCAAGGAGCTGAACTTCTCATCCAACAGGCATGGGCCCCAGGGACTACCAAGAGGTACAAAATGGTCTTGGAGAAGATGGGTTCATTGGTGTGTGGAGAAACACCTGGATCCCGTGGGCACCAGCGTTACCGACATCGTAAATTTCCTGGCAGAACTTTTCCAAGAGGGTTTGGCATACTGGATCATCAACTCCTTCAGGTCGGCTATCTCAGCGGGCCATATACTGGTGAACAATGTTCCGGTGGGTGAACGCCCCTGGGTAAGTAAACTCCTCAAGGGTATCAGGATGTCCCGTCCCCCTGAGCCCTGATACGCGGGCCTGTGGGACATCAATCTGGTCCTGCGTCTATTTGCATCATGGCAGGACAATCAACAACTTTCTAGGAAGGAAATATCAGTGAAGCTGGCAATGTTGCTCTGTCTCATTTCTTATAATTGAGCTACGGATGTGCGGGCTCTGGACCTGTCAGCTAAGATTTTTACCCCTGAGGGGGTCACCTTCAACCTTTCCAGGGGAACGAAGACAAGCAGGTCGGTATCTTATCCAGCTTTTCCAGATGCCCCCAAACTGTGTGTGGTCAGGTGCCTGAAGGCATACGAGGATATTGATTGCCATCAAAAAGCCTCACAAGGCTGTGTCCTCTCCGACTATTGGCAGGTGGGTGAGATGGGTCATGGCAGAGGCCGGTGTTGATATCACTGATTTTGGACCTCATTCCACCAGGGGGGGCTATGGCCTCCAAGGCTGTCCAGGTAGGGGGCAGACTCGAAGGTGTCATGAATGTGGCAGAGTGGTCCAAGGACTCCACTTTCAAAAGGTTCTATTTTAAACCAATCTATGACGCAGCCGCACTGGTGGTAAGTAAGCTTTAAACATGCACAATCCTCACCTCCGGTCCTGACATAGAATGAAAAATGTCCTAGTAACATGAAGGAAAGTTTCAATTCTATTAAGGACGCGGAGACGAGGATTATCCCCCCATGGCATGCTATCTCCATGCTGCCCCCCATGGGGGAATAAGGGGGTTATCTCTACACTAATGCTGGAGGTTAGTGAACTGGATTCCGTGACTAACAGAAAGTAATCTCGATTTCAGTATACTGTTATGTACTGTCGTGCCAAAAATAGTATTTCATCCTGACAGGCAGACATGTTGTGTAAGATGTTATGTGATGATGGTAGTGGAACACCTAAAATAACAGACTAATTTTGTGGTTGTTATCGTTTATTCGCCTCATAAGGGTTTGTTGCATTTATGACCTGTTATTCCATGAATGGTGGATGATATGTTTATGCAGGAAAGTATTAACGTTTTTCCCATATCCTCTTAGGTTCGGATTCAAAGACGGAATGAGGTCCAGCACGCTTAACTTCCTTCAGTGAAGAAGAGGAAGGACTACGGCATGATCTGGATTATATAGACTCTCGGACTGTTACTTGATTGGGCTATTGGTGGCCATGGTTACTCGCTGTGGTTCATGGGAGTTGTAGTACTGCTGCAGTGTTTTTTACTTTTACCTTTGAACATGCTGTGGATAAAGAGTGAAGAAAGTAATGCATAATCCTTTCCTTCATGCTAACTAGGAAATTTTTCATTTTCATCAACATCCTGGCCACTGAATTCTGGAGAATTTGGAGTTTTTTTTCAAGGGAGCTTTAGGCAAATTCACGTAGAGTCCATTGCAATAGTCCACTCTGGACATTACAAGGGCCAGAACGACCGTTTCCAGCAAGTTCGGAGGAAAAAAATGAAGCTATTTACCTGATCGTACGGAGCATGTAAAAGGAAGTAGAGATTACCTTATTTAATTGCTCTTTATAGGTAAGCTTGTCATTGAGCAGTATTCCCAGATTGTTTACCTTTTTCACTGGCACTGGAAGTGAACCCAATTCATCTGGCCACCAAGAAGGATTCCAAGAAGACGTGTTATTCCCAAATAAGACAATTTCTTTTTTTTAGGACATCAATCTAAGGCAATTATCATTCATCCATGCGCCTACCTCCAGTTACGGAACATCTCATTAAGATCTGGGCCTTTCCTGGCAAGGGAAACGACAATTTGTGTGTCGTCAGCGTATGATGCAAGAGGGCGCTAGCTGTGTTACATAAATATTGAAAAGGGTTGGACTTACCGATGAACCCTGCGGAACCCCAATCGGTAAAGAGAAAGATTTGGATGTAAAATCATCAAGGGAGACCGTTTGGACTCTCAGTAGTGAAGGAACTAAAAAGGGCCAAGGTTCTACCATCTATACCCAGGCCTTCCAACCGGCCAATCAGAAGGTCACTTCTCCAATATGTCATTGGCGTAACGCAGGCCCCTGCGGCACAGGGGGCACCCAGCCTGATGGCCAATGAATATCTGTGAGATATGTGAGACTCAGGGGCCCCTCGTCACATTCAGCCGGGGGAGCCCATCAGTTTGAGTTGCACCGCTGCAGCACATGCTGCTTTTTGTGCTACTGTTGAAGGGTGAGTCGGAAATAAAGCTTCGGAAGCTTCTTAAGTAATCCTTTGGCAATGGTGATTTATTTCTATTCAATTTCAAGAAAAGAAAAAAAACACAGTTTATCCAATCAGTCACTATGAGAGATAGAGGTAGAACAAAAGCGATGGGTTTTCTGTTTCCCTTGATAATCTCCTTTTTAGGTCGCAGCTGTCTGGTTCGCTAAAGACATCTTGGGGTCATTTAGAAAGTTGACCTAGGAATGTATTCCTCCTGTTGCTTACCATTGGCTTTCTGGTTTGTAACTCACATTTTCTGGTTTTCTATTTGCTGCATTTATTTGCTTTACGGTGTCCAGCTTGAGTTTGTCCCTCCTGTTGCCCAAACCTTGTTTACTGTATTCTTTCACGAACTCGCTTTCTGTACACAGGCCTTTAAATCTTGTCCTTTTTAAAAAAAAAAACAAGTGTTATTGATTTTGAAATATAAACACGGCCTAAAAGACCGGCATACAAAAAGAAAAAGGCATAAACATAAGCAAATACCTACACACTCAGCCCCACCCACGTTATAGGATACACCACAATTCTAGGACCCAGATCACATGTTCCACTCCCTCCCAATCCCATGTCATCCCATAAACATCTCAATTTCATTATTCACCATTTCTGGAATAGAACAGAAAGGTTCTAACTCAATTCCCCTGTTATCCACCAACACCTGCCATATCTTGGGATGTTTCAGTCGACAGCCTCGAGCCCGCCACCTTAAAGCCCATACAGTGGTCCATCCCTTTTTTCCACACAGCCAAGGATCGGAGGCCCGTAGCTTTCACTTTCTTGCTATATCTCGTCTTGCCAGAGTCAGACCCAGAACTATTAGTGACAGCTTGTATCTGTTACCACTTAGTGTGACAGTGATATGGAGGAGAGTAAGTTTCAGGTCCATCAGAACTGACCAGATCAAGACCCTGCCCAGGCAAGATGTCACCCCACGCCAGAACCGGTCTAGCAGGGCAACCGTGTACCATGTGTAAGACTCAAAACCATGCTGAGAGGCAATCCTAAATCTTGTTTTTACCTTGTCACAGTTGCTGTGTATTCAAAGACGGAGGTCAAATGTCAGGCTGTGTGTTCCACGGAGCTGGGCAGTGCTTAATTTGCGCCGGTGGTTTCCGATGCTCAGCACCGGCACTTAATCATCAACACCGGCGCTTGAGCACCAGTTAAGGACACTCATTTTTGGCAGGTACAGGGAGATTAAGAGATTCACCAAAAATCACAGGATGTCGTCGACGCTGAGACTCGAACCTGGTTCCCCAGCGCCGAGGTCGACAGCTCTGGCCACATCCTTTCCCCGCTTGTAGGGTTTCGTGGCTTCTGTTTTAGGTGACACTAAAAAGGGAAATGGACTGGTAGAAGCTGCCTCCTGACAAGAGCCCCAGCACTTATGGCTTTACAAATTAACCACTGGTGCTGGGTGTTAATTTTTTTTTTACAATCATCCTGGCTAGTGGGGGTCCGCTTGAGGAAGGCTGTACAGATGTTATTTGTTTTCTAGCACACAACAAAATTTAAATGTCTGCCAATGAACTGTGCTGACAAATCAATACTTTGGGTGATGACATTTCCACACGTTATCGTTTGTGCACTGTATACTTTTATCAGTAAAACTGTATGTGAGTGCAAATGTAATGGTGATTTCAATTGGAGATGTGCTGTCTGTAATGGCAGTGCGCTACCATCCCATGCATACTCCAAGTTAGCCCCACTCCACTCTACTCTGCACCACTCCCCGCCACTGCACTCTACTCTGCACCACTCCACACTACATCACTCCGCACGGTGTCACTGCACTCTTCTCTGCACCACTCCACTCTAACATCTCTACGCTACACCACTCCACTCTTCTCTACTCTATGTCAATGAACTCTATCCCACACTACTCTACTGTGCACTACTGCACTCTTCGCAACTGCACTCTACACCACTCCGCGCCACTTCACTCCATACCACCTTAATCTGCAACACTGCACTCAAAGCCACTGCACTCTACCCAATGACCTCGCGTTAGACAGTATTTCCGGATACTCCGGATACTCACTTCCGCCCTGGTTAGCGGTCCAGATTCCAGACGTACCTATTTAGAGGCACGCTGGAGAGGACGCGCAGCGGTCTTCTATTGCTGCTTTTTACTTGATCACGCCACGCTGCTTACTTTACTCAGGTGCTCTCCCCATTATTGCTATTTTGCACATTGCTTTTTATACATTGGCTCCTTTTTAAAATTGTTAGTATGTTTTTTTTAATATGAAAACCTGATTTGATATGTGGGACTCTTACCTGTTCCGTATTTTGAATCCCTGCTCTGAGGCTTCCCCGGTCCGCCGCGGCTTGTGCCGATTGTAGCGGAGGGAAGACCTCGCGTTAGACAGTATTTCCGGATACTCCGGATACTCACTTCCGCCCTGGTTTGCGGTCCAGATTCCAGACGTACCTATTTAGACGCACGCTGGAGAGGACGCGCAGCGGGCGCGCCGCCGGCGCGCCAAAGGCTCGCCTAAGGCAAGCCTGTCTGCGCCCGTCCGCGCCTGGTCCGGGCCTAGGACCAGAAAACCTGGTCCATATACCGAAGATACGATAAGGTTACATTACCCGGGAGAGAGCTTAAGAGCGCTTTGTCCGCCTAGACGACAGGCTTGCAAGGTATTTACAGGAGAGGATTTAATAAAATCTGAATGCTCACAATGCCTGGTATGCAATATAAAAATACAAAAGTCCTTAAATGCTACATCGAATTTACACAATGAAGTTTCTTCGTCAAATTTAGTGTTCAGTGAACTACAGCTAGCTCTTATTAATGCTAGGTCACTTATTAAACATAGCTATGAAATCGCCGATTTTATTACTGACAACAATATTGATATACTGTTTATAACAGAAACATGGGGCAATGCCACCTCTGATCCTGATTTTAATATTGCTGTCCCTGATGGCTATAAAGTATTTAGACACGACAGACAATTGATTAGAGGTGGTGGTCTTGCTGTAATACATAGAATGGAGCTAAGCTCTCATTGCTCAATTGTCGGTTCATCGGACTGCGAGGCTTTCCTTTTTAAAATTTCAACACAGGGACAACACACAATTAATGGTCTACTGATCTACCGCCCTCCCGGTCCTAGAACGACCTTTTTGGCTAACTTAAATTCACTTTTAGAGCTAAGTCTCCAATTTAATTCTTTTACGTTGTTGGGTGACTAGAACTTTCATTTAGAAGCGTTGGAAGATAAAGACACAAAGGAATTATTGGAATTGACTTCTGAACTAGGTCTCAAACAGCTTATCCAAAAACCTACGCATCTAGCAGGACATACTCTAGATGGTCTTTTCTCTAACAATCCCGCTATCTCCAACATGTCTACTCTTCCCCTAACTTGGTCTGACCATCACGCTATTTTTTTTAGTTATACGCTCCCTCGATCTAATCCCACCAGCACGGTCCACGCCAGGACCATTGCTAGATCCTGGCACAAAATTGATCCTTTGTTGCTTGTGGACTATTTAGCCCGAACCCAGCCGGACTTGGAGCTAGAGGCAGAATCCTCAGCCATAAACTATACTACATGGTTAGACTCTAATTGTTCGAAACTTGCTCCTATTACAATGATCAATAAAAATAGGAAAACACCTTCAGCTCCGTGGTTTTCAGAGGCCCTTAGATTAGACAAACAGGCGTGCAGAAGGCAAGAAAGAAGATGGCGAAAACATTATGAAGCACCAGAGAAGGACAAGTACAAAGCTTTGCTCTTAGATTTTAAAAGAAAGCTGATTTCTGAGAAAAGCCAATATTACACATCGCAGATAGAAAAAGCTGGGAATTCCAGCAAACAACTCTTTCAAACTGTAAAACTTTTGACCTCAGGTATGAAAGAGGAGTCTGCGAATCATAGTCAAGATTTTTGTGATATTCTTGCTCATACTTTTAAATCTAAGGTAGATCAAATTTTTAACCAATTGCCCATTCTAAGGCACACATTAATATAGAGCAAGAAGACACTGCCAATCTGTCTTTTTTTAATTTTACTCCCACTTCAGCAATTCAAATAGCTAAATTTATTTCCATGGCCAAATCAGGTTCACCAGAAGATCCTTGTCCCCTTAGAATTTTACATAGCATTAGCCAATTCATGGGACCTTATTTGTCTAAGCTGTTTAACCAGATGATTTTACAAGGATCTTTCCCCACTATATGGAAACAGGCTTGTATTTTGCCTCTTCTAAAAAAGCTAATTTGAATTCAACCGACCCTGCCAATTATCGACCTATCGCAAGACTTCCTTTGCCTGCAAAGATAATTGAGAACATTTTAAATGCAGAACTCTCTACCTTTATTGCGGACAGCCAAGTTTTAGATCATAGTCAGTTCGGTTTTAGAGCCAATCATAGTACGGAAACGGCTTTGATTAAAACCACGGAAGAAATTCGATCCTCTTTGGATTGCGGTGGGTCAGCAGTTCTTATACTGCTGGACCTATCCGCAGCATTTGATACTGTTGACCATGCTCTTCTGGTCCAGCGACTAAAAACAATAGGGATAGGAGGAGCAGCCCTCTCCCTGTTGACATCTTTTTATCAGAAAGATCCCAATCTGTCCACCTAGGCAAATTTAAGTCGGCACCTTTTATACTGCCGTGCGGGGTCCCCCAGGGCTCATCGTTGAGCCCTACGCTTTTTAACATTTACGTGGCAGAATTGGCACCATTGATTAGAAGTTTTAATTTGATCCCTACCACCTACGCCGATGATACCCAGTTGGTAATCTCGACAATAGATAAGGATATTAATCATTCTCAAAAACTTCACGATTGTATGATTAAGTTAAGTAGCTGGATGAGCAATCACTGCTTGAAATTGAACTCAAGCAAGACGGAAGTGATCATGTTTGGTAATCTCTTTCCACCTTGGTCCCCTGAGTGGTGGCCAGACAATCTCGGCCCCCACCTTCACCTGTAATTAAAGCTAAAAATCTTGGAGTTATTATAGACGACAAACTGAGCCTGAAACCCCAAGTGTCCACAGTGGTGTCTTCCACATACTTCATGATTAAAACCTTAAAAAAAATACTTCCTTTTATTCCTAAAGAATCGAGAAAGACAGTGGTGACCTCTTTAGTCTTATCAAAACTTGACTATTGCAATGGCCTTTATATTAACATTCAATCCTCTCTCCTTAGAAAATTGCAAATGGTACAAAATGCTGCAGCAAGACTCATATTGGATATCCCCAAGTATCAGTCAGTTGCAAAAGGGATTCAGGACCTGCATTGGCTGCCAGTCGGTCAGCGGGTAAAATTTAAGGCGCTTTATATCGCTCACAAGGCCCTTCACAAAGAAGGTCCGAAATGTCTATGGTACCTTTTCAGGTGGTATTCCACCAATAGATCTTTACGATCGGCAAATTTAAATTTGATGCCTACTGTCAGAATTTAAAAAACGAATTGGGGTGGGAGGAGCTTTAGTTACAATACCATAAAGGAATGGAACTCCCTCCCATTTTATCTTAGGAAAATTCCCTCCCTCCTGGAGTTCAGAAAGCAACTAAAGACATGGCTCTTTTAGGATCAGTGGTTTGTAACGTAATATGGAGACCGGAAGCGCCAAGACACCTAAGGGTATATGTGCGCTATACAAGTCATAATAACATAACATAACATAACAATGCACTTTACACCACTTTCCTCAAAACCAATGCACTCTACACCTATCTACTCTGCACCAAATCACTCTACGCCACTATACTCTACACTACTGCACTCTACGCCACTCTATTCTACTCTGTGTCACTGCACTCTACGCCACTCTATTCTACTCTGCACCACTGTACTCCACGCCACTCTATTCTACTCTGCGTCACTGCACTCTACGCCACTCTATTCTACTCTGCGTCACTGCACTCCACGCCACTCTATTCTACTCTGCGTCACTGCACTCCACGCCACTCTATTCTACTCTGCGTCACTGCACTCCACGCCACTCTATTCTACTCTGTGTCACTGCACTCTACGCCACTCTATTCTACTCTGCGTCACTGCACTCCACGCCACTCTATTCTACTCTGCGTCACTGCACTCCACGCCACTCTATTCTACTCTGTGTCACTGCACTCTACGCCACTCTATTCTACTCTGTGTCACTGCACTCCACGCCACTCTATTCTACTCTGTGTCACTCCACGCCACGCCACTCTATTCTACTCTGTGTCACTGCACTCCACGCCACTCTATTCTACTCTGTGTCACTGCACTCCACGCCACTCTATTCTACTCTGTGTCACTGCACTCCACGCCACTCTATTCTACTCTGTGTCACTGCACTCCACGCCACTCTCTTCTACTCTGTGTCACTGCACTCCACGCCACTCTATTCTACTCTGTGTCACTGCACTCCACGCCACTCTATTCTACTCTGTGTCACTGCACTCCACGCCACTCTATTCTACTCTGTGTCACTGCACTCCACGCCACTCTATTCTACTCTGTGTCACTGCACTCCACGCCACTCTATTCTACTCTGTGTCACTGCACTCCACGCCACTCTATTCTACTCTGTGTTACTGCACTCCACGCCACTCTATTCTACTCCACGCCACTCTACTATACACCACTGCACTCCACAACAGTATACTCTGCAACACTGCACTCTGCCACTCCACATTATGCCACTCTAAACCACTGAGCTCTAAGCCACTGAACTCTACGCCACTGCACTCTACGCCAATTCACTCTACGCCAATCCATTCCAAGCCACTCTAATCTACTTTGTGCCACTGCACTCTACGACACTACTTTATACTACTGCACTGTATGCCACTTCACTCTACTTTGAAACAATCTACTCTATGCCACTGCAGTCTACGCCACTCTATTGTACTCTGCTCCACTCCACACCACACCACTGCATTCTATGCCACTGCACTCTGCGTCACTGCACTCTACACCACTTTACTCAAAACCAATACATTCTATGCTGCTGCATTCTTTGTCAATCTACTCAGCACCATCGCACTGTACGCCACTATGCTCTACTCTACACCACTGCACTCTACACCACTCTACACTGCACCATTGAACTCTACATCACTTTACTTTGCACCACTGTACTCCACTGTACTCTACACCAATGCACTCTACACCAGTGCACTCTACGCCACTCTACTCTACACCACTGCACTCTACAACACTCTACTCTGCAGCACTGCACTCTCTGCCACTGAACTCTCAGCTATTGAACTCTATGCCACTCCACTCTGCGCCAGTCTATACTGCCCCACTCTACTCTGCTCCACTCTACTCTGCACCACTCTACTCTGTACCACTGTACTCTGTGCCACTGCCCTCTACTCTGCACCACTCCACACCACTCTTCTGCACTCTATGCCAATGCACTCTCGCCACTCTAATCTACTATGTAGCCCTGCTCTTTGACACTGCCTTCTATGCCACTTCACTCTACGCCTCTCTACTCTACTCTGCTCCACTCTACTCTATGACAGTGCACTCTACCCCACTCTACTATGCACCGTTTCATTCTTCGCCACTGCACTCTACACCAGTCCATACCACTCCACTCTGCAAAACTGCACTCTACGCCAATGCACTCCACGCCACTACTCTGTATCATTCCATTCTATCCTGCACCACTCCACTCTACGCCATTTCACTCTTCTCTGAAACAATCTATTCCAAACTATGCCACTGCACTTTATGCCACTCTACTCCACTCTGCGCCACTCCACTCTACACCACTGTCAGCGATGATGTGCCTCTCTACCCGATGCCATTCTACTCTACACCACTATGCTCTACGCCACTACTCTATGCCACTGCACTCTACCTTGCACCACTATACTCTACTCTGCACCACTCCACTTCACTCTACTCTAAAACAATGTACTCTATGCCCCTGCACTCTATGCCACTATGCTCCACTCCCTCTCTACGCCACTGCACTCTACGCTGCACCACTCTAAGCCCCTGAACTCTACGCTTCTCTACTCTACTCTAAACTACTGCACTCTACGCCAATCCATTCTACACCACTTTACTCAAAATCAATTCACCCTAAGCCACTGTACCTATGCCAACTACTTTGAACCACTGCACTTTATGCCACTTTACTCTACAACATTCTACTGGCATGGTGGGGAGGTAGGGGGTGGGAAATAATCCCCCAAAAAATTAAATCACTGTTGAAAAATAAATGTCATGTATTCACTCTGCCAGTGTACTGCTCTATGTAAAGTTAGCATTTGCTGCACCATTTTGTATTCAGCCGCCATTTTGAGTCATGATCGAAGCTAATTTCTGTCTCTGTCTGCCTCAACAAAAAGCAGCTGCAATATTTTTTTTGTAATCCTCCAAGGTTGAGTTTTGCTGTACTAATGAATAGACTGTTTTTGCTATCACATACCTTTCGCACTAGATAGGCCTGTTCCAACCCCTAGAGCGGCGGGTACGGGCAGAGTAACCTTGACGCTGAGATAGCATGCACCCAGTCCTGGGATAGCAACTCATCTTTGTGTGTCTTCTTTGTTCTCCAACTACCAACTGGAAAATTCCGGTCTGGGCGTGTCTTAGTGATTCTGAATTGTACAATTTACGTTGACCTGGGGGTAGAAGTCAGTCCCGCTGCAGCAATCCAAGGAGGCTGGTCAGACCGGACTCCACTCAAGTGTATTACTAATAAATACTTTGGTTTGTATTCTCTGCTGTCTGACCGACTCTTCATTTGTTTGGAAGGCTGAGAGGTGGTCACGAGTGACCCGGGTGGCCTTAATCGGGTCACTTCCTTCAGTTGGCGCCCGCCCATCGGGTGGCCCATCCTTGAGTGGGGGGGTCGGGGCCACGTCGGGTCGGACGGATGGACCAGGGATCCCTGCACGAGAGAGTCTTGTACTCGCAGCTGCCCGGTCATGTCTGACCGGGCGGTGCCTCGTACAGTGGTCATCCCGACTGGGGTCCTGAATGGCAAAACCCTTGGATTTGACCGTTTGATCCGAAGAGTCGGCAGTGGAGAATAACTTTGCTTAACCTGTGTGCACCAGGTGAGTTTGCTTTGGTTCTTTGTGGATATGGCGCCATTTTGATTTGTATTTGGTATGGTCTGAGGACCGTCTTTGGACAAGCGCTTGAATTTGTTTGAGTTCTTTGTGAACATGGTACCACTTTGGTTTGCATTTGATGAGGTCTGAGGCCCAATTTTGGTAAGATATTTGCAAATATCGGCTCGGCATAAATAGTGAACTTGTTTTCTTTGAAAATGCCGTGTCTTAGCAAGGTGTTTTGTTTGGGCTGTCGTTGTTGTTCTGCTGATGCTCGATCGGAAGAAAGTAAGCCAGCGCCTCCAGAAGGCACTCCTAATTTCGACATGTATGTAAAGCATGGCCTTGGCCCTATTATGTTTAGTATGTTATGGCACAAATATACGAGGGACAAAGCCGAGTTGCAGTGGCGGTTGACGGGCACTTTTGATGAACAGAAAATACATTTTCTACAGGATAAATTGTTTGCGCAAAGAAGTTGGTAGTCGATGTTTGATTCGCTCAGAACATGGCAAAAGGAAGCTAAACAGAGATGAATGAAAGCAGAAAAAGAGGCCCTGAAGGGGAGAATGCAGACAGTAACTCAGAAAGCTGTAGCGCATGATAGAAAAAGGAATAGAGTGTGCTGATAGAAAATTTCGATTACAATGTGAAAAGTCAAATGTTGCCCAAGAAGAAACTGATACATTTGTGCACAAAGATGCAGAAAGTATATCCTGCTATCCCACAGCCCCAGTCATCTGTCCCTTCTGTCTCTGCTGACTCTGTTTCTTCTACTATTGATCAACATGTTTTGGCCACGGCGCCTCCTGCCCTTTCTTTGGCTTCACCTTCTGCGGCTACTATAACTGCCACTCTCCCTGCTACACCTATTGTTTCGGCATCTCTCTCGCCAGCCCTCACACCCACGACACAGCCACTAGTGACATTGGTGCCTGCTCCTTCTGTTACTACTCCTTCCCTATTTCCCCATTCCCCGACATTACTGAGTAGCGAACTCACGTACGCGGAATAGGGGAGCACGACTGGGCGACTGCTAGGGAGCAACTGGGGCGAATATTGATACGATCTGATGTGGAATATGAAGAGAAAAGGGCGGTAGCCAATCAGGCCGCTCAGTGGCCTCATCACCCCATTTACAGTGTGGAAGATGTGTGGAGTGTGATGAGAGATTATGAGCCATTTGTGCAGCAACATGCCCTTAAGCATATGTCGGCTACTTTGATCGGACTGTGGGAACAGTGTTTCAGTGATGTAGCACCCCAGATTATTTATGATATTAGGGACCGTGTATATGCTGCCGATATGGCACCTAGTGAGGTTTTTAATAATGTCTCAATGCTGGCCGCTTATCGAGATAGGCTGCTTGAGAAGAGCCCGAAGACAGTGTCCCAATTCCCGATGAGGGAAGTCCACCCCATATATCACCCAGAAATACCAGAGCTATGGGATCAGCATAACATTGTTACTAGACCCCGGGTAGAGGCCCGGTTCAAGGAACAATGGATTTATACTCCATGGAAAAGGAGTGAGGTTTTGTCCCTTAAGACTCAGCTACCTGACCCTAGGAAGAATCCTACTGCATATTATAAGGAATTGACTGAAGCCGCTTCATCGACAGTGATGACTCTTGCGGATATTGAAATGTTCTTTGGGTTATTGGTGCCCATTGATATTTGGAGGCAGGTGCACACACAGGACCACGTTCTGGAATTGGGTGGTACTTGGGATCAGATTAAAGCATGGGACCAGGAGAGGAAGCCTGGTGAGAAGCCTAAAGCTGAGATACTAGCTTTGCCTGGTCGAATTATTACATATATGCACTCTCTTATTCCACCGAGAAGGGTAGATTGGGACAAGTTAACGGCATGTCGTCAGAAGAAGGATGAAAGTGTGTCTGATTTCTTCACTCGATTTGAAGGTGTGTTTTTGGATTTTAGTGGACAGGATTTGTCGGTGGAGGGGGGTGTCTGACTGTTCTTTAATAGATTTGTTACGAACCTGCTTCCTTAGATCGCGGCTCGGTTGCAGGCCTGTAGGACCGAATCAGTGTGCGTACTGTAAAGAGGAGGGACACTGGCGTAGCGAGTGTCCTGTGCTTTTGCAAAAGGTGGCGGTTCCAAGGGGACGAGGGTCTCGTGGACGGGGTCGCGGAGATGGTGGCCAGGACAGAGTGCAGGTAGTTGGGACGTCAAAGGGTCGAACTGATCAGAACTACTTTGATGACCCTAGGGGCAAACAGGACTACCACAATGACTATGACATAGATAAGGTGACAGGACTGTCCCACAGCTAGGATAGCCAGGGACAGAGTGAGGGACCAGTTCAGATACCTGTAGATTGTTGGACTAAAAATATGTCTAGCTGACTCCTTCTAGCATTATGCGAGTTAAGTTAGCCAATGCAGCACCATTTTGTGCCAAGATCGAAATGAAGCTTCTGTCTCATACTGTCTGCCTCAGCAGAAAGCAGCCTCGATTGTTTCTTTTTATTATTCAAGGTTGAGCTTCATTGCACTAATGAATAGCTCGTTCTGTGTTTGCATGCCTTTCCTTGTATGTAGCCCTGCTCCAACTCTTAGAGAGACGGGCACGGGCTGAGTAACCTTGAAGCTAAGATAGTGTGTACCCGGTCTCAGGATGGTAGCTCATCCTTCTGTGCCTCCTTTGTTCATCAGTGCCCAGGCTGGAAAATTCCAGTCTGGGCGTGTCTTAGGGGTGTTGGAAATGTATATCTAACTTTACCTTGTGGACGGGGGTCAGTCTCTCGGCAGCTATCTAAGGAGGCTGGTCAGACTGGACTCTGCTTGAGTGAATACTAATAAAATAACTTTGGTTTGTATTCTCTACTGTCTGACCAACTCTTCATTTGTATGGAAGGCTGAGAGGTGGTCGTGAGTGACCCGGGTGGCCCAAATCAGGTCACTTCCTTCAGTTGGCGCCCGAACAGGGACCCCATCGGGTGAGTGACCCATCTTTGCCCGCAGACGGGTGAGGAGGACGGGGCCACGTCGGGTTGGATGGGCGGACCGGGGATCCCTGCACGAGAGAGTCTGGTACTCGCAGCTGCCCCGTCTGTCTGACCCGGTGGTGCCTCGGCCAGTGGTCATACCGGCTGGGGTCCTGAACGGCGAAACCCTGTGGAAAAAGGTATAGAGTGTGCTGATAGAAAGTTTCGATTGCAATGTGACAAGTCCTATGTTGCCCGAGAGAAAGGCGATACATTTGTGGAGGAATTGTTAGACACCCGACCTCCGCCTCCATATGCCCCGCAGAGAGTATACCCTGCTGTGCCACAGCCCCAGTCGTCTGTCTCTTCTGCCCCTGCTGTTTCTGTTTCTTCTGTTATTGACTCAGTTGCTTCAACAGCTGCACCTCCTGTCGATTCTGTGGCTTCACCCTCCACGCCTGCTATGACTGCTGGCCTCTCTGCTATGCCTATCATGTCCATGTCTTCTCTTTCTCCAGCCCTTACGCCCACAACACAGCCATTAACGGCATTGATGCCTACCCACTCGGTTACTACCCCTTCCCTCACTCCCCGGCAGTAAAAGGTAGTGGAACGCCTGTACGTGGACTGGGGGACGGGGGCTGGGCGACAGCTAGGGAGCCGTTGGGACAAATTTTAATACGATCTGATGTGGGGGAGGAAGAAAAAAGGGCGGTAGCGAATCAGGCCGCTCAGTGGGCCCGTCATCCAATCTATAGTACTGAAGATGTGTGGAGTGTGATGAGAGATTATGAGCCGTTTGTGCAGCAGCATGCACTTAAGCACATGTCGGCTACATTGAGTGGATTGTGGGAACTGTGCTTCAATGCTATAGCGCCCCAGATTATTTATGATATTAGAGATAACGTATATGTTGCTGGTATGGCGCCTGAGGAGGTTTTCGGAAATGTTGCGACATTGGTAGCTTACCGAAGTAGGCTGTTTGAGAAGAGCCCGAACACAGTATTCCAGTTTCCAATGAGGGAAGTCCACCCCATATATCACCCTGAGTTGCCAGAGCTTCGAGATCAGCATGATGCTGTCATTAGACCAAAGGTAGAGGCCCGCTTCCAAGAACAGTGGGTCTACACCCCATGGTAGAGGAGTGAGGTGTTATCCCTTAAGACTCAGTTACCTGACCCTAGGCAAAATGCTACTGCATATTATAAGGAATTGACAGAAGCCGCTTCATCAACAGTAATGACACTTGCGGATATTGAAATGTTTTTTGGGTTGTTGGAGCCCGTCGACATTTGGAGGCAGGTGCACACGCAGGACCACGCTGTAGAATTGGGTGGTACATGGGACCAGATTAAAGCATGGGATAAGGAAAGGAAGCCTGGAGATTCTAGCTTTACCCAGCTGAATTATTACTTATATGCACTCCCTTATTCCTCCGAGAAGGGTAGATTGGGACAAGTTAGCGACATGTCGTCAGAAGAAGGATGAGAGTGTGCCCGATTTTTTTCACGCGGTTTGAGGGTGTGTTTTTAGATTTTAGTGGACAGGATTTGTCGGTGGAAGGGGGTGTCCGGTTGTTCGTCAATAGATTTGTTACGAACTTGCTCCCCGAGATTGCAGCTCGGTTACAGGCTTCGGAGAGCACTTGGACGACATCCTCCCCTTCCGTTATATTGAGTATGGCACAGTATTATGAGCACAGGGAAAATGAGGAGAAGGAGAAGGTGGAAAAGAAGCATAAGGAGTTGAAAACGAAGGTGTTGTTACAGCAGGCATCATGGGGAAATGGAAGGGGACGTGGTGCTGGTCGGGCCCGGCAGCTTCCACGTACTAGCAGGAATGCTGTGCCTGTAGGGCCGAATCAGTGCGCGTACTGCAAAGAGGAGAGGCACTGGCGTAGCAAGTGTCCGGTGTTATTGCAGAAAGTCGCAGCCCCTCGAGGACAGGGTTCTCGTGGACGGGGTCGTGGAGTAAGTGATCGGGACAAGACTCGGGAGGATGGGACATCGCAGGGTCGCTCTGATCAGAACTATTTTGATGATCCTCGAGGGAAACACTATTACCACAACGATTATGATTTGGACGAGGTGACAGGGATGTCCCATAGCTAGGACAGCCAGGGACAGGGTGAGGAACCAGTTCAGATACCTGTAGATCAGCGCAGTCCTTATGTCACCGCAGATTGCAAGGCTCAGTTAAGAAATTCTTAGTGGACACAGGTGCAATGAATAGCTCTGTTTCTCATTCGCTGGTCCCCGGGGCAGCTCTGTCTGGCCAAAATAATGTTTCGGTAGGCTTTTCAGGTGTACCGGTTGTGAGCCCCATTTCCAAACCACTTGCCTTGACTATCGGTCCCTTTACTGTGGATTCGCCCTTTCTATTGACATCCAATTGTGGGGAAAATCTAATGGGCTTAGATTTATTGGAGAAGTTGCATGCGACCATTTTTTGTTCTCCGGAAGGTGTCTATATGACAATGGGACCAAACGTAACGAGTTCCAAGCAGTGTCTGTCCAAAGATGCACCCCTTCCTGCTGAGTTTAAAGATGGGCCACCCACTTTGTGGGCGATGGGTGATACCAATGTGGGACTCTTGCAAATTCCCCCAGTTTCCATCAAAGTTAGGGACAACGCTGTTATGCCCCGTATTCCCCAGTACAAAATTCCCCAGGCGGGGGAGCGAGCTTTGTTACGCATTATACAAGATCTGTTTGAGTCAGGGGTAGTTGAGGAGACAGCAGCGAATGTGTGCAACAGCCCAATTCTTCCTATTCTCAAAAAGACATCCTCAGACTCCCCTGATGACGCTGCAGACGTTTATCGTTTTGTGATTGATTGGCGCGCAGTTACCAAAATAGTGGTTCCTCGGTTCCCAGTGGTCCCTGACATTACTGCCCTTCTCACAATGATTCCTTCCTCTGCCAAATTCTTCTCTGTCATTGATTTGAAAAATGGGTTCTTCAGCATCCCCATTCATCCTGATAGCCGCCACCTGTTTGGTTTTACACTAGCTGGCAGAAGCTTTAGATTCTGCCGCGCTCCTCAGGGCTATACTGAAAGCCCTAGTATATATAGCCAAGCCTTGAAAGCCCAATTGGACTCCCTCACGCTTCCCTCAGGTAATGTATTGCTTCAGTATGTGGATGACATATTGATTGCGTCTGACACTGAACAGGATGCAAAGACAGTACGGTTAAGTTGTTGCTACATTTGGCTCACCACGGAAATAAAGTGTCCCTTTCTAAATTTCAGTATTGTCGACTGGAGGTCACCTACTGTCGAAGGAGGGTAGGAGATTGACACCTGAGCGCATTAGCGCCATTGTTAAAATGCCCATCCCTAGAACTCAGAGGGATGTACGCGCCTTTATTGGCATCACTTCCTACTGTCGACATTGGATCCCTAATTACTCATTACTAATAAAGTGTCTATTAGCGCTAACCACTAAAGAGGTGCATGAGCCCCTGTCTTGGACGCATGAATGTCAGCAGTCTTTTGAGCAATTAAAAATTGCGCTTTGCTCTGCTCCTGTGCTTGTCACGCCTTATTACGCGAAGCCGTTCGTGTTGTACGTACACGAGACGGCTAGTTGTGCGCTTTCTGTTTTAACACAGGCCTTTGGAGGTAAGCAACGGCCGTGTGCTTATTTTTCCGCTTTGCTTGACCCAGTCGCCAGAGCCCTCCCGAGCTGTCTCAGAGCGGTCGCGACCGTGGCCATCTCTATAAGGCAATCGACTGGGCTCGTACTTGATACTGACCTCACAGTCATGGTACCGCATTCTGTGAACACTCTTTTGAACAAGACCAAGACGCAGCACCTTACCAGTGCACGTCTGACCGGCTATGAGTTAACTCTTTTTGCCCCGCATATTACGATAAAAAGATGTGCCACTCTGAACCCTGCCACGTTACTACCCCTCCCTTCCGAGAGTGAAGAAAAAGACACACATGATTGTCTTTTTCGGACAGAGGAGGAGACGAAGGGACGGGTAGACCTGACTGATATTACCTTATCTGACCCCCAAGGGGAACTATATGTCGATGGCTCTTGTTTCAAATTACCAGATGGCACTACCACCGCAGCATATGCACTCACTACACTGCATACGGTAGTTGAGACATCACAAGTTCCTTATCAGTCCGCCAAGGCAGCTGAGTTAGTCGCTCTTATTAGAGCTTGCGAGTTGAGCGAGGGACTGGCTGTCAATATCTACACTGACAGCCAGTACGCCTTCGGGGTCGCCAATAATTTTGGGTGGCTCTGGGCAGAGAGAGGATTTCTCACATCCCATGGGACACGCATTCAGAATGGGCCCCTTATACATAGGCTTTTGTCTGCCCTGACACTCCCTAAGAAATTGGCTATAGTGAAGTGTAGTGCCCACAAAGCAATCACTGATGATGTGGGGAGAGGAAATGCATTGGCAGATCAGATAGCTAAGGAGACAGCTCGAACGAAGATGAAAAAGATGTTTGTAGCGGGTCCTGCCAGGTGGGTACCCCAGGCCACCATGTTTGAGGACACTCTGGACAATGTCAAGGAGATCCAGAGTGAGGCAACGATTGAGGAGTTAGCAGTATGGCAGGAAAGTACGGCACATTTGGATGAGGATGGGTGCTGGACTGACAAGTCAGAGAAGCAGAGATGGATGCTACCGGATGCATATGTCCTCCCTGTGGTCACTATGGTGCACGGGCCAGCCCACATTAGTGCAAAGGGAATATGTAAGCTGTTAGACCCTGTATGGCAGAATGAAAACATTCCCAAAGTTGCTGCTCACTTAGTGAAGTACTGTATGGTATGCATGATGTTTAATCCTCAAAAAGGCACTCCTACACCTCCTGGTAATTTTGCACCGCCTTCCTTCCCTTTCGAGGTTCTCCAGATGGATTTCATCGAAATGGAACGAGTCAACAATCTGAAATATGTGTTAGTAGTTGTTTGTGCGTTCAGTAAATGGATTGAGGCTTACCTCACTAAAGAGAACACAGCCATGGCGATGGCGAAGGCACTCTTAAAAGAGTTCTTCCCGCGTTTTGGTTTTCCCCCTTTGATTTGGAGTGACAACGGAAGTCACTTCAACTCAAAAGTAATCCAGCTGGTGTGTGAAGGTCTGCACATCAAGCAGAGATTTCATGCTGCAAACCACCCCCAGTCGGCAGGTTTGGTTGAGAAGTACAATGGTACTCTCAAACTGAAGCTGGCAAAGATCAAAGAGAGCACAGGATTGCAATGGCCAGATGCCTTACCATTAGCTCTGTTGTCTACAAGAGCTATGGTTCACTGTAAGACAGGATTGTCACCGTACAAGGTCGTGTTTGGCCGCCCGGCGAATGTCTGGGGCATCCCACGACCTCGTTGGTTTTCAGAGTTAGAATACCCTTTACTTGTGGATTATTTATATGAGTTGACTAAAAACCAACAGATTTATGAAGCTTTGCCGCCAGCTCTCGAGGGGCCAGGCCATGATATCTGGCCCGGTGACTATGTCCTGGTGAGGAACTTTCAGAGGAAAGGCAGTTTGGAGCTGCGCGCTGGAAGGGGCCTCTCCAGGTCCTCCTCGACCACTGCCGGAGAGTGCCCCTTCCATTGCCCTACGACCACTGGGTGCTCGATGGGATCGGCGACTCTGAAACAGAGCAGGTACCTCGTTTCGTTCCCTTCTCAGATGCACGACTGACGTGGGCACCAACCAAGGAGGAGAGCAATGCAGTGTTGAACGAGGCGGTGCCACCTGAGATTAAGGCCATCCAAGAGCCCCAGCCTTTTGGCCCATCTGTTCTTGAGCCCCAGTCCATTGGTCCCTCTGAGTCTGAGCCTTTGTTTGTAGACCCCTCTGCCCCTGGAGTAGTTAGGTACAATCTGCGCCCCCGATGGAAGAACAGTGCACCAAAGGAAAAGTCAGACTAGTAGGGATGGACTGCGAGGAAAAAGAATAGGGTGTACCTTGCCTGTGGTACCAATAGTAGTTTAGGGAAAGGGAGATTGGTGCATTGTTCAGACATTGGACAGGGTGAATTCGATGTGCTCCCCCGGAAAAAGGGGGGTACACTACCCTGAACGACGCTGGATTTCTTCAGAAAGGGCTGCGATCGTTCAGCTCCACCGAAAGTGCTCAACAGCACCACCGTAGATGAACAATAGGAGTCTGCCAGCGAGACTCTGACGGACGCTGGGAACTTTGCCCCTTTCTTGCTTTATCATTGTTGGCTCCATTGCATGTCCTTTCCTCTGATTCACAAATGTACCCATTTGGCCGTCCTATTATGGAGGAAGAACAGCCCTTTGCGGCCCCACGTTTCGGGCAGGATGGTTCTGGTTGGTCTAGTTGGTCTACTAAGAGTAAAAAAAAATCGTAGTAATTATCCTGATCTTTCTGATAACAATACTTGGAATAATGTGGTTCCTTGAGGAGAAATATCCTGTGCACTCCTTGATTGGTACAACGCCCGTTCCCCTTGAACACATGTTTGTTAATTTGGCCCCTCATAAAGGCGAGCACAGAAAAACATATGTTGATAATGTTTTCTTACAGATGCTCCACCAGGCACACCATACCTCAAATGTTACTAATTGTTGGATTTGCGGCCTGCTCCCTTCTGTGACACATAAAAATGATATATTACTGTCCATGCCGTTTTCCTATCTGGGGAGCTGCGAGGCCTGGTTCCAACTGTTTACCATGGTGTATACCCATTTCCATGCTGATGCCATGAATATCAGATAATAACAAGTTCAATGACTTGAATGCGCTGCGCACTGTTCACTATGTGTTTTTCTTGTGCTTTTGTAAGACTTAATACTAATTATATTCAGAATGTTTTGCATTTATTCAAACATCGTTTTCAAGTATTGTTTTCAAAACATATTTTCAAACAAATTATATGGTAACAATTTTCTGTTAATTTCTACACTTTGTGAGAACCACTAATTACAATTACATCACATGTACTTTACTTGTCAATACATGAAAAAATCACAATTGTATATTCTTGAAATGACATTCAGTGTTGTGCCTGATGCATTTCGGGACATAAGTGTCCCTTCCTCAGGGGAAAATCTGAAAATTTAAAACAAAGTAGACAACATTAACTCCTATTTTGCAAATGTCTGTAAAAGCCCAATGTCCCAGTTGACCTATGTTAACTGTCTCATAACACTGCACTCCTTGCAAAACTGTACCTCATGCCCATCACACCCATGGTGGTATTATATGTGACTTAATGAAGGCGTGCTACAAACGTGACTCATGTATCTGCACCCGGTGTTATTGTGTGCCAGTCACTGTTGTGCCCCTTGTTTGTACCTGTTAAGTCTGTGTCCCTCATACGTCATGAGTACCTAATCCTGTTATTAAAAAACACACAATCATAATATTAGAGCACAAAAACCATTGCGAATACCGCTCACCATGTGCTCACCTTTACTCTGTATGTCCGCTTACCTTGAACTCAAAATGCCACTTCATCCTTCATAAAAACCGTCTTCCTCTGAAATAAGCGAAAGAACCAGAAACCAAGCGTCAACCAAAATAGTACTAGTAAAGACATAGACACTATCCTCATTCTAAAATAATAAAGATGTTGAAGACCGCCTTAGAGTGAAAAATTTGAATAGTAGGAGGATAGAGGAGTGCACCCCCCAAAAAAAACTTGATGCCATGAATATGACATATGCTGATTATGATACTGTGTTAGAATACATACGTGTTCACCAAGGGTTTACTCCAGGAGAGCGAGGGGCCCCTGATACACTGTCGCCAACAGCCTGTATGAATATATATGAGAACGTAAAAAATGTAACATGGCTTCAAAAGGAAATGTTGGATTTTCAGGGATTTAACGTCACTGAATATTTTAGGTCTTTCCAGATGCGCAATATTACTCATGATGAAGCAATGCCAGTGCCGGTAGTTAACACAACAGCTAGTTTTTGTGTTCAAGGTCTTGGGACTGTTCAAGTGGGACAGAGTAATTGCAACTATACCTATGTCTTGAGCACAACAAGTAGCCCACCTTCACTTCCTCCCCATAATGTTTATTTCGTCTGTGGGTCCCAGGCCTATGTGTGGCTTCCTAGGGGGTGGTCTGGCATATGTTATGTCTCTTTCCTCCTTTCCCCGGTGTATATAGCCCATCCAACTACCATAGGGATCACCGATTACAGCGTTGGGGTGTCCACCTATCCCGTATTAGAAGGGTCATCAATACAGAAGACATTGATCAGACAGATACTACCCTACAGCAGTTCACTGATGCAATGAAGGGTATCCTTCCTTTCTGGGGCCCTATGTCCAATAGCCTTAATATCCGTCGCCTCACCAGGGTGGTGGAAGGGGTCATTAATACCACAGCTGGGATTCTAACAAATATTACAGCTGAGCTCCGGGCTACGAGGCTTGTTGCTCTTCAGAACAGGATGGTGTTAGACGTCATCCTTGCTGATCGGGGTGGGGCATTGTCGCGTTATCGGTAGTAGCTGCTGTGTATACATACCGGACCACGCTCCTAATGTATACGCTGCGATACAGAAGTTGCACAGGCTTGCATCCGACATTCACCAAGAGAATGGCACTTGTTCCCTTTCCGGTTGGTTGTGGGGTTTGATAGCATCCTGGGGTTGGAAGATCCTTATCTTTCTAGTAGTAGTTGCTGGTGTCATTTTCACTTGTTGCCTATGTATCCATTGCCTTCCTGCTTGTTGTGCTTACTGTATTGGGAAGTTAACACCTACACCAAAGGCCCCAGTACATGATGCTTAGTCTTCAACAATGATGATGCAAGCCGTCCATGATTTAATGGCCATCGACGAAGGCATTTTTGAGTACTGATAATGTGTGAATAAAAGAGTACCAGTAGTTTTTTGATGTGAGCACTTATTACTCTCCTATGCATTAGATAAAAAATTGTTAGCAAATGCTAAAAGGAGGGTCTGTTGGACTAAAAATATGTCTAGCTGACTCCTTCTAGCATTGTGCGAGTTAAGTTAGCATTTGCGGCACCATTTGTATTCAGCCTCCATTTTGTTCCATGATCGAAATTAAGCTTCTGCCTCATACTGTCTGCCTCAGCAGAAAGCAGCCTCGATTGTTTCTTTTTATTATTCAAGGTTGAGCTTCGTTGCACTAATGAATAGCTCGTTCTGTGTTTGCATGCCTTTCCTTGTATGTAGCCCTGCTCCCACTCTTAGAGAGACGGGCAAGGGCTGAGTAATCTAGAAGCTAAGATAGTGTGTACCCGGTCTCAGGATGGTAGCTCATCCTTCTGTACCTCCTTTGTTCATCAGGAAAATTCCAGTCTGGGCGTGTCTTAGGGGTGTTGGAAATGTATATCTAACTTTACCCTGTGGACGGGGGTCAGTCCCTCGGCAGCTATCTAAGGAGGCTGGTCAGACTGGACTCCGCTTGAGCGAATACTAATAAAATAACTTTGGTTTGTATTCTCTACTGTCTGACCGACTCTTCATTTGTATGGAAGGCTGAGAGGTGGTCGTGAGTGACCCTGGTGGCCCAAATCGGGTCACTTCCTTCAAGATCAGCACGGACCTTACGTTACTGCAGATTTGCATGGCTCAGCTAAGGAATTTTTGGTGGATACAGGTGCTATGAATAGTCTATTTCCCGTTCACTGGTCCCCGGGGCGGCTCTGTCTGGCCATAATAATGTTTCCGTAGGATTTTCCGGTGTACCGGTTGTGAGCCCCATTTCCAAACCTCTCACATTGACTATAAGTCCTTTTACTGTGGACTCGCCATTTTTGTTAACATCTGATTGCGGAGAGAATTTGATGGGCTTAGATTTATTAAAGAAGCTGCAGGCTACGATTTATTGTTCTCCGGACGGTGTTTACATGACAATGGGTCCGAATGTGGTCGGCTCTAAGCAGTGTCTGTCCAAAGATGCACCCCTCCCAGCTGAATTTAAGGATGTGCCGCTCATATTGTGGGCAACAGGTGACACGGACGTAGGACTATTGCAGATTCCCCCAGTTTCTATCAAAGTTAAAGACAATGCCGTTTTGCCTCGTATTCCTCAGTACAAAATACCACAAGCAGGGGAGAGAGCCTTGTTACAGATTATTCAGGATCTGATTCAATCAGGGGTTGTCGAAGAGACAACTGCGAATGTGTGTAATCGCCCCATTCTTCCCATTCTTAAGAGGGCACCTTCCGGCTCTTCTGATGATCATCCAGATGTTTATCGTTTTGTGATTGACTTGCGTGAAGTAAATAAAATAGTGGTTCCTCAGTTCCCGGTGGTCCCTGACATGACTGCTCTTCTAACAATGATTCCTTCCTCTGCTAAATTCTTTTCTGTCATTGATTTAAAAAACGCATTATTCAGTATCCCGATTCATCCAGACAGCAGGCACTTGTTCTGTTTTACACTATCTGGCAGAAGTTTTAGATTTTGTCAGGCCCCTCAGGGCTATGCTGAGAGCCCTAGTATATATAGCCAAGTATTAAAAGCCCAATTGGACTCTGTTAGAAATGGGGGTCTCTAGTTGGCAATTGCTGGAGCCACTGTCCAAATAGGGACCCTTCTTCCTAAGTCAGGGCAAGTGGGCTACCCCTTTTGATAACCCCTGCTCAACCCTGTGGGAACGTAGCACGAGCAGTTATGCCTATCTCAGAGGCAGTGTGTGAAGCATTTATGACCATGCACAATAAGGCAGTAACGACACCACAAAAGGACACAACTCAAGTAGGTATAGAAAAAATAGTATCTTTATCTAAGGTTTAGTACGAGACTCTCAAAAGCATTTTAACCAGTCACCATGCATGTAAATCGGTAGGGACTTAAAAAGGGGCAATACCTATTCACCAGAACGTGGCACTGACTGAGTTCAAGGCCTGGGTCTACGCGACCCATTGCGCACCAGATACCTGCCGTTGGACGGGGACACAGCACGTAGCTTCTCGAAGAAGCGGAGACGGTGACAAGCGGACTCCCAGCGACCACAGTTCTCGATGGCAGTGGTCCGCAAAGTGCACTCGCAATGATTCGGGCACTCCGGGACAGGTGGGCCCTCAGCGGCAGCAGCACGCGGCTGCGGCGGCCCGGGTTCGTGGTGGCGATGACTCTCGTCGTGCAGCCCCGTGGTGGACTCGCGGTGGCAGCAACGCTCTCCTAGCTGCGGCGGCCCACGGGACGATTCACGATGGTGCACGGTTGACAAAGACGTGGGCACTCAGCGGCAGCAGCCCTCTCTTAGCTGCGGCGGCCCACAGGACAAATCCCAATGATGCAAACTTAGCAAGGGTGCGAGCACTCCGTGGCAGCAGCTCTCTCTTAGCTGCGGCGGCTCACAGGACAAATCACAATGAGGCAAAGTTAGAAGGGTTGCGAGCACTCAGCAGCGGCAGCTCTCTCTTAGCTGCGGCGGCTCACAGGACAAATCACGATGATGCAAGATTAGCAAGGGTGCGAGCACTCAGCGGCGGCAGCTCTCTCTTAGCTGCGGCGGCTCACAGGATAAATCACGGTGATGCAAAGTTAGCAACGGTGCG
Source organism: Calotriton arnoldi (assembly GCA_963921515.1). Lineage (NCBI taxonomy): Eukaryota > Metazoa > Chordata > Amphibia > Caudata > Salamandridae > Calotriton > Calotriton arnoldi. The sequence goes on from CAWUFW010006672.1 coordinate 372,241, forward strand.
AGCACTCAGCGGCGGCAGCTCTCTCTTAGCTGCGGCGGCTCGAAGGACAAACCTCGGTGATGGAAAGATAGCAAGGGTGCGAGCACTCAGCGACGGCAGCTCTCTCTTAGCTGCGGCGGCTCAAAGGACAATCCACGATGTTGCACAACTAACACAAGTGCGGACACTCAGCGGCGGCAGCTCTCTCTTAGCTGCGGCGGCCCACACAGTTTCAGCGAAGGCTCTGAAGGTTCAAATTAAGGCGGGCACTCAGCGGCAGCAGCTCTCTCTTAGCTGCGGCGGCCCACACAGTTTCAGCGAAGGTTCTGAAGATTCAAATTAAGGCGGGCACTCAGCGGCGGCAGCTCTCGCTTAGCTGCGGCGGCCCACACAGTTTCAGCGAAGGTTCTGAAGATTCAAATTAAGGCGGGCACTCAGCGGCGGCAGCTCTCTCTTAGCTGCGGCGGCCCACCCAGTTTCAGTGAAGGTTCTGAAGATTCAAATTAAGGCGGGCACTCAGCGGCGGCAGCTCTCAGCTGCGGCGGCCCACACAGTTTCAGCGAAGGTTCTGAAGATTCAAATTAAGGCGGGCACTCAGCGGCGGCAGCTCTCTCTTAGCTGCGGCGGCCCACACACAGAGTTCACAAGGGTTACCAGTCCGCGTTCCTCACAGTAGGACTAGAGGTTCCGGATTACTCGACGGAGGCCTCACCTGCAAGTAGAATTCCTAGCAAGGGAATTCGGGCGGCTGACGGGGTGAAGTCTAATGTCCCTGAGACTTCAGCAGGAGGCGCTCTCAATTCAGGCCCTTGGGTAGTTTCTTCAGCAAGCTTGGTGAAAGTTTCAAAGTCCTTTCCTCTGTCCGCTCGGACAGAGTTTCGTCTTGACATCCAGAAGGAACACACTTGAAACAGGTTTCAGCGCAACGTTTTATACCTAAAAAGTCTTTGTTCTCTGCAGTCACAAATCACTGCATCCAGCCAGAACCAGTTCGGTGGGGTCGGGGAGCACTTGGTTTACGAGGCGACTTAAGAATCTGGGGGTCTGCTATCAGACGCCCAGTGGGAGATGGAGCCATCATTCACCTTGCCAGGCATGGCCCTGCTCGGATCAAAGAGTCACCCCTCCCCATACTCTAAATGCCGATCTCTCTCTCCAGCCAGGTCTGACCCAGCTGGTCCTGCTGCTCCAAAACCAGACGGCCAATACACACGCTAGCAAAAGCCTACAGGAAAGTTTCAGGCCAGAAAATAGCTCGTTTCTAGTAGAGGCATTTTCGGACACGGGCTACGCTAATAATCCTTACTAAAAGATGCATCTCAATGTTCTGAGCTTAAACATATCAAATTCGACGTTCCTATCAGGTTCCTGGGGGCAGGTAGGATTAAGGCATGTAATACTCAGCCTGCACATTCTGGCCTATGAGAACGGGTGGCCTCGCAATAGTAAACAGTGAAATGGAGGGTAACTCGTATTAGAACATGCTACACATACATACTTTAAAAGCTGCTTCGGTGGGTAGCGCAAATCAGTGCTGCCGGCCCACCAGCAGTATTTGGTCTACCAGCCCTGGGCACACACAGTGTACTGATACTAGGGAATGACAGGTTAACCAAATGAGCCAATTATGATTATCCCAATTCATACAGTTATCTTTACACAGGGAGCATTCGCGCTGTGTCACTGATTGGCAGTGGCACAGCGCCCAGAGCATCTAAATCCAGCCAACATAAAAGGTCAGAAGTGAAAAGAGGAAGGGAGACCCGCGCCAATGATGCCAGGTCTAACACACGTCCCCTCCAGCTGAAATGTGGGGAGAACTAACCATTCCCTTGGGAGTTCTCATCACTAAGGCGGAAAAACCTGGACAGACCGTCAGCACTGGCGTGCTCTGTACCAGGGCGGTGTTCCACCGTGAAATCCATACCCTGTAGGGAAATGGACCACCTCAACAACTTGGGATTCTCACCCCTCATATGCATCAACCATCTAAGGGGCCTGTGGTCTGTCTGAACCCGGAAGTGAGTCCCAAACAAATATGGCCTTAGCTTCTTCAGCGCCCAGACCACAGCAAATGCCTCATGCTCAATTGCACTCCACCTCTGTTCCCGGGGAAGTAACCTCCTGCTTAGGAAGGCTACCGGTTGGTCTAGTCCCTCCTCATTGATCTGTGACAGAACAGCCCCTATACCATGCTCTGAGGCGTCTGTCTGGACAACGAATTCCTTTGAAAAGTCGGGCACCTGAAGCACGGGTGCAGTGCACATGGCAGTCTTCAGGGCGTCAAAAGCGTTCTGACAGGTGTAAGTCCAGTTTACCTTCTTTGGCTGCTTCTTAGAAGTCAGCTCAGTCAAGGGTGCAACAATGTTACCATATCCTCTGACAAACCTCCTGTAGTACCCCGTGAGTCCTAAGAAGGCTCTCACCTGCGTCTGAGTCTTGGGGGTTCCCACGCCAGGATAGTTTCAATTTTGGGCTGAAGGGGCGCCACCTGGCCGCTCCCCACCTGGTGCCCCAAATACACTACAGAACCCTGCCCAATCTGGCACTTACTGGCTTTGATTGTGAGGCCTGCCTTCCGCATTGCCATCAATACCTCCCAGAGGTGGCGCAGGTGGTCCTCCCAAGAGGAGCTAAACACCGCAATGTCATCCAGGTAGGCGGCACTGAAGTCTTCCAGCCCAACCAACACCCTGTTGACCAGCCTCTGAAAGGTGGCAGGGGCATTCTTCATTCCAAAGGGCATCACCCGGAACTGGTAGTGCCCATCGGGTGTGGAGAAGGCTGACCTCTCCTTTGCTCCCTCGGTCAAGGCGATCTGCCAATACCCAGACGTCAAATCAAATGTGCTGAGGTATTTGGCAGCCCCTAACCGATCTATGAGCTCATCAGCTCTGGGGATGGGGTGCGCGTCCATCTTCGTGACTGAATTGAGGCCCCGATAGTCCACGCAGAGCCGAAGTTCTGGGGTGGTACCAGGCGCTGCAACTTTTGGTACCAGGACCACTGGGCTGGACCAAGGGCTGCTAGAGGACTCAATCACCCCAAGGGCAAACATTTTGGTAACCTCATCCTTAATGTAGGCCCTTACCCGGTCAGTCACTCGGTAAGCCTTGTGCTTAATGGGAGGACTGTCCCCGGTGTCCACGTCATGGACACACCAATCAGTGACACTAGGTACCAGGGAGAACAGATCACTGAATTGCCCCAACAGTTGGCGACAATCACCCTGCTGCTCAGGGGTCAGTGTGGTGGAGAGGACCACACCCTCCACTGACCCATCTCGCTCCCCTGCACACAGGAGGTCAGGAAGGGGCTCGCTCTCCTCCTCCAACCCAGCATCTGTGGCCAGAAGCATGCCCACTTCAGACCTCTCAAAGTGGGGCTTCAGGCGGTTAACATGCAGGTCCCGCAAGGGGTTCCTGGGAGACTGCAAGTCCACCACGTAGGTAACAGGACTCTTGCGCTCCACCACCTCAAAGGGGCCGGTCCACCTAACCTGGAGCGCACAGGGCTCCACCGGGGCCATGACCCAAACCTTCTGTCCCGGCTGAAACTCGATCAGAGTGGCATTCTGATCGTGCCAGCGTTTCATCTCTTCCTGGCTGGTTTCCAGGTTTGCCTCAGCAAGTTTCCTGAAATGCCGAGTCTGGTTCCTGAAGACCAGCATGTAACTAAACACATCCTGGGGAGGTTTCCTGAGAGATTGCTCCCAGCCTTCCTTGACCAGACTCAGAGGCCCTCTTACCGGGTGACCATAGAGCAGCTCAAAGGGACTGAACCCTAAGGACTTCTGTGGCACCTCACGGTAAGCAAACAACAGGCATGGCAAGAGGACATCCCACTTACGCCTCATGGGCTCACCTAGGCCCATAATCATGCCCTTAAGGGTCCGGTTGAATCACTCAACCAGCCCATTACCCTGGGGGTGGTAAGGAGTGGTGAACTTATACGTTACCCCACACTCCTCCCACAGAGACTTCATGTACTTGGAGATGAAGTTAGTTCCCCTATCGGACACCACCTCTCTGGGGAATCCCACTCGGGAGAAAATCCCCATCAGTGCCCGTCCCACCACGGGGGCCGTCACTGTCCTGAGCGGGATGCCCTCAGGGTACCAGGTGGCATGGTCCACCAAGACCAGGATGAACCTGTTGCCCATGGCTGTCTTGGGATCCAGAGGCCCCACAATATCAATGCCCACACTTTCGAATGGGGTGCTCACCACGGGAAAGGGCTGTAGTGGGGCCTTAATCTTCCCCCCACTCTTCCCACTTGCCTGGCAAGTTTCACACGTCCTGCAGTGAGGTTCGGAGCTCCTGCGCATCTGGGGCCAATAGAAGTGGGTGACCAGCCTCTCAAAGGTCTTGGTCTGCCCCAGATGTCCGGCCAGTGGCACATCATGAGCCAACCCCAGTAGGAAGGTCCTGAAGCGCTGGGGTACCACCAGCACACGGGCTGACCCAGGCTCAGCAACCTTAGGCTCGCTGTAAAGGAGGTCGTTCTCCCAATAGATCCAATGTGACCCTGTCTGGTCACCTGCTGCCTGGGCGGCGGCCTGTCGCCGCCCCCCCCTCAAGTGAAGGGCAGGTTCTCTGCTGCTCGCAAAATTCCTCCCTGGAGGGTCCCCCTTCCTGCTGCCAATGGGTCAGCCCCGGTAGGTCCCCCAGTTCGGCCACTTGTTCCCCTGTAGGTTCCAGGGCATCCCCCTCAAGGTCTGCTCCCTCCGGGACCGTAGGAACCGCGGGGGCCGGTTTCCCACGCCCCCTACCCCTTCTCTTTGAGGCAGGGGCCTGGGCCATACTTTCAGGCTCCAGACCCTCCTGAACATCCTTCTGAGCTGCCATGGACCGAGTGGTCACACATGCCCACTCAGGCAAACCCAACATTTCCAAATGAGACTTTCTCTCCACCGTAGCCCACGGGGAGTTCTCCAGATCGTTGCCCAACAGACAGTCTATAGGCATGGCGGCCCTCACAGCCACTTGAAGAGTTCCTGTGACCCCCCCACTCGAAGGGAACCTGAGCCACTTCACACTGGCTCTCTGAGTTGTCTGCTGACACTACGGGGCAGAATGCATGGGGGACAACTTGCTCTTTGGCCACCAACCGGGAGCTGACAGCAGTCACACTAGCTCCGGTGTCCCTGAGAGCCTCCACCCTATGGCCATTGATGGCCACCCACTGCCGGTACTTCTGAGTGTTGGTCGGCAGTGTGGGGTTAGGGACCTTCTCGAAGTCCCCTAGCGAGACAAGGGTCAACTCTACGGGATCCCACCCACCTTGGACCTCCATTTCCTCCCCCCCCAGGGCTACACTGGCAATCTGGCGGGCTGGTGCACGGGGTGGTGCATGAGGGGATGCATTGGGGTCCCTCTGGGGACACTGGGGATCATAATACCGGTGGCCCACTTGACCACACTTGAAACAAGTAAGGGGCCCCCTATGAACAGGCCTACCTGTCGGGGACACTGGCTTCTTCTCAGGGGGAGGCTGGGACACCACGGCTTGGTTCCCTTGGGAATTACTTTGGGGCCCCCTCTGGAACTCCCTCTATTTACCCTTGTCCCCCCCACTTTTCTGCTGGGGACCCTGCCCACCTCTGGCGAAGTCTCCCACAAAACCTTTGCGGACCCGGGTGCTCACCCAGCGGTCCGCCTCCTCAGCAAGCTTCCTAGGGTTAGTCAGCTTGCTATCAATCAGGTGCTGGCGTAGCTCTGGAAAACAGTTACTGGACAAATGCTCCCACGCAAACAAATCATATAATTGCTCGAAGGTTTCCACTTTGCTACCTTTTACCCAGCGATCCATTGCTCTGCAGAAAAAAGACACATATTCAACCCACGTGGTACCCTCTAACTTCTTACAGGTTCTAAACCTCTGCCTGTACATTTCCGGGGTCAAACCATAACGGGTCATCAAAGCGTCTTTCATATGGGCATACACCATCCTGCTCTCCTCAGGCAGGTCCAACAGGGTATCCCTACCATCACTCACAAAGCGCCCCCACAATCCTGCTCCCCAATCCTGCTCAGGGACCCAGTGGGACACCATTGTTATCTCATATGCGGCAAACCATTGCCCAATATCCTCACTCTTGTGAAAATCCTTAATGACATCCTTAGGAATATAAACTCTACTCTCAAGAGTTACTAAAGGTATGCTGCCACCAGAGGGGGAGACCGGGACACTCCTCGCCCTGTTCTCTATCTCCCTCAACATTCTCTCATGTTCCATTCTCATTTTCTCAAGTTCAAATGACAATCGATTCTTCTCAATGTCTAACTTTTTACTCTCAAGGTCCTTCTGACCTTCCAATTTAGCCATCTCCAAACTATGCCTCCTATCCATCTCCCTGTCCTCCAGCTCTTCTGGGGTCAGGCTCCTTTGGGATACACTAGTACCTGGATTGGAGGGTGTTCTATCTCACCCCCCTCTACTGCATCATCCTGCTGCCCTCCAGCATTCTCTTCCTCATCCCCAGCGGACTCTCTCGCTTCCCACCAGGCCTTCAGCGCCTTGTGGTACTCCTCCTTCCTAGAGAGACCTATCACGGGGACTGCGAATTGCCTACAAAATGACTTCAGCTGTTTGGCAGTATAGGTATCTAATCTTTCCTCCTCAAAGGCGAGATCCTCCGAAGCATTGGAGGTTGGCTTTCCCATGTTAGCAGTACTCATGGCTGCGATCAACAATTCAATACTAAAACAACCAACTAGTCTGCGCTTTGGTCTGTACTCACTAGTGGTGTCTACCAGTTATTGTACGTGGATCATAAATGCAAGTCCTGATCCTCACCACTGACCGCCAATGTTAGAAATGGGGGTCTCTAGTTGGCAATGGCTGGCGCCACTGTCCAAATAGGGACCCTTCTTCCTAAGTCAGGGCAAGTGGGCTACCCCCTTTGATAACCCCTGCTCAACCCTGTGGTAACGTAGCACGAGCAGTTAGGCCTATCTCAGAGGCAGTGTGTGAAGCATTTATGACCATGCACAATAAGGCAGTAACGACACCACAAAAGGACACAACTCAAGTAGGTATAGAAAAAATAGTATCTTTATCTAAGGTTTAGTACGAGACTCTCAAAAGCATTTTAACCAGTCACCATGCATGTAAATCGGTAGGGACTTAAAAAGGGGCAATACGTATTCACCAGAACGTGGCACTGACTGAGTTCAAGGCCTGGGTCTACGCGACCCGTTGCGCACCAGATACCTGCCGTTGGACAGGGACACAGCACGTAGCTTCTCGAAGAAGCGGAGACGGTGACAGGCGGACTCCCAGCGACCACAGTTCTCGATGGCAGTGGTCCGCAAAGTGCACTCGCAATGATTCGGGCACTCCGGGACAGGCGGGCCCTCAGCGGCAGCAGCACGCGGCTGCGGCGGCCTGGGCTGGTGGTGGCGAGGACTCTCGTCGTGCAGCCCCGTGGCGGGCTCGCGGCGGCAGCAACGCTCTCCTAGCTGCGGCGGCCCACGGGACGATTCACGATGGTGCACGGTTGACAAAGACGTGGGCACTCAGCGGCAGCAGCCCTCTCTTAGCTGCGACGGCCCACAGGACAAACCCCAATGATGCAAACTTAGCAAGGGTGCGACCACTCCGCGGCAGCAGCTCTCTCTTAGCTGCGGCGGCTCACAGGACAAATCACGATGAGGCAAAGTTAGCAGGGGTGCGAGCACTCAGCAGCGGCAGCTCTCTCTTAGCTGCGGTGGCTCACAGGACAAATCACGATGATGCAAGGTTAGCAAGGGTGCGAGCACTCAGCGGCGGCAGCTCTCTCTTAGCTGCGGCGGCTCACAGGATAAATCACGGTGATGCAAAGTTAGCAACGGTGCGAGCACTCAGCGGCGGCAGCTCTCTCTTAGCTGCGGTGGCTCACAGGACAAACCTCGGTGATGCAAAGTTAGCAAGGGTGCGAGCACTCAGCGGCGGCAGCTCTGTCTTAGCTGCAGCGGCTCAAAGGACAAACCTCGGTGATGCAAAGATAGCAAGGGTGCGAGCACTCAGCGGCGGCAGCTCTCTCTTAGCTGCGGCAGCTCAAAGGACAATCCACGATGTTGCACAACTAACACAAGTGCGGGCATCCAGCGCCGGCAGCTCTTTTAGCTGCGGCGGCCCACAGGGTTTCAGCGAAGGTTCTGAGGATTCAGAATAAGGCGGGCACTCAGCGGCGGCAGCTCTCCCTTAGCTGCGGCGGCCCACACAGTTTCAGCAAAGGCTCTGAAGGTTCAAATTAAGGCGGACACTCAGCGGCAGCAGCTCTCTCTTAGCTGCGGCGGCCCACACAGTTTCAGCGAAGGTTCTGAGGATTCAAATTAAGGCGGGCACTCAGCAGCGGCAGCTCTCTCTTAGCTGCGGCGGCCCTCACAGTTTCAGCGAAGGTTCTGAAGATTCAAATTAAGGCGGGCACTCAGCGGCGGCAGCTCTCTCTTAGCTGCGGCGGCCCACACAGTTTCAGCGAAGGTTCTGAAGATTCAAATTAAGGCGGGCACTCAGCGGTGGCAGCTCTCTCTTAGCTGCGGCGGCCCACACAGTTTCTGCGAAGGTTCTGAAGATTCAAATTAAGGCGGGCACTCAGCGGCGGCAGCTCTCTCTTAGCTGTGGCGGCCCACACACAGAGTTCACAAGGGTTACCACTCCGCGTTCCTCACAGTAGGACTAGAGGTTCCGGATTACTCGACGGAGGCCTCACCTGCAAGTAGAATTCCTAGCAAGGGAATTCGGGCGGCTGACGGGGTGAAGTCTAATGTCCCTGAGACTTCAGCAGGAGGCGCTCTCAATTCAGGCCCTTGGGTAGTTTCTTCAACAAGCTTGGTGAAAGTTTCAAAGTCCTTTCCTCTGTCCGCTCGGACAGAGTTTCGTCTTGACATCCAGAAGGAACACACTTGAAACAGGTTTCAGCGCAGCGTTTTATACCTAAAAAGTCTTTGTTCTCTGCAGTCACAAATCACTGCATCCAGCCAGAACCAGTTCGATGGGGTCGGGGAGCACTTGGTTTACGAGGGACATCCTGCCCTTTAAGAATCTGGGGGTCTGCTATCAGACGCCCAGTGGGAGATGGAGCCATCATTCACCTTGCCAAGCACGGCCCTGCTCTGATCAAAGAGTCACCCCTCCCCATACTCTAAATGCCTATCTCTCTCTCCAGCCAGGTCTGACCCAGCTGGCCCTGCTGCTCCAAAACCAGACGGCCAATACACACGCTAGCAAAAGCCTACAGGAAAGTTTCAGGCCAGAAAATACCTTGTTTCTAGTAGAGGCATTTTCGAACACGGGCTACGCTAATAATCCTTACTAAAAGATGCATCTCAATGCTCTGAGCTTAAACATATCAAATTCGACGTTCTTATCAGGTTCCTGGGGGCAGGTAGGATTAAGGCATGTAATACTCAGCCTGCACATTCTGGCCTATGAGAACGGGTGGCCTCGCAATAGTAAACAGTGAAATGGAGGGTAACTCGCTATTAGAACATGCTACACAGACATACTTTAAAAGCTGCTTCGGTGGGTAGCGCAAATCAGTGCTGCCGGCCCACCAGCAGTATTTGGTCTACCAGCCCTGGGCACACACAGTGCACTGATACTAGGGACTGACAGGTAAACCAAATGAGCCAATTATGATTATCCCAATTCATACAGTTATCTTTACACAGGGAGCATTCGCGCTGTGTCGCTGATTGGCAGTGGCACAGCGCCCAGAGCATCTAAATCCAGCCAACATAAAAGGTCAGAAGCGAAAAGAGGAAGGGAGACCCACGCCAATGATGCCAGGTCTAACAGACTCCCTCACACTTCCCCCAGGTAATGTATTGCTTCAGTATGTCGATGACCTTCTCATCGCTTCTGACACTGAAAAGGGTTGCAAAGACAGTACGGTTAAATTGTTGCTGCATTTGGCACACCCCAGACATAAAGTGTCCCTTTCCAAATTTCAGTATTGCCGACAGGAGGTCACCTACTTAGGTCACCTACTGTCGAAGAAGGGTAGGAGATTGACTGCTGAACGTATCAGTACCATTGTTAAAATGACTATCCCTCAAACTCAAAAGGATGTACGCGCTTTTATTGGCATTACTTCCTATTGTCGGCACTGCATCCCTAACTACTCGTTACTAACAAAGCCTCTGCTGGCACTAACCACTAAAGATGTGCATGAACCCTTGCCTTGGGCGCCTGAATGTCAGCAGTCTTTTGAGCAATTAAAAGTTGCGCTTTGCTCTGCGCCTGTGCTTGGTACGCCAGATTATGCGTAGGCATTCGTGCTGTACTTACACGAAGCGGCTAGTTGCGCGCTCTCAGTTTAAACACAGGCCTTTGGAGGTAAGCAACGGCCGTGCGCTTATTTTTCTGCGCTTCTTGACCCTGCCGCAAGAGCCCTCTCGAGCTGTCTAAGAGCGGTCGCGGCTGTGGCCGTCTCAATAAGACAATCGGCTGGGCTCGTACTTGATACTGACCTCACAGTTATGGTCCCCCATGCTGTGGATACCCTTTTGAATAAAACTAAGACACAGCACCTCGCCAGTGCACATCTGACCGGTTATGAGCTAACTCTCTTTGCACCACATGTCACGATTAAAAGATGTGCCACTCTGAACACAGCCACGTTGCTACCCCTACCTTCTGAGAGTGAGGAAGTTGATATACATGATTGTATCTTCCGCACGGAGGCGGAGACAAAAGGATGGGCAGACTTGACTGACGTTCCCTTAGCTGACCCCCAAGGGGAACTATATGTCGATGGCTCTTGTTTCAAGTTACCAGATGGCACTACAACAGCGGCGTATGCAATCACGACACTACACACAGTAGTTGAGCCATCACGAGTTCCCTATCAATCGGCTCGAGCTGCAGAGCTGGTTGCTCTTATTCGAGCTTGTGAGTTGAGTGAGGGACTGGCTGTCAATATCTATACTGACAGTCAGTACGCATTTGGAGTGCTCATAATTTTGGACGACTTTGGGCAGAAAGAGGGTTTCTCACTTCTCATGGGATGAAGATACAGCACGGCCCCCTTATACATAGGCTTTTATCAGCTTTGACACTCCCTAGGAAATTAGCAATAATAAACTGCAGCGCCCACAAGACCATTACTGACAATGTGGGTAAGGGGAACGCCTTTGCAGACCAGATAGCTAAGGAGACAACCCGAACGAAGATGAAAAGGATGTTTGTAGCAGGTCCCGCTAGGTGGGTGCCCGAGGTCGCCATGTTCGAGGATACGCTGGAAAATGTCAAGGAGATACAGAGTGAGGCAACGATTGAAGAATTAGCGATATGGCAGGAGAGCACAGCACGTTTGGATGAGGATGGGTGTTGGAGTGATAAGTCAGGGAAACAGAGATGGATGCTACCAAATGCATATGTTCTTCCCGTAGTCACCATGGCGCACGGGCCAGCTCACATTAGTACGAAAGGTATTTGTAAGTTGTTAGACCATGTATGGCAGAATGATAACATCCCAAAGACTGCCGCCCATTTGGTCAAATATTGTATGGTGTGTATGATGCACAATCCTGGAAAGGGTACCCCTACGCCACCTGGTAATTTTGCACCCCCTACTTTCCCTTTTGAGGTCCTCCAGTTAGATTACATAGAGATTGATCGAGTCAACAATTTGAAATATGTGTTGGTGGTTGTTTGTGCATTCAGTAAATGGGTTGAGGCTTACCCCACAAAAGAAAACACAGCCATAGTGACTGCAAATGTGCTCCTGAAGGAGTTCTTTCCTCGCTTCGGCTTGCCCCATTTGATTTGGAGTGACAATGGAAGTCACTTCAATGCAAAAGTTATCCAGTTAGTTTGCGAGGGACTGCATATCAGACAAAAATTTCATGCTGCAAATCACCCCCAGTCCACAGGTTTGGTTGAGAAGTACAATGGTCCTCTCAAACTGAAGCTGGCAAAGATTCAGGAGAGCACAGGGTTGCAGTGGCCAGATGCTTTACCATTAGCCCTTTTGTCCACAAGAACAACAGCCCATTCTAGGACAGGATTGTCACCCTACGAGGTCGTGTTTGGGTGCCCAACAAATGTTTGGGGCGTCCCGCGACCTCGTCGATTTTCAGAAATTGAATATCTTCTATTGGTGGATTATTTGTATGAATTAACTAAAAGTCTGCATTCTATTCACCAACATATCCAGGAATCCCTCCCACCAGTACCTGAGGGGCCAGGCCACGACATCCGGCCTGGTGACTTTGTCTTGGTGTGCAATTTCCAGAGAAAAAAGAGTCTGGAGCTGAGGGGGAAGGGGCCAGTCCAGGTGCTCCTTTCCACCCGCACCGCCGTGAAGGTCGCCGGCCGAAAGAATTGGATTCAATGCCAGCATTGCCGCAAAGTGCCTCTACCCTTACCCTACGATCAGTGGGTCCGTGAGGGCATCGGGGACTCCGAGTGTGAGAGAGTCCCGCGGTTTGTTCCCTTTTCGGATGCCCAACTCACGTGACCCAAACAGAGGCTGAGAACGATGAGATCCTAAATGCGGCAGATTATGGCAATTCCAGAGTCATCTTCCGCTGGCCCCTCTGTGCCTGACCCCTTTTTCCTAACCCCTCTGTGCCTGGAGTAGCTAGGTACAATTTACGCCCCCGACGGAGGAACAGTGCACCAAAGGAAAAGTCAGATTAGCAGGGATGGACTCGACAAGTCAGGCCACAGTAGTTTAGGGAGAGGCGAGATTGGTGAATTGTTCAGACATTGTACAGGGTAAGTCGAGTGTGCTCCCCAGGAGGGAAGTACATTACCCTGCAACGTGGGATACGGATCCGAGCTAGGACTGAGCAGCTCCACCACCCGTGCTCAAAAGCGCCAACGTTGATGAACAACAGGAGTCTACCAGTGAGGCTCAGACGGACACTGGGAACATTTGCCCCCCTTTTGTCATTATTTCCATTGCATTCCTTTTTCCCTTGTTTAAAATGTATCCGTTTGGTCGGCCCATTACTGATGAAGAACAGCCCTTTGCACCTCCGCGTCCAGAGCGGGGTTGGTCCATGAAGAGTAAAATAGTTTTTGTATCAATAGTTGTTATTGCACTAATAATAGTATTAGGGATATCCTACTTCCTGAATGAAAAGTATCCTGTACACTCTCTGATTGGGACAACTCCTGTTCCCCCTGAACACATGTTTGTTACTTTGGCCCCTCACAAAGGAGAACACCGGAAAACTTATGTAGAAAATGTATTTTTACAAATGTTGCATCAGGCCCATGATACTTCCAATGCTACTAATTGCTGGATGTGCGGACTACTCCCCACAGTTACACATTAGAGTGATGTTTTATTGTCGATGCCATTATTATATCTAGGAAATTGCGAGGGGTGGTTTGCGCTGTTTATGATGGTGCATTATCATTTCCATTTCTCTGCTATTAATATGACATCTGCTGACTACCGCACTGTGTTTGAATATATACGTTACCATCAAGGATATATGTCCCGAGGCTAGGAGAACAAGAGACCCCTGGTACATTGTCTCCAACAGCTTGCATGAATGTATATGAGCAAGTAAAGAATGAAACATGGCTTCGAAATGAAATGTTAGATTTTCAGGGGTTCAATGCTACTGAATATTTCCGATCTTTCCAAACACGCAATATTACAATGGTTAAAGCGATGCCAGTGCCAGAAGTCAATACAACAGCTGGTTTCTGTGTTCGGGGAATTGGAAAGGTGGAAGTGGGGAAGAGTAATTGCAAGTACACATATACGTTGAGCTCGATTAGTAGCCTGCCTTTGCTCCCGCCATATAATGTCGATTTTGTTTGCGGCTCCCAAGCTTATGTTTGGCTTCCTAGGGGGTGGTCAGGTGTATGCTATCTCTCTTTTCTTGTTCCCCCAGTGTATATAGCACCATCCAATTACCATAGAGATCATTGATTGCAGCGCAGGAGTGCATACCTGCCCCGAGTTAGAAGGGTTATTAATACAGAGGACATAGATCAAACAGATACCACTTTGCAACAGTTCACAGACGCCATGAAAGGTATTGTACCCTTTTGGGGCCCCATGTCCAACAGCCTTAATATCCGTCGACTCACTAGAGCTGTAGAAGGGGTCATTAATACGACAGCTGGGATTCTGACGGATATCACAGCTGAGCTCCAAGCTACGAGGCTTGTTGCTTTACAAAACCGGATGGTGTTAGATGTCATCCTTGTTGACCGGGGAGGGGCCTGTCGCGTCATTGGCAGTAGCTGTTGTGTATACATCCCAGACCACGCCCCCAACGTATATGCTGCCATACAGAAGTTGCATAGACTTTTATCCGACATACACCTAGAGAATGGTTCCTGGACACTCTCTGGGTGGCTTTGGGGCATATTTGCATCCTGGGGTTGGAAGATCCTTGCTTTCCTAGCGGTAGTCGCTGGTATTTTTCTCACCTGCTGCCTCTGTATACAATGCCTCCCAGCCTGTTTCACTTATTGTATCACACTCCTTACACCATTGCAGAAGGCGCCCATCCATGACACTAATGCTGTGATTATGACCCAGAAAGAGATAGATAGCTTTATGCAGAAAGACGAGGGTATATTTGAAGACTCTTCTTCCTTTGATGCGGAAAACGTGGAGTGCTCTGAATTTTGAAGTTTATTTGTTGTATACACGCTTTGCTGCACCGTCCATTTCCTCAGACCCAAATTGGTTAGCTCATGCTAAAAGGAGGGTCTGTTGAAATGTAAATGTCATGTATTCACTCTGCCAGTGTACTGCTCTATGTAAAGTTAGCATTCGCTGCACCATTTTGTATTCACCCGCCATTTTGAGTCATGATCGAAGCTAATTTCTGTCTCACTCTGTCTGCCTCAACAGAAAGCAGCTGCAATATTTTTTTGTATTCCTCCAAGGTTGAGTTTCGCTGTACTAATGAATAGACCGTTTTTGCTATCGCATACCTTTCGCACTAGATAGGCCTGTTCCCACCCTTAGAGCGGCAGGTACGGGCAGAGTAACCTTGACGCTGAGATAGCATGTACCCAGTCCTGGGATAGCAACTCATCTTTGTGTGTCTTCTTTGTTCACCAACTACCAAATGGAAAATTCCGGTCTGGGCGTGTCTAAGTGATTCTGAATTGTACAATTTACGTTGTCCTGGGGGTAGAAGTCAGTCCCTCTGCAGCAATCCAAGGAGGCTGGTCAGACCGGACTCCACTTGAGTGTATTACTAATAAATACTTTGGTTTGTATTCTCTACTGTCTGACCGACTCTTCATTTGTTTGGAAGGCTGAGAGGTGGTCACGAGTGACCCGGGTGGCCCTAATCCAGCCACTTCCTTCAGCACTTACATATACCGCCGATCACCGCCTGTTCTTCCTCCGTCCTCCGTCCTTCTTCCGCAGGAAGCACACAGCCTCCCAGAATCACCTGACCAATCACAACGCTGCCTTACAGCAGCGTTGTGATTGGTCTGAGCGCCATGGTTCGGCACTCAGACAGGGGCTGGCAGGCTGTGCATGTTCTCCATGCAGGCTGTAATACAGCCTGCGCGGAGAACATGCAGAGTGCGCATGATGCTTTGGCCGGCCCGAGACGGTCAGCCAAACCATCATGCACACTTTAGGTGCTGCTACCTCCCTGTGACGCGGGGAGTAATAACAAACGTTATTATTATTTTATTTTTTGTATTCAGCTTGGAGTTCAAGCAGTGGGGCGACGCTCCTCCGCCTTAGTGGAGTCACCACTGGATTTCTTGCAACGCTGCCCTGGTAAGCAACGGGCAGAATGCATTCCTAGGTCAGCTTTCTGAATGTTCCCGAGATCTCTTCAGTAAACCAGACAGCTGTGCTGTCTGGTAGGATGCGACCTAAAAAGAATAACGCTGCTTAGGCAGTCCTTTTCATGAGGGTGAAATCTGTGCTCCCTGAACTCAGCGTTCTTCCCCCACACCAACCCCCAAGTTTAAGCCACGACCCCTCGAACCCACAACCCTCTGAAAGTTATAGCCTAACAAAGGCCATAGGTTACACCTACTGCAGAGCTATTGGTTTTATCAATGTCTTTCAGCCATGTTTTACAGCAGCACAGCTACTGTACAGCATGGCTATAAGTACAAAAAAAAAATCAATGTGATGACGCAGCCAGGTTTATTTTTCACTGTGCCACTGGAATCAAGCTATCCTGGCTGATGAGGGGTGAAACCCCGAAACCGGTCCTAGGATGCTTGGTTCCGGTCCAGGGAGGACCTGGCTTGGCAGTTCAGGCTGGACTGTTCCCATGAGGCACAGGGTCAAGACTGATTTGCATATGGCCAGGTCTAAACTGGGGTGGCATGGTGAGCAAAAGAATGATGGATTTAACCCAGATCTCTTGACTGGGGGTGAATGTTTTGATTTGTTCTGCATTACGTCCATCAATTGTGTGTCTTAGGTTTATTTTTCAGGCAGGGGGACATGGCAAAGCAACAATGTGGGAGGGGACCAGGGGTATGGGGTAAAGCAACAATGTGGGAGGGAAAATGGGACAAAGTAATAAAATAGGATGGTTGGGCGGGCAAACAATAACAGGACAGGCATCAACTCAGAGCGGGACGGCCAATGGGGGGTGATGGCATCCAAATACGTGGACTCTTATGAAGTGTAGCAACTAGAAGGAAAATTAGCTCAAAAAGCGCTGGCAGTGGAAGGACCCTGGACAAGGAAGCAGTACTTGGGCCATGCTCCAGGGGAGGGACAAACACAGGAAGAAGAAATGAAAAAAACAATGGGTGAAAAAGAAGCAAGAAAAAGTTGAGAGTAATGATGCAACCAACCAATGGGTAGGCTTTAGGTCCCCTGTAAGTAAACAAAATGTCTTGCAAGCCTCAGGCGAGACATATTAAAAAGAAAACAGTTGGCATCTCAGTGAACTCCGAGTAGCGTTGGGATGTTTGCATTTCTAGGGACAGCGGTAAGGGTTCCCTGTCTGCTCCTCATTCATGCAGCCCCACACACGTTAATCGTCTATGCCACCCTGGCTGCCACTCAATCTGGTGCCCACCTGAAGCTCAATGTGCCCTTGTGTGCCAGGCTAGATGGCACAAGACGTACCCTAGTCTGCCACTCCAGCCTGGTTACTTCTGAAGCTGGGAGAAAAAGGTAGCCAGTGGGTCTTGTCTAAGGGAATTCTGGGAGCTGTAGTCTTTTTCTTTAGGCTGGCTGATTGCCTTCGGATGTGCCAAGTGTCTGGCTACAATGGCACGAAGCCTGCAGACCCAGTCTTTCGGCTCTTCGTTTCTCCAAGGTGCCCACAGCAAGATATAGTCCTGAGCCAGGGGCCTAACACATGAACCCGCCGCCCGCCCCGCCGCCCCGCCGCCCCGCCGCCCCGCCGCCCCCCGCCACCACCACCACATCCTGGAAGGGGCCGCTTCATGTTGTTTTACATCAGTGCCCCCAGCATTTAGGTACTCCTCCCCCCGTCCTCCCCCTTCCTCCCCACTGCCCCCACCACCACCAACAACAAACTCCCGAGCATGGCCCTGGGACATTCAAAGCGCTTTCACTGAGACATACATGTGGGATTCTGCAGATGCACACCCCTGCACCCCTGCACCAGCTGCAGCACACCCCTGCAAGCCTCTGGGACCCCAGGTCCAGGGGGGTGAGCCCTTGACAGCCCCCAAAGCAGATTTTCACTGAAACATACATGTGGGATTCTGCAGATGCACACCCCTGCACCCCTGCGCCCATGCACCCCTGCACCAGCTGCAGCACACCCCTGCACCCCTGCGCCCCTGCACCCCTGCACCAGCTGCAGCACACCCCTGCAAGCCTCTGGGACCCCAGGTCCACGGGGTGAGCCCTTGACAGCCCACAAAGCAGACTTTCACTGAGACATACATGTGGGATTCTGCAGATGCACACCCCTGCACCCCTGCACCAGCTGCAGCACACCCCTGCAAGCCTCTGGGACCCCAGGTCCAGGGGGGTGAGCCCTTGACAGCCCCCAAAGCAGATTTTCACTGAAACATACATGTGGGATTCTGCAGATGCACACCCCTGCACCAGCTGCAGCACACCCCTGCACCCCTGCGCCCCTGCGCCAGCTGCAGCACACCCCTGCAAGCCTCTGGGACCCCAGGTCCAGGGGGGCGAGCCCTTGACAGCCCCCCAAAGCAGACTTCCGCAAACAGCATCACACGCTGTTACCCTGGGGTTTTCGATGCCTTTAATGCTGCAGTTTTCTTACCATGGCACCGTCCTAATGTGCTTAAAGATGCACCAATTGTCACTAAGTTTCTAAAAATAATCCTTCCGAGAGATCACCCAAACCACGTCCCCCCTTAGGGAGGCGTTAAATCCTGTGACGCTTTGAACAATGTTACTCAAGTAATGCGCTTACAAAGCGCCATATGCCCGCCGCGCCTCGGAGCTCCTCGCGGAAAGCCCCAGCGCCAGCTGCACGGGGGGAAGGGGGTTAAATCCTGCCATTCCTCAGATCCATTGCGCTGCCAGTCCTCGATTAGCCACTTAATATTTTTTTTTTAAAAAGGAAATACTGCGCCAATTTTACTTTTTCTTGTGCTCGCAAACGGACTATTTAAAGTTACATTAACTATTCGAGACTATTGTGTCATTTTATAGCGCCCTAACTGTCGACAAGAGGGTATCTTGGCGCTGTGAGTGCCAGAAGACCCAGGGCTCTCGTCAGGAGGCCACTGCAGCTTGCACCACCCATTGGCCCTGCCAGCGCTGCCAGTGACAGGAACACAACTACTAACCATCACACTGCTACAAGTGTGACGATTCGACTATTTGTTTTGTAGACTGTATTAATTAACTCTTCTTGTTTTCATTTCTAAATTAGCCATACAGCGCCACCTTGTGGCACACCGTCACAAGCGCCGGTGTTGACAGTTAAGTGCCTGTTCCGAGCACCAGAAACCACGGGCTCAAATTAAGCACTGGTAAACGTGCAAGGAGGAGAGGCAAACAACTCATCATAGAACGCTTTCTAGAAGGAATCCTTGACCTGGGTCGGTTGGTTTCTGACTATCGATGGTACAACAGTTTACAGGAATGAGGCTGGAAGAGTCAGCAACAGCTGAGTTGAGCCAATAACACCAGTCAGTGTCCGGTGACCTACAGAACGGATAGGGTAGGACCGGGGTGGTAGCAGGAAAACCCTGTCATTCATCGTCATTGCTTTGTAAACACTTCTCAATGACCTGGCACATACAATATGTATAGAACATCATCTTTCATACACTTAGACGAGAGGCCGCCAACCTGGGGTGCCTGCACCCCCAGGGGGTGCGCGATGGCATTTCAGGGGGTGCGACAAAGAATGAAAGTATGTACTGTATGCATAATAGGAATCGGGGGAGACTTTTGTAGAAATCAAACATTTCCTAGGGGTGCCGGGCATAGAAAAGGGTGGAACCCCAGACTTAGACAGTCTCATCAGACCCCAACACTTACCATCCTGTGTGATCACACTTTCATTGTCGGCCTTAACCACTTTGGAAACTGTCACTTACCTTTTTCGACCAATCGGACGCAGACATAGGCACCTCAGTGGTTTCGGAGTTGGATAGTTTATGCACTAGATAATACCTCTTTTTAACTGGCTTGTGTAGATGAGACTTTTGTCCAGGACCAGGAGTAGTTGTGACAGAAACGGGAACTTTCTTTTTAAGGCACCAGGGACAGACCAGAGGAGTAGGTTACCTTCCTCTCATCAACTGAAATGGGGAACCCCCCCGTGAAACCCCCGGTGACAGGAATGGGATCCTGTAAGCCCACAGCCTTTCTCTGGTAGCCAGTGCAATGGGAACATTACCAACCATGGCCTGGTGAATGCTTTCCTTCAAATATTTGTTAAGTTGTTGTATAGAGAATTGTACAATGCAGTGCTGACATGTCAGATATTAACCATTTGCAAGAACCCAGACATCTCTGCAGGTGTAAATTGGGTGTCATTGCCGGTGACTTTGGCATCAGAAAATCCATCACTACTGAAAACCTTTGGTGCAAATTCACGAACTACAAATGCTGCTACTCTTTCGGAAGCCATTACTTCTGGCCAGTTTGGATGGTAATCCATGAAGACGGCATATTGCTTGTGGCAGGGGGATTCTTAATCCTTCCTCCTGCCTTGCAAACTCAGGCCACTGAGCTGATTGCACAGGTGTGGGGAGTGCTCTGCACTCCTTATCAGGGGAGGCACAAGAGCTGCAATGCCTTAATAAGCCATCTCTTTATGCATCCATTCCTGACCAGCGTAAATGGCTCCACAACTGATTCTTCAAAGCAGACATACCCATGTGTCCTGAATGACACATTTAGAAGCAAGTCACAAATCCCTTCTGGGAGTACACATTTGTCATTATGAAAAACACCGAGGGCACCTGAGCAAGCGAATGAAGTGAACATTTCAATCCCTTACTAGGGGGGCACCCATCACATGTGTATTATTTGACTCGTTTGAGTTCAGCATCTTTAGGATCTTCTAATCAAAAATCTTCAACTTGTTTCTCTTCTTCGACCACACAGACATCTCTCACACAGGCAACAATGTCAAAATCATCATTATCAACTGTGTCACTAGTGCAAGGTAGCCCAGACAAGCAGTCTCCTGGTTGGATTTTGGGACCTGGAACAAAGGCTCCATTGAAGCTATAGTCTTGAAGTTTTGAGCTCAGTCTTGCAATGCGAGCAGTGGGATTCCTTCCACTCCCTGGGGGTAAGATTTGAACTGGAGGCTTAGGGTCTGTGTGCATGGGGAAATGTATTTCCCAGAATAAAGTTCCAAAAATGGTTTGTGGCCCAGACACAGGAAAGTAGCTTGTGCTCTGCGACTGGGTACTTTCTATCCGTTTCATTCAAAGTTTTTCAACCATCTGTCACTACCCATTCAGAACTTCCAGATTTCTGTAAAAGTACAGCACCCATCCCACACACACTTCTGTCAACCAAAATGATGCGATGTTACCATTAGGAAAAAGGTTGTAATGCAGAAGCATTGGTTATTTGTTCCTTTATGTAGTCATATGCCTTTTGTTGCTCCTGTCCCCGTTTTATAAGACAGCATATTTGCGAGAAGTTTGCATAAAGATTCTATTTCAGAAGCAAAGTTTCACACAAATATTCCGTAATTCTCACAAAGACCTATAAAAGACATATATTTCTCCTTGTTGTCTGGAGCAGGGACATTCTTTATAGTTTCCACTAGGGTATCCTTGTAAACGACATCATCAGCTGATATGATGTGCCCCAAATTGTTCACCTGAGACTAGAACACTTTACATTTTTCAGCACAGAGTACAAGACCATTTTTTGACAATCTTTTGCCCACTTCCGTTAGGCCCGTGAAATGTTCACTTTTGTCCTTTGTGAAGATCAGGTCATCTTAAAAAACACCTTACTTGTCTTTGAAAATGTGATACATTAGCCTTTGAAAGACAGAAGCCAACAATGCCATTCAAAACAGCATCCTTTTGTATTGGAACACATCAAAAGGAGTGATAAAAGCTGTTAATAGTCTTGTACTCTATGACATTTTTATTTGGTGGTATGCGCTGCATAAATCCAGGGTTGAAAAAGTAATAGCTCCTTCTAGTAGGGAGAGTAGGTCATTTATTTTAAGCAAGGTTTGTCTATTCACAGAAAGGTTGTTATTAACCCTATAGGTGTGGGTCCAACACCCACACACCCTCCCCAGTGCGAATGTCACCCATTGGTTGACAGTGGGGAGGGTTAGAAAGGTCCCTTTGGTGCTTTGACCCAGAGGGTTTCCTTTTTTATTCCCAAGGCTCGGGCTGCTCGGGTAGAGCTCCCCGAGCAGCCTAAGCTATTTTTGCTGTTGTATGTAATGACAATCAGTACGCTGAGGTTTACCTTTAGAATCCCTGGGATGTTGGGAAAAAAGGACACAAATTTGGCATGTGTACCTTAGGTGGCCAAAATGTTATGGAGGCTTAAGCACAAACTACCCCAAATAGTCAAAAACGGCTTAGCACTATTTGGGAAAACGCCCAGCAGCTAAGGGGTTAAGAGCTTTAAGATCCACACATAGCCTAAGTTCACCATTACTCTTCTTTGTCAGCAGTATAGGAGAGATACAGTCAGAAGATTTTGTTTCTTCAATCATATTTTCTGCTTGTAGATTATCTCATAATTTTTTTCGATCATTTTGGAATTACGCTGATCTTCCCATGACTGTAGTGTTAGCAACAAAGTACCCGAAGAAATTGATCCTACGACTATCACATGTTATAGCATGAACATCTGGTGCAAGCATTTGTTTAACAAAGCAGCTAGTGTAAAGTCAAAGTATGATTTAGAAATAATGATGAATGATGACCCTGAATCTGCCATAACAGATAAATCAGTACCATGTACATTGATGGCACAGATGGGTGGTTTGACAGAGTCATCTATGTCCACTTCATCTTCAACATGACTTATGAGAATCATACTCTTTTGATCCAATTTTCATCGTTGTTTTCTTCAGGATCTGTAATCAGTGACACTTAGGGGCCGATTCCGATCTCGGCCGGTAGGGCTCCGAATCGGATTTGGCTTTACCGGATCCGATTCGGAGCCCTGTTTCCCGACCGAACCGTACGCGGGTCCGGCCGAGCGAGTACGATGCGAATTCGCCGACCGACTCGTCCGGGCATCCCGACCGCTCCGACCGACTCGTTCCCGGCTCGAACCGCACCGACCGACTCGCTCGGACTCGACTCGCACCGCGCAATGGAGACGTTCCCCGGCCGGGTAAGTACGATGCGCGCCGCGAGCAGTCCGACCGAGCCGCGCACTCCGGCTCGAAAGAGCTGTCGGAGCCGTACTTTGGGGGTCCGTGTCGGACCCCCCTGTACGCGTAGCCGCGCGAGTCGCACACAGGGGGACCCATGGGTCCCCCTACCTGTGCGTGTACGGCGCGAATCGCTTCGCCGCGTACCCGCTGTAGGGGGCGCACTTGTCCGACTCGCACCCATTGAGTCAATGGGAGCCCGCGTACGCGTTGTACGACCGGCTCCCATTGACTTCAATGGGAGTCCGACCAACTCGGGTCCGATGGCATACGTGCGCATCGTACTCGTTCGGTCGGACTGCACGGGTCCGATTCGGTCGGAAATCTCTCCAGGTCCGGCTCGGTCGGAGAAATTTCCGGCCCGAATCGGAATCGACCCCTAATTCTTTTAGAGTCTTGGCACACCCTCACAAAGTGTCCTTTGTTTTTGTTATTGTTTATTTATTTATTTAAGGTTTTATAGAGCGCGAACGTGACCCGTTAGGGTATCAGAGCGCTTTACATGGATAACACGTTGTATACAGGTTTGACACAGGCAAAAAAAACAGGATAGGGATAGGGAAGTGGCTACATTCGGACATAACCAGGGTATATACAATAACCCCGGGCCTCGTACTCCGCTCCGCCAGCGGAGTTTGCGGAGTTTTACCAACTCCGCTGGGAACGCGAAGTTGCCGCAAAACTCCGACTCCGTGGCGGAGCGGAGTACGAGGCCAGCCCCCTTAAATTACATTTAAAAAAAACACTTACCTTCTCTTCTGCCTGCCCTCCTCCTCGCCGCGGAGTCTCCCTTCTGCCGTCGTCCTCCTCTTCGCGTCCCTGTACGTATTACATCTTGCATGAACTGCATCATGGCACAATTAAGTAGTGCAATCCATTAGTGACATCTAACCTACTAGCTGGGGGTACCTTTTGTACCATATACTGGGGACTTATAAAGAAGTTAAATGAGCCAATCAGGTGTTAGCCAATCGTGCACGTGCTTAGAGGATCAGAGCACATGCACTGGGGCCTGGACAGCAGGACCCAGTGCACTACAGATGCGACAAGGCACGAGCCTTCGTCTCAAAACGTGAGGGTCATCACACAAAAAGAGGTCCTCTCCTACGCCTGCATCTTACCAGAATGTGGTCATATTTTTGAATTCGCAGTCAGCATCTTGAATAAGTAATGCTGCTACATATGACTTTACTGACTCATCCTGGCGCTGCCCTCTAGTGAAAATTTCATGTCTTATTACAACTAGACTATGTTGTATATCAAAATCAAAATGTTGTTGTAGCCATTGAACAGCCTCATAGTTTTCGTCCAGTTTATCTTCTCCTGCTGCCTCTCCATGTGGTGATAGGTATTTGACAACAGCTTGCGCTTCAAACCCTTGACTGGGTTCCAATGAAACCCTTTTTCATTTTGGGCAATATCTATTAATCTATTAATTTCACTAGCTGCAGTCATCTCCGATAGGACACTTCGGGATCCCCTTAGAGGAGGTGTAGATAAAACTGCAGGTTATTGATTCTTGCTTCCCCTAGGTGTATACGACAATTATAAACAATAATAATTTATGATTGGAGTATATAGGATCCATGCAATGTAACTACTAAGGAGACAGGTAATGATATATCGATTAGTTATATAAAGTTTATAGCTTGTCATGTAGACTGCTAACATCTGACAGATATTTGGCACAGACTTTAAATTGTGTCACTCAGAATTATGTTAGTTTTCTTTAAATAGTGTTCTGTTGTTGACAAAGTATAGTTATATTGATGTGTGTATCACCATTGTACTTCTGTCACACACTTTAGGCTTGATTACAAGTACGGCAGTCCTGGGACTGTCGTGCCCACGTTGGCGGTCCGACGGCACCACCATCCCCATTACAGCTTTCCTTTCCACCGAGCTTTTCATGGCAGGGACACCGTCATGAAACGGTTGGCAGAAAGGCAGGTTTTGGGGGTGAATTCATGCCTCCAGGGTGAGTCTGCCCTGAAAACATGTTCATGGTAAAACCTATGTGTGCCCCCATGCAATCTGCACGGTTGTGCACTGTTTCTCCTGCAGACCGTGCTGCAGGAAAACAACTCCCCCGACCACCCAGATTCATTGCAGCATAGCCAGCATTGGCTGCGGCTCTTTCCTAGAGCCACAGCATGCCACTGCATGACTGCGCAGACACAAAACCGCCAGCCCCGTGGTTTATTTGTAATGCGTCTGTCGGGGTGACGCCGGCTTGGCTTCATTCTCCTGACCGCCGCAGCTGTGGGCTGGCGGTCGGACTGCCAATGTTATAATAAGGGCCTTAGTTCATGTTTCCTAGAGATGATGTGCGTGTCCTCTTTAAAACTTTGGGCCTGATTTAGATCTCGGAGGATGGGTTACTCCGTCACAACGGTGACTGATATGCAATCCGCCAAAATACAAAACCCATAGGATATAATGGGATTACAATTTTTGAAATATTTATTTTAGTTGTCTTACTGTGCAAAATTAATGTATATAATTTCTTTTAGTAGCGGGATGTTGGGTTTTTGGGATAAGGGTGGGGAGATTTTTAAAAAGTGAATATTTTAATTTAAATGTAGAGTTTATTTTGTATTTTTAATTATATGCAAATTAATATTGCAAAAGTAACAAATGAATTTTTTGATGATTAATCTTTATTAAAAATATTGCATAACTAAGTTTAATGTATTGATGCATTAAATTTATTTTAAAAAATATATTTCATTGTAAATATTAAGACAATTATTTTATTTGAGAAATGTTAGAAAAACGTAACATTTATTAAATTTAAATTGAATAACCTTAAAAGTTTGTAAATGTACTTTTATTATATATTTTTAATTTAATTAACTTGTAAAATTTTACTTGGAATTTTTAATATTTTTTTAAGTTATTTTTAAATGTTAAAATTTTTACTGTCATTGTAAATAAGTTGTTTAATGCTTTTTAAAATTTAAAATTATTAAATAATGATTAAAATATGGTTTAGTTCAACTATGAAAATTTGATAAATATGTATTATTTATGTTGTATTAATTACCATTTATTTGTATATTTGTAAGTTATATGTTTATTTATTTAAATTTTAATAAAACAATTAATAACTTCATTTGAATTATTTATATTATTGCAATAAGTTCTGTTGTTGGGAGCATACATTCTAACATTTATCAATTTAAATGTAATAGGATTTATATTTATTATATATTTATACATTGGGTTTTATATTTTTATATTTTCAAAAATTATTAAATTTGGATTATTTATTTATTTTTTGTTATGTTTAGGAATGTTCATAAGTAATAAAAATATACTATTTTTAAATAGAGATTATTACATTATTTTATATGTTAATATTTCATTTTAAATATATATATTTTTAGTTTGGGTTATTGTGTCTTTTAAGTACTTTATATTGAGTACTGATTGTATATATAAACGTTTTAGGGCCTGCGTACGATCTGGCTAGGAAAGCACTCCGTATGACTCGGATCAGGAGGGCTTTCCTAGCGAGTTGTGCTCTGCAAGTCCGAGCGACCGAGTACGATACACCCGTATGGTGACGGACTCGGTTCGCTCGGACTCCATTGAACTCTTTGGGAGCCTGTATACTGAACTCGTACACAGGCTCCCATAGCAAAAAGGGGTGGGTGGGGAAAAACCTGCACCCTATGGCGGGCACCCCATGGTGCCCACCACACTGTGCATGCATGGAAAGGGGGGACCCATGGGTACCCCCACAGGACAGATTCGGAGGGCCCCGGGAGAAGGGGGGCCCGCTACAGCCCTCAGAAGTCCGATTCCCACAGCCGTTTCGTCTCGCTGAGACCGAGTCAATACGGCTGTCCGAATCGTGCATTGTACTCGCTCTTTCGGAATCCGGCTCCATTGCACGGCACGATTCGGCTGTGAACAAGTCGGACTGACAGGATCGGGTTCGGAAACGATTCGGTCGACGCGGACGAGATCTTCGCATCGTACTTGGTCGCTCGGAATGGGGACGATTCGGTCGGAAACATAGGCTCAGAATCGGATTTGCTCATTCCGGAACCCGTCTAGAGGCCTTCCTAGCGAGATCGTACTCAGGCCCTTAGTGCCCAACACTTTCCCTAAAATGGTTTAGATTGGAGTGGGGATAGTAAATGTCACCATTTTAGTGTCAACACCTTCCCCCAATTTAGGGGCCGTTTCCGATGCAGTTCGGAAATCATTCCGACCGAATCGGTTTGGGAATGGTTTCCGACCGACTCGGATCGGGAGAGTCCGACCGACCGATTACGATGCATCCGGATGCTTCCAGATACAATTCGGTCGGACTCCCATTGACTTCAATGGGAGCCTATGTTCAGGCCGAATGCATAGGCTCCCATTGAAGAAAGGGGTGGCTGGGGAAAATCGGTCACCCTGTGGCGGGCACCCATGGTGCCTGCCACACTGTGTATGGCTGGTAAGGGGGGACCCATGGGTACCCCCACAGGCCCGATTGGGAAGGCTCCGGGTGCAGGGTGGCCCGCTAAGGGCCCCCAAAGTCTGATTCTGACTGCCGATTCGAGTCGGACGGCATGATTCGGAAAGGCTGTCTGAATCCAGCATCATAATCGGTTGTTCGGAAACGCGGCCCGTAGAGACGTACGAGTCAGCTCCATACGGCTCAGTCATTCCGAATGCCATCGGGTTCGGATTAGGATATTCCTAATGCCTAACTCGCATAGTAATCAGTCGGTCGGAAACCTTTCTGATTCGGTCAGAAAGACGTGTTCCTGATCCGATTCGGAAGGAGCAAATGCCTTTAGGAGGCCATCCAAACCGCATCGGAATCGGCCCCATAGTGTGGGAAGCTGGCTCTCTATATAGTGCACTAAAACCAAGTACACTGTGCAGAGAGTCCAGCGTGTCCCCAATTGGTTTACAGAAGCAAAAGTAGATAATACTAACGCTTTCTTTTGGGGTAGTGTGGGTGAGCAGTTAGGCTTATCAGAGGGTAGTGCTAAGCATTTATTGTACTCACAGAGGCAATAAATGAGACACACACTCAAAGAATAAATCCGAGACCAAATCATTTATATATGTTTTAAAACCAAGAATATAGTTCAAAGGTAAGTACTGTTTTCGATAGAAATATTCACAGGCAAGTAAAACATTCAGACCTGTCCACTTTTAGGCACAATGCAATCCTATGGGAGGAAAAGTAGAAAATGCATAAAGGTAGGTACAGTCGGTTTCAGGGGTTCACCTTCAGGGTTCGGAGTTGTAGTGGGCCAAGGTCCAAAGTACTACCAGCAGTTCATCGGGAACCGCCCAGGTTCTACTGGGAGCAGGGTGCTGGTGAGGCTGGTAGCTGGCATACTATGGAGAAGGGGGCCACCTGGACAGGCTGCACAGGGGACTTGCGGACAAGTCTGAGAGCTCCCAAATGGTGGCTTAGGTCACAGGGGGTCTTGTGAGGACCAGCAAGGTCCTGGGATCTCTCCAAGCGAATGAGAGTCAGGGCACGTCTGGAGCAACCAGGAAAGCCCACTGAAAGTTAAAGTTGCCTTCACAGGGACCCACAGGCCAATGGACCAGGGATCGCAAAGGGACCTCAAGCTGAATCACTAAATACCAGCCCACGGAACACTCGTGGAGTGTAGGTCGGAAATCTTCAGTGGAATTACTGCTCGGGGTCAGGACTACAAGTATCCCAAAGCACAGCCTCAGGGGTTGCCAAAAAGCATATGCTGCTGCAAATGTACACGGTGCCCAGGGGTTCAGGTTGCACGGTCCCCACGAGGGATACGGGCCTCAGAATTGCTGAGAGCGCAGATCAACCTCAAAGACAACGGGAACCCACCTCCTGTATTGCAGAAATCTTCAGAGTCCTTCAGGAGCTTCGTAGATGCAAACCAGTCAGATGCGTTTTAGGTGCCTGCTCAGCAGGGGAGTAACTCCTTTACTCCAAGGGAGATTCTTCAGTCATCCAGCGTTGTGCAGATCGTCGAAGTACTTGGTTTCTGCAGCAGAGTTTAGTCCAGGTAATATCTAAAGTCCTGTAGTCAGGGGTTCCTGCTTTATACCCAAGGAAGGGGTGGGACAAACTCTGGGGACCCACCTATGGGAGGGTCAGGACAGAGGGGTGGCTACACCCATGTCCTTTGTCCAGTTTCGCACCAGAGCAGGAGCAAATGGCTCCTGCAACCGGTTTGAGCTGGACTATGCACAGGGACACCAAATGTGCCCCCAGTGCAGACATCAAAGCACTCTGAGAGTGCACCCACCCAGCCCCAATACACTAAAGCCTGTCTGGGAGGTGGTCACACCTCCCTGTGACAGGAAACCTATTGTCAAGCCTTCCCCTGCCGGAGTTTCGTCCAGCAGCAGGAGGGCAGACTCGTGTCTGTGGCTGGCAGCATCCATTTTGTGATGCCAGGGTCAAGAAAGCTGGTACCGGGTGTACCGGTGTTGTCATATTTCTCCCTCTAGGAGGGTGGAATCATACCTCCCACACCAGTTACTGGTGTGGAGGTATGATTCCAAGGTGTTTGACACCAAACACAACATGTTTCCATGCAGCCGTTTTAAAGTTAGCATTTACCGCGAGGTTATAATGCACTTAAGTATATATCCTTGGCTGCATCACAGACAACCCCGGAAAAGAGGTTTCGAAGGCTGCAGAGGGGCTCTGCTCATGCATGGGCACCCTCTCACATAAAACCCAGCACACTGCCTTCAGGATTGGTAAGGCCTGCCATAGGGGTGACTGATAGGTTTATCTGTGCAGTGATTAGGATAGATATAGTGAACCTATATCTAAGTAAGGGGTGCCTGCACCACCTTACACAGGCTGCTGTAGCAGACCTGTTGTGTCATTTTAAATGGTCTCTCAGGGGTGGCATAATACATGCTGCAGCTCCTGGGAGGCCTCTGGGGTGCCTATGCCCTGGGTACATAGTATACCATATACTAGGGACTTATAAGGGTACCCCAGAATCCAATCTGGAGTGTACCTAAAATACATGCAATCAATTTAGAGGAGAAAGCAGATAGACTTGGGTCCTGAATAGCAGGATCCCAGTCAGACTAAGTCGAAAACAGTGAAACATCAGCAAAAAGTGGGGGTAACTATAAGAAGCAGATCCTACTCTCCTACACAACCCCCCACCCCAAACCTCAGGACATTAAACTAACCTTGACCAGTTGAGTCTTCATGTTCTAAGTGGAAATATCCGGAGAGTCCATCTGCATTGGCATGGTTACTCCCAGGTCTATTTCCACTGTATAGTCCATCCCCTGTAGGGAAATGTACCACCTCAAAAGTTTGGGGTTTTCACCCTTCATCTGTTTTAGCCGTAAGGGGGGCTTATGGTCTGTCTGAACAATGAAGTGAGTGCCAAACAAGTATGGCCTCAGCTTCTTCAGAGTCCAAACCACAGCAAAGGCTTCCCTCTCAATGGCTGACCAACGTTTCTCTCTGGGGGTCAGCCTTCTGCTAATAAAAGCTACTGGCTGATCCTGACCTTCATCATTCAATTGTGATAACACAGCCCCTACCCCCAACTCAGATGCATCTGTTTGGACAATGAATTGTTTGGAGTAGTGAGGACTTTGCAGAATGGGAGCAGTGCACATGGCCTGCTTCAGGTCATCAAATGCCTTTTGACAGCTAACTGTCCACTGAACTTTCTTTGGCATTCTCTTGGAAGTTAAGTCATTCAAAGGGGTCACTATGGATCCATATTCCTTGACAAACCTCCTATAGTACCCAGTCAGGCCCAAGAAAGCTCTGACCTGAGTCTGGGTGGTTGGAGCAACCCAGTCCATGATGGTCTGGATTTTTCTCTGCAATGGTTGAACCTGGCCTCCACCCACAAGGTGGCCCAGGTACACAACCTGACTCTGCCCTATCTGGCACTTGGTGGCCTTGATAGTGAGGCCTGCTTTCTGCAGGGCCTCCAAAACATTTCTCAGGTGGACCAGGTGATCCTCCCAGGTGGATCTAAAGTCAGCAATATCATCTAGATAAGCTGCACTATAGGCTTCCAGGCCTATTAGGACTTTATTCACCAACCTTTGAAAAGTGGCAGGTGCATTCTTCAAACCAAAGGGCATCACCACAAATTGATAGTGCCCACTAGGGGTTGAGAATGCTGTTTTGGCTTTTGCATCTTCAGCTAATCTGATTTGCCAGTAGCCAGCTGTTAGGTCAAATGTGCTCAGAAACTTGGCTGAGGCCAAAGTATATATAAGCTCATCTGCCCTAGGGATTGGATGGGCATCAGTCCTAGTGACTGCATTGAGACCTCTGTAGTCAACACAAAACCTCATCTCTCTCTTACCACCCTGGGTGTGAGGTTTGGGCACCAAGACTACTGGACTAGCCCAAGGGCTATCTGAGGGTTCAATCACACCCAAATCCAACATCTTCTGGACTTCAGTCCTGATGCAGTCCCTGACATGGTCAGGTTGCCTGTAAATCTTATTTTTAACAGGCAGACTGTCCCCAGTGTCCACTTCATGAGTGCACCAGGTAGTCTGACTTGGAGTCAGTGAAAACATATGTCTAAACTGATTAAGAACTTTTCTGCAATCAGTTTGCTGCTGGACAGTGAGGCTGCCTGCCAAGGCTACACCATCCACTGAACCATCATCAGGGTTCTGTGAGAGCAGGTCAGGGAGTGGATCACTCTCTTCCTCCTGTCCCTCATCAGTAGCCATGAGCAAGCCCATGTCTGCCCTGTCAACATATGGTTTGAGCCTGTTGACATGGAGCACCCTATGGGGGCTCCTGGGAGTTCCAAGGTCCACCAGTTAGGTAACCTCTCCCTTTTGTTCAACAATTGTATGAGGGCCACTCCACTTGTCTTGGAGGGCTGCTGGGGCCACAGGCTCCAACACCCATACTTTCTGTCCTGGCTGATAAACAGTCAACACAGTCTTTTGGTCATGCCAGGCCTTTTGCAATTCCTGGCTAGTCTCAAGGTTTTTAGTTGCCTTCTTCATGTACTCAGCCATCC
The DNA here is from genome assembly GCA_963921515.1 of Calotriton arnoldi. NCBI lineage: Eukaryota > Metazoa > Chordata > Amphibia > Caudata > Salamandridae > Calotriton > Calotriton arnoldi. The sequence goes on from CAWUFW010006672.1 coordinate 403,961, forward strand.
TGGAGCGGAGACCAAGTATATAGTCCACAATATCCTGTTTAGGGGGTTTGAGAGGTAACTCCCACACCTCCTTCACTAGACACAATGGACCCCTAACTGGATGTCCAAACAGAAGTTCAAATGGGCTGTAACTAACCCCCTTCTGAGGAACCTCTCTGTAGGCAAAGAGAAGGCAGGGCAAAAGTATGTCCCATCTGCGCCTAAGCTTTTCTGGGAGACCTTTAATCATGCCCTTTAGGGTTTTGTTGAACCTTTCAACTAACCCATTGCATTGTGGGTGATAAGGGGTGGTAAATTTGTAATTTACTCCACACTCCTTCCACATAGCAGTCAAGTAACCAGACATGAAGTTTGCATCTCGGTCTGATACTACCTCCTTAGGAAAACCCACCCTGGAAAAGATTCCCAGGAGGGCCCTTGCCACCACAGGAGCTGTGGTAGTTCTAAGGGGAATTGCCTCTGGATACCTAGTGGCATGGTACACCACCACCAGTATAAATCTGTGCCCAGATGCAGTTTGGGGATCCATGGGACCAACAATGTCAATCCCAACCCTCTCAAAGGGAACCCCCCCACCACAGGTAGTGGTATCAGGGGGGCCTTTGTAGTGCCACCTGCCTTACCACTGGCTTGACAGGTGACACAGGAGCGACAAAACTTCTTGGTGTCTTCAGACATGTGAGGCCAATGAAAGTGCGGGACAATCCTGTCCCAAGTCTTGTTTTGGCCTAGGTGAACTGCTAATGGGATGTCATGTGCTAGTGTCAATAGGAAGCCCCTAAACTTCAGAGGTATAACCAACCTCCTGGTAGCACCAGGCTTGGGGTCTCTACTCTCTCAGTAAAGGAGTCCATCATCCCAGTAGATCCTATGGGACCCACTAGCACTCCCAGCAGCCTCAGCAGCAGCTTGCTGTCTGAGGGGTTCAAGAGAGGGGCAGCTCAGCTGCTCCTGGCTCAGATCTGCCCTGGAAGGGCCCCCTGTCCCCAAGAACTCAACCTGATCAGGTTCAAGCTCATCTGGGACAGTTCCTTCTTCAGGACTAAGATCAGCTCCCTCAAGAGACTGGTCTGGATTCTGAGGCAGGGGGGAAGACACTGCCTTAACCCTACAGCTCCTTCTCTTGGAAGGCACCTGGTCCATTTTTCCAGGATCCAGGGCCTGTTCAGTGTTAGACATTTTTGCCTGTGACCTAGTCATAGCAAACACATCTGCAGGGATACCCAACATTTCTCCATGAGTCCTGAGTTCCACTTCAGCCCAAGCTGAAGTTTCTAAATCATTGCCCAACAAGCATTCAACAGGGAGGTCTGCACTTACCACAACCTTCTTAGGGCCAGTTACCCCTCCCCAGGTGAAATTAACAACTGCCAAGGAATGGTCTGTCCTGACGTTGCGAGCATTGGTCACTTGGTACATCTCACCAAGTATGATTTGCTCAGGAGCCACAAGATCTTTTGTCAGCATGGTGACACTTGCTCCTGTGTCCCTGAATGCCAAGGCCTCTTTTACATTTATCAAAGGCTGCTGTCTGTATTTGCCCAGATTACTGGGGCTTACAAATAAGGAGGCCATATCCATGCCTCCATCACAGATCAGCATAGCCTGAGTTGGAACTCTGACTAGGCCAGAGTCCATCTCAGATCCCAGGGTTAACCCTACTACACCCTTATTTGGAGCACCACCACTTGGAGCTGGACTAGGGGGAACAGTTGCCTTAGGGGCAGTGGTGGTTGGAGTTGAGTCCTTGGACTTGGTACAATCACTTGTCCAATGGGTCTTCTGTTTACAGATTTGACACCATGGCTTCTTCTTGCCTTTACCCTTGTTTGATTGGGACTCCCCACCAGATGCAGATTTTGGGGCCCTTGAGAAGACTTCTGATCTTTACCCTTCTCCCCACCCTTATCAGAGTTTTTAGAATCTTGCTTCTTGGAGTCACCACCTTAGTTCTGAACCTTCTGCCTCACCCTGGTTCTGACCCATTTGTCTGCCTTCTTGGGGAGAGGTCAGATCAGAGTCCACCAGGTACTGATGCAACAGCTGATTTTGACAATTATTAAGGATCTGCTCCCTCATAATTAAATTGTACAATCCTTTAAAATCACACACTTTACTGCCAAGTAACCAGCCTTCCAGAGCCTTAGTAGCACAATCTACAAAGTCAACCCAGTCCTGAGTCTGTGCCTTTTGGGTGTCTCTGAACTTTATCCTGTATTGTTCAGTGGTTAAGCCAAACCCATCAATCAGAGCACTCTTCAGGACTTTGTAATTGTCAGCATCCTCTTCTCTTACAGTGAGGAGCTTGTCTCTACCTTTGTCTGCAAAGGAGAGCCACAAGATTGCTGCCCACTGCTCCTGAGGGACCCTCTGTACCTTACAGGCCCTCTCCAGTGCAGTTATCCATTTGTGGATGTCATCCCCACTCTGGTAGGGAGGGACAATCTTGTTCAGGTTCCTATGGTCATGAGTATGTTCTCTACCTCTAGGGACACTGTTGCTGCCACCATGGGGCTCTAGCCCCAACTTCTGAGAAGCTCTCTGAAGCTCCAGGGATTCCCTATCTAAGGCCAATTGCTCTCTCTTGATTCTGAGCTTAGCTCTCTCAAACTCAAGCAGTTGACACTTCTTCTCATAAGAGGACTCCCTCTTATGAGAAGCAGAGGTCCTATGAGAAGCAGAGCTCCCTACAGAAGTACCAGAATGATTAGATTCCTGAGAAGGAGATCTTGATCTTCTTGGTAAACTGTTAACCCTTCCAGGTGAGGTAAAAAGAGGGCCACTGAGGCCTTCTCCCTCACCTCCAGGAAGAATTGGATTGTCCAGGTGAGAATCATTTTGATCCTCCTGGCCAGCATCAGAGTCCAGGTCATAGAAGTTTTCACTTCCTGGCCTTTCCTCTTCTGCTGTCCCTCCCAACTTGCCTGCCTCCTCAGACCCTGGGGTCTTTCTGAGGTCATCTAAAATCAAACTCTCTATGAGACGTTGAGTGTTTGGGTTTTTCCCTGTCTTCAGTTTCCTCGATGTACACATGGTTCTCAATTCTTGAAATGAGAGATGGTCATACTTAGTTGGCAAGGAGCCACCGGCTTCAGGCCTAGAAGACATGCTAGTGTGGTGTGGTGTATCCACCTACCTACCCTAGTGGGAACTGAAACTCTCTTGAGTTGGAGAAAGGGTGTGCTAGGCCCTTGACTTACCCAACTCTAAGTTCAGTAGAACTTACTTTATTCTAGTCTTGATTTATATGTACCTAAGTACCTTTAGTGGTTTTCAGTTAGTCACTCAATGAGATTATCTGGTAAAACAATAGCAAGCTTGAATCCCAACCGCTGCACACCAATGTGAGAAGTTGGCCTGGTATATGCTGTCCACTAATTAAAGTGGGCACCTTGCACCAGTCCAAACGACCTTTATTGATGATTAGGTTAAAGACAACCTTTATTGAAAGCTATCCTAGTGGTAGCTATGGAGAGCAGCCTCAGGCTAAGTCTCGAAGGAATGTAAAGCAGCTTGTTTTACCAGTCTATAACCTCCTGAATGACCAAATGAAAGGAGAACCACACCAGGTATATATAAAATATATGTATTTATTACTAAACACTCTCTACTAACCTCTTTATGAGATTAGAGAACAAGGCACACAATATTAAATCACTAGAACGACAGTAAATAGCACAATACACAGTGGGCTCCAGGGGGAGACCAAACCATATACTAAGAAAGTGCTATAAGAACCACGACTTGACTAGACACAGTGCCTAGAGCACGTAGAATCACTGGGACCCCAAGGAACCACCCAAAGTAGTGACACAGGGGACCCACGGAGGATGGGTGCAGTGTGTGAACACAGACGCGAGCTCCGTACAACTCTATGGGAAAGTCGCTATTGGAAATTTACAGATTAAGGACACTTCGGAGCGGACTTTAAGCAAACCCAGCTAAACATAGAAGGTTCTAAGGCCAGCACCCTTGAGAGTACCGAGGTACCCGTGTTACCTATCCCAGGGGAGCCGGGTGCATAGGGGTCAAGTGGTGTCGGAAACTGTTAGACCTGTCAGCCCTAGGGTGGTCTTTCCCTATTTTTTTTCCTTTTTCGCCTCCTTTTTGCCACCATATTTTTACTGGACCTAGGTCTCTGGGCACCTTGCCACTGCTAGCCAGTGCTGAGGTGCAGGTGCTCTCTCTCACTCAAGATGGCTGCCACAGGCCCCTGCTACTGCAGAGGGGCCTGACACGCATACACACTAGTAGCCAGGGTCAGGCTGGGGTAGAGGGATACAGTATCCATTCCATCCCCGCCTCTGGGCCACATAGCCAGGCATGTAGAAGGTTCCAGAACCTTTCGGGCTGTGGGAGGAGTTATGTTTTGCCGCCTTTGGGAGAGTCACCTGACCTAGGAGTATAAAAGGCTTGGAGGGAAAACTTTCTAGTCAGTTGATGAGGCACCACTGAACCTGGGAGAACCTCCGCCGGAGTATAGGCTTTAGGGCCTAGGGGGAGACCTACACTACTGCTGCTGACAGGGCTGAGGCCCTGCTGTAGTAAGATAGCTGAGGAACGCCCACCACCCACTGACCTTGCCCAGTGTGAGGGGACCCAGGGAACCACCTTCAGCGTGCGGGGAGGAACATCAAGCACTCCCAGACCACCAACTCATCCCCCCCTCATAAGAAGAAACTTCTGACAGGAAACTTTGACAAGGAACTTATAACAAGGAACTTCTGACAAGAAACTTTCAACCAGAAGCGCCTAAGAAGCAACCAAGCTGAAGCAGTCGCAAGACCCCTTAACTTGAGGAGGCCTGACCGTCCAGCCAGGCCTAAAGCCTAAAACTGCCCAACTGGGGATCACCAGGTAAAGCGCCGTACCCTGAAGCGCTAAACCTTCACCCCCTATTCATTATTGCCTGTTGCTGGGCTGCCCCCAAGTACTTGGCCAGTCAGCCCTGCCCACAGGCTGCTGGTGCACCCTGCGTTCTGTTGCCCCTCAGGTCACTGACCTTATGAAGGAGATCACCACCGCGGCCGCCACCTGAGAAGAGGCACCGTGAGGTGAGGTGCGCCGTCGCGCCCTCACCGGGGGAAGCGCTGAGGTAAAGGAAGCCCCTCAGGTGTGTGAGGTGAGGAGCGCCGTCCGCGCCCTCACCGAAGCCTCCAGAGACTGGGCCCTGGGCCCTCATCGCCGCCGTCGCGGCCAAAGAATCATCGCCGCCGCCGAAGCGGCCAAAGAATTGCCCCCGCCGCCGTCGCGGCCGAAGAATCGTCTCCGCCGCCGTCGCGGCCGAAGAATCGTCTCCGCCGCCGAAACGGCCCCAGAATTGCCTCCGCCACCGAAGCGGCCCAAGAATCGTCGCCGCCGCCGAAGCGGCGCAAGAATTGCCCCCGCCGCCGAAGCGGCCAAAGAATCACCTCACCGCCGCCGTCGCGGCCAAAGAATTGCCGCCGTCGCGGCCCAAGAAATCGCTAGCGCGATCTACAGCGAGGCCTCCAGGCCCCGCCGACGCCGTTGCCGAGCAACCAGGGGTCGCCGGGCGTGACCCAGGAAGGCCGCGCACCGATTGGGCGCCGGCCCCCAGTCACGCCCCAGCGCCGAAGGAAGCCCGGGAAGAGCCCCGGCAGTGCAGAGGGAGACGGGGAGCCGGCCGGAGAGGACTGCCGGCTCCCGCTCCCTTCCCCGGCAACCCTGAGCCCCCACCTTCACTTACCCTGATCCCGGGGGCCGGAGGAGGGTGATCCCGGCCCCCGCAACGTGCCGCACAGTTACTCCCTGATCCCGGGGGCCGGAGGAAGGCAATACCGGCCCCCGCAACGACCCGCAACACCGGCCAGAAGGCCGAGGCACCCCCGACCGGGCCCCGCCCTACAGAACACGGGCCGGCCCGGAAGATCGCCAGTCGCCCTGAAGCGCGACCAACGACCAACACTGCAGGTGAGCCCTGGAGGCCCCTAGGGCCCATAAGACGCCACTGGGGGCCGGGGGCCACTATTAACCCTTAAGATTTTAGTCCTACGAGGCGAGGCCCCAGAGAGGAGTGGGCCTGGCCTGAGTTAACCCCTGAGGGACCTAGAAGCCCCAGAATACAGGACATGTTGAGGGATTCCCCACATAGTTCATTCAGGTAATGATGATGCCCACAGTATTTAATAATTTATGCAGATGCCTATTATAATTACTGCCTAGGCCATGGTTTTAACTGTTAAGTCTTTACCACAAGGGGAAAGTGTTTAATGGAGTTGAGCTGAAGTGTACACCGCCAAGAGTTGAAGTATTTTATGTTACAGGTGTACTGGAGTTGCGACGCCCATTGTACTAAATGTAACGGGAAAAGCCCTCTTTTAAATAATTGAATATGCTAAAGTGAACTGTATGTTTAGGCCTATGTTTTATTAACGTACCTTGAGATCATTATTAAGTGCTACGTGTAGGAGATAATTCCTGCGGCCTCTTAGTGGCCTACAATGTTGGTGAGCTATGCAGCTTTATTTAAAATGTGCACCAGTTGAATAATTTAATGAATTTGAATGTAGATCTGAATTAACCTGCCTTATCTGATGCCAACTTAATTTATTTATAAAAGATCTTGATTTTAAATACAAAAGCCTGGTGTGGTGTCCTGTTATTGCGTTCGCATTTCTGAGTCAAAGTGAGAGTGTGCTGCACAACTGCCTTACACATTGCCTTCGCGTGCCTTTCCCGCTTCACGCCATGCTACCGTGTCGGACTCGGTAACCCCGGTTCCAACATTTGGTGTTCAGCGGTTGGATAAGGACTGGTGCTTGTGCAGCACCCTACAGTGACTCAATGTGCGCCGCAATTAGACACCTATTGTAATGAGAGTGCTAGGAATTCTATGGTAATTGCCGACTGTGTACATTCCTGCAGTAGACCTGTTACCTACAGTTTAGAACCCCTTCCTTAAATTGTCTGGGACCCCACCTAGGAGGATGGAGTTTGAGTTAGCCAACCTAGAAAGGTATACGGTGACACAGCTCAAGGAGTTCTGCCTAGAGAGGGGGTGGCCGTCAAGCGAGGCGCCAGGAAGGAGGTGCTTCAGAAAGCTTTGAGGGCATGGGTAATGGCCCACCCGGAGGGAAGAGGGGATGAGGAGCAGGGGGAGACAGACAACCCAGGAGAACTGGACCTACTGCGCATTGATGTTAGCGAGAATGTGTTGCCAGGAAGACGTTCCAGGGCAGGCAGTAGTGCGTCAGGGGGAAGTTTGTCACCAGAGGAATTGGAGGAAAGGAAGCTTGTACATGAGCTTAGCCTGAAGGAGCTAGAGCTCCGGACCTTGCAGATGGAGATGCAGGGCAAAATGAATGGTGGCAGCGTACCTGCTGGGGTTCCACAGGAGCCCAAATTCTATTTACCCAGAGAGGTGATGGCCAGTTTTAGTGTAGGTGATGACATCGACAAGTGGTTGGCGGCCTACGAGGTGGCTCTGGTGGCCCATAGAGTTCCTGAGAGCTACTGGGGGGGAGGTCTTTATAGGTACATACCTCCACTAGTAAGGGACACACTTTTAACTTTTGGATAAGGGGGAGCAGACTAACTACCCTATCATGAAGGAGGCCCTGCTCAAGAAGTTTGGCCTCACCCCAGAGAAGTACCGCCAAAAGTTCCGCAACAGCCACAAGCTTCACACACAAAACTGGGTAGATTTTTTTGACTATGCCCGGAAGGCATTGGAGGGTTGGGTGCGTGGCAGCAACGTTGACAATTACAAAGGGCTGTACGACCTATTCTTGAGAGAGCACCTCCTAGAGAAATGTTTTCCGGAGCTGCGCCAGTACTTGGTGGACCGCAAGCTGACCAATCCTAGGGAGCTTGCGGAGGAGGCGGACACGTGGGTCAGCACTCGGGTGTCCCACAAGGGAGCCGGGGCGGACCCCCGAAAGGTGGACAGGGGCTCCCCAGAAGAAAGAGGGGGAGATAAAAAGAGGGAGTTCTTTAAAGGTCCCCAAAATAAACCGCCTGGGAGAGGGGTAGGTTCCCCATCCCAATCTGGATCTCAGAAACCCACTTATCCTGACAGGAGTCAGCAGCCCAGAACTGTCCGGTGCTACGAGTGCGGGGAGGTTGGACATTATAAGGGGGATCCCAAGTGTCGCAAGAGAACCCCAGCCCCCACAGGAGGTAAGAGCCCCGGGGTGGCCAGTGTAGCGCTTGGGGAGGAGTTGTCCCTAGGTAGGGGAGGTGAGTGGACAGGCTTGACCTTAGTTTCCCTGGGGGATAGAGAGATCATCCCACGGGTTCAGGTACCCGCGAACACTGCCAAGTATCGGCAGAGGGTCCTGGTGAACGGGGAGGAGGTGGAGGCTCTGAGGGACACAGGTGAAAGCATGACGATGGTGAGACGTCAGCTGGTGTCCCCAGAGCAGGTGATTCCTGAGGAATTCCACCCGGTTGTTATGGCTGATAATAGCCTGGGTCATTACCCCGTGGCCCAAGTTCCCTTTGAGTGGGGAGGAGTATCAGGTCTGTTGAAGGTTGCGGTGAGCCCTGTCATGCCAGTTGACTGTCTGCTGGGCAACGACTTGGAACATACTGCCTGGAGGGAGGTAGAGTTCAATGCCCATGCTGAGATGTTGGGATTACCAGGATGGACTTGCGTTGTCACGCGGTCCATGGCTGCCCGACAAGGAACTCAGCTGGGGTTGGAGCCTGAAATAATGGCCCAGCCCACTGCTGGACGAGGAGATGTCCAGGAGGAGACACCCGGTGAGATGGATGGGGAGCCCGTGGAGGTGACCCCGGAGTCCGCTGAGGTGGTTGGTGTTCCCGGGGGGGACCTGCCGACCCCTGCAGAGTGGCAGGTGGAAAGAGGGCCTACCCGGGAGGAATTTTGCCGGGCGCAGAAGGAGTGCCCTACGCTTGAAGGCATGCGGCAACAGGCCGAAGCCCAAGCAGCTGGAAACGAGACTGGTAATTACCATGTCTACTGGGAGGATGGTCTCCTCTACAGTGAGCCTATGGCTCCGGTGCATGGGTCCGCCCGAGCCGTGGTGGTCCCCCAATGCTACCGAGCCTTTCTGCTAGAGTTGGCACACGAGATACCACTAGCAGGACACCTGGGCCAACACAAGACGTTTGCGCGTCTAGTCCCACATTTTTACTGGCCCAGGATGCGCGTCACTTCTGACACTTTTTGCAAGACTTGCACCACTTGCCAAGCGAGCGGCAAGACAGGGACTAACGTGAAGGTCCCTCTAGAACCTCTCCCAGTTGTCGATACCCCTTTTGAGCGGGTAGGGATTGACATTGTCGGGCCATTGGACCCGCCGACTTCTGCAGGACATAGGTTCATTTTGGTGCTGGTAGACCACGCCACCCGGTACCCAGAGGCAATCCCTCTGAGGACCATCACTGCACCGGTGGTGGCGCGGGGCCTGATGGGGATTTTTACCCGAGTGGGATTCCCCAAGGTCGTGGTGTCAGATAGGGGCACGAATTTCATGTCGGCCTACATGCAGGCCATGTGGAAGGAGTGTGGAGTGACCTACCGGTTCTCCACTCCTTACCACCCCCAGACGAACGGACTCGTGGAGCGCTTTAACAAAACCTTGAAGGGGATGATTAGGAGCCTACCCGAGGACTTGAGAAGAAAGTGGGACGTCCTCTTACCCTGTCTGCTCTTCTCCTACCGAAAGGTGCCGCAGAAGGGGGTCGGTTTCAGCCACTTTGAGCTGCTCTATGGCCACCCCGTTCGGGGGCCCCTCAGTCTTGTCAAGGAGGGGTGGGAGAAGTCTTCCTCGAAGCTTCCCCGTGATGTGGTCAGCTATATGCTGGCATTCCGCAGCCAGGTGGCCCAGCTGTGGAAAGAGGCCTCGGACAATCTAGAGGCAAGTCAAGCCGTCATGAAGAAATGGTATGACCGGAACGCGCGGACGGTAGAGTTAGACGCTGGACAGAAGGTGTGGGTCATGGAGCCAGGAGAGCTTAGCGCCCTCCAGGACCGGTGGACTGGGCCGTTTGAGATCTTGGAAAGGAAAGGCCAGACCACATATGTCGTTGATGTGAAGACCCCACGTCAACCCCACAGGGTGTTCCACGTCAACCGCCTGAAGCCCCACCAGGAGCGTTCAGAACTCACTCTCCTAATGATAACAGATGGAAGTGAGGAGGAGGAGAGTGAGCCTCTTCCAGACCTTCTGGCGGCCCATGAGAAGGATGGTTCGGTAGAGGGAGTGGTCCTCGCCCCATCCTTGACCCCAGAGCAACAGAGGGACTGCCGCCAGGTCTTGGGGCAGTACGCCTCGTTGTTCTCCCTCACGCCTGGAATCACGCACATGTGTACCCATGATGTGGACACAGGGGACAGTCCGCCAGTAAAAACCAAGTCTTACCGGCTGTCCGATAAAGTCAAGGATAGTATCCAGGGTGAGGTTACCAAGATGCTAGAACTGGGAGTGATTGAGCCTTCCAATAGCCCTTGGGCTAGTCCGGTGGTGTTGGTGCCGAAAGCGGCCCCACCGGGCACCACACCAGAACTTCGGTTCTGTGTGGATTACCGTGGACTCAACTCAGTCACTAAGACCGACGCTCACCCGATCCCTCGGGCGGATGAGCTCATTGACCGGCTGGGAGCAGCCCGGTATTTGAGTACCATTGATTTGACGTCAGGCTATTGGCAGATAGCCATGGCGGAAGGAGCAAGGGAGAAGACTGCGTTCTCCACCCCCGAGGGCCACTTTCAATTTCGGGTGATGCCCTTCGGGTTGAAAAATGCTCCAGCCACTTTCCAGCGGTTGGTGAACCAGGTGCTGTCTGGCCTAGAGGCCTTCTCTGCTGCCTACCTGGATGACATAGCTGTCTTCAGTAGCAGCTGGGAGGACCATCTGGAGCATCTCCAGGAGGTGCTACAGGCTTTGCAACAGGCTGGTTTAACCATCAAGGCCAGCAAGTGCCAGATTGGACAGGGATCTGTCGTGTACCTGGGACATCTGGTGGGCGGAGGTAAGGTGCAACCCCTCCAAGCCAAGATTGAGACCATCTTGGCCTGGGAGCCCCCAAGACCCAAACAGAGGTCCGAGCGTTTCTCGGCCTCACGGGGTATTACCGCCGGTTCGTCAAGGGATATGGAACCATCGTGGGCCCATTGACGGAATTGACTTCAAAGAAGCAGCCACGCAGAGTCATCTGGACGGCTGCCTGCCAGGAAGCCTTTGAGACCCTCAAACGTGCAATGTGCACCGCACCGGTGCTCAGGACTCCAGACTTTGGACGGGAATTTATTGTACAGACAGACGCTTCTGAGCATGGCATAGGAGCTGTGCTCTCGCAGCTGAATGACGAGGGCCAAGACCAGCCAGTGGCCTTCATTTCCCGAAGACTACTCCCCCGGGAACAACGGTGGAGTACCATCGAACGAGAAGCCTTTGCTGTGGTTTGGGCTGTCAAGAAGTTGAGGCCATACCTTTTTGGTTGTCACTTCCTGATCCAGACCGACCACAGACCCCTTCGCTGGCTCATGCAGATGAGAGGCGAAAACCCCAAATTATTGAGGTGGTCCATTTCCCTCCAGGGATGGACTTTCGGGTGGAACATCGACCCGGTGTAGATCACGCCAACGCTGACGGTCTCTCCCGGTTTTTCCACCTTAGCGAAGAGAACTCCCTAGAGGTTGGGAAGCTCTCCCCTCTTTCAGCTGGGGGGGACGCGTGTTAGACCTGTCAGCCCTAGGGTGGTCTTTCCCTATTTTTTTTCCTTTTTCGCCTCCTTTTTGCCACCATATTTTTACTGGACCTAGGTCTCTGGGCACCTTGCCACTGCTAGCCAGTGCTGAGGTGTAGGTGCTCTCTCTCACTCAAGATGGCTGCCACAGGCCCCTGCTACTGCAGAGGGGCCTGACACGCATACACACTAGTAGCCAGGGTCAGGCTGGGGTAGAGGGATACAGTATCCATTCCATCCCCGCCTCTGGGCCACATAGCCAGGCATGTAGAAGGTTCCAGAACCTTCCGGGCTGTGGGAGGAGTTATGTTTTGCCGCCTTTGGGAGAGTCACCTGACCTAGGAGTATAAAAGGCTAGGAGGGAAAACTTTCTAGTCAGTTGATGAGGCACCACTGAACCTGGGAGAACCTCCGCCGGAGTATAGGCTTTAGGGCCTAGGGGGAGACCTACACTACTGCTGCTGACAGGGCTGAGGCCCTGCTGTAGTAAGATAGCTGAGGAACGCCCACCACCCACTGACCTTGCCCAGTGTGAGGGGACCCAGGGAACCACCTTCAGCGTGCGGGGAGGAACACCAAGCACTCCCAGACCACCAACTCATCCCCCCCCCTCATAAGAAGAAACTTCTGACAGGAAACTTTGACAAGGAACTTATAACAAGGAACTTCTGACAAGAAACTTTCAACCAGAAGCGCCTAAGAAGCAACCAAGCTGAAGCAGTCGCAAGACCCCTTAACTTGAGGAGGCCTGACCGTCCAGCCAGGCCTAAAGCCTAAAACTGCCCAACTGGGGATCACCAGGTAAAGCGCCGTACCCTGAAGCGCTAAACCTTCACCCCTATTCATTATTGCCTGTTGCTGGGCTGCCCCCAAGTACTTTGCCAGTCAGCCCTGCCCACAGGCTGCTGGTGCACCCTGCGTTCTGTTGCCCCTCAGGTCACTGACCTTATGAAGGAGATCACCGCCGCGGCCGCCGCCGCCTGAGAAGAGGCACCGTGAGGTGAGGTGCGCCGTCGCGCCCTCACCGGGGGAAGCGCCGAGGTAAAGGAAGCCCCTCAGGTGTGTGAGGTGAGGAGCACCGTCCGCGCCCTCACCGAAGCCTCCAGAGACTGGGCCCTGGGCCCTCATCGCCGCCGTCGCGGCCAAAGAATCATCGCTGCCGCCGAAGCGGCCAAAGAATTGCCCCCGCCGCGGCCAAAGAATCGTCTCCGCCGCCGTCGCGGCCGAAGAATCGTCTCCGCCGCCGAAACGGCCCCAGAATTGCCTCCGCCGCCGAAGCGGCCCAAGAATCGTCGCCGCCGCCGAATCGGCCCAAGAATTGCCCCCGCCGCCGAAGCGGCCAAAGATCGCCTCACCGCCGCCGTCGCGGCCAAAGAATTGCCACCGCCGCCGTCGCGGCCCAAGAAATCGCTAGCGCGATCTACAGCGAGGCCTCCAGGCCCCGCCGACGCCATTGCCGAGCAACAAGGGGTCGCCGGGCGTGACCCAGGAAGGCCGCGCACCGATTGGGCGCCGGCCCCCAGTCACGCCCCAGCGCCGAAGGAAGCCCGGGAAGAGCCCCGGCAGTGCAGAGGGAGACGGGGAGCCGGCCGAAGAGGACTGCCGGCTCCCGCTCCCTTCCCCGGCAACCCTGAGCCCCCACCTTCACTTACCCTGATCCCGGGGGCCGGAGGAGGGTGATCCCGGCCCCCGCAACGTGCCACACAGTTACTCCCTGATCCCGGGGGCCGGAGGAAGGCAATACCGGCCCCCGCAACGACCCGCAACACCGGCCAGAAGGCCGAGGCACCCCCGACCGGGCCCCGCCCTACAGAACACGGGCCGGCCCGGAAGATCGCCAGTCGCCCTGAAGCGCGACCAACGACCAACACTGCAGGTGAGCCCTGGAGGCCCCTAGGGCCCATAAGACGCCACTGGGGGCCGGGGGCCACTATTAACCCTTAAGATTTTAGTCCTATGAGGCGAGGCCCCAGAGAGGAGTGGGCCTGGCCTGAGTTAACCCCTGAGGGACCTAGAAGCCCCAGAATACAGGACATGTTGAGGGATTCCCCACATAGTTCATTCAGGTAATGATGATGCCCACAGTATTTAATAATTTATGCCGATGCCTATTATAATTACTGCCTAGGCCATGGTTTTAACTGTTAAGTCTTTACCACAAGGGGAAAGTGTTTAATGGAGTTGAGCTGAAGTGTACACCGCCAAGAGTTGAAGTATTTTATGTTACAGGTGTACTGGAGTTGCGACGCCCACTGTACTGAATGAGGGTGCGCCTAGATTAATGCAGGCCTATTTAAATGTAACGGGAAAAGCCCTCTTTTAAATAATTGAATATGCTAAAGTGAACTGTATGTTTAGGCCTATGTTTTATTAACGTACCTTGAGATCATTATTAAGTGCTACGTGTAGGAGATAATTCCTGCGGCCTCTTAGTGGCCTACAATGTTGATGAGCTATGCAGCTTTATTTAAAATGTGCACCAGTTGAATAATTTAATGAATTTGAATGTAGATCTGAATTAACCTGCCTTATCTGATGCCAACTTAATTTATTTATAAAAGATCTTGATTTTAAATACAAAAGCCTGGTGTGGTGTCCTGTTATTGCGTTCGCATTTGTGAGTCAAAGTGAGAGTGTGCTGCACAACTGCCTTACACATTGCCTTCGCGTGCCTTTCCCGCTTCACGCCATGCTACCGTGTCGGACTCGGTAACCCCGGTTCCAACAGAAACCCTCGTCGTTTTCAATGGCGTGATGCGAAAAAGTACTGCTGCAGTGGAGAAAAAAAGTGTCCGGGGTGATCCAAGCCTGGATCGGAGATGAGAAGAACCTGAAAGCAGAGGGGACAAAGTCTGGGTCACTTCACGTGACCAGGAGCGGAGCAATCGAATGCCCACCGATGTCGGGTGTTTCAGGTGAGAAGAGGTGAAGTTTGACTCTGCAGCCACGGGGACCAGGAGACGTCTACGACAACCAAAGTCCGGATTCGAGCTGTCCCGCAAAGGATGTCGAGTGCTGGGGGGTCTGTGTCCGGATTGAACACCAACAAGCTTTGGCAACGGCAACCCACGTGGTCAAAGGAAAGATGCTTCTGTGAAGACCAGCAAGGTCCTGGGGACTCTCCAAGCAATGGAGAGTCAGGGCACATCTGGAGCAACCAGAAAAGCCCACTGAAAGTTAAAGTTGCCTTCTCAGGGACCCACAGGCCAACGGACCAGGGATTGCGAAGGGACCTCGAGCTGAATCACTAAATACCAGCCCACGGAACACTCGTGGAGTGTAGGCCGGAAATCTTCAGTGGAATTACTGCTCGGGGTCAGAACTACAAGTAGCCCAAAGCACAGCCTCAGGGGTTGCCAAAAAGCATATGCTGCTGCAAATGTATACGGTGCCCAGGGGTTCGAGTTGCACGGTCCCCACAAGGGATATGGGCCTCAGAATTGCTGAGAGCGCAGATCAACCTCAAAGACCACGGGAACCCACCTCCTGTATTGCAGAAATCTTCGGAGTCCTTCAGGAGCTTTGTAGATGCAAACCGGTCAGATGCATTTTAGGTGCCTGCTCAGCAGGGGAGTAACTCCTTTACTCCAAGGGAGATTCTTCAGTCATCCAGCGTTGTGCAGATCGTCGAAGTACTTGGTTTCTGTAGCAGAGTTTAGTCCAGGTAATATCTAAAGTCATGTAGTCAGGGGTTCCTGCTTTATACCCAAGGAAGGGGTGAGACAAACTATGGCGACCCACCTATGGGAGGGTCAGTTCAGAGGGGTGGCTACACCCATGTCCTTTGTCCAGTTTCGCACCAGAGCAGGAGCAAATGGCTCCTGCAACCGGTTTGAGCTGGATTATGCACAGGGACACCAAATGTGCCCCCAGTGCAGACATCAAAGCACTCTGAGTGCACCCACCCAGCCCCAATACACTAAAGCCTGTCTGGGAGGTGGTCACACCTCCCTGTGACAGGAAACCTATTGTCAAGCCTTCCCCTGCCGGAGTTTCGTCCAGCAGCAGGAGGGCAGACTCGTGTCTGTGGCTGGCAGCATCCATTTTGTGATGCCAGGCTCAAGAAAGCTGGTACCGGGTGTACCGGTGTTGTCATATTTCTCCCTCTAGGAGGGTGGAATCATACCTCCCACACCAGTTACTGGTGTGGAGGTATGATTCCAAGGTGTTTGACACCAAACACGACATGTTTCCATGCAGCCGTTTTAAAGTTAGCATTTACCGCGAGGTTATAATGCACTTAAGTATATATGGTTGGCTGCATCACAGACGACCCCGGAAAAGAGGTTCCGAAGGCTGCAGAGGGGCTCTGCTCATGCATGGGCACCCTCTCACATAAAACCCAGCACCCTGCCTTCAGGATTGGTAAGGCCTGCCATAGGGGTGACTGATAGGTTTATCTGTGCAGTGATTAGGATAGATATAGTGAACCTATATCTAAGTAAGGGGTGCATGCACCACCTTACACAGGCTGCAGTAGCAGACCTGTTGTGTCATTTCAAATGGTCTCTCAGGGGTGGCATAACACATGCTGCAGCCCCTGGGAGGCCTCTGGGGTACCTATGCCCTGGGTACATAGTATACCATATACTAGGGAATTATAAGGGTACCCCAGAATCCAATCTGGAGTGTACCTAAAGTACATATAATCAATTTAGAGGAGAAAGCAGATAGACTGGGGTCCTGAATAGCAGGATCCCAGTCAGACTAAGTCGAAAACAGTGAAACATCAGCAAAAAGTGGGGGTAACTATAAGAAGCAGATCCTACTCTCCTACACGCTCTACAAATAATTTTAACATAACATAACATAATGAAGGAAATCCCTGTGCTGGTCAATCCATAATTGCGCTGCTGGGTGAACTGCTGAGTTGTGAGCTTGCAGCATGAAGCAAGCACACACTTGCCTTCCTGAGAAGCCTGTGGCTGCCGCCATCACTACCACCGAGAGTCACGTGGTAAAGTGCTCAGAGTCCTGGGCTCAAGGATCCCCACTTCCGTCCGGAGAAGCCTATGAACTGCCACCATCGCTGCCACTGAGGGTCAAATGCGGAAGGGATGAACTTGGACCAGTTCACAAACTTTCACAAACTTAATTCAATTTTTCATGAAAATCATATAAGTATACATGTAAACACAACAGATCTTTATATACATCATTAAAATCCTTTACCAAGTAAAAACAATGCATAAAACCAAACCAAGAGCAAAAGTACCACAACAATCTTTCATACGGTACAATAGTGCCATAGTGAACAAATCCCCGCAGTTAAAAAGTAGCTCTAAAAACACCAGCCAGAAACCTAGATATAAAAAACACAGTTTTAGAGTGGATAACAATTGTAAATATAAAAAAGTGGGCCTAATCTGTCTAAAGTTCATTGGCAGCAGAAGAGTCCTGATATACATGGAGCGCAGGGAAGAGAATTTGGGGCCAAAAAGCACTAAACGCCTGGTGTCACACACAGAGACATTATCACAGGTACAGGAGGGCACACAGGTTGGCTTAAAGCACGAACCTTTTTGAAACAAAAGCTGATGAAAACAACTCAGGGCCTCATTTATAATATTTTGACGTGCAGCAGCACAGCAAGCCTTCCTGCTGCGCTGCTGTGTGCGTCAAAAGAAAAGGGCAGGAATGTGCTGTATCTACAAGATATGGCACATTCCTGTCCTTCTCCCCTGCACCGGCAGACAATGGCTGCCATGCGCTAACGCACGCCCCCTTGCGCCATGGTGCAAGTGTTTCTGCGTTGTAGGGGTGATTGTTTTTGTGCAGCAAGAGACACCTTCCTGAACAAAAACAATCCCAAGAGACATTTTCCTGTTTCTATGTGTGCTGCAGAACAGTAGCTCCTGACTACCGTATGGGCCCAGAATGCAGTCTGACAAGCCATGATCAGGGCCGAGCGACCTGAGGTACTGCAATTGTGATGCAGCTGTGTTGTATTGTGTCCAGTGTGACCCACATAGATTACCCAGAAGTCCTAGCTCCCTATGACTCTCCCACCAGGAATCTACAATTAGTGATATCGTACATTATCTAACAACGCACCTGGAGGCAGTTCACGGGGAGTCCAGGACCCCAAACTCTGGTATCCTTCTTATCGCACCCTAAGAGCAGAAATCACCCACCTCGGTTACAGAAAACGCTTGAAAACTGAACTAATTAAGAAGATGTGGCACCGGCTAGGGCACGGAGCGCAGAATACAAGAAGGTACTCTACCTCACACCTATCCTGCTACATCATAGTAGGAGTACACAATTTCTTCCCCATGGATATTGGCGCTGTATAACAGTCAGATAGATGAATGACAAAATAAAGAAATATGACATACGTGTGTTCTGGGGATCAGTGTGCTGCTAGTGTTTTGTAAGGCTGGACGCTTGCCAGGAAATTCACACGATATAAACGAGGTATTCTGAATTATTTGTCGTAACAAGAAAGAAGAGGAGGGCGTTTATCAGCTGTGGGATTTGAGCCGTAAAAGTATTGAACCTTCAACTCATATTTTGGGTTGATCCAGTGAGGGCACCTCTTGGTGTCATCTACCCAGTAGATATTGAATGACCTGGTTGAGTATGAGACGATTTCTCTCCAGCAAACTCTGTCATGAAGTATTGAAATAGGACCAGCAAACAAGTTAATGTATCCGTTGGTCGGATGTTTGTCAACGTGCATGTTTTAGGCGTCATCAGCGCACGTACCTACTGGATATTCCTCCGGTTTGCACTTCCTTCTATCTCATTTTTCTTCACTCGTACTTTCTCTGCATTATAACCCTTCCTTTTCTTTTCTTTTCTCTTCTTCCCTTTACCTCCCCACTTTTCATTCGACCCAATTATCATTTCACTTACTACCTTCGATGTGAACCATGCTCACGCACCCAGTGATCATCGTCCATCTGAATAATCTCCGTTGGTTACATTCGCCGTTTACAATTTATGTTTCTAGTTGTTTTTTTCACTCATGCTTTCTTAACACTGCGATTCCGTTTTAGCATGTTACGTGATTGATTTCATCAGTGTCCACTTCTCACTGCGATTCCTTATTGATGCTTGTCATGTGTTTGCAAAGTTTGGCCACCTTTTGATTCCGTCAAGACACCCTCTTCATGATATGGTACATTTTGTACTTGACACATTGCTGTGTTTACACTATGTTTTCCACTTTTCCACGTAGAGAGCACCACGATTTGGTTCTCATTTGTTCTTTGCACTGCAATTCCAATTGATGCTCATGTTACTTTGTTTGGTCACATTTGGCCGTACTCATTCACCGTTACTAGTTGTTTCTAACCGGTCGCCTTACTTCACTGCAACACCTGAGACGACCTTTGTCACCTTGTCCAGATGCACAGCCACAGTCCTTTGTCACGTAGCTATGTTGCTTTGTATTTTAAGCTTCCCTCTGCCGATTCTTGCACTTTCATTCACTTTATGACTGTACCTTGGGGTTTCCACCACCTTCTCTGGTGATAGTGCGTGTCATCATCACTAGCCACGCAGATTCACATTGTGTTTATGAGTGTTCCTCATCATTTGTACATACTTTGTATCTTTCCCAGCCCTGAAGAGTCACGGGACTATACCCCATTGTGACGAAACACGTGTCGGCTGGTCGTTTGTCTTTGTTCATCATTAAATAATCCTGACTCACACAACTGATGTCGATCTTAAATTGGGCAACCTTTGAGACTTTTCTTTGAACTATTATCCCAACCACGTGTGCACAGGATATTGTTCATACCCCACTTGCTGTGCTGGGAACAATAAAACTACCGGACACAGGTCCTGAAGAAGTCTAGACTAATCAAAATCCACCGAAACGTGTGTTGACTGAGGTTGTTTGGAGACCGCAGGTCAAGACGCAACAATGGAGGATAGAAGTGAGTGGTCTCCATTTTGGGTGGATTAGGAATTGGGAAATGTTTGTTTTGTGTGTGTCTAAGTGAGGTGGTCAAGTATGAATGATAGACAGTAAATAACATGTGGGGTAGTGTGTGATATGTTTTGTATTGATTTACTTGTTGTGCTGTTTAAATGATGCAATTGTTATTGATACATAGAATTCAAATTGAGAGTTTTTTAATAGAAAAAGAAAAAAAAAGTTGTGAAATATGTGTATAAAAATATAATGCATGTTATTGAAAGTAATTTGCATTAAGTCGACAGGTTAAGCTGGAATGTTTATTTATATTGCTGATCAGTGTGCTCAGTCCTGTATTAGGTGTTGTGTTTGTGTGCCATGTTATGTGTGTTATGTGTGTGCAGTGTATTGGCTGAGTGAATTTTGCCATGCTCTGTAGAGATGTTCCCTCTGAAAGCCTGCAGGCTTGGTGCCCTTGAATAGTATCCCTGAGGACAGTGGAATGCTGTAGCAGGGTCTATAACTTTAAAATGGCAGATTTGGGGCATGTTACAGGGGTGTGACAGTGGTCCCAGCCTGGTAGTTAGCATGCCTTAAGTTATGTGTATTCAGGGAAGACGCAGTGGGTGTGGAGAGGGGAAAGTGCTCCTCAATCCAAGAAAACTCCAGACAGGTAGGTGTCAATGGCTTCATTCCAGCTTCGGAAGAGCGGGAATCCGACTGCAACTACCTCAGCATTCCAGGCCAACATTCCACTAGGTATAGTTACGTAAACATGCTCTAGATTTATGAGGAACCCGAAAACATCTCTCCCTCATACACATCAAACAAAATAAACTATGTACATTACTTCATGGTGCTACAGAGATGGAAAGAAGGCAAGAAAATCGAAATGAGAAAAGGAAATAAAAGTAGAATAGAAGTAAGGAAAAACCATCTGGTCAAGCATCCTATATAACCTCAGAACTTCACTGAAGGCCTCCTCTCAGACGCAGACCTCACAGACGTCTCTAGAATAGACAGTTTCTCTTTATTCCACCATTTGCCATCACCACAGCTCTCTCACTTTCCTACTCTCTTGGGAGGTGAAAACTTGGAATGACCCTTGGTAATTATCACAGGCAACTTAACCATAACCAATCTCCCACCTTAACCTGTGACCGATGTTTCAGCTTTCCCACACTGGCATACTTCATTTGTGCCTTGTTACGCTTCCCTCCCACATACCTCCACCTCAAGGAGCAATGGCAACCCTTACAAATCACTAACTTACCCTGAGCTCAATCCCTTGGTAGCTATGTCACAGAGCAGAAAGGTCTAACTTAAGGCGATCTGAAAATAATTTGTGCAGTACCAGAATAGAGTTAAAATACAAAAACAATAAAAATCCCAAAGTGAACTAAAAAAAATAAAGAGTAACATTTAATATTAAAAATGACAAAAATCCAATAAGGGGAACAAGAGGTATGAATTTTTAAAGTTTAGGTAGGAATAGCGGTGATAAGCATAAATTGCCAATGAAAGTCAATGGCCGCAGTATGCCTGGACTAGGCACAATTTGATGCTGACCGCAATGGAGCATGGGTTGGGTACACCAATCAGGTTCATCCTGGTCAAAGATTTCCCCTTCTGACTTTAGTTCTTTAAGTCCCAATCCACCAAAGCTTGGCACTTCTAAAGCCCCCGGGATCCCAGAGGATGCACTTAGATACTCACAAGGTGTCAGGCAGAGGCCAAACAGAAGGGTCCAGTCCAAGTCCAGCTGCCATTGGTCATCTAGGAAGCTGCAGGAAAAGGCCTCTTGTAGTTTGTTGTATCCCTGTAGCTTTGACAAGAGGTCAGCCTTATGACCCTTGGAGTCCACCACTTTGTCCTTGGTACAAGTGGGACAGCATTTCCAGGCTACTAGGCTCTTCTCATGTCCCAGGCAGCAGGTTGAGTCCTCTTCAGATATTCCACAGGCCCAGGATGGTTCTGAACTGGGTGCCTGGAGATCCCACATTTACGCCTGGAACGAGCTAGTGGGTGGGAATCACTCCGAGGCATGTGCTAACTAATGGAATAAAGGTTTCTGGGGCCAACCCTATTAATTTTGGGCATTTTCAAAATGGAACACTGAATTTGGGCTCTGAGGGCTGTGTGTGGGGGAGTGTACTATGGTAATCCTAGCCCCCCCTACCCCTCACGTCTAACACTAAAATCCATTTTGGGGCTGTCAATGTATTGCCAAAAAACCTGAATATGAAGTTTGGTCAAATAAATCAGGGTTTTCTAGCAACGAGACAGCGCATATGCAATAATTGTTTTGGCATCCTGTTTTCCTGCCTTTCAAGTGTGCCCCCAGTGTTAAATGTAATCCCCAGCAGAGCTGGCAAGCAGGGTGTGACACTTCAGCAGGATTGAACACTCTAACACTGTCAAAGACAGGCCCACTGTAATTGGAGCCTGCCTGGATGAGGAGCAAAGGAAGGACTATTCCTGGGGGTCAGCTAACATCTGCCTGTGACAGGGAGCCCTCTTTGAATTTAATCAGAACCCAGGAACAACACCACCTCCCTACACCCAGGGTAGTAGGTTTCACACCTATTAAAATATTATCTACTGGTTGGCAGAAGTGGGAGGATAAATGCAAATGAGCGTGCAGGGACTTTAGGCAGGGAAAAGGTAACTTTCTAAAAGTTCCTTTTTCGGGATATTTATAAAAAAATTGATATCGCCTTTGAGTTGAAATTTAATAATATTAAAGATAGTTGTTTAAATATTTTTCTAGCTGTTGCCTAACCAAAATAAACATTATTTAATGTTATAATGTACATAGTGTTTTTCTATAGAACAACTAGCCTCGCTACAGTGACAAAAGCTTTTGGGGCTTTTTTACTGCAAGGACTTCTGTAATCCTACATTGTTATATGGTTTACTTTTAAATGCCATGCACCATGCCTTATGGGCAATAAGGTCTATAGAGGAGCGACTTTCAAAAAACTTAAAGGAAGATTTTGACCTGCCAAAAGGAGTTATTTTGCCAGGGAGGTAAATTTGCAGTTTCATACTTGAACAGCCCGGCTACAAACGGTAGGCATGCAATCATGTTTGCACTTTCACTGTAGTAGAAGCATCAACGTTAAATTAATCTATAAACCACCCTGTCCTGATAAAGACTTCAGTGTATCACTTCTAGAATCTATTGCTACCTGCTTGCTAGATACGGATAATTTAATAGTCTATGAAGAAATGAATCTCCATGTTAATGATGCCTCTGCCATCAACGCCCAGGAGTTAATTACAGGTTGCCACATGCTTTAGTTTGTCTGAGCAGAGATAGGGCCCGCCCACTAGGCTGAACACTCTATTGATCTCTTATTTGCTTGTTAGCTCAATTTCAGACTGCCTTATGGGTCATCTGGTCCAATCACGGGGTGTCTTGTTTGCTCAAGCCTCTCCGTCTAAAGACACCTGGACCACAACTGGCCCAACTAGCCCATCCATGGTCAATGCTTGGTACTCAGCAGTTTGCCTGCATCCTCGAATCTGCAGCTCTCTCCCCTCGGATGGACAATGTTTTCACCAGTACTGAATGCTCTAGATACTCATCTTGTCGGCTCATTCCTTTACGTCTCATCGGGCGGTGTCTTCCACACCCTTGTGTACGGAAGTGTCTAGAGCAGCAATAAAGACAGTACTATAACCTCGATGGCCCAGCCCTCTGTAAAACTGTATTATGCAAACACAAAAAACAAGGCCAGAGCCACCTATCATTAAATTATGCAATCTAACAACTGCCTCTGTTCTGTTGCCAGTTGGATGGATTCCAACTCCATCAAGCTGAGTTCATACAAGACACAGGTCATTGAGTTTATGGATCCTTCAAGCTAAACTTGCTGCGGATGGCCAAAGACACTCAGTCCCTCAGCCTCCCACTCCTTCAGCGAGTAAGCTCTCTACCATCTTTGATCAGCACCTGTGCTTCGAAGCCCCTATCACCAACCTCGCGCCCACCTTAAACCTGATGATGGAAGCCACCACCCCTCTCTCAGCCAGTACCTTCAGGACAGCACTCATAACCCCAGGTCTGATGGCTGCAGTTGGCTGTTTGTGGGTCTCCCTGGTTAATCAATGAGTGGGCTAGGTGGTCTGTCTACGCGCCAGCACCTCTTTGCTGCACCAGGGCACCCACCAGATGGGCTGCTCCCTGTAAAGAGACAAAGACCCTCCCCTGATTCACGTCACTCTGTAGCAGAATCTCCAAGACTTCAGAGGAAAACTCAGCAGCAAGAAGCGTTCCCCTGACTCCGCCATCAAAGGTAACGCGACTGGCTCAAGGGGAGAACTCGTTCAAAAGGATTCCTGGGGAAGTACCTTTGGGGGTCACAAGTCCACCTGTGCCCATTCCTGTTGCAGAGGGCGCCTGTACTGCAATTCAGCCACATCTGCTGGTGTGAGAGAAACAGGAAGATGTCACGTGAGTCACAAGTCCACCTGTGCCCATTCCTGTGGCAGAGGGCGCCTGCGCCGTAATTCAGCCACCACTGCCTTGTGTGAGAGAAACAGGAAATGTCACGTGAGTCACAAGTCCACCTGTGCCCATTCCTGTGGCAGAGGGCGCCTGCACCGTAATTCAGCCACCACTGCCTTGTGTGAGAGAAACAGGAAATGTCACGTGAGTCACAAGTCCTCCTGTGCCCATTCCTGTGGTAGAGGGCGCCTGCACCGTAATTCAGCCCCCACTGCTGGTGTGAGAGAAACAGGAAAATGTCACGTGAGTCACAAGTCCACCTGTGCCCATTCCTGTGGCAGAGGGCGCCTGCACCGTAATTCAGCCACCACTGCCTTGTGTGAGAGAAACAGGAAATGTCACGTGAGTCACAAGTCCACCTGTGCCCATTCCTGTGGCAGAGGGCGCCTGCACCGTAATTCAGCCACCACTGCCTGGTGTGAGAGAAACAGGAAATGTCACGTGAGTCACAAGTCCTCCTGTGCCCATTCCTGTGGTAGAGGGCGCCTGCACCGTAATTCAGCCACCACTGCCTGGTGTGAGAGAAACAGGAAGATGTCACGTGAGTCACAAGTCCTCCTGTGCCCATTCCTGTGGCAGAGGGCGCCTGTACTGTAATTCAGCCACAACTGCTGGTGTGAGAGAAACAGGAAGATGTCACGTGAGTCACAAGTCCACCTGTGCCCATTCCTGTGGTAGAGGGTGCCTGCACCGTAATTCAGCCACCACTGCTGGTGTGAGAGAAACAGGAAATGTCACGTGAGTCACAAGTCCACCTGTGCCCATTCCTGTGGCAGAGGGCGCCTGCACCGTAATTCAGCCACCACTGCCTTGTGTGAGAGAAACAGGAAATGTCACGTGAGTCACAAGTCCACCTGTGTCCATTCCTGTGGCAGAGGGCGCCTGCACCGTAATTCAGCCACCACTGCCTTGTGTGAGAGAAACAGGAAATGTCACGTGAGTCACAAGTCCACCTGTGCCCATTCCTGTGGCAGAGGGCGCCTGCACCGTAATTCAGCCACCACTGCCTGGTGTGAGAGAAACAGGAAGACGTCACGTGAGTCACAAGTCCACCTGTGCCCATTCCTGCGGTAGAGGGCGCCTGCACCGTAATTCAGCCACCACTGCCTGGTGTGAGAGAAACAGGAAGACGTCACGTGAGTCACAATTCCACCTGTGCCCATTCCTGCGGCAGAGGGCGCCTGCACCGTAATTCAGCCACCACTGCCTGGTGTGAGAGAAACAGGAAGATGTCACGTGAGTCACAAGTCCACCAGTGCCCATTCCTGCGGTAGAGGGCACCTCCACCGTAATTCAGCCACCACTGCTGGTGTGAGAGAAACAGGAAGATGTCACGTGAGTCACAAGTCCACCTGTGCCCATTCCTGTGGCAGAGGACGCCTGCACCGTAATTCAGCCACCACTGCCTGGTGTGAGAGAAACAGGAAGATGTCACGTGAGTCACAATTCCACCTGTGCCCATTCCTGCGGCAGAGGGCGCCTGCACCGTAATTCAGCCACCACTGCCTGGTGTGAGAGAAACAGGAAGATGTCACGTGAGTCACAATTCCACCTGTGCCCATTCCTGCGGCAGAGGGCGCCTGCACCGTAATTCAGCCACCACTGCCTGGTGTGAGAGAAACAGGAAGATGTCACGTGAGTCACAAGTCCACCTGTGCCCATTCCTGCGGTAGAGGGCGCCTCCACCGTAATTCAGCCACCACTGCTGGTGTGAGAGAAACAGGAAGATGCCACGTGAGTCACAAGTCCACCTGTGCCCATTCCTGCGGCAGAGGGCGCCTGCACCGTAATTCATCCACCACTGCCTGGTGTGAGAGAAACAGGAAGATGTCACGTGAGTCACAATTCCACCTGTGCCCATTCCTGCGGCAGAGGGCGCCTGCACCGTAATTCATCCACCACTGCCTGGTGTGAGAGAAACAGGAAGATGCCACGTGAGTCACAAGTCCACCTGTGCCCATTCCTGTGGCAGAGGACGCCTGCACCGTAATTCAGCCACCACTGCCTTGTGTGAGAGAAACAGGAAATGTCACGTGAGTCACAAGTCCTCCTGTGCCCATTCCTGTGGTAGAGGGCGCCTGCACCGTAATTCAGCCCCCACTGCCTGGTGTGAGAGAAACAGGAAGATGTCACGTGAGTCACAAGTCCACCTGTGCCCATTCCTGCGGCAGAGGGCACCTCCACCGTAATTCAGCCACCACTGCTGGTGTGAGAGAAACAGGAAGATGTCACGTGAGCAGCTCAGGAGCCCTTGTGTGCCTGCTCCAGTCCACCGATGCCCAAAGCCCCCAGATTAGACCCCCGCGGCCTCTCCCTAGTCTGGAGTTACCCAATCAGAGACCAGGCGAGGTGAGAAAGTCCCCGCAATAGGTCGGACCGCCGAGTCGCCAGCTTGACACCCAATACACCCGAAAACCCGGCCACACCTGACCTGCTGCAAGCAGTGACTTCAAAAACTGAGCCTGCGTTCCACTGACTGTACCTGCAGCCCTACAAGGGTCTCCGCCAGTAAAAGATGTGGTTCCCTTGCACGAATTTGTAACATCAAAAAATGCGCTTCCACCCGAGTGAACAAGTTGTTCTTTTTGTGTCTCTCCCTGAAATGCCACACTCTGACGTCAGCAGGATGTGATCCAGATGGATGGTCACATGTTGCTGAGATAGGAGAGGGGGCATCTGTCCACCCTGGTCTTATATTTGGATATTTTATGGTTTTTCTGGAGTACACTGCTCATTGTCATCCTTAGGACGGTGCATGGGGGGGCTGAGGGGGGGGGTTCTCTGCCGCCTCCCTTACACAATATCTGCAGCCCCAGTCATCCTCACATGACGCGGCAGAAGCATCACTGCTTATCCACAGCTTGATGGAGCTGTTCGGGAAACAGTTCCACCCCAGCTCTTGGGGGCAACGGAGCACCTCTCTGGCACTTCCTTGAGTAACAGTGCTGTTCTGCCAGTTTCCCTCGCAGGTCTGTGGGATCTATGAGCAGCCGGGCAGATCCTGGGCGATCTGGGCACCGATGCTGTAGTAGGCAATAAAGGTCTTATCTCGACGTGGGCGACTACAAAGAGGCGAAGAGATGTTTTGTTCTCATCACTGCAGACACCACGGCAGACCCCTTTATCTTCATCAATCAACAGCCCACCCTGAGTTGTGTAGTTTCACTCCGTGTGCGCACTGTGAGCTCCATAGGCTGACGCCTCAGAGACCGCACTGTGAGCTCCATAGACCGACGCCTCAGAGACCGCACTGTGAGCTCCATAGGCCGACGCCTCAGAGACCGCACTGTGAGCTCCATAGGCTGACGCCTCAGAGACCGCACTGTGAGCTCCATAGGCTGACGCCTCAGAGACCGCACTGTGAGCTCCATAGGCTGACGCCTCAGAGACCGCACTGTGACCGCACTGTGAGCTCCATAGGCTGACGCCTCAGAGACCGCACTGTGAGCTCCATAGGCTGACGCCTCAGAGACCGCACTGTGAGCTCCATAGGCTGACGCCTCAGAGACCGCACTGTGACCGCACTGTGAGCTCCATAGGCTGACGCCTCAGAGACCGCACTGTGAGCTCCATAGGCCGACGCCTCAGAGACCGCACTGTGAGCTCCATAGGCCGACGCCTCAGAGACCGCACTGTGAGCTCCATAGGCTGACGCCTCAGAGACCGCACTGTGAGCTCCATAGGCTGACGCCTCAGAGACCGCACTGTGACCGCACTGTGAGCTCCATAGGCTGACGCCTCAGAGACCGCACTGTGAGCTCCATAGGCTGACGCCTCAGAGACCGCACTGTGAGCTCCATAGACTGACGCCTCAGAGACCTCAGTTAAGACGCGCAGACTTCGACGTCGACAGAACATTTGATTCATCTGTTTTATTTCCAGGACCCTGAGTGATCGCCATGAGTCCTGGTTACACACCATCGCCTCTGTTTTATTTCCAGGACCCTGAGTGATCGCCATGAGTCCTGGTTACACACCATCGGCCTCTGTTTTATTTCCAGGACCCTGAGGGATCGGCATGAGTCCTGGTTACACACCATCGGCCTCTGTTTTATTTCCAGGACCCTGAGTGATCGCCATGAGTCCTGGTTACACACCATCGGCCTCTGTTTTATTTCCAGGACCCTGAGTGATCGCCATGAGTCCTGGTTACACACCATCGGCCTCTGTTTTATTTCCAGGACCCTGAGTGATCGCCATGAGTCCTGGTTACACACCATCGGCCTCTGTTTTATTTCCAGGACCCTGAGTGATCGGCATGAGTCCTGGTTACACACCATCGGCCTCTGTTTTATTTCCAGGACCCTGAGTGATCGCCATGAGTCCTGGTTACACACCATCGGCCTCTGTTTTATTTCCAGGACCCTGAGTGATCGCCATGAGTCCTGGTTACACACCATCGGCCTCTGTTTTATTTCCAGGACCCTGAGTGATCGGCATGAGTCCTGGTTACACACCATCGGCCTCTGTTTTATTTCCAGGACCCTGAGTGATCGCCATGAGTCCTGGTTACACACCATCGGCCTCTGTTTTATTTCCAGGACCCTGAGTGATCGGCATGAGTCCTGGTTACACACCATCAGCCTCTGTTTTATTTCCAGGACACGGAGTGATCGCCATGAGTCCTGGTTACACACCATCAGCCTCTGTTTTATTTCCAGGACCCTGAGGGATCGGCATGAGTCCAGGTTACACACCATCGGCCTCTGTTTTATTTCCAGGACCCTGAGTGATCGGCATGAGTCCTGGTTACACACCATCAGCCTCTGTTTTATTTCCAGGACCCTGAGGGATCGGCATGAGTCCTGGTTACACACCATCGGCCTGTTTTATTTCCAGGACCCTGAGTGATCGCCATGAGTCCTGGTTACACACCATCGGCCTCTGTTTTATTTCCAGGACCCTGAGTGATCGGCATGAGTCCTGGTTACACACCATCGGCCTCTGTTTTATTTCCAGGACCCTGAGTGATCGGCATGAGTCCTGGTTACACACCATCGGCCTCTGTTTTATTTCCAGGACCCTGAGGGATCGGCATGAGTCCAGGTTACACACCATCGGCCTCTGTTTTATTTCCAGGACCCTGAGGGATCGCCATGAGTCCTGGTTACGCACCATCGGCCTCTGTTTTATTTCCAGGACCCTGAGTGATCGCCATGAGTCCTGGTTACGCACCATCAGCCTCTGTTTTATTTCCAGGACCCTGAGTGATCGCCATGAGTCCTGGTTACACACCATCAGCCTCTGTTTTATTTCCAGGACCCTGAGTGATCGCCATGAGTCCTGGTTACACACCATCGGCCTCTGTTTTATTTCCAGGACCCTGAGTGATCGCCATGAGTCCTGGTTACACACCATCGGCCTCTGTTTTATTTCCAGGACCCTGAGTGATCGCCATGAGTCCTGGTTACACACCATCGGCCTCTGTTTTATTTCCAGGACCCTGAGTGATCGCCATGAGTCCTGGTTACACACCATCGGCCTCTGTTTTATTTCCAGGACCCTGAGTGATCGCCATGAGTCCTGGTTACACACCATCGGCCTCTGTTTTATTTCCAGGACCCTGAGGGATCGGCATGAGTCCTGGTTACACACCATCGGCCTCTGTTTTATTTCCAGGACCCTGAGTGATCGCCATGAGTCCTGGTTACACACCATCAGCCTCTGTTTTATTTCCAGGACCCTGAGTGATCGGCATGAGTACACCACATCAGCCCACTCCCTCTCCGGAATTAGCAGAGTTCTTTTTAGAACGAAATTGCACACATTGGCCTGAAACAACTCCAGTGAAAGTGTTTGTGGCACTGAATCCTGGCAGATTTGGGATTTGACATTATTTCCTGCTTGTACTTTATATTCAATAGATTTTATTTTCTGAAAAGAAACACTGCAGCAGGCCACGTGCCTGCACCTGGCCTCAGCTGAAGAGTTGGAAGTTCGATTAGCTCCACAGGTAGTTACACACACTCTCCAGACTGGAAACAGGGAGGAGCGTTATCCAACCAGGAGATGTAGAGTGGATTAAAAATGATACATTTAATATGGCAGCATATGCTTCATATGTAGTGCCATTATGGCATTT
Organism: Calotriton arnoldi; assembly: GCA_963921515.1. NCBI lineage: Eukaryota > Metazoa > Chordata > Amphibia > Caudata > Salamandridae > Calotriton > Calotriton arnoldi. The sequence continues at coordinate 434,102 of CAWUFW010006672.1, forward strand.
CCACACTAATCAGTGTACACAAATATTTTTGCTAAAACCATCTCTTCTATTTCCTATTAGGCCTAACCATAGGTGTATGAAATCCGTCTTCACTCTGAGGTCTCCCCAGATTATTTGCCTTTTGCTGGACCCAATATTTTTGCTGACTTTAAACCTCTGTGCACTTTACTCCTGCAAACCAGTGGTAAAGTGCCTGTGCTTTCCCTTTCGACATAGTTGAATTGGCATACTTCTAATTGGTATATTTAACTTGCTGATAAGCCCCTAGTATATGGTACCAAATATGCCCAGGACCTGGGAGTTAAATGCCGGGAGTGGACTGCAGGACCTATTGTGCCATTCCCAATAGTGGAAGGCCAAACACGTCTTCAGGCCTGCCACTGTAAGTTGACTGTAGCAGTGCACAAATGAAATTCAACCTATTAAAATAAACCCTTTTGACAGGTCAAAATCTCTGTCAAATATTAATAAGTTACCCCTATGTAGGCCTTGTAGCTCACCAGTCAGGATACATCGTATTTAAAAGTAAGACTAGTAGAAAATTAATGTTAACTTGTCCTTACAGTTACCAACACCCAAAAGCTATTTTCACTGTAGGAAGGCTGGTTAACCCTGTATCTCGGGGATGGAACCAGATGGAAAAATAATTAAGCTACTATTTTAAATAGATATTTAAAATCCAATTAAACTATGAAGTTGGATTTTTAATAAATATTAAGGAAAGGCAACTTTTAGAAAGTTACCTTTACCTTGCCTGAGGTTCCTAGAGGCTAATTTGCACTTGCTCCCTAGCTTCTCCCAGTTACAGATTAGTATTGAATACTTGTGAATATGTGTGAAATGCCACCCAGAAGCCAACAATAGGCAGACCTGAATGGGCAGAGGTGACTCTTCTGAAATCTGCAGAATATGCAGGGTGGGGTTGTGGGCATCCTTTTGGACACTACAGTTTTAAATGCTGCTTGACTGGTCAGCTGGGTTCACATATAAATCATGGGGCACCCTAGAAAGGGGAGAGAACAGGATGCTAAGACATTCCTTGTAGATCCACTGTGTGGGGTTGCTGAAGGACTCTGCTGTTGTTCTTCTAGACTTCTGTCTCTGGGTTTACATGTAAACCCTTGGGGCACTCTTGAAAGGGGAGAGAACAGGATGCCAGGACAATTCTTGTGGATCCACTATCTGGTTGCTGAAGACTCTGCTTTTGTCCTACCGGATTCATGTTTCTGGGCTTATTGTGGGTACAGTGGTCGCCTCAAACTGGATTTTAGTGTTAGATATGGGAGGACACTACGATTATCACAGTACACTCCCCACAGACACCCTCAACTCTCGGAGCTCGAGCTTGGTGTGGTCGAAGACTTCCACCATCTTGAATATGCCCAAAGTGGGCAGTTTTGGCACCTGGAACTTTTACCCCTTTGGTTCGGATGTGTCCAGGAGTCATTCTCACCCCATTCGCTATTGCCAGGCATAAATGTGGCACTGCCAGGCACCCACTTCAGAATACTTTCTGAACCTGCAGAAGATCAGAAGTGGACTGAACCCGCTGTTTGTCCTAAAAGGAGTCAAGGACTGGACCTGTTCTCTCTTGGACCCAGGACAAGGAGGAGGCCTCCAAGGGTCATAAAGCTGGCATCCTTTTCAAGCTACAGGGATACAACAAGCTACAAGAAGCATTTTGGTGCTATTTCTTCTTAAAGCTTTAACAATTCATATCTCTGGTTCCCCTTATTGTTTTTTGTCATTTCTGTCATTTTCTTAAATTTTACTCTATTTTTCTAATTCGGTCTGGGATTTTTATTGTTTTGCGTTTTGACTTTACATCTTGCTATAAGTTTTTAACAATAACTTGCTTATTGTACCCATGCGAACTGTAGTGCATGGCTGTTTACATGTAATGATTTTGAATAATCAAACATGAATAAAAATGATCGATTGAATGCAACGAATCGGAGAGGTCAGGCACACCAACACCAAAAAAATGTCTTCCCTGACTATTCCCGGGAAGTCCAGAAACATCGGCGAAAATTCGACTTGAACTGCTCTTCCCACCGAAACTCAAGGTTATCTTTCAGGGTAAACCATTTTTAGGTCTCGCCTAGCGACGCAGCGCGAAGCGCTGTCGCTAGCGAGATCTATTGTTGTCGACTTTAGTTTGGAAGGGGGACAGGACATGTGCACGCGTATGGCAAGACAGGAGATGTGCACGCGTACGGCTCGCGGCGTTCTCACAACCCCTGCTCGCACCATACGCGTGCACATCTCACGGCGCCCGGACAGGCCATGTGCACGCTCACGGCGTCTCTTTCAGACAGCCGATGTGCACGCTCATGGCGTGTCCTTCAGCGTGCGCCTTCCAAACAAAATTGCCCCCATGATGGAGCGGCCCGCTGTCTGGCGGGTCCGCTAAGAGAATGGGCGCCGACAATGCACCCAGCCAAGCCCCCACTCACCGGCTGGTTCCCTGGCCGTCTCCTCGGCACGCCGCGGGGCTCTCCTCACCACTCGGGAGCCCCGTCTTGCCTCTGGTGCCATGCAGTCTGCCTCGCTCTTTGCCCGGTCCCTCTGATGGGGCCGGGACTTCAGCATGGAGCCTGCAGGGTTCCGGACGTCCTCTCCGGCGGTTCCTTCCTGTTTCTTTGGCAGGCCCCGCCCACGTCCCAACGAAGGCTGCCTGACTTCCGGTTTTGCCGCCATCTGCACCGGAGGCAGGGAGTGCACCCCGCGATGTCGCCTCCGTTGTTCAGCTTGTTCTGAATGGTTTAGCTGCAAGTATCACACCATTTGACTATAGACAGATGGGTAACTGGGGACGTGCTACACTAGGTGCCCCGGGGGCGCAGCAGGCATTTGTGCACCATGTATAATATGGCCCCCGATGTTCTTTATTAGTTCATATAAAGGGAGATGCGAGCTGAGACTCCCACACTGCACTGCCAGCTGTAATAAATGTATTTAAAAATATCTGTCGTTCCGTTACGTATATGAACCCGGTTTCATATGCAAAACCTGCACCCACAGCAGAACATGGGTCTACACCACACCGTCACACAAAGAATCAGGTCGAAACTCATGGACAGTGCCAGTTTGAGTTCCCAGAGAAAACACTGTGCCTCAAAAATGTAATATTGGCAGCAAAAGAAACGTATACAGCTGTAAAGAAAAATGCAATTCAGAAATCGGATTAAAAAAACAATCTAATTTTATTTTATACACAGTAGATCAGACTATCCCGAACAGTAATGGTATTTATATAGCGCTTCATACCTCTTTGGGTGGCGTCCAGGTGCCTTTCGAACACTGTGGGGAGTGCGTGGCTAGCTAAATGCGCGCCGATATGGGAAGTGTTTTGATGACACGCAGGAGTGACCACAGCAGCCTAGGGGTGTTGAGTTTAATGGTTTGATGAAGGAATAAATATGAGAGCCAGGGGCCCTCAGATCAGGATTACAATTAGCGGATTGTTCCACTTTGCTCTGCATAACCTTGTTGAATTTGTGGGGATTGCAGAAAACCCTTTTCTCTTTTTTTTCCTGCATCTACGTCCTAAGCTGTATATAGCAACTGGGCCACCGGTCCCCAAGTCTTGTTGCTCTGCGAAGGAGGAAAGATGGGTAAAGATGAGAGACAGAGAAGGAAAGAGATCCATCCGGGTGGCCTGTGTTACAGTCTTCCCCTATATGAGGGTTACTATAGGCCATCAGGTTTCATTTTTGAGTGACGGAGATGGAGACATGCAGGAATGGACTATAAGGAAGTCCTCTATACTAGCTATACGAAGCAGATATCTTCACAACAGTAACTGCCTGTCCTATTTGGTATTGAGTGATCAGGTTTAGGCGGATAGTGAGTGGTTTTCTGATAGTATGAGCATGTCCAGTGGCACTAGAGGACTGCCATGGAGAAGCCAGTTAAGGCTAGAGTAAAGTACCTCTAGCCTGAACTGCTCAGGGAGAATATTTTATCCAGCCTGTAATTATTACGGTCTTCCTTGGTAGGCTACAGTTCAGGCAATTCCTGTGACACAGTTGGCCAGCCTGGACTTATTACATTCAGCCATGAGCATAATCAGATTGTAGGGTAGCAGTGACTTTTGGGAAATCTGAGGCGCAGTAATCTGTTCTGACCGCAATTTTTGCTCTGTTGTGAGGTCAGATGTTCCGGGCGGTCATCTCGAAAATTACTAGGTTTTTGCTTCTTTCCTGATTTTTTGCATCTTGGATATTTGGTCTCTTGACAGGTAAGGAGTTCGTAAATTCTGCCACCTGCACTAAGAACAAGGTTCCACCACTGGTAACATTTATTTTCCCATACAGGAAGGCATAATGAAAGGATGTGCTAGTCCTGAGTGTAGAGTAGTATTCTAGGAGAATCGCTGGCGTTTCATTTGCTTATCTTTCCCTTGGATGGCTCTGTGTACAATGCTAATTCCCTTAAACTTCAATTGTCTTGCAGCCAGTCAACTACTTAGATCACCAGTGTTATGTGTTTCCTTAAGTGAAGATTCAGTTATAACCTTACTGCTGTCTTTTGGATCCTTCATATAAGAAGCAGGGGTAATATAGGAAGAGGCCATTTGCATAATATATAGCATTGTTACAAGTGCGGAAATGGCCTATAGTTTCTGATGGCATCCTAGATGAGCAAAGGAGACGACCTAATTATTTTAAGGAGGATAGTTTTTAGTCCATGATGACACCAGGGATTATTTTTTTTACTTGGCCTGATGTTGCTGTGGAGTCTCAAGTTTGTTGGCACATATCATTATAAGCTGGTGATCTCATTATAGGTTGAGCCTGGGCACCGCATGCCCTGCTCTGCGAAGCATGCTGTTTTCGAGTATGGACTTGAAGCTCCGCCCCCTCTCCGCCCATATTTTTCATTGGCTTGTATTGAGTGATCAGGTTTAGGTGGATAGTGAGTGGTTTTCTGATAGTATGAGTATGTCCAGTGGCACTAGAGGACTGCCATGGAGAAGCCAGTTAAGGCTAGAGTAAAGTACCTCTAGCCTTAACCGCTCAGGGAGAATATTTTATCCAGCCTGTAATTATTACGGTCTTCGATTTGTCCTTTGTAAATGCTGGCTTCTGATTCGTTAATAGGCTTGTTAGTCCCTCCTAAGTACCACCTTGTTTTCATTTGTAAACTCCCATGGCGTCTGGACCTTTTACTTCGGTTGTTACACAGTATGTCTTAAAGCACTATTTTCTTTGTTGACTTTTTCCTACTGCAGGCACAAAATGCTTTCCTGCAACATTCAGCGTGCCATGTGCGCTTTCACTTTACAAGCAGCCCAGGACAATGGCGGCTGCTTCTTTGAAGTGAAATAGGTCTCGCATTTACAAGAGTTTGAGCTATTGGCATTGTAAATGACAATGCCTTTTGTTTATGCGTTAATTATCAAAACAGATAAATAAAAGGCATTGTCATTTACAATGCCAATAGCTTAAACTCTCGCAAATGCGAGACCTATTGCATTGCAAATGCTTGTTCTTTCAGACGCCGGAGGAGGCATGGACCTGCATAGAGGAAAGCCACCTCCCCTGAGATGCAGAAACGAATCAGCGGGGGCCTCCCACTCAGGCACACAGACGGGCACTGGGCCCAGACCACAGAGTGAGAAAATGAACCGCTGATCAGGCCCGTAGAACAAGAAACGCGTGGATACATCCCTTTGACCAGAACGGCGCCCTGAGGAAGCGGCTTAAACTTTGTATACAGAAGACAGACTGCCACAGACAACGAATAGGAGGAAACAACCCAGGGGCAGAGGCAGAAGAGGAACTACCTCAGCCCCATTGCAACGGGAACATTCAGCAGAAACAAACAGCGACCACCCACTCCTACAAAAGATCACCCGCATGGAGGAACCAAGTTCAGACTCTGCTGCCAGGGAGCCCCCCCACCAGACAGTACACAATGGAGGTGAGGAAGGATGAGATGCACTCGCCCGTCGGACAGTAAGACGGCCCTAGGTGCCCTTTGATACTTAATCGTCACACCCAGTGGGTGTCTAGTTTTAGTGCTCAGTAAATACTTTTTTCTTTTTTGGGTTCTATCTAAGGGGAGGGTTTGAGAGGGGGGGGTACAGACCTTTCAGGCTTAACCTACCACACAGTTGTCATGTTGACTGTTGGGGAAAAGTGCATCGGCATTGGGAGAGAGTGGGGTGTGGAGGGTTGGAGGAGGGACCTGAGGTTCAAGGCCAAGCAAGGGGGGGATAGTTCATTGTTTAAGGTTGAGCGAAAAGATAGTGGAATCAAATGCAGAGATGTGAGTCCTCATTTTCAGCACTATGCAGCCACGAGAAACCACAGGGAGCTTTATCACACGCACAGGGTGAGGTGGGATACGCCCTAATGGCATGAAATGTCAACGGTATCGGACACAAGATCAAAAGGGGGCTGGTTGCCAAATATCTTAGGAGTTTGAAACGTGATATAGTCCTCCTCCAAGAGACACACCTCCGGGTCACACAATGCGCTTTTCTAGGGAACGGTGCATACACAACTCTCGCACATGCCAGATTCTAATCGGGATCCAGAGGGGTTGCCATTCTCATTAAAAAGACGCTCCCCCCTTCCATACCAATAAAACCTGGATAGATCCCAATGGTACATTTGTCGCAGTCCACGGGACGTGGGGCCGAAGGGAACTCACCTTAGCCAGTGTTTATGCACCTCCACGACTGCAAAAGCAAAATTCTTGACAAGATAGCTGAGATATTGTTGGAGTCGGACTTTTTGACGCATATAGTAGGAGGAGACTTCAATGACGTAGTGGATCTACACATAGACCGCAAGAGCGCGACACCCCGGACAACGGGTGTGTCACACCTTTGGCTGGGTTTCTACATACACTGGGTCTGACCGACCTTTGGCTCCAACAGGACCCTAATGACCACTTATACTCATACTTTTCAGGTGCTCATAAGGCAGTCTCCAGGCTGGACTATCTCCTCGCTCCAGTGGGTGAGATAGAGACGGTCGAAAATGCAGAATACCTGGCAATGTACCACTCTCCACTTTGGGTTACGTTGGGAAGACGACCTCGCAGACCACAGACAGGGTGGAGGCTAAACGCGTGGGATCTATGAGATGCAGCGGTATCCCGCGAAATCAGAGTAGACTCCGAGCTATACTTCCACGAAAACAAGGTCTCGGTGTCCTCAGCGGTTGTCCTGTGGGAGGCTTACAAAACCGTACTACGAGACAAGGCACAAAACATCATAGCACACAAAAGGAGGAAAGAGGTCTGGGAGATTGAAGCACTAGAGGGAAAGCTCCTGGACTTGGAGGGGGACATGGGCCCGGATGTCGACCCACTCATATTATGCCAGATTGCAGTTACCTGTAGGGAATATCAGGTACTGGCTCGCCAGGAGGCAAAGTCCCTCCTCCTGGCAACACAACATTGCATGTATGAGGCTGGGGATAGAGCTGGGAGGCTTCTAGCCTGGTTGGGCAGGAAAGAGAGAAAAACAAGGTGGGTGGACTCCATCCAAGAAAAAGGTGTCACGTATATGGCAGCCCAGAGTATAGCAGACGCCTTCGCGAGATATTATGCAGATATTTATAAGTCTATGAAACTAGCAGACGACTCCCAAATTCACAACTACTTATGTACAGTTAGTACCCCCACCTTATCCTTAGATGGTCGAGAAACCCTAAAATAAAAAAAGACCTTACCCTGCGATAAGTCACGACAGCAATAGGTAAACAAAAATCAGGGAAAACCCCGGGCCCCAATGGACTGCTGGCAGAATTTATTAAAGCAAACACTAGACTGCTGAGTCCATACGTATTGAAGATGTAACTGGCAGCTCAGGCAGAGGGAACACTCCCATGAGATTTCCGTAATGCCACCGTGATGGTTATTCACAAACCATGGAAGCCCGCTACGGGCTGAGGGTCCTACCGGCCAATTCTGCTACTAAATGTGGGAATGAACATATTGCCACTATCCTGGCCAAACGGCTGCTGCCGGTTATTACCTCCCTCATCGATCACGACCAGTCCGGATTCATGCCAAAGAGGTCGACGAGATTTGATCTTAGTCGGCTAGCTAATTGGCTAGACACTGTAAAAGACGGCCGACCCACATATGTTTCTATCCCTTGATGCTGAGAAGGCATTTGATGCTGTCCACTGGCCGTTTATGAGACAAGCCCGACTGGCATGGGCAGACTTACTGTATATGAACCTGCTGGCTAGGGTGCGGGTAAACGGAGTGATGTTGGCAGAATTCCCAGTGGGACAGAACACCAGACAAGGCTGACCGCTGTTTTCATTGTTATTTGTCCTCATATTGGAACCTCGAGCATGCTTGGTCCGAGCACACCCAGATATAGGAGGCTTCAGGGACGACCGGGGGACACTTAGGGATGAACGGATCTCACTCTATGGCGACGACATCCTCCAATATGTCACCAATCCTAGCGTGACACTTCCCATTATACTTCAGATATTTGAGGAGTACGGGACCCATGGAGGGTATAGAATTAACTGGGACAAATCAAGCCTCTAACCAAAAGGGGGGTGCCTAGATACACGAGACCCCTCAGACACCTCCATATAGACAGAGAGGGGTTACGATACCTGGGCTTCTATGTAAGCACCAATACCACAGTGAGTCTCACCCATAACATCTGGAGGGTATTGACAGAATTTCACGGAGATGTTGAAAGGTGGAGACTGCTACCCCTGACATTACTAGACTGAGCGTCATGTACAAAATGGTCACAGTCCCAAAACTGCTTTATATCCTTCAAAACACATAATATAGGATACCAGAGGACATCTTTAAGGCAACTGACAAAGAAGTACGCACGCTCCTATGGAATAGGGGTCATCCGAGGGTGGCACTCCAGATGCTCCAGCATAATCAATACAATGGGGGGATCGCACTCCCGGACATACGATCATATGACCGGGAAGCCCACTCGATTGTCATGAATGAATGGGGACACCTGCTGGGCGACCACCCAACGTTTGCCCTGCAAAGGCTTCAGTTCCAAACACATACCTATCGCCACTACATTTACCGGAGCAGGGGAATTAGACAATTACTGCTAGCGACCCAGAGGACGATAGAGGCTTGGAGGGTGGGCAGAATGACAAATGAGGTGGGACAAGAGACTCACGAGGTAAACCCCGGTGTAGGAGGGAGCACGCCACCAGAACTGGGTAAGCGGCAGGGATTCGGACCTTGGGAAGTGGTCGGGTTATCTAGGCTGGGCGACCTTTTGGAGGAGCGATCCCTGATTTCCTTCAGCTCACTCCAGCATGAGTACCAGCTGAGTGACACCCAAAGGTACAAATATTTGCAACTACAGCATGCATGGAGGGCGGAGAGAATAGACACCTCCGACATGCGTGTGGGGGATTGACAACAGTTCTGTTTTTGTACCTGTGGTGGATTGACAACAGTTCTGCTTTTGCACCTGCTGCGGATTGACAACAGTTCTTTTTTAGTACCTGTGGCGGATTGACAACAGTTCTGTTTTAGTACCAGTGGCTGTGAGAAAGTGCCCTTTTTCCACATGGTTTCCCCCACTTTTTGCTGAATTGCTGATGTACTTTGACTGAGTGTGCCCTGGGCTCCTGCTAATCAGGTACCCAGGGCCTATGTTCTTTCCCTAAAACTGCATTGAAGCCTAAACCCAATTGGCATCTCTGGCCGCAGGTCAGCCCCTGGTAAATGGTACCACAGGTACCCAGGGCACTGTGACCAGAGAAGGCCCCTAAGGGCTGCCGCACTTATTGTGCCACCCTTAGAGGTCCTGTACCACTACACTCACACACTGCCTTTGCAGGCTGCATGTTTTGGTGCAGAACAAAGTGAAGAGTCGACATGGCACACATCCCTGTGTGCCATGCCTACAACCCACTGCCCTGGCATAGATCAGTCACCCCTCTAGCTGGGTGACCTATACCAGTACTGAGGGTACAGGTGCATGAGCCCTGTACCCCTACAGTGTCTAAGTCCATTCTTAGACATTGTAAGTGCAGTGCTGCCATTAAGAGTATATGGTGCTGGGAGTTTGTCATTACGAACTCCACAGCACCATAATGCCTACACTGAAAACTGAGAAGTTTGGTATCAAACTTCTTAGCACATTAAACCCACACTGATGCCAGTGTTAGGTTTAATGTAAAATGCACACAGAGGGCATCTTAGAAGATGCCCCCTGAAACCTAACCCACCTCTAGTGTCCAGGCAGAGTGGCTGCTTTCAGCTGCCACCACCAGACATGTTTCTGGACCCCTGGGTTGAGAGCCTGCTGCTCTCTGGGGCCTGAAACAATGTACATCCTGGGACGAGGTGCCAAGCCTCCTCCCCCAGGATGGGCAGGGTTCACGAAGGGGAAGCTTCAAAGGCTTGCCGCCTTTGTGAGCTTCCCCAGGCCACTTGCTGTACTCAGCAACTGGTCCCCACTGGTTCTGACCCCCACTTTGGGCAGGAGAACCGGCGGGAGAAACAAGTGAGGAAGGGAGGTGTGCCCACCTCTGCCAACTCCATCCCTCAGGTGGGGGAGGCGAGACGAAGCACGACTCTCAGTCCCCGCCATCTTGAAGATGGGGGGACCCAGCCAACCAGGGACAGGCTCCTGCCCCCCTCCCACTGGAGGGTGGCACAATAGGGGGTGTACCCACCCCAGGGAAGGTACCCATTGGTTCCTGACCTCTACCTACCTGTAACGCCCCTAAATCTAGTATTTAGGGGCACCCCTGAACCTTGCTTCCTCAGATCCAGCCAAGAAACAAGAAGAAAAGAAGAAGAAGGATCAAACAGCCGTGCAGCAGCTAGCAAGAGGAAGCCGCCCACTGACTTGGCCCCAGCCCTACCGGCCTGCCCCCCCCCCTCGAACCTGCTCCTGCGAAACCCCGGTGTGTCCTGCAGCCAGCAACCACAAAAACCCCGGAGGACCTGCCTACCTTCACTTCCAAAGACTGCTTCTCCCGTGAACACCGGATTTGTTCAACTGCAACCTCTGGCTCCGGAAGGACACCGCGGATCCGCCCCACTCTGCACCCGCCGTCCACGGCCCGAGCTCGAGTGGGCAAACACCACGAGGAGGTCACCCCGGCGATCCCGAACCGAGATCCGGCGACCCCTGACCTACCTCAAGCCTCCAGCCGACGCCTGCAGCCGAAATCCAGAAGGTCCCCCTAATCGCGACCAAGAGCTGGTAAGAAGATCCGACCCCAAAAGGCACCCCTGCACCCGACGCCCTACGGCCTTGTGTGCCCAAACCGACAGTGCCTAACCAACCCCTAACTTCCCAACTTACCTCTCGAAGTGGTGGTCGCACCCAGAAGTCCTTCGTCTCCCTGCCTGCAGTGCTTTTGCAAACCAGAGGTTCTCCATTGGAAACAACAGCTCATCCGACCTCGAAACAGCACCCTGCCGCCCTAGTGCCGCTGAGGGTGCACCTTTGGTGCTAATTTGTTTCCCCATTTATCCCTGAGCTAAAGTCCAGGAGCTTTGCTCCCACAACCCAGTGGTCTGCTTGCCAGCAGCCACCAACCAGAGGCCCCTATCCCCCATTGGATAACATTGGACCTCAACACTCTGCACCCGGCCGCCCTAGTGCCGCTGAGGGTGTAACAAGAGTGCATCACCGACCCTGGGAGACCCCTGAGTCTACCCCCAGAACCTCAACTCCACAGACCGATTACTTACCTAAAAACCGATAACCATATTTTCTTCCATATGATAACATTGACACTTTTTTCTGAAAAAGTTTCTAAGTGTGGAGTTTTGAATCCTAAAGAAATTCTTTAAAATTGTACGATTTAACAAAAACGCTTTTACTCACCTGTTTACAGGAAATGTCCCAGTGCTGCATCCAGGCATACAGCACTGAGTAAGAAAAGTAATCCAATAGTAACTTACCTGCTATTTTACTGAAAATCCCATTGAAGTGTATGTACTGTATTTACAAGTGATTGCATTTCTCTGAAACAATACTGTAAGTCAAACCATAGTACATTTACAATTGCTATTGAACTGTCTTACAATCAGCATTTACTACTGTAAAGTATTTATTGCTTACCTGTGCCAGGCTTGCTTGGTTCTAGAAATAAAATAACTAAAAGAATATTTTTATTGAAAAACAATTGGTCTGAAGTTCAGTCTTTGAGTGTGTGAATTCATTTGCTGACTGAGTGTGTACAACAAATGCTTAACACTACCCTCTGATACTGCCTTACTGCTCGACCACACTACCACAAATAGATCTAACTTTACCTCTGCCTACCTTTGGGGTTCCACTGGACTCTGTGCACACTATACCTCACTTTGGTGTAGTATATACAGAGCCAGCTTCCTACAGTGGCGGATTGACAACAGTTCGATTTTTGCTCCTGTGTGGAGGATTGACAACAGTTCTGTTTTTCTACCAGAATCTCACTGCTGTGTTGTCGTGTGATGGTCTCCACCTGAACCTAACCGTTTTGTTGGCATGTGAAGGCTTCCACCTGAACCTCACCGTTGTGTTGTCATGTGATGACATCCGCCTAAACCTCAACGTTGCGTTGCCGTGTGATGGCCTCCACCTGAACCTCATCGTTGTGTTGTCGTGTGATGGCTTCCACCTGAACCTCACCGTTGTGTTGTCGTGTGATAGCTACCACATGAACCTCGCCGTTGTGTTGTCGTGTGATGGCCTCTACCTGATTCTCACTGTTGTGTTCTCGTGTGACGGCTTCCACCTGAACCTCACCATTGTGTTGTCGTGTGATGGCATCCACCTGAACCTCGCTGTTGTGTTGTCATGCGATGGCTTCTACCTGAATCTCATTGCTGTGTTGTGGTGCGATGGCATCTACCTGAACCTCACCGTTGTGTTGTCGTGCAATGGCCTCTACCTAAACTTCGCCGTTGTGTTGTCCAGGCGATGGCCTCCACCTGAACCAAACTGTTGTGTTGTCGTGCGATGGCCTCCACCTGAACCACGCCATTGTGTTGTTGTATGATGGCCTTCACCTGAACCTCGCCTTTGTGTTGTCGTGTGATGGCCTCCACCTGACCCTCGCCATTGTGTTGTCGTGTGATGGCTTCCACCTGAACCAAACTGTTGTGTTGTCAGGCGATGGCCTCCACCTGAACCTCGCCGTTGTGTTGTCATGTGATGGCTTCTACCTGAACCTCACCGTTGTCTTGTCGTGCAATGGCCTCTACGTGTACTTCGCCATTGTGTTGTCGTGCAATGGCCTCCACCTGAACCTCACCGTTGTGTTGTCATGTGATGGCCTCCACCTGTACCTCACCGTTGTGTTGTCGTGCGATGGCCTCTACCTGAACCTCACTGTTGTGTTCTCGTGTGATGGATTTTACCTGAAACTCACTGTTGTGTTGTTGTGTGATGGCCTCTAACTAAACCTCACCATTGTGTTGTCTTTCGATGGCCTCCACCTAAACCTCACCGCTGGGTTGTCGTGAGATGGCTTCCACCTAAACCTCACCGTTGTGTTGTCATGCGATGGCCTCCACCTAAACCTCACCATTGTGTTGTTGTGTGATGGCTTCCAACTGAACCTCACTGTTGTGTTGTCGTGTTATGGCCTCTACCTGAAACTCACCGTTGTGTTGTCTTTTGATGGCCTCCACCTGAACCTCACGATTGTGTTGTCGTGTGCCGGCTTCCACCTGAACCTCACCGTTGTCTTGTCGTGAGATGGCCTCTACCTGAACCTCACCGTTGTGTTGTCGTGTGATGGCCTTCTTCTGAACCTCACCATTGTGTTGTCGTGTGATGGCTTCCACCTATACCTCACCGTTGTGTTGTCGTGTGAAGGCTTCCACCTGAGCCTTACAGTTGTGTTGTCGTGTGAAGGCTTCCACCTGAACCTCACCATTGTGTTGTCGTGTGATGGCCTCCACCTGAACCTCACCGTTGTGTTGTCGAGTGATGGCTTCCACCTGAACCTCACTGTTGTGTTGTCGTTTGATGGCCTCCACCTCAACCTCTTCGTTGTGTTGTCGTGTGACGGCATCCACCTGAACCTAGCTGTTGTGTTGTCGTGCAATGGCCTCTACCTGAACCTTGCCGTTGTGTTGTCATGTGATGGCCTCTACCTGAACCTCGCTTTTATGTTGTTGTGCGATGGCCTCTACCTGAACCTCGCCATTGTGTTGTCATGCGATGGCCTCTACCGGAACCTCGCCGTTGTGTTGTCATGCGATGGCCTCCACCTGAAACCCGCCGTTGTGTTGTCATGCGATGGCCTCTACCTGAACCTCGCCATTGTGTTGTCATGCGATGGCCTCCACCTGAAACCTGGGAAGAGGTGTGGCGCCACGGCCAGGGCGACTGATGCTGGAATCTGGGGCTCACGGTTCGATCCCCGGCACCGGCGGCAGGTCAGCCCAGCACCATGTGACTCTGGGCAATAGCTTGCTTAATCTTCCCGAGGGCCCCCAGCGCCGGGATGCCTTCGGGTAGCTGTTCGCGCTTTACAAATACTGGATTTACATTTTACCCGCTGTTGTGTTGTCGTGCGATGGCCTCTACCTGAACCTCGCCGTTGTGTTGTTGTGCAATGGCCTCTACCTGAACCTCGCCATTGTGCTTACGTTCGATGGCCTCCACCTGAACCTCACCATTGTGTTGTCATGTGAGGGCTTTTACCTGAAACTCACCGTTGTGTTGTCTTGTGATGGCATCTACCTGAACCTCACCGTTGTGTTGTCGTGCAATGGCCTCCACCTGAAACCCGCCATTGTGTTGTCGTGCGATGGCCTCTACCTGAACCTCACCGTTGTGTTGTCGTGCGATGGCCTCCACCTGAAACCCGCTGTTGTGTTGTCGTGCGATGGCCTCTACCTGAACCTCGCCGTTGTGTTGTCGTGCAATGGCCTCTACCTGAACCTCGCTGTTGTGCTGACGTGCGATGGCCTCTACCTGAACCTCGCTGTTGTGTTGTCATGCGATGGCCTCCACCTGAACCTCGCCATTGTGTTGTCATGTGATGGCTTTTACCTGAAACTCACCATTGTGTTGTCGTGTGATGGTATCTACCTGAACTTCACCGTTGTGTTGTCGTGCGATGGCCTCCACCTCAACCAAACTGTTGTGTTGTCGTGCTATGGCCTCCACCTGAACCTCGCTGTTGTGTTGTTGTGTGATGGCCTCCACCTGAACCTCGCCTTTGTGTTGGCGTGTGATGGCCTCCACCTGAACCTCGCCGTTGCATTGCCGTGTGATGGGTTCCACTTGAACCAAACCGTTGTGTTGTCGTACGATGGCCTCTACGTGAACCTCGCCACTGTATTGTCGTGCGATGGCCTCCACCTGAACCACACCGTTGTGTTGTCATGTGATGGCCTCCACCTGTACCTCAACTTTGTGTTGTCATGTGATGGCTTCTACCTGAACCTCACCGTTGTGTTGTTGTGCGATGGCATTCACCTGAAACTCACTGTTGTGTTGTTGTGTGATGGCCTCTAACTGAACCTCACTATTGTGTTGTCTTTTGATGGCCTCCACATGAACATCACCGCTGTGTTGTCGTGTGATGGCTTCCACCTGAACCTCACTGTTGTGTTGTCGTGTGATGGCTTCCAGCTGAACTTCACCGTTGTGTTATCGTGTGATGGCCTCCACCTGAACTTTACCGTTATGTTGTCGTGTGATGGCTTCCACCTGAAGCTCACCGTTGTGTTGTCTTTTGATGGCCTCCACCTGAACCTCACCGCTGTGTTGTCGTGTGATGGCTTCCACCTGAACCTCACTGTTGTGTTGTCGTGTGATGGCCTCCACCTGAACCTCACTGTTGTGTTGTCGTGTGATGGCCTCTACCTGAACCTCACCGTTGTGTTGTGTGATGGCCTCCACCTGAACCTCACCATTGTGTTGTCCTGTGATGGCCTCCACCTGAACCAAACTGTTCTGTTGGCATGTGATGGCTTCCACCTGGACCTCGCCGTTGTGTTGTCGTGTGATGGGTTCCACCTGAACCAAACCGTTGTGTTGTCGTGCGATAGCCTCCACCTGAATTTCGCCATTGTGTTGTCGTGTGATGGCCTCTACCTGAACCTCACCGTTGTGTTGTCGTGCGATGGCCTTTACGTGAACCTCACCATTGTGTTGTCAGGTGATGGCCTCCACCTGAACCACACCGTTGTGTTGTCATGTGATAGCCTCCACCTGTACCTCAACGTTGTGTTGTTGTGCAATAGCCTCTACCTGAACCTCACCGTTGTGTTGTTGTGTGATGGCTTTCACCTGAAACTCACTGTTGTGTTGTTGTGTGATGGCCTCTAACTGAACCTCACTATTGTGTAGTCTTTTGAAGGCCTCCACCTGAACATCACCGCTGTGTTGTTGTATGATGGCTTCCACCTGAACCTCACCGTTGTGTTGTCGTGTGATGGCCTCCACCTGAACCCACACTGTTGTGTTGTCATGTGATGGCTTTCATCTGAATCTCACTGTTGTGTTGTCGTGGGATGGCCTCCACCTGAACCTCACTGTTGTGTTGTCGTGTGATGGCCTCCACCTGAACCTCACCGTTGTGTTGTCGTGTGATGGCCTCCACCTGAACCTCGCCATTGTGTTGTCGTGTGATAGCCTCCACCTGAACCAAACTGTTGTGTTGTTGTGCCATGGCCTCCACCTGAACCTCACCGTTGTGTTGTCATGTAATGGCTTCTACCCGAACCTCACCGTTGTGTTGTCGTGCGATGGCCTCTATGTGAACCTCGCCATTGTGTTGTCATGCAATGGCCTCCACCTGAACCTCATAGTTGTGTTGTCATGTGATGGCCTCCACCTTTACCTCACCGTTGTAGTATCATGCGATGGCCTCTACCTGAACCTCACTGTTGTTTTGTCGTTTGATGGCTTTTACCTGAAACTCACTGTTGTGTTGTTCTGTGATGGCCTCTAACTAAACCTCACCATTGTGTTGTGATGTGATGGCCTCCACCTGAATCTCACGGTTGTGTTGTCGTGTGATGGGTTCCCCCCTGAACCTCACTGTTGTGTTGTTGTGGGATGGCCTCCACCTTAACCTCAATGTTGTGTTGTTGTGTGATGGCTTTCACCTGAACCCCACTGTTGTGTTGTTGTGTGATGGCTTTCACCTGAACATCACCGTTGTGTTGTCGTGTGATTTCTTTCACCTCAACCTCACCGTTGTGTTGTCGTGTGATGGCTACCAGCTGTACCTCACCATTGTGTTGTTGTGTGATGGCCTCCACCTGAACCTCACCATTGTGTTGTGGCGTGATGGCCTCCATCTGAACCTCACCGTTGTGTTGTCTTTTGATGGCCTCCACCTGAAACCTCACCGCTGTGTTGTCGTGTGATGGCTTCCACCTGAACCTCACCGTTGTGTTGTTGTGTGGTGGCCTCCACCTGAACCTCACTGTTGTGTTGTTGTGTGATGGCCTCTACCTGAATCTCACTGTTGTGTTGTTGTGTGATGGCCTCCACCTGAACCTCACCGTTGTGTTGTCGTGTGATGGCTTCCAGCTGAACCTCAGTGTTGTGTTGTCGTGTGATGGCTTCTATCTGAACCTCACCGTTGTGTTGTCGTGTGATCGCCTCCGCTTGAACCTCACCGTTGTGCTGTGGTGTGATGGCCTCCACCCGAACTCACACCGTTGTGTTGTTGTGTGATGGCCTCTGCCTGAACCCACACTGTTGTGTTGTCATGTGATGGCTTTCATCTGAACCTCACTGTTGTGTTGTGGTGTGATGGCCTCCACCTGAACCCACACCATTGTGTTGTGGTGTGATGGCCTCCACCTGAACCCACACCATTGTGTTGTCGGATGATGGTCTCCGTCTGAACCCACACCGTTGTGTTGTGTGATGGCCTCCGCCTGAACCTCTCCGTTGTGTTATTGTGTGATGGCCTCCGCCTGAACCTCTCCGTTGTGTTGTTGTGTGATGGCCTCCGCCTGAACCTCTCCGTTGTTTTGTTGTGTGATGGCCTCCACCTGAACCTCTCCGTTGTGTTGTGGTGTGATGGCCTCCACCTGAACCCACACCGTTGTGTTGTCGGGTGAAGGCCTCCACCTGAACCCACACCGTTGTGTTGTTGTGTGATGGCCTCCGCCTGAACCTCTCCGTTGTGTTGTGGTGTGGTGGCCTCCACCTGAACCCACACCATTGTGTTGTTGTGTGATGGCCTCCGCCTGAACCTCTCCATTGTGTTGTGGTGTGATGGCCTCCACCTGAACCCACACTGTTGTGTTGTCATGTGATGGCTTTCATCTGAATCTCACCGTTGTGTTGTGGTGTGATGGCCTCCACCTAAACCCACACTGTTGTGTTGTCGGGTGATGGCCTCCGCCTGAACCTCACCGCTGTGTTGTGTGATGGCCTCCGCCTGAACCTCACCGTTGTGTTATTGTGTGATGGCCTCCGCCTGAACCTCACCGTTGTGTTGTTGTATGATGGCCTCCGCCTGAACCTCACTGTTGTGTTGTCGGGTGATGGCCTCCGCCTGAACCTCACCATTGTGTTGTTGTGTGATGGCTTCCTACTTCAGAGAAGAGGTGCCTCCGAGCTTGGAACAGAACTGGGGTCTGGGAATTCATCAGCTTCTTGCAGCCACTGCAAGACCTCCCTTCCAAACTTCCAGTTAGAAATTCAAGCTGTGCTTCCTGCCCATCAGCTGGAGGTGACCCATCCGCTGATCATTCATCATTCATTCATTCATTAATTCTCTGCAGCATCTGCTGCCTATGGGGCACCTTGGCTCACCTTGTACCAACACTGATGCTGGTTTAAGCTCTAGCGTGCCTCCATCTTGTCTTCTTCTATGGATCTGATCCCTCGCTCCTCTGCACCTCTGATTGTTACATCAATGTTTCATGCTTTACACCTGGAGTTTTCAGGTCTTTCTATGACACAAACCCCAGGTTAAAAGAAGGGTGTTCAGCGGTCCCTGTAAGGCCGCTCTCTTCTTCTGGTTTTTGCATCAGATTTAATATTGAATTGTTGCACCTTGCTGCAGAGTGGAATAAGAGAGAGGCTATTGCCTTCTTTGATAATGTCTTAGTGCACATAGTGGCATCATATAAACATCATATACTCCCTTAAAAAGCTGTTCACTTGCATTAGCGGACGCCTTTATTTTCATTAGCGTGCAACAATATTGTGTTTTAAATGTAAAATGTGCCTTCAATTCATAGATTCTACTATTCATTAAAAAGAAGGTGTTGAGGGACAAGCATAGCAGCTTTAGAGTTTAGTGTGAGTCTGCGAGGACTTCCCATCTCTCACCTAACGTCACAACCTCAATGGACAGCTTAGGTGGTTTGTAATAACCGTGAGAGCCCTCTCCGTGAAAGACAGCAGACTTCAAGACATTGAGGAAAGCAGAGCAGCGGCTCCAAGATGAGCCACCCAGGGCCATCCGGGCTGCTTGCCTCAGGATGTTTCTTCCCTCAGAGACAGAACTCATTCAGCCTTGTCTCAGGGTGTTTCTTCCCTCAGAGAAATAACTCATTCAGCCTTGTCTCATAATGCTTCTTCCCTCAGAGACAGAACTCATTCAGCCTTGCCTCAGGATATTCCTTCCCTCAGAGAAAGAATTCATTCAGCCTTGCCTCAAGGTGTTTCTTCCCTCAGAGAAAGAACTTATTCAGCCTTGTCTCATAATGTTTCTTCCCTCAGAGACAGATGTCTTTCAGGCTTGTCTCATAATGTTTCTTCCCTCAGAGAAAGAACTCATTCAGCCTTGCCTCAGGATGTTTCTTCCCTCAGAGAAAGAACTCATTCAGCCTTGTCTCATAATGTTTCTTCCCTCAGAGACAGAACTCATTCAGCCTTGTCTCATAATATTTCTTCCCTCAGAGACAGAACTCTTTCAGGCTTGTCTCATAATGTTTCTTCCCTCAGAGGCAGAACTCATTCAGCCTTGTCTCATGTTTCTTCCCTCAGAGACAGAACTCATTCAACCTTGCTTCATAATGCTTCTTCCCTCAGAGACAGCACTCATTCAGCCTTGCCTCAGGATGTTTCTTCCCTCAGAGAAAGAACTCATTCAGCCTTGCCTCAGGGTGTTTCTTCCCTCAGAGAAAGAACTTATTCAGCCTTGTCTCATAATGTTTCATCCCTCAGAGACAGAACTCTTTCAGGCTTGTCTCATAATGTTTCTTCCCTCAGAGAAAGAACTCATTCAGCCTTGCCTCAGGATGTTTCTTCCCTCAGAGAAAGAACTCATTCAGCCTTGTCTCATAATGTTTCTTCCCTCAGAGACAGAACTCTTTCAGGCTTGTCTCATAATGTTTCTTCCCTCAGAGAAAGAACTCATTCAGCCTTGCCTCAGGATGTTTCTTCCCTCAGAGAAACAACTCATTCAGCCTTGTCTCATAATGTTTCTTCCCTCAGAGACAGAACTCATTCAGCCTTGCCTCAAGATGTTTCTTCCATCAGAGACATAACTCATTAAGCCTTGTCTCATAATGTTTCTTCCCTCAGAGACAGAACTCTTCAGCCTTGTCTCATAATGTTTCTTCCCTCAGAGACCGAACTCATTCAGCTTTGCCTCATGATGTTTCTTCCCCCAGAGACAGAATACATTCAGCCTAGTCTCATAATCTTTCTTCCCTCAGAGACAGAACTCATTCTGCCTTGTCTCATGTTTCTTCCCTCAGAGACAGAACTCTTTCAGGCTTGTCTCATAATGTTTCTTCGATCAGAGACAGAACTCATTCAGCCTTGTCTCATAATGTTTCTTCCCTCAGAGACAGAACTCTTTCAGGCTTGTCTCATAATGTTTCTTCCCTCAGAGACAGAACTCATTCAGCCTTGTCTCATGTTTCTTCCCTCAGAGACAGAACTCATTCAGCCTTGCTTCAGAATGTTTCTTCCCTCAGAGAAAGAACTCATTCAGCCATGCCTCAGGGTGTTTCTTCCCTCAGAGAAAGAACTCATTCAGCCTTGTCTCATAATGTTTCTTCCCTCAGAGAAAGAACTCATTTAGCCTTGCCTCGGGATCTTTCTTCCCACAGAGACAGAACTCTTTCAGGCTTGTCTCATAATGTTTCTTCCCTCAGAGACAGAACTCATTAAGCATTGTCTCATAATGTTTCTTCCCTCAGTAACAGAACTCATTCAGCCTTGTCTCATAATGTTTCTTCCCTCAAAGACAGAACTCTTTCAGGCTTGTCTCATAATGTTTCTTCCCTCAGAGACAGAACTCATTCAGCCTTGTCTCATGTTTCTTCCCTCAGAGACAGAACTCATTCAGCCTTGTTTCATAATGCTTATTCCCTCAGAGACAGCACTCATTCAGCCTTGCCTCAGGATGTTTCTTCCCTCAGAGAAAGAAATCATCCAGCCTTGCCTCAGGGTGTTTCTTCCCTAAGAGAAAGAACTTATTCAGGCTTGTCTCATAATGTTTATTCCCTCAGAGACAGAACTCTTTCAGGCTTGTCTCATAATGTTTCTTCCCTCAGAGACAGAACTCATTCAGCCTTGCCTCAGGATGTTTCTTCCTTCAGAGACATAACTCATTAAGCCTTGTCTCATAATGTTTCTTCCCTCAGAGACAGAACTCATTCAGCCTAGTCTCATAATGTTTCTTCCCTCAGAGACCGAACTCATTCAGTCTTGCCTCATGATGTTTATTCCCTCAGAGACAGAATACATTCACCCTAGTCTCATAATCTTTCTTCCCTCAGAGACAGAACTCATTCAGCCTTGTATCATGTTTCTTCCCTCAGAGACAGAACTCATTCAGCCTTGTCTCATAATGTTTCTTCCATCAGAGTCAGAACTCATTAAGCCTTGTCTCAATGTTTCTTCCCTCAAAGACAGAACTCATCCAGCCTTGTCTCATAATGATTCTTCCCTCAGAGACAGAACTCATTCAGCCTTGCCTCATGATGTCTCTTCCCTCAGAGACAGAATGCATTCAGCCTAGTCTCATAATCTTTCTTCCCTCTGAGACAGAACTCATTCAGCCTTGCCTCATGTTTCTTCCCTCAGAGACAGAACTCATTCAGCCTTGTCTCATAATATTTCTTCCCTCAGAGACAGAACTCATTCAGCCTTGTATCATGTTTCTTCTTGTCTCAGAGACAGAGCTCATTCAGCCTTGTCTCACAATACTTCTTCCCTCAGAGACAGAACTCATTCAGCCTTGTCTAAGGATGTTTCTTCCAGCAGAGACAGAACTCATTCATGATTGTCTCATAATGTTTCTTCCCTCACAGACAGAACTCATTCAGCCCTGCCTCAGGATGTTTCTTCCTTCAGAGACAGAACTCATTCAGGCTTGTCTCATGATGTTTCCTCCCTCAGAGACAGAACTCATTCAGCCTTACCTCATAATGTTTCTTCCCTCAGAGACAGAACTCTTTCAGGCTTGTCTCATAATGTTTCTTCCCTCAGAGACAGAACTCATTAAGCCTTGTCTCATAATGTTTCTTCCGTCAGAGACAGAACTCATTCAGCCTTGTCTCATAATGTTTCTTCCCTCACAGACCAAACACATTCAGCCTTGCCTCATGATGTTTCTTCCCTCAGAGACAGAACTCATTCAGCCTTGCCTCATGTTTCTTCCCTCAGAGACAGAACTCATTCAGCCTTGTCTCATAATGTTTCTTCCCTCAGAGACAGAAATCATTCAGTCTTGCCTCATAATGTATCTTCCCTCAGAGACAGAACTCTTTCAGGCTCATAATGCTTCTTCCCTCAGAAACAGAACTCATTCAGCCTTGCCTCAGGATGTTTCTTCCCTCAGAGAAATAACTCATTCAGCCTTGCCTCAGGGTGTTTCTTCCCTCAGAGAAAGAACTCATTCAGCCTTGTATCATAATGTTTCTTCCTCAGAGAAAGAACTCATCCAGCCTTGCCTCAGGGTGTTTCTTCCCTCAGAGAAAGAACTCTTTCAGCCTTGTCTCGTAATGTTTCTTCCCTCAGAAACAGAAATCTTTCAGGCTTCTCTCATAATCTTTCTTCCCTCAGAGACAGAACTCATTCAGCGTTGCCTCAGGATGTTTCTTCCCTCAGAGAAAGAGCTCATTCAGCCTTGCCTCAGGATGTTTCTTCCCTCAGAGAAAGAACTCATTCAGCCTTGCCTCGGGGTGTTTCTTCCCTCAGAGAAAGAACTCATTCAGCCTTGTCTCATAATGTTTCTTCCCTCAGAGACAGAACTCATTCAGCCTTGCCTCATTATGTTTCTTCCCTCAGAGAGAGAACTCATTCAGCCTTGCCTCAGGATGTTTCTTCCCTCAGAGGAAGAACTCATTCAGCCTTGTCTCATAATGTTTCTTCCCTCAGAGACATAACTCTTTCAGGCTTGTCTCACAATGTTTCTTCCCTCAGAGACAGAACTCATTCAGCCTTGTCTCATGTTTCTTCCCTTAGAGACAGAACTCATTCAGCCTTGTCTCATAATGTTTCTTCCCTCAGAGACAGAACTCTTTCAGGCTTGTCTCATAATGTTTCTTCCCTCAGAGACAGAACTCATTCAGCCTTGTCTCGTGTTTCTTCCCTCAGAGACAGACCTCATTCAGCCTTGTCTCATAATGTTTCTTCCCTCAGACATAGAACTCATTCAACTTTGTCTCATAATGCTTCTTCCTTCAGAGACAGAACTCATTCAGCCTTGTCTCATGATGTTTCTTCCCTCAGAGGCAGAACTCATTCAGCCTTGTCTCATGTTTCTGCCACAGAGACAGAACTCATTCAGGCTTGTCTCAGGACGTTTCTTCCCTCAGAGACAGAACTCATTCAGCCTTGTCTCAGGATGTTTCTTCCCTCAGACAGAACTCTTTCAGGCTTGCATCAGGATGTTTCTTCCCTCAGAGACAGAACTCATTCAGCCTTGTCTCATAATGTTTATTCCCTCAGACAGAACTCATTTAGCCAGTCTTGTTTCATAATGTTTCTTCCCTCAGAGACAGAATACATTCAGCCTTGTCTCATAATGTTTCTTCCCTCAGACAGAACTCATTCGGCCTTGTCTCATAATGTTTCTTCCCTCAGAGACAGAACTCATTCAGCCTTGTCTCAGGATGTTTCTTCCACCAGAGACAGAACTCATTCAGGCTTGTCTCACAATGTTTCTTTCCTCACAGACAGAACTCATTCAGCCTTGCCTCAGGATGTTTCTTCCCTCAGAGACAGAACTCATTCAGGCTTGTCTCATGATGTTTCTTCCCTCAGAAACAGAACTCATTCAGCCTTGTCTCATAATGCTTCTTCCCTCAGAGACAGAACTCATTCAGCCTTGCCTCAGGATGTTTCTTCCCTCAGAGAAAGAACTCATTCAGCCTTGCCTCAGGGTGTTTCTTCCCTCAGACATAGAACTCATACAGCTTTGTCTCATAATGCTTCTTAACTCAGAGACAGAACTCATTCGGCCTTGTCTCATGATGTTTCTTCCCTCAGAGGCAGAACTCATTCAGCCTTGTCTCATAATGTTTCTCCCCTCAGAGACAGAACTCATTCAGCCTTTTCTCATAATGTTTCTTCCCACTAAGACATAACTCATTCAGCCTTGTTTCATAATGTTTCTTCCCTCAGAGACAGAATACATTCAGCCTTGTCTCATAATGTTTCTTCCCTCAGACAGAACTCATTCGGCCTTGTCTCATAATGTTTCTTCCCTCAGAGACAGAACTCTTTCAGGCTTGTCTCATAATGTTTCTTCCCTCAGAGACAGAACTCATTCAGCCTTGTCTCATGTTTCTTCCCTTAGAGACAGAACTCATTCAGCCTTGTCTCATAATGTTTCTTCCCTCAGAGACAGAACTCTTTCAGCCTTGTCTCAAAATGCTTCTTCCCTCAGAGACAGAACTAATTCAGCCTTGTCTCATAATACTTCTTCCCTCAGAGACAGAACTCATTCAGCCTTGTCTCGTGTTTCTTCCCTCAGAGACAGACCTCATTCAGCCTTGTCTCATAATGTTTCTTCCCTCAGACATAGAACTCATTCAGCTTTGTCTCATAAGGCTACTTCCCTCAGAGACAGAACTCATTCGGCCTTGTCTCATGATGTTTCTTCCCTCAGAGGCAGAACTCATTCAGCCTTGTCTCATGTTTCTGCCCCAGAGACAGAACTCATTCAGGCTTGTCTCAGGACGTTTCTTCCCTCCGAGACAGAACTCATTCAGCCTTGTCTCATAATATTTCTTCCCTCAGACACAGAACTCATTCAGCCTTGCCTCAGGATGTTTATTCCCTCAGACAGAACTCATTTAGCCAGCCTTGTTTCATAATGTTTCTTCCCTCAGAGACAGAATACATTCAGCCTTGTCTCATAATGTTTCTTCCCTCAGACAGAACTCATTCGGCCTTGTCTCATTATGTTTCTTCCCTCGGAGACAGAACTCATTCAGCCTTGTCTCAGGATGTTTCTTCCACCAGAGACAGAACTCATTCAGGCTTGTCTCACAATGTTTCTTCCCTCACAGACAGAACTCATTCAGCCTTGCCTCAGGATGTTTCTTCCCTCAGAGACAGAACTCATTCAGGCTTGTCTCATGATGTTTCTTCCCTCAGAGACAGAACTCATTCAGGCTTGTCTCATAATGTTTCTTCCCTCAAAGACACAACTCATTCAGCCTTGTCTCATGATGTTTCTTCCATTAGAGACAGAACAGATACAGACTTGTCTCATGTTTCTCCACCTTAGACACAGAACTCATTCAGCCTTGTCTCATAATGTTTCTTCCCTCAGAGACAGAACTCTTTCAACCTTGTCTCATAATGTCTCTTCCCTCAGAGACAGAACTCATTCAGCCTTGTCTCATAATGTTTCTTCCCTCAAAGACAGAACTCATTCAGCCTTGTCTCATAATGTTTCTCGCCTCAGAGACAGAATACATTCAGCCTTGTCCCGTAATGTTTCTTCCCTCAGAGACAGAACTCATTCAGCCTTGTCTCAGGATGTTTCTTTCACCAGAGACAGTACTCATTCAGGCTTGTCTCATAATGTTTCTTCCCTCAGAGACAGAACTCATTCAGGCTTGTTTCATAATGTTTCTTCCCTCAAAGTCAGAATTCATTCAGCCTTGTCTCATGATGTTTCTTCCCTCAGAGACAGAACAGATACAGACTTGTCTCATGTTCCTCCCCTCAGACAGAGAACTCATTCAGGCTTGTCTCATAATGTTTCTTCCCTCAGAGACAGAACTCATTCAAGCTTGTCTCATGATGTTTCTTCCCTCAGAGACAGAACTCATTCAGCCTTGTCTCATAATGTTTCTTCCCTCAAAGACAGAACTCATTCAGCCTTGTCTCATGATGTTTCTTCCCTCAGAGACAGAACTCATTCAGCCTTTTCTCATAATGTTTCTTCCCTCTAAGACAGAACTCATTCAGCCTTGTCTCATAATGTTTCTTCCCTCAGAGACAGAATACATTCAGCCTTGTCTCATAATGTTTCTTCCCACAGACAGAACTCATTCGGCCTTGTCTCATAATGTTTCTTCCCTCAGAGACAGAACTCTTTCAGCCTTGTCTCAGGATGTTTCTTCCACCAGAGACAGAACTCATTCAGGCTTGTCTCATAGTGTGTCTTTCCACAGAGACAGAACTCAGTCAGCCTTGCCTCAGGATGTTTCTTCCCTCAGAGACAGAACTCATTCAGGCTTGTCTCATGATGTTTCTTCCCTCAGAGACAGAACTCATTCAGGCCTGTCTCATAATGTTCTTCCCTCAAAGACAGAACTCATTCAGCCTTGTCTCATGATGTTTCTTCCCTCAGAGACAGAAGAGATACAGATTTGTCTCATGTTTCTCCCCTCAGACACAGAACTCATTCATCCTTGTATCATGTTTCTTCCCTCAGAGACAGAACTCATTCAGCCTTGTCTCATAATGTTTCTTCCCTCAGACACAACTCATTCAGCCTTGTCTCATAATGTTTCTACCCTCAGAGACAGAGCTCATTCAGCCTTGTCTCATAATGTTTCTTCCCTCAGACAGAACTCATTCGGCCTTGTCTCATAATGCTTCTTCCCTCAGAGACAGAACTCATTCAGCCTTGTCTCATCATGTTTCTTCCCTCAGAGACAGAACTCATTCAGCCTTGTATCATGTTTCTTCCCTTAGAGACAGATCTCATTCAGCCTTCTCTCGTAGTGTTCCTTCCCTCAGAGACAGAACTCATTCAGCCTTGTCTCATAATGTTTCTTCCCTCAGAGACAGAACTCATTCGGCCTTGTCTCATAATGTTTCTACCCTCAGAGACAGAACTCCTTCAGCCTGGTGTCATGTTTCTTCCCTCAGAGACAGAACTCATTCGGCCTTCCCTCACAGATAGGTGGGATGAGCATTAATGAAGTGCAGGGAAGAATGGCTTTATTCTATTGAAATACTGACTCTCATTATGGCAACACCTTTGCCATATGAAGACAAAGGATTCGGCATCATGGATTCCTAAAGACCCCTGTATGTAACATGTTGCCTCCTTTCATTATGGAGCATCACCTGCTGACCCTATTCCTCGGATTCTACTGAGTTCTTCAATTATTTGGGGTCACTTATTCTGCACTAAAACTGACTTACAATGAAGCCTTTAAAAACATCAGTGGGAACTTCTAGGGCCCGATGCTCAAAGGTAAACTTACACTTTTCTGTAAGTTTAACACTTTTCAGTATTCACAACGGTAAACTGAGATCAAAAGTCTAACTTTACTTACTTTTCGGTAGTCACAAACATAAGTTACTACTAGTAAAGTTAGACTTTGATCTAAGTTTACCGTTGTGAATACCGAAAAGTAGTAAAGTTACACTTTTGATCTAAACCTTCCACAACCGGAAAGCGAGATGGATCCATCCCACACTCCTGCTACGACGTACCTAGGACTTTACTTAAGACGGACGTACTCGCCCGCTCAATCATACTGGATCCTGGAAACAGGGTGGTGATTCACCCGTCCTCCCCTTTGCTTCAACAACCATATTTATTTCAACATTACTGTCCTCACTATACCCGTTTAGACCAGGTTGAAATTATCACCGGTTCCACGATACCGCACGTATCTTTCCCGTTCAGCCCTGAAGAGTCATGGGATAATTCCCAGGTGACGAATCACACGTGTCGGCTGGTTGTTTTTCTTCTATTTATTCTAAGAATTAAATTCAACATAAAGAACCTACTGGTGTCGACCACAACTTACTTTGCCTCATCGAAAATTATAATTTTGCAATAATACTCTGAACGTGTGCCCGGGACTTTGTTTCACACTTTTGATCTAAGTTTACCTTTGTGAATACCGAAAAGTAGTAAAGTTGCACTTTTGATCTAAGTTTACCGTTGTGAATACCAAAACTAGTAAACTTACAATAAAAATGTAAGTTTACCTTTGTGAATCGGCCCCCTTGTGTGTATGCACTTATAGTGAAAGGATACCAGAACTCACAACAACAAAGAATAAATATGGCTGACGGCATCTGCTGTTGTAAGATACCAGTAGAGATGATCTCCAGAGATGCTGAGGGAGATGCGGGGTCATAACTTGTCTCTAACTTCAGTCCACTATGGGTCAGCTTGCCCGTACATACACTTCCAAGAGCCACGAAGCCTCTCCCAGGATGTGGTTACATGATGCTTGTAGGGACACACCAAAACAAGTTGTGTATGCTTGCAACAGAATTGCCCCACTTTCCAGAAACTGCTCTCAATCAGACCTACCTTGATAAAATGTTCACAAGGTGGATAGGTTTTGTGCCTTCAAAAAGATCACTTCAATCTCAGGGTTGGAGAAATCCCAAAATTTAGGTTGGTGTCACAGAGACTTGAGGTGACATGGTCTGTCATTATAGTGTACACGAAGGAAGCAAACGGCTGTTGCAATCTTGTCCTTTTTTTTAATGATTTTCTTAGAATGCAAGTAAGAACAGGAACAGCCGACACGTGCTTCGCCCAGTGGCCTGCTGGCCAAGGCTTTATCAAGGCAAAATGGTCATAGTAAATGGTTCAGGCTAATCGTCGAAGGACAGGATGCAATGCAAATAATAATGCGGTCTGACACGCTGCTGTGGGTCAGTCGAACAGGCATGTTTCATCTGCCTGTAATGCAGCCTGGGTGCAGAACATGCAAAGTGTGCATGACTGTTATGGTCGGCCCGAGAGTTATGCGCACTTTAGAGTGGAGCAACCACTCCTCCTCCTGGACCCCACCTCTAAAAAACAAGCCCCCACTCTTCCAGCCTCCCAGGGAAACGTCTGATGCCCGGTACGGCATTCCAGCCTTGCTTGCAGCCTGTCTCAGCTTTCATCTGCTCTAGGGACACACAGGGGTCCTGCAGCCATCTGAGCTCCCACCACCTGCTCTAGAGGCATACAGGCAATTTCTGCAGCTATCTGGCCTCTCACCGCCTGCTCTATAAGCACACAGGTGGTTCCTGCAGCTATTTGACCTCTCACTACCTGCTCTACAGGCCCCCTGGGGGGACCTGCGGTAATCTCAGCTCTCACCACCTGCTCTAGAGACACACAGGGTTTCTTACAGCCACCTGAGCTCTCATCGCCTGCTCTAGGGGCACACAGAGAGAGTACCTGTAGTCTGTCTCAGCTTTCATCTGCTCTAGAGGTACACTGGGGTCCTGCAGCAGTCTGAGCTCTCACCTCCTGCTCTGGACGCACACAGGGTGGTTCTTGTATTCTGTCTCAGCTCTCACCACCTGCTCTAGAGGCCCAGAGAAAGTTCTTGAAGCCTGTCTCAGCTTTCATCTGCTCTAAAGGAACACAGAAGTCCTGTAGCCTCTGATCTCCCACTGCATACTCTAGAGGCACACAGGGGTTTCCTGCAGCCATCTGAGCTGTCATCGCCTACAAAAGAGGCACACAGGCGATTCCTGCAGCGGTCTGACCCGCCACCGCTTGCCCTAGAGATACACGGGGTTCCCTGTAGCCATTTGAGCTCTAACCGCCTGCTCTAGAGGTACACAGGCAGTTCCTGCATCTGTCTGAGCTCTCACCACCTGCTCTAGAGGCACACAGGGGATTCTTGGAGCCTGTCTCAGCTCTCTATTCCTGCTCTAGAGGCAAACAGGGTATTATTGCAGCCTATTTCAGCTTTCATCTGCTCTAGAGGCACACTGGGGTCCTGCAGCCATCTGATCTCCCACTGAATGCTCTAGAGGTACATAGGTGTTTTCATGCATCTGTCTGAGCTCTCACTGATTGATCAAGAGAAACATGGGGCTTCCTGTAGCCATCTTAGCTCTAGCCGCCTGCTCTAGAGGTACACAGGCGGTTCCTGCAGCTGCCTGAGCTCTCACTGCCTGCTCTAGAGCCACAGAGGCAATTCTTGCAGCGGTCTAAGCTCTCACCACCTGCTCTAGAGGCACAACAGGGGGGATTCTGGAGCCGTCTGAGCTCTCACCGCCTGTTCTAGAGCACACAGAAGGATTCCTGCAGTTGTCTGAGCTCTAACCGCCTGCACTAGAGGTACACAGGCAGTTCCTGCAACTGTCTGAGCTCTCACCACCTGCTCTAGAGGCACACAGGGGATTCTTGGAGCCTGTCTCAGCTCTCTATGCCTGCTCTAGAGGCAAACAGGGGATTAGTGCAGCCTATTTCAGCTTTCATCTGCTCTAAAGGCACACTGGGGTCCTGCAGCCATCTGATCTCCCACTGAATGCTCTAGAGGTACATAGGTGTTTTCATCCATCTGTCTGAGCTCTCACTGATTGATCAAGAGAAACATGGGGCTTCCTGTAGCCATCTTAGCTCTAGCCGCCTGCTCTAGAGGTACACAGGTGGTTCCTGCAGCTGTCTGAGCTCTCACTGCCTGCTCTAGAGCCACAGAGGCAATTCTTGCAGCGGTCTAAGCTCTCACCACCTGCTCTAGAGGCACAACAGGGGGGATTCTGGAGCCGTCGGAGCTCTCACTGCCTGTTCTAGAGCACACAGAAGGATTCCTGCAGCTGTCTGAGCTCTAACCGCCTGCTCTAGAGGTTCACAGGCGGTTCCTGCAGCTGACTGAGCTCTCACCACCTGCTCTAGAGGCACACAGGGGATTCTTGGAGCCTGTCTCAGCTCTCTATGCCTGCTCTAGAGGCAAACAGGGGATTATTGCAGCCTATTTCAGCTTTCATCTGCTCTAGAGGCACACTGGGGTCCTGCAGCCATCTGATCTCCCACTGCCTGCTCTAGAGGAACATAGGTGTTTACATGCATCTGTCTGAGCTCTCATTGCTTGATCGAGAGAAACATGGGGCTTCCTGTAGCCATCTGAGCTCTAGCCGCCTGCTCTAGAGGTACACAGGCGGTTCCTGCAGCTGTCTGAGCTCTCACTGCCTGCTCTAGAGCCACAGAGGCGATTCTTGCAGCGGTCTGAGCTCTCACCACCTGCTCTAGAGGCACAACAGGGGGGTTTCTGGAGCCGTCGGAGCACTCACCGCCTGTTCTAGAGCACACAGAAGGATTCCTGCAGCTGTCTGAGCTCTAACCGCCTGCTCTAGAGGTACACAGGCAGTTCCTGCATCTGTCTGAGCTCTCACCGCCTGTTCTAGAGCACACAGAAGGATTCCTGCAGCTGTCTGCGCTCTCACCACCTGCTCTAAAGGCACAACAGGCGGTTCTTGCAGCTGTCTGAGCTCTCACCGCCTGTTCTAGAGCACACAGAAGGATTCCTGCAGCTGTCTGCGCTCTCACCACCTGCTCTAAAGGCACAACAGGCGGTTCTTGCAGCTGTCTGAGCTCTCACCGCCTGTTCTAGAGCACACAGAAGGATTCCTGCAGCTGTCTGCGCTCTCACCACCTGCTCTAAAGGCACAACAGGCGGTTCTTGCAGCTGTCTGAGCTCTCACCGCCTGTTCTTGAGCACACAGAAGGATTCCTGCAGCTGTCTGAGCTCTCACCACCTGCTCTAAAGGCACAAAAGGCGGTTCTTGCAGCTGTCTGAGCTCTCACTGCCTGTTCTAGAGCACACAGAAGGATTCCTGCAGCTGTCTGCGCTCTCACCACCTGCTCTAAAGGCACAACAGGCGGTTCTTGCAGCTGTCTGAGCTCTCACCGCCTGTTCTAGAGCACACAGAAGGATTCCTGCAGCAGTCTGAGCTCTCACCACCTGCTCTAAAGGCACAACAGGCGGTTCTTGCAGCTGTCTGAGCTCTCACCGCCTGTTCTAGAGCACACAGAAGGATTCATGCAGCTGTCTGCGCTCTAACCGCCTGCTCTAGAGGTACATAGGCAGTTCCTGCATCTGTCTGAGCTCTCACCGCCTGTTCTAGAGCACACAGAAGGATTCCTGCAGCTGTCTGCGCTCTCACCACCTCCTCTAAAGGCACAACAGGCGGTTCTTGCAGCTGTCTGAGCTCTCACCGCCTGTTCTAGAGCACACAGAAGGATTCCTGCATCTGTCTGCGCTCTCACCACCTGCTCTAAAGGCACAACAGGCGGTTCTTGCAGCTGTCTGAGCTCTCACCGCCTGTTCTAGAGCACACAGAAGGATTCCTGCAGCTGTCTGCGCTCTCACCACCTGCTCTAAAGGCACAACAGGCGGTTCTTGCAGCTGTCTGAGCTCTCACCGCCTGTTCTAGAGCACACAGAAGGATTCCTGCAGCTGTCTGAGCTCTCACCACCTGCTCTAAAGGCACAACAGGCGGTTCTTGCAGCTGTCTGAGCTCTCACCGCCTGTTCTAGAGCACACAGAAGGATTCCTGCAGCTGTCTGCGCTCTCACCACCTGCTCTAAAGGCACAACAGGCGGTTCTTGCAGCTGTCTGAGCATTCACCGCCTGTTCTAGAGCACACTGAAGGATTCCTGCAGCTGTCTGCGCTCTCACCACCTGCTCTAAAGGCACAACAGGCGGTTCTTGCAGCTGTCTGAGCTCTCACCGCCTGTTCTAGAGCACACAGAAGGATTCCTGCAGCTGTCTGAGCTCTCACCACCTGCTCTAAAGGCACAACAGGCGGTTCTTGCAGCTGTCTGAGCTCTCACCGCCTGTTCTAGAGCACACAGAAGGATTCCTGCAGCTGTCTGCGCTCTCACCACCTGCTCTAAAGGCACAACAGGCGGTTCTTGCAGCTGTCTGAGCTCTCACCGCCTGTTGTAGAGCACACAGAAGGATTCCTGCAGCTGTCTGAGCTCTAACCGCCTGCTCTAGAGGTACACAGGCAGTTCCTGCATCTGTCTGAGCTCTCACCGCCTGTTCTAGAGCACACAGAAGGATTCCTGCAGCTGTCTGCGCTCTCACCACCTGCTCTAAAGGCACAACAGGCGGTTCTTGCAGCTGTCTGAGCTCTCACCGCCTGTTCTAGAGCACACAGAAGGATTCCTGCAGCTGTCTGCGCTCTCACCACCTGCTCTAAAGGCACAACAGGCGGTTCTTGCAGCTGTCTGAGCTCTCACCGCCTGTTCTAGAGCACACAGAAGGATTCCTGCAGCTGTCTGAGCTCTCACCACCTGCTCTAAAGGCACAACAGGCGCTTCTTGCAGCTGTCTGAGCTCTCACCGCCTGTTCTAGAGCACACAGAAGGATTCCTGCAGCTGTCTGCGCTCTCACCACCTGCTCTAAAGGCACAACAGGTGGTTCTTGCAGCTGTCTGAGCTCTCACCGCCTGTTCTAGAGCACACAGAAGGATTCCTGCAGCTGTCTGCGCTCTCACCACCTGCTCTAAAGGCACAACAGGCGGTTCTTGCAGCTGTCTGAGCTCTCACCGCCTGTTCTAGAGCACACAGAAGGATTCCTGCAGCTGTCTGCGCTCTCACCACCTGCTCTAAAGGCACAACAGGCGGTTCTTGCAGCTGTCTGAGCTCTCACCGCCTGTTCTAGAGCACACAGAAGGATTCCTGCAGCTGTCTGAGCTCTCACCACCTGCTCTAAAGGCACAACAGGTGGTTCTTGCAGCTGTCTGAGCTCTCACCGCCTGTTCTAGAGCACACAGAAGGATTCTTGCAGCTGTCTGAGCTCTCACCGCCTGTTCTAGAGGCACACAGGCAATTCCTGCCACCGTTTGAGCTCTCACCACATGCTCTAGAAAACACAGGCAGTTCCTCTAGCTGTCTGGGCACTCACCACCTGCTCTAGAGATACACAGGAGGTTCTTGCAGCCAGACCAGGAACCCAAAGCAGCCCTGGGAATTTTCTAGGACCGGCTCTGGGGAAGCACCGTCTGGTCCCGGGAGGCTGGAAACACTTGATTGCTCCTTTTTTTTTACTGAGGGCTGATATTGAAGCACAACTGCAAAACCGACCCCCAGTAACAAAACCAGCCTCCACACCTACAAAACCGTCCCCCACTCTTCCAGCCACCCAGGGAAACGCCAGTCCAGCCCTGCTTGCAGCCTGTCTCAACTTTCATCTGCTTTAGGGACACACAGGGGTCCTGCAGCCATCTGAGCTCCCACCACCTGCTCTAGAGGCACCCAAGCAGTAGCGGCTGCTACCGGACCCAGGTGGTGGGGCGGGGGCAGGGGTGGGGGGGATGGACGAAAAAAGTTTTTTTAACACAGGGAGTGTTCCTGCATCCATCTCAGCTCTCACTGCCTGCTCTAGAGGGACACAGGGGGGTTCCTGCATCCATCTCAGCTCTCACTGCCTGCTCTAGAGGGACACAGGGGGGTTCCTGAATCCATCTCAGCTCTCACTGCCTGCTCTAGAGAGACACAGGGGGGTTCCTGCATCCATCTCAGCTCTCACTGCCTGCTCTAGAGGGACACAGGGGGGTTCCTGCATCCATCTCAGCTCTCACTGCCTGCTCTAGAGGGACACAGGGGGTTCCTGTATCCTCTCTCAGCTCTCACTGCCTGCTCTAGAGGGACACAGGGGGTTCCTGCATCCATCTCAGCTCTCACTGCCTGCTCTAGAGGGACACAGGGAGGTTCCTGCATCCATCTCAGCTCTCACTGCCTGCTCTAGAGGGACACAGGGGGGTTCCTGTATCCTCTCTCAGCTCTCACTGCCTGCTCTAGAGGGACACAGGGGGGTTCCTGCATCCATCTCAGCTCTCACTGCCTGCTCTAGAGGGACACAGGGGGGTTCCTGCATCCATCTCAGCTCTCACTGCCTGCTCTAGAGGGACACAGGGGGGTTCCTGCATCCATCTCAGCTCTCACTGCCTGCTCTAGAGGGACACAGGGGGGTTCCTGTATCCTCTCTCAGCTCTCACTGCCTGCTCTAGAGGGACACAGGGGGTTCCTGCATCCATCTCAGCTCTCACTGCCTGCTCTAGAGGGACACAGGGGGTTCCTGCATCCATCTCAGCTCTCACTGCCTGCTCTAGAGGGACACAGGGGGTTCCTGTATCCTCTCTCAGCTCTCACTGCCTGCTCTAGAGGGACACAGGGGGTTCCTGCATCCATCTCAGCTCTCACTGCCTGCTCTAGAGGGACACAGGGGGTTCCTACATCCATCTCAGCTCTCACTGCCTGCTCTAGAGGGACACAGGGGGGTTCCTGTATCCTCTCTCAGCTCTCACTGCCTGCTCTAGAGGGACACAGTGGGGTTCCTGCATCCATCTCAGCTCTCACTGCCTGCTCTAGAGGGACACAGGGGGGTTCCTGCATCCATCTCAGCTCTCACTGCCTGCTCTAGAGGGACACATGGGGGTTCCTGTATCCATCTCAGCTCTCACTGTCTGCTCTAGAGGGACACAGGGGGTTCCTGTATCCTCTCTCAGCTCTCACTGCCTGCTCTAGAGGGACACAGGGGGTTCCTGCATCCATCTCAGCTCTCACTGCCTGCTCTAGAGGGACACAGGGGGTTCCTGCATCCATCTCAGCTCTCACTGCCTGCTCTAGAGGGACACAGGGGGTTCCTGCATCCATCTCAGCTCTCACTGCCTGCTCTAGAGGGACACAGGGGGTTCCTGCAGCCATCTCAGCTCTCACTGCCTGCTCTAGAGGGACACAGGGGGTTCCTGCATCCATCTCAGCTCTCACTGCCTGCTCTAGAGGGACACAGGGGGTTCCTGTATCCTCTCTCGGCTCTCACTGCCTGCTCTAGAGGGACACAGGGGGTTCCTGCATCCATCTCAGCTCTCACTGCCTGCTCTAGAGGGACACAGGGGGTTCCTGTATCCTCTCTCAGCTCTCACTGCCTGCTCTAGAGGGACACAGGGGGTTCCTGCATCCATCTCAGCTCTCACTGCCTGCTCTAGAGGGACACAGGGGGTTCCTGCATCCATCTCAGCTCTCACTGCCTGCTCTAGAGGGACACAGGGGGTTCCTGCATCCATCTCAGCTCTCACTGCCTGCTCTAGAGGGACACAGGGGGTTCCTGTATCCATCTCAGCTCTCACTGCCTGCTCTAGAGGGACACAGGGGAGTTCCTGTATCCATCTCAGCTCTCACTGCCTGCTCTAGAGGGACACAGGGGGTTCCTGTATCCATCTCAGCTCTCACTGCCTGCTCTAGAGGGACACAGGGGGTTCCTGTATCCTCTCTCAGCTCTCACTGCCTGCTCTAGAGGGACACAGGGGGTTCCTGCATCCATCTCAGCTCTCACTGCCTGCTCTAGAGGGACACAGGGGGTTCCTGCATCCATCTCAGCTCTCACTGCCTGCTCTAGAGGGACACAGGGGGTTCCTGTATCCATCTCAGCTCTCACTGCCTGCTCTAGAGGGACACAGGGGGTTCCTGCATCCATCTCAGCTCCCACTGCCTGCTCTAGAGGGACACAGGGGGGTTCCTGTATCCTCTCTCAGCTCTCACTGCCTGCTCTAGAGGGACACAGGGGGGTTCCTGCATCCATCTCAGCTCTCACTGCCTGCTCTAGAGGGACACAGGGGGGTTCCTGTATCTTCTCTCAGCTCTCACTGCCTGCTCTAGAGGGACACAGGGGGTCCTGTATCCATCTCAGCTCTCACTGCCTGCTCTAGAGGGACACAGGGGGTTCCTGCATCCATCTCAGCTCTCACTGCCTGCTCTAGAGGGACACAGGGGGTTCCTGCATCCATCTCAGCTCTCACTGCCTGCTCTAGAGGGACACAGGGGGTTCCTGCATCCATCTCAGCTCTCACTGCCTGCTCTAGAGGGACACAGGGGGTTCCTGCATCCATCTCAGCTCTCACTGCCTGCTCTAGAGGGACACAGGGGGTTCCTGCATCCATCTCAGCTCTCACTGCCTGCTCTAGAGGGACACAGGGGGTTCCTGCATCCATCTCAGCTCTCACTGCCTGCTCTAGAGGGACACAGGGGGTTCCTGCATCCATCTCAGCTCTCACTGCCTGCTCTAGAGGGACACAGGGGGTTCCTGCATCCATCTCAGCTCTCACTGCCTGCTCTAGAGGGACACAGGGGGTTCCTGTATCCATCTCAGCTCTCACTGCCTGCTCTAGAGGGACACAGGGGGTTCCTGTATCCTCTCTCAGCTCTCACTGCCTGCTCTAGAGGGACACAGGGGGGTTCCTACATCCATCTCAGCTCTCACTGCCTGCTCTAGAAGAACACAGGGGGGTTCCTGCATCCATCTCAGCTCTCACTGCCTGCTCTAGAGGGACACAGGGGGGTTCCTGTATCCATCTCAGCTCTCACTGCCTGCTCTAGAGGGACACAGGGGGGTTCCTGCATCCATCTCAGCTCCCACTGCCTGCTCTAGAGGGACACAGGGGGGTTCCTGTATCCTCTCTCAGCTCTCACTGCCTGCTCTAGAGGGACACAGGGGGGTTCCTGCATCCATCTCAGCTCTCACTGCCTGCTCTAGAGGGACACAGGGGGGTTCCTGTATCCTCTCTCAGCTCTCACTGCCTGCTCTAGAGGGACACAGGGGGGTCCTGTATCCATCTCAGCTCTCACTGCCTGCTCTAGAGGGACACAGGGGGGTTCCTGCATCCATCTCAGCTCTCACTGCCTGCTCTAGAGGGACACAGGGGGGTTCCTGCAT
Source organism: Calotriton arnoldi (assembly GCA_963921515.1). NCBI lineage: Eukaryota > Metazoa > Chordata > Amphibia > Caudata > Salamandridae > Calotriton > Calotriton arnoldi. The sequence goes on from CAWUFW010006672.1 coordinate 471,863, forward strand.
CCATCTCAGCTCTCACTGCCTGCTCTAGAGGGACACAGGGGGTTCCTGCATCCATCTCAGCTCTCACTGCCTGCTCTAGAGGGACACAGGGGGTTCCTGCATCCATCTCAGCTCTCACTGCCTGCTCTAGAGGGACACAGGGGGTTCCTGCATCCATCTCAGCTCTCACTGCCTGCTCTAGAGGGACACAGGGGGTTCCTGCATCCATCTCAGCTCTCACTGCCTGCTCTAGAGGGACACAGGGGGTTCCTGTATCCTCTCTCAGCTCTCACTGCCTGCTCTAGAGGGACACAGGGGGGACCCTGCATCCATCTCAGCTCTCACTGCCTGCTCTAGAGGGACACAGGGGGGTTCCTGCATCCATCTCAGCTCTCACTGCCTGCTCTAGGGGGACACAGGGGGTTCCTGCATCCATCTCAGCTCTCACTGCCTGCTCTAGAGGGACACAGGGGGTTCCTGTATCCTCTCTCAGCTCTCACTGCCTGCTCTAGAGGGACACAGGGGGTTCCTGCATCCATCTCAGCTCTCACTGCCTGCTCTAGAGGGACACAGGGGGTTCCTGCATCCATCTCAGCTCTCACTGCCTGCTCTAGAGGGACACAGGGCGTTCCTGTATCCTCTCTCAGCTCTCACTGCCTGCTCTAGAGGGACACAGGGGGGTTCCTGCATCCATCTCAGCTCTCACTGCCTGCTCTAGAGGGACACAGGGGGGTTCCTGCATCCATCTCAGCTCTCACTGCCTGCTCTAGAGGGACACAGGGGGTTCCTGCATCCATCTCAGCTCTCACTCCCTGCTCTAGAGGGACACAGGGGGTTCCTGTATCCTCTCTCAGCTCTCACTGCCTGCTCTAGAGGGACACAGGGGGTTCCTGCATCCATCTCAGCTCTCACTGCCTGCTCTAGAGGGACACAGGGGGGTTCCTGCATCCATCTCAGCTCTCACTGCCTGCTCTAGAGGGACACAGGGGGGTTCCTGTATCCTGTATCCTCTCTCAGCTCTCACTGCCTGTTCTAGAGGGACACAGGGGGGTTCCTGCATCCATCTCAGCTCTCACTGCCTGCTCTAGAGGGACACAGGGGGTTCCTGTATCCTCTCAGCTCTCACTGCCTGCTCTAGAGGGACACAGGGGGGTTCCTGCATCCATCTCAGCTCTCACTGCCTGCTCCAGAGGCACACAGGCAATTCCTGGGGAGTCCTTCGACTGTCTCAGCTTTCCCCTCTCTAGAGTCTAGAGGCATACGGAGAGGGAGTACGGGGTACTGCGGCCTGCAAACATTACCTCTCAGGTTAACTGCACTCGATCTTCCCAGCGCCTGGAGGCCCTGCAATGGGCGTCCCTCAGTAAGAGCTTGTCGTGGGTCTACAGCAGGCCGGAGAGTGACCCCTCTACCTCTCGGTGGAGGTCATTCAAGGCACTGAAGTCCTGGGGTAAAACAAGCGGGCACCTGCAGCCCCGCTCCCCAGGGAGCTGATGCCACGGGGTGCCATCTGCTGGGCAGGAGGCAGGCCCAGTGAATCCAGGGGCATGGTGGGGCTTTACTGGGGCTGTCTTGGCCATGCTGGGGGTGTCAGGCAGGAGCCCCGGTGGTATGTCTCCTGGCCATGCTGGGGGTGCGGTCCAACTAACACTGCACCCGACCATTGAAGATTTACATGATCTACTGGGTCGGAAGTATCACCAGTTTCAAGGTGAGCCTCTCATACCTGCGCCCGCCTTATTTATTCATCGCACAATCAGTGTTGTTTTCTGCCCTGTAGCACACATGAGATGTGTTTGACTTCAGTGCTCACCTTCCGTTTCAGGTCTAAAAGTTACTTCACTCCGTTACAGGTAGGTAATTTTTACATCTCGCACAAATAGTCTGAGTTAGATTTTGGACTTTTCGGCACTGTCACTGGCACACAGGTCTCACTTACTTAGATGTTACATCGCAACACCTAGTCCAAGACCCCGCACTGTTGTCACAAGTCATGTTTCACGTTTGAATTCACCTAATGACGTATTCCACTTGTGATCCCGCACTCTCACTTTGGACATTTTTCAAACTGGCAATTAACTCCTTTTTGGAGTTGTAGACTTACCACCACTTACGCCAACACTGCGTCACACCCTCACACTCCTTGCGTTAGCTCACATGCAACAGTTGACCCATGCGCATGTCCACCGTTTTCTTTCAGTTTGTTGGTAAACAGTATGGTGCTTCTCATCCCACAGCCAGGAAGTGTTTTCCTGGCACACCTTGGAATGTAACCTCACCAAAGGTGTTTGTTTGTACTATTGTGTCCCTAAATCATGTTGTGACACACAATTTTCTCCATGTTGTTTCCAGCCCTGAGGAAGTCAAGGGTTAACACCCCACTGACGAAACACATTACGATATACATCATTAAAAGTGAACACCTCAAAGAAAGGACTTCTGTGTCATCATCCTTGACCAACAAATACTGTTTTATACCATTATTTACACTATTGCGTGTGCATAGGAACTGTTATAAGCCCCGGTGGAATGTCTCCTGGCCATGCACGGGGGTGTGAGGCAGTGAGCCCCGGTGGAATGTCTCTTGGCCATGCTGGGGGTGTCAGGCAGTGTGGCCCGGTGGAATGTCTCTTGGCCATGCTGGGGGTGAGGCAGTGAGCCCCGGTGGAATGTCTCTTGTCCATGCGGGGGGTGTGAGGCAGTGAGCCCCGGTGGAATGTCTCTTGACCATGCTGTGGGTGTCGGGCAGTGTGCCCCGGTGGAATGTCTCTTGGCCATGCTGGGGGTGAGGCAGTGTGCCCCGGTGGAATGTCCCTTGGCCATGCTGGGGGTGTGAGGCAGTGAGCCCCGGTGGAATGTCTCTTGGGCATGCTGTGGGTGTCAGGCAGTGTGCCCCGGTGGAATGTCTCTTGACCATGCTGGGGGTGAGGCAGTGAGCCCCGGTGGAATGTCTCTTGTCCTTGCGGGGGGTGTCAGGCAGTGAGCCCTGGTGGAACGTCTCTTGCCCATGCTGGGGGGTGTGAGGCAGTGGCCCCAGTGGAATGTCTCTTGGCCATGCTGGGGGTGTCAGGCAGGGAGCCCGGTTGGAATGTCTCTTGGCCATGCTGGAGGTGTCAGGCAGGAGCCCCGGTGGAATCTCACTTGGCCATGCTGGGGGTGTCAGGCAGGAGCCCCGGTGGAATCTCACTTGGCCATGCTGGGGGTGTGAGGCAGTGAGCCCCGGTGGAATGTCTCTTGCCTATGCTGGGGGTGTTAGGTAGTGTGCCCCTGGTGGAATGTCTCTTGGTCATGCTGGAGGGTGTCAGGCAGTGAGCCCTGGTGGAATGTCTCTTGGCCATGCTGGGGGTGTCAGGTAGGAGCCCCGGTGGAATGTCTCTTGGCCATGATGGGGGTGTTAGGCAGTCAGCCCCGGTGGAATGTCTCTTAGCCATGCTGGGGTGTCAGGCTGTGTGCCCCGGTGGAATGTCTCTTGGCCATGCAGGGGGTGAGGCAGTGAGCCCCGGTGGAATGTCTCTTGTCCATGCGGGGGGTGTCAGGCAGTGAGCCCAGGTGGAATGTCTCTTGCCCATGCTGGGGGGTGTGAAGGAGCGGCCCCAGTGGAATCTCTCTTGGCCATGCTGGAGTTGTTAGGCAGTGTGCCCTGGTGGAATGTCTCTTGGCCATGCTGGGGGTGTCAGGCAGAAGCCCCAGGGAATCTCTCTTGGCCATCCTGGGGGTGTGAGGCAGTGAGCCCCGGTGGAATGTCTCTTGCCCATTCTGGGGATGTTAGGTAGTGTGCCCCTGATGGAATGTCTCTTGGTCATGCTGGGGGGTGTTAGGTAGTGAGCCCCGGTGGAATGTCTCTTGGCCATGCTAGGGGGTGTCAGGCAGTGAGCCCCAGTGGAATGTCTCTTGGCCATGCTGGGGGTGTGAGGCAGTGAGCCCCGGTGGAATGTCTCTTGGCCATGCTGGGGGTGTTAGGCAGTGAGCCCCGGTGGAATGTCCCTTAGCCATGCTGGGGTGTCAGGCAGTGTGCCCCGGTGGAATGTCTCTTCGCCATGCTGGGGGTGTCAGGCAGTGAGCCCCGGTGGAATGTCTCTTGGCCATGCTGGGGGTGTAAGGCAGTGAGTCCCGGTGGAATGTCTCTTGGCCATGCTGGGGGTGCCAGGCAGTGAGCCCCGGTGGAATGTCTCTTGGCCATGCTGGGGGTGTTAGGCAGTGTGCCCCGGTGGAAAGTCTCTTGGTCATGCTGGGGGGTGTTAGGCAGTGGCCCCGGTGGAATGTCTCTTGCCCATGCTGGAGGTGTGAGGCAGTGAGCCCCTGTAGAATGTCTCTTGCCCGTGCTGGGGGTGTTAGGCAGGAGCCCCGGTGGAATGTCTCTTGGCCTTGCTGGGGGTGTCAGGCAGTGACCCCTGGTGGAATGTCTCTTGGCCATGCTGGGGGTGTCAGGCAGTGAGCCCCGGTGGAATGTCACTTGGGCATGCTGGGGGTGTCAGGCAGTGTGCCCCGGTGGAATGTCTCTTGGCCATGCTGTGGGTGTCAGGCAGCAGCCCCGGTGGAATGTCTCTTGGCCATGCTGGGGGTGTCAGGCAGTGTGCCCCGGTGGAATGTCTCTTGGCCATGCTGGGGGTGTCAGGCAGGAGCCCCGGTGGAATGTCTCTTGGCCATGCTGGGGGTGTTAGTCAGTGTGCCCCGGTGGAATGTCTCTTCCCCATGCTGGGGGTATTAGGCAGGAGCCTCGATGGAATGTCTCTTGGCCATGCTGGGGGTGTTAGTCAGTGTGCCCCGGTGGAATGTCTCTTGCCCATGCTGCAGGTGTTAGGCAGGAGCCCCAGTGGAATGTCTCTTGGCCATGCTGACGGTTGCGGCGGTGTAAAGGAAAGAGTATTCATAGCGGAATACGAAGGACTCATTTAAGGAAACAGTGAGTGACTTTGGCGCAAATAGAAGTTTCTGGCACACACGACGGAAAGTCCGCCTCCGTGTAGGAGAGGTGGCCCGACTTCGGGTGTTGGACACTCGTAGAGGCGTAACTGACGTTATCTGTCTTTATAAACGACCGGCGCATACATTTATTTTTTGTACCATTGCCCTTGTCCTGATGAGGCCAAGAAGAACATCTAAGGCTGAAACGCGTCCGCGTCGACATCTATTAAGGAGGAGTCTGTAGGATATTCATAAAGAGTGGTGTAATAATTTTTTGTTGACACAACAAGAGCTATAGAAGTTAAACCCCCCCTTTTGCCTTATGTGTTAACCTAGACTACCTCTTAGTGTATCACCCAGACCAAAGGGTGGACACAAGTATTAATTTTGATGGGTATTGGCAACGTTAGTTGTTTGTATAATTTTTGTATATATCTTTTTTACATGTTATTTTGTTTGTAATCATATGTTGTTGATTGACTAGGTGCCATTGCGAGAGGGTAATTGAATGTGCTCTACTCAGAAATAAAAAAAATTATATTCATTCCTCCATACCAATCTTTGTTTGCATAGATATTGTCATATACCCAGGTAAGAGGAGGGTAATTTGGGTATACCCCGTATTTATATACCACCATGCTGGGGGTGTCAGGCAGGAGCCCCACTGGAATGTCTCTTGGCCATGCTGGGGTGTGAGGCAGTCTGCCTCAGTGAAATGTCTCTTGGCCATGCTGGGGGGTGTGAGACAGTGAGCTCCGGTGGAATGTCTCTTGGCCATGCTGGGGGTGTTAGGCAGGAGCCCCAGTGGAATGTCTCTTGGCCATGCTGGGGTGTGAGGCAGTCTGCCCCGGTGGAATGTCTCTTGGCCATGCTGGGGATGTCAGGCAGTGTGCCTTGGTGGAATGTCTCTTGGCCATGCTGGGGGTGTCAGGCAGTGTGCCTTGGTGGAATGTCTCTTGGCCATGCTGGGGGTGTCAGGCAGTGAGTCACGGTGGAATGTCTCTTGGCCATGCCGGGGGGTGTGAGGCAGGAGCCCCGGTGGAATGTCTCTTGGCCATGTTGGGGGTGTCAGGCAGTGAGCCCCGGTGGAATGTCTCTTGGCTATGCTGGGGGTGTCAGGCAGTGTGCCCCGGTAGAATGTCTCTTGGCCATGCTGGGGGTGTTAGGCAGGAGCCCGGGGGAATGTCTCTTGGCCATGCTGGGGGTGTGAGGCAGTGTGCCCCGGTGGAATGTCTCTTGGCCATGCTGGGGGGTGTGCGGCAGTGAGCCCTGGTGGAATCTCACTTGGCCATGCTGGGGGTGTCAGGCAGGAGCCCCGGTGGAATCTCACTTGGCCATGCTGGGGGTGTGAGGCAGTGAGCCCCGGTGGAATGTCTCTTGCCTATGCTGGGGGTGTTAGGTAGTGTGCCCCTGGTGGAATGTCTCTTGGTCATGCTGGAGGGGTGTCAGGCAGTGAGCCCTGGTGGAATGTCTCTTGGCCATGCTGGGGGTGTCAGGTAGGAGCCCCGGTGGAATGTCTCTTGGCCATGATGGGGGTGTTAGGCAGTCAGCCCCGGTGGAATGTCTCTTAGCCATGCTGGGGTGTCAGGCTGTGTGCCCCGGTGGAATGTCTCTTGGCCATGCAGAGGGTGAGGCAGTGAGCCCCGGTGGAATGTCTCTTGTCCATGCGGGGGGTGTCAGGCAGTGAGCCCAGGTGGAATGTCTCTTGCCCATGCTGGGGGGTGTGAAGCAGCGGCCCCAGTGGAATCTCTCTTGGCCATGCTGGAGGTGTTAGGCAGTGTGCCCTGGTGGAATGTCTCTTGGCCATGCTGGGGGTGTCAGGCAGAAGCCCCAGGGAATCTCTCTTGGCCATCCTGGGGGTGTGAGGCAGTGAGCCCCGGTGGAATGTCTCTTGCCCATTCTGGGGATGTTAGGTAGTGTGCCCCTGATGGAATGTCTCTTGGTCATGCTGGGGGTGTTAGGTAGTGAGCCCCGGTGGAATGTCTCTTGGCCATGCTAGGGGGTGTCAGGCAGTGAGCCCCAGTGGAATGTCTCTTGGCCATGCTGGGGGTGTGAGGCAGTGAGCCCCGGTGGAATGTCTCTTGGCCATGCTGGGGGTGTTAGGCAGTGAGCCCCGGTGGAATGTCCCTTAGCCATGCTGGGGTGTCAGGCAGTGTGCCCCGGTGGAATGTCTCTTCGCCATGCTGGGGGTGTCAGGCAGTGAGCCCCGGTGGAATGTCTCTTGGCCATGCTGGGGGTGTAAGGCAGTGAGTCCCGGTGGAATGTCTCTTGGCCATGCTGGGGGTGCCAGGCAGTGAGCCCCGGTGGAATGTCTCTTGGCCATGCTGGGGGTGTTAGGCAGTGTGCCCCGGTGGAAAGTCTTTTGGTCATGCTGGGGGGTGTTAGGCAGTGGCCCCGGTGGAATGTCTCTTGCCCATGCTGGAGGTGTGAGGCAGTGAGCCCCTGTAGAATGTCTCTTGCCCGTGCTGGGGGTGTTAGGCAGGAGCCCCGGTGGAATGTCTCTTGGCCTTGCTGGGGGTGTCAGGCAGTGACCCCTGGTGGAATGTCTCTTGGCCATGCTGGGGGTGTCAGGCAGTGAGCCCCGGTGGAATGTCACTTGGGCATGCTGGGGGTGTCAGGCAGTGTGCCCCGGTGGAATGTCTCTTGGCCATGCTGTGGGTGTAAGGCAGCAGCCCCGGTGGAATGTCTCTTGGCCATGCTGGGGGTGTCAGGCAGTGTGCCCCGGTGGAATGTCTCTTGGCCATGCTGGGGGTGTCAGGCAGGAGCCCCGGTGGAATGTCTCTTGGCCATGCTGGGGGTGTTAGTCAGTGTGCCCCGGTGGAATGTCTCTTCCCCATGCTGGGGGTATTAGGCAGGAGCCTCGATGGAATGTCTCTTGGCCATGCTGGGGGTGTTAGTCAGTGTGCCCCGGTGGAATGTCTCTTGCCCATGCTGCAGGTGTTAGGCAGGAGCCCCAGTGGAATGTCTCTTGGCCATGCTGACGGTTGCGGCGGTGTAAAGGAAAGAGTATTCATAGCGGAATACGAAGGACTCATTTAAGGAAACAGTGAGTGACTTTGGCGCAAATAGAAGTTTCTGGCACACACGACGGAAAGTCCGCCTCCGTGTAGGAGAGGTGGCCCGACTTCGGGTGTTGGACACTCGTAGAGGCGTAACTGACGTTATCTGTCTTTATAAACGACCGGCGCATACATTTATTTTTTGTACCATTGCCCTTGTCCTGATGAGGCCAAGAAGAACATCTAAGGCTGAAACGCGTCCGCGTCGACATCTATTAAGGAGGAGTCTGTAGGATATTCATAAAGAGTGGTGTAATAATTTTTGTTGACACAACAAGAGCGATAGAAGTTAAACCCCCCCTTTTGCCTTATGTGTTAACCTAGACTACCTCTTAGTGTATCACCCAGACCAAAGGGTGGACACAAGTATTAATTTTGATGGGTATTGGCAACGTTAGTTGTTTGTATAATTTTTGTATATATCTTTTTACATGTTATTTTGTTTGTAATCATATGTTGTTGATTGACTAGGTGCCATTGCGAGAGGGTAATTGAATGTGCTCTACTCAGAAATAAAAAATTATATTCATTCCTCCATACCAATCTTTGTTTGCATAGATATTGTCATATACCCAGGTAAGAGGAGGGTAATTTGGGTATACCCCTTATTTATATACCACCATGCTGGGGGTGTCAGGCAGGAGCCCCACTGGAATGTCTCTTGGCCATGCTGGGGTGTGAGGCAGTCTGCCTCAGTGAAATGTCTCTTGGCCATGCTGGGGGTGTGAGACAGTGAGCTCCAGTGGAATGTCTCTTGGCCATGCTGGGGGTGTTAGGCAGGAGCCCCAGTGGAATGTCTCTTGGCCATGCTGGGGTGTGAGGCAGTCTGCCCCGGTGGAATGTCTCTTGGCCATGCTGGGGATGTCAGGCAGTGTGCCTTGGTGGAATGTCTCTTGGCCATGCTGGGGGTGTCAGGCAGTGTGCTTTGGTGGAATGTCTCTTGGCCATGCTGGGGGTGTCAGGAAGTGAGTCCCGGTGGAATGTCTCTTGGCCATGCCGGGGGTGTGAGGCAGGAGCCCCGGTGGAATGTCTCTTGGCCATGTTGGGGGTGTCAGGCAGTGAGCCCCGGTGGAATGTCTCTTGGCCATGCTGGGGGGTGTTAGGCAGGAGCCCGGGAGAATGTCTCTTGGCCATGCTGGGGGTGTGAGGCAGTGTGCCCCGGTGGAATGTCTCTTGGCCATGCTGGGGGTGTGCGGCAGTGAGCCCTGGTGGAATGTCTATTGGCCATGCTGGGGGTGTTAGGCAGTGTGCCCCGGTGGAATGTCTCTTGGCCATGCTGGGGGTGTGAGGCAGTGAGCCCCGGTGTAATGTCTCTTGCCCATGCTGGGGGTGTCAGGCAGGAGCCCCGGTGGAATGTCTCTTGGCCATGCTGGGAGTGTCAGGCAGTGTGCCCCGGTGGAATGTCTTTTGGCCATCCTGGGGGTGTGAGGCAGTGAGCCCCGGTGGAATGTCTCTTGCCCATCCTGGGGGTGTCAGGCAGGTGCCCCGGTGGAATGTCTCTTGGCCATGCTGGGGGTGTCTGGCAGTGAGCCCCGTTGGAATGTCTCTTGGACATGCTGGGGGTGTCAGGCAGTAAGCCCCAGTGGAATGTCTCTTGGCCATGCTGGGGGTGTCAGGCAGTGTGCCCCGGTGGAATGTCTCTTGGCCATCCTGGGGGGTGTGAGGTAGTGGCCCCAGTGGAATGTCTCTTGGCCATGCTGGGGGTGAGAGGCAGTGAGCCCAGGTGGAATGTCTCTTGGCCATGCTGGGGGTGTCAGGCAGTGAGCCCCGGTGGAATGTCTCTTGGCCATGATGGGGGTGCCAGGCAGTGAGCCCCGGTGGAATGTCTCTTGGCCATGCTGGGGGTGTTAGGCAGTGTGCCCCGGTGGAAAGTCTTTTGGTCATGCTGGGGGTGTTAGGCAGTGGCCCCGGTGGAATGTCTCTTGCCCATGCTGGAGGTGTGAGGCAGTGAGCCCCTGTAGAATGTCTCTTGCCCGTGCTGGGGGTGTTAGGCAGGAGCCCCGGTGGAATGTCTCTTGGCCTTGCTGGGGGTGTCAGGCAGTGACCCCTGGTGGAATGTCTCTTGGCCATGCTGGGGGTGTCAGGCAGTGAGCCCCGGTGGAATGTCACTTGGGCATGCTGGGGGTGTCAGGCAGTGTGCCCCGGTGGAATGTCTCTTGGCCATGCTGTGGGTGTAAGGCAGCAGCCCCGGTGGAATGTCTCTTGGCCATGCTGGGGGTGTCAGGCAGTGTGCCCCGGTGGAATGTCTCTTGGCCATGCTGGGGGTGTCAGGCAGGAGCCCCGGTGGAATGTCTCTTGGCCATGCTGGGGATGTTAGTCAGTGTGCCCCGGTGGAATGTCTCTTCCCCATGCTGGGGGTATTAGGCAGGAGCCTCGATGGAATGTCTCTTGGCCATGCTGGGGGTGTTAGTCAGTGTGCCCCGGTGGAATGTCTCTTGCCCATGCTGCAGGTGTTAGGCAGGAGCCCCAGTGGAATGTCTCTTGGCCATGCTGACGGTTGCGGCGGTGTAAAGGAAAGAGTATTCATAGCGGAATACGAAGGACTCATTTAAGGAAACAGTGAGTGACTTTGGCGCAAATAGAAGTTTCTGGCACACACGACGGAAAGTCCGCCTCCGTGTAGGAGAGGTGGCCCGACTTCGGGTGTTGGACACTCGTAGAGGCGTAACTGACGTTATCTGTCTTTATAAACGACCGGCGCATACATTTATTTTTTGTACTATTGCCCTTGTCCTGATGAGGCCAAGAAGAACATCTAAGGCTGAAACGCGTCCGCGTCGACATCTATTAAGGAGGAGTCTGTAGGATATTCATAAAGAGTGGTGTAATAATTTTTGTTGACACAACAAGAGCGATAGAAGTTAAACCCCCTTTTGCCTTATGTGTTAACCTAGACTACCTCTTAGTGTATCACCCAGACCAAAGGGTGGACACAAGTATTAATTTTGATGGGTATTGGCAACGTTAGTTGTTTGTATAATTTTTGTATATATCTTTTTACATGTTATTTTGTTTGTAATCATATGTTGTTGATTGACTAGGTGCCATTGCGAGAGGGTAATTGAATGTGCTCTACTCAGAAATAAAAAAATTATATTCATTCCTCCATACCAATCTTTGTTTGCATAGATATTGTCATATACCCAGGTAAGAGGAGGGTAATTTGGGTATACCCCTTATTTATATACCACCATGCTGGGGGTGTCAGGCAGGAGCCCCACTGGAATGTCTCTTGGCCATGCTGGGGTGTGAGGCAGTCTGCCTCAGTGAAATGTCTCTTGGCCATGCTGGGGGTGTGAGACAGTGAGCTCCAGTGGAATGTCTCTTGGCCATGCTGGGGGTGTTAGGCAGGAGCCCCAGTGGAATGTCTCTTGGCCATGCTGGGGTGTGAGGCAGTCTGCCCCGGTGGAATGTCTCTTGGCCATGCTGGGGATGTCAGGCAGTGTGCCTTGGTGGAATGTCTCTTGGCCATGCTGGGGGTGTCAGGCAGTGTGCTTTGGTGGAATGTCTCTTGGCCATGCTGGGGGTGTCAGGAAGTGAGTCCCGGTGGAATGTCTCTTGGCCATGCCGGGGGGTGTGAGGCAGGAGCCCCGGTGGAATGTCTCTTGGCCATGTTGGGGGTGTCAGGCAGTGAGCCCCGGTGGAATGTCTCTTGGCCATGCTGGGGGTGTCAGGCAGTGTGCCCCGGTAGAATGTCTCTTGGCCATGCTGGGGGGGTGTTAGGCAGGAGCCCGGGAGAATGTCTCTTGGCCATGCTGGGGGTGTGAGGCAGTGTGCCCCGGTGGAATGTCTCTTGGCCATGCTGGGGGTGTGCGGCAGTGAGCCCTGGTGGAATGTCTATTGGCCATGCTGGGGGTGTTAGGCAGTGTGCCCCGGTGGAATGTCTCTTGGCCATGCTGGGGGTGTGAGGCAGTGAGCCCCGGTGGAATGTCTCTTGCCCATGCTGGGGGTGTCAGGCAGGAGCCCCGGTGGAATGTCTCTTGGCCATGCTGGGAGTGTCAGGCAGGTGCCCGGTGAATGTCTTTGGCCATCCTGGGGGTGTGAGGCAGTGAGTGAATGTCTCTTGGCCATCCTGGGGGTGTCAGGCAGGTGCCCGGTGGAATGTTCGCCATGCTGGGGTGTCTGGCAGTGAGCTCCGTTGATGTCTCTGGACATGCTGGGGTGTCAGGCAGTAAGCCCCAGTGGAATGTCTCTTGGCCATGCTGGGGTGTCAGGCAGTGTGCCCCGGTGGAATGTCTCTTGGCCATCCTGGGGGTGTGAGGTAGTGGCCCCAGTGGAATGTCTCTTGGCCATACTGGGGGTGAGAGGCAGTGAGCCCCGGTGGAATGTCTCTTGGCCATGCTGGGGGTGTCAGGCAGTGAGCCCCGGTGGAATGTCTCTTGGCCATGATGGGGGTGTCTGGCAGGAGCCCTGGTGGAATGTCTCTTGGCCATGCTGGGGGTGTGAGGCAGTGAGCCCCGGTGGAATGTCTCTTGGCCATGCTGGGGGTGTCTGGCAGGAGCCCCGGTGGAATGTCTCTTGGCCATGCTGGGGGGTGTCAGGCAGTGAGCCCCGGTGGAATGTCTCTTGACCATGCTGGGGGTGTCAGGCAGTGTGCCCTGGTGGAATGTCTCTTGGCTATGCTGGGGGTGCCAGGCAGTGATCCCTGGTGGAATGTCTCTTGCCCATGCTGGGGGTGTGAGTCAGTGAGCTCCGGTGGAATATCTCTTGGCCATGCTGGGTGTGTCAGGCAGGAGCCCCGGTGGAATGTCTCTTGCCCATGCTGGGGGTGTCAGGCAGGAGCCCCGGTGGAATGTCTCTTGGCCATGCTGGGGGTGTGAGACAGTGAGCCCCGGTGGAATGTCTCTTGGCCATGCTGGGGGTGTCAGGAAGTGAGCCCCGGTGGAATGTTTCTTGGCCATGCTGGTGGTGTAAGGCAGGAGCCCCGGTGGAATGTCTTTTGGCCATGCTGGGGGTGTCAGGCAGGAGCCCCGGTGGAATGTCTCTTGGCCATGCTGGGGGTGTCAGGCAGTGTACCCCGGTGGAATGTCTCTTGGCCATGCTGGGGGTGTTAGGCAGTGAGCCCTGGTGGAATGTCTCTTGGCCATGCTGGGGGTGTCAGGCAGTGTGCCCCGATGGAATGCCTCTTGCCCATGCTGGGGGGGTTAGGCAGGAGCCCCGGTGGAATGTCTCTTGCCCATGCTGGGGGGTGTTAGGTAGGAGCCCCAGTGGAATGTTTCTTGGCCATGCTGGGTGTGAGACAGTGAGGCTCGGTGGAATGTCTCTTGTCCATGCTGGGGGTGTCAGGCAGGAGCCCCAGTGGAATGTCTCTTGGCCATGCTGGGGGTGTGAGACAGTGAGCCCTGGTGGAATGTCTCTTGGCCATGCTGGGGGTGTGAGACAGTGAGGCTCGGTGGAATGTCTCTTGCCCATGCTGGGGGTGTCAGGCAGGAGCCCCGGTGGAATGTCTCTTGCCCATGCCAGGGGGTGTCAGGCAGGAGCCCCGGTGGAATGTCTCTTGGCCATGCTGGGGGTGTCAGGCAGTGTGCCCCGGTGGAATGTCTCTTGGCCATGCTGGGGGGGTGTTAGGCAGGAGCCCGGGGGAATGTCTCTTGGCCATGCTGGGGGTGTGACGTAGTGTGCCCCGGTGGAATGTCTCTTGCCCATGCTGGGGGTGTGAGGCAGTGAGCCCTGGTGGAATGTCTATTGGCCATGCTGGGGGTGTTAGGCAGTGTGCCCCGGTGGAATGTCTCTTGGCCATGCTGGGGGTGTGAGGCAGTGAGCCCCGGTGTAATGTCTCTTGCCCATGCTGGGGGTGTCAGGCAGGAGCCCCGGTGGAATGCCTCTTGGCCATGCTGGGAGTGTCAGGCAGTGTGCCCCGGTGGAATGTCTTTTGGCCATCCTGGGGGTGTGAGGCAGTGAGCCCCAGTGGAATGTCTCTTGCCCATCCTGGGGGTGTCAGGCAGGTGCCCCGGTGGAATGTCTCTTGGCCATGCTGGGGGTGTCTGGCAGTGAGCCCCATTGGAATGTCTCTTGGCCATGCTGGGGGTGTCAGGCAGTAAGCCCCAGTGGAATGTTTCTTGGCCATGCTGGGGGTGTCAGGCAGTGTGCCCCGGTGGAGTGTCTCATGGCCATCCTGGGGGGTGGGAGGTAGTGGCCCCAGTGGAATGTCTCTTGGCCATGCTGGGGGTGTGAGGCAGTGAGCCCCGGTGGAATGTCTCTTGGCCATGCTGGGGGTGTCAGGCAGTGAGCCCCGGTGGAATGTCTCTTGGCCATGCTGGGGGTGTCTGGCAGGAGCCCCGGTGGAATGTCTCTTGGCCATGCTGGGGGTGTGAGGCAGTGAGCCCCGGTGGAATGTCTCTTGGCCATGCTGGGGGGGTGTCAGGCAGGAGCCCCGGTGGAATGTCTCTTGGCCATGCTGGGGGGTGTCAGGCAGTGAGCCCCGGTGGAATGTCTCTTGACCATGCTGGGGGTGTCAGGCAGTGTGCCCTGGTGGAATGTCCCTTGGCTATGCTGGGGGTGCCAGGCAGTGAGCCCTGGTGGAATGTCTCTTGCCCATGCTGGGGGTGTGAGACAGTGAGCTCCAGTGGAATATCTCTTGGCCATGCTGGGTGTGTCAGGCAGGGAGCCCCGGTGGAATGTCTCTTGCCCATGCTGGGGGTGTCTGGCAGTGAGCCCCTGTGGAATGTCTCTTGCCCATGCTGGGGGTGTTAGGCAGGAGCCCCGGTGGAATGTCTCTTGCCCATGCTGGGGCACTGGCATAGCGAACCTGAAGGGGCCCCCTGCCAGGTTCGTGGAGGGGCCCCATCCGGACTCAATCAGCAGCTCTCCGGACAGAGCATTGTGCCGAGGGGGCCCCCTGGAGCTTGGGGCCCCACCGCACCGCGGGGACTGCGGGGGCCTGTGTTACGCCATTGTGCTGGGGGTGTCAGGCAGTGAGCCCCAGTGGAACGTCTCTTGGCCATGCTGGGGGTGTCAGGCAGTGTGCCCCAGTGGAATGTCTCTTGGCCATGCTGGGGGTGTCAGGCAGTGAGCCCCTGTGGAATGTCTGTTGGCCATGCTGGGGGGTGTCAGGCAGTGAGCCCCGGTGGAATGTCTCTTGGCCATGCTGGGGGTGTCAGGCAGTGTGCCCCGGTGGAATGTCTCTTGCCCATGCTGGGGGTGTTAGGCAGGAGCCCCGGTGGAATGTCTCTTGGCCATGCTGGGGGGTGTTAGGCAGGAGCCCCGGTGGAATGTCTCTTAGCCATGCTAGGGGGTGTCAGGCAGCAGCCCCAGTGGAATGTCTCTTGGCCATGCTGGGGGTGTTAGGCAGTGTGCCCCTGTGGAATGTCTCTTGCCCATGCTGGGGGTGTGAGGCAGTGAGCCCTGGTGGAATGTCTCTTGGCCATGCTGGGGCTGTTAGGCAGGAGCCCCGGTGGAATGTCTCTTGGCCATGCTGGGGGTTCTGAGGCAGTGAGCGCCTGTAGAATGTCACTTGGGCATGCTGGGGGGGTCAGTCAGGGTGCCCCGGTGGAATGTCTCTTGGCCATGCTGGGGGTGTCAGGCAGGAGCCCCGGGGGAATGTCTCTTGGCCATGCTGGGGGTGTGAGACAGTGAGCCCCGGTGGAATGTCTCTTGGCCATGCGGGGGGTGTCAGGCAGTGAGCCCCGGTGGAATGTTTCTTGGCCATGCTGGGGGTGTCAGGCAGGAGCACCGGTGGAATGTCTCTTGGCCATGCTGGGGGTGTCAGGCAGGAGCCCCAGTGGAATGTCTCTTGGCCATGCTGGGGGTTTCAGGCAGTGTAGCCCCGGTGGAATGTCTCTGGCCATGCTGGGGGTGTCAGGCAGTGAGCCCTGGTGGAATGTCTCTTCGCCATGCTGGGGGTGTCAGGCAGTGTGCCCCGATGTAATGTCTCTTGCCCATGCTGGGGTGTTAGGCAGGGGCCACGGTGGAATGTCTCTTGCCCATGCTTGGGGGTGTTAGGCAGGAGCCCCAGTGGAATGTCTCTTGGCCATGCTGGGTGTGAGACAGTGAGGCTCGGTGGAATGTCTCTTGCCCATGCTGGGGGTATCAGGCAGGAGCCCCAGTGGAATGTCTCTTGGCCATGCTGGGGGTGTGAGACAGTGAGCCCTGGTGGAATGTCTCTTGGCCATGCTGGGGGTGTGAGACAGTGAGGCTCAGTGGAATGTCTCTTGCCCATGCTGGGGGTGTCAGCCAGGAGCCCCGGTGGAATGTCTCTTGCCCATGCTGGGGGTGTTAGGCAGGAGCTCCGGTGGAATGTCTCTTGCCCATGCTGGGGCACTGGCGTAACAAAACTTGGAGGGGGCCCCCTGCCAGGTTCGTGGAGGGGCCCCATCCGGACTCAATCAGCAGCTCTCTGGACAGAGTACTGTGCTGAAGGGGCCCCTGGAGCTTGGGGCCCCCCACACCGGCGGGGCTGCAGGGGCCTGTGTTACGCCACTATGGCTGCAGGTGTCAGGCAGTGTTCCCCTGTGGAATGTCTCTTGGCCATGTTGGGGGTGTTAGGCAGTGAGCCCCGGTGAAATGTCTCTTGGCCATGCTGGGGGTGTGAGGCAGTGAGCCCTGGTGGAATGTCTCTTGGCCATGCTGGGGGTGTGAGACAGTGAGCCCCAATGGAATGTCTCTTGCCCTTGCGGGGGTGTGAGGCAATGTGCCCTGGTGGAATGTCTCTTGGCCATGCTGGGGGTGTTAGGCAGGAGCCCTGGTGGAATGTCTCTTGGCCATGCTGGGGGTTGTGAGGCAGTGAGCGCCTGTAGAATGTCACTTGGGCATGCTGGGGGGTCAGGCAGGGTGCCCCAGTGGAATGTCTCTTGGCCATGCTGGGGGTGTCAGGCAGGAGCCCCGGTGGAATGTCTCTTGGCCATGCTGGGGGTGTGAGACAGTGAGCCCCGGTGGAATGTCTCTTGGCCATGCTGGGGGTGTCAGGCAGTGAGCCCCGGTGGAATGTTTCTTGGACATGCTGGGGGTGTGAGACAGTGAGCCCCGGTGGAATGTCTCTTGGCCATGCTGGGGGTGTCAGGCAGTGAGCCCCGATGGAATGTTTCTTGGCCATGCTGGGGGTGTCAGGCAGGCGCCCGGTGGAATGTCTCTTGGCCATGCTGGGGGTGTCAGGCAGGAGCCCCGGTGGAATGTCTCTTGGCCATGCTGGGGGTGTCAGGCAGTGTACCCCGGTGGAATGTCTCTTGGCCATGCTGGGGGTGTCAGGCAGTGAGCCTTGGTGGAATGCCTCTTGGCCATGCTGGGGGTGTCAGGCAGTGTGCCCCGATGGAATGTCTCTTGCCCATGCTGGGGGGTTAGGCAGGAGCCCCGGTGGAATGTCTCTTGCCCATGCTGGGGGTGTTAGGTAGGAGCCCCAGTGGAATGTCTCTTGGCCATGCTGGGTGTGAGACAGTGAGGCTCGGTGGAATGTCTCTTGCCCATGCTGGGGGTGTCAGGCAGGAGCCCCAGTGGAATGTCTCTTGGCCATGCTGGGGGTGTGAGACAGTGAGCCCTGGTGGAATGTCTCCTGGCCATGCTGGGGGTGTGAGACAGTGAGGCTCGGTGGAATGTCTCTTGCCCATGCTGGGGGTGTCAGGCAGGAGCCCCGGTGGAATGTCTCTTGCCCATGCTGGGGGTGTTAGGCAGGAGCTCCGGTGGAATGTCTCTTGCCCATGCTGGGGCACTGGCGTAACGTAACTTGAGGGGGCCCCCCTGCCAGGTTCGTGGAGGGGCCCCCTCCGGACTCAATCAGCAGCTCTCTGGACAGGGTATTGTGCCGAGGGGGCCCCCTGGAGCTTGGGGCCCCCCCGCACCGGCGGGGCTGCAGGGGCCTGTGTTACGCCACTATGGCTGCAGGTGTCAGGCAGTGTTCCCCTGTGGAATGTCTCTTGGCCATGTTGGGGGGTGTTAGGCAGTGAGCCCCGGTGGAATGTCTTTTGGCCATGCTGGGGGGTGTGAGGCAGTGAGCCCTGGTGGAACGTCTCTTGGCCATGCTGGGGGTGTCAGGCAGTGAGCCACGGTGGAATGTCTCTTGGCCATGCTGGGCGGTGTTAGGCAGTGAGCCCCGGTGGAATATCTCTTGGCCATGCTGGGGGTGTTAGGCAGTGAGCCCCGGCGGTATGTCTCTTGGCCATGCTGGGGGGTGTCAGGCAGTGAGCCCCGGTGGTATGTCTCTTGGCCATGCTGGGGGGTGTCAGGCAGTGTGCCCCGGTGGAATGTCTCTTGCCCATGCTGGGGGTGTTAGGCAGGAGCCCCGGTGGAATGTCTCTTAGCCATGTAGGGGGGTGTCAGGCAGCAGCCCCAGTGGAATGTCTCTTAGCCATGCTGGGGGTCTTAGGCAGTGTGCCCCCTGTGGAATGTCTCTTGCCCATGCGGGGGGTGTGAGGCAGTGTGCCCTGGTGGAATGTCTCTTGGCCATGCTGGGGCTGTTAGGCAGGAGCCCCGGTGGAATGTCTCTTGGCCATGCTGGGGGTTCTGAGGCAGTGAGCGCCTGTAGAATGTCACTTGGGCATGCTGGGGGGTCAGTCAGGGTGCCCCGGTGGAATGTCTCTTGGCCATGCTGGGGGTGTCAGGCAGGAGCCCCGGGGAATGTCTCTTGGCCATGCTGGGGGTGTGAGACAGTGAGCCCCGGTGGAATGTCTCTTGGCCATGCGGGGGTGTCAGGCAGTGAGCCCCGGTGGAATGTTTCTTGGCCATGCTGGGGGTGTCAGGCAGGAGCACCGGTGGAATGTCTCTTGGCCATGCTGGGGTGTCAGGCAGGAGCCCCAGTGGAATGTCTCTTGGCCATGCTGGGGGTTTCAGGCAGTGTACCCCGGTGGAATGTCTCTTGGCCATGCTGGGGGTGTCAGGCAGTGAGCCCTGGTGGAATGTCTCTTCGCCATGCTGGGGGTGTCAGGCAGTGTGCCCCGATGTAATGTCTCTTGCCCATGCTGGGGGGGTTAGGCAGGGGCCACGGTGGAATGTCTCTTGCCCATGCTTGGGGGTGTTAGGTAGGAGCCCCAGTGGAATGTCTCTTGGCCATGCTGGGTGTGAGACAGTGAGGCTCGGTGGAATGTCTCTTGCCCATGCTGGGGGTATCAGGCAGGAGCCCCAGTGGAATGTCTCTTGGCCATGCTGGGGGTGTGAGACAGTGAGCCCTGGTGGAATGTCTCTTGGCCATGCTGGGGGTGTGAGACAGTGAGGCTCAGTGGAATGTCTCTTGCCCATGCTGGGGGTGTCAGCCAGGAGCCCCGGTGGAATGTCTCTTGCCCATGCTGGGGGTGTTAGGCAGGAGCTCCGGTGGAATGTCTGTTGCCCATGCTGGGGCACTGGCGTAACGAAACTTGAGGGGGCCCCCCTGCCAGGTTCGTGGAGGGGCCCCCTCCGGACTCAATCAGCAGCTCTCTGGACAGAGTATTGTGCTGAAGGGGCCCCCTGGAGCTTGGGGCCCCCCACACCGGCGGGGCTGCAGGGGCCTGTGTTACGCCACTATGGCTGCAGGTGTCAGGCAGTGTTCCCCTGTGGAATGTCTCTTGGCCATGTTGGGGGGTGTTAGGCAGTGAGCCCCGGTGAAATGTCTCTTGGCCATGCTGGGGGGTGTGAGGCAGTGAGCCCTGGTGGAATGTCTCTTGGCCATGCTGGGGGTGTGAGACAGTGAGCCCCAATGGAATGTCTCTTGCCCTTGCGGGGGGTGTGAGGCAATGTGCCCTGGTGGAATGTCTCTTGGCCATGCTGGGGGTGTTAGGCAGGAGCCCTGGTGGAATGTCTCTTGGCCATGCTGGGGGTTGTGAGGCAGTGAGCGCCTGTAGAATGTCACTTGGGCATGCTGGGGGGTCAGGCAGGGTGCCCCAGTGGAATGTCTCTTGGCCATGCTGGGGGTGTCAGGCAGGAGCCCCGGTGGAATGTCTCTTGGCCATGCTGGGGGTGTGAGACAGTGAGCCCCGGTGGAATGTCTCTTGGCCATGCTGGGGGTGTCAGGCAGTGAGCCCCGGTGGAATGTTTCTTGGACATGCTGGGGGTGTGAGACAGTGAGCCCCGGTGGAATGTCTCTGGCCATGCTGGGGGTGTCAGGCAGTGAGCCCCGATGGAATGTTTCTTGGCCATGCTGGGGGTGTCAGGCAGGCGCCCCGGTGGAATGTCTCTTGGCCATGCTGGGGGTGTCAGGCAGGAGCCCCGGTGGAATGTCTCTTGGCCATGCTGGGGGTGTCAGGCAGTGTACCCCGGTGGAATGTCTCTTGGCCATGCTGGGGGTGTCAGGCAGTGAGCCTTGGTGGAATGCCTCTTGGCCATGCTGGGGGTGTCAGGCAGTGTGCCCCGATGGAATGTCTCTTGCCCATGCTGGGGGGTTAGGCAGGAGCCCCGGTGGAATGTCTCTTGCCCATGCTGGGGGTGTTAGGTAGGAGCCCCAGTGGAATGTCTCTTGGCCATGCTGGGTGTGAGACAGTGAGGCTCGGTGGAATGTCTCTTGCCCATGCTGGGGGTGTCAGGCAGGAGCCCCAGTGGAATGTCTCTTGGCCATGCTGGGGGTGTGAGACAGTGAGCCCTGGTGGAATGTCTCCTGGCCATGCTGGGGGTGTGAGACAGTGAGGCTCGGTGGAATGTCTCTTGCCCATGCTGGGGGTGTCAGGCAGGAGCCCCGGTGGAATGTCTCTTGCCCATGCTGGGGGTGTTAGGCAGGAGCTCCGGTGGAATGTCTCTTGCCCATGCTGGGGCACTGGCGTAACGTAACTTGAGGGGGCCCCCCTGCCAGGTTCGTGGAGGGGCCCCCTCCGGACTCAATCAGCAGCTCTCTGGACAGGGTATTGTGCCGAGGGGGCCCCCTGGAGCTTGGGGCCCCCCCGCACCGGCGGGGCTGCAGGGGCCTGTGTTACGCCACTATGGCTGCAGGTGTCAGGCAGTGTTCCCCTGTGGAATGTCTCTTGGCCATGTTGGGGGTGTTAGGCAGTGAGCCCCGGTGGAATGTCTTTTGGCCATGCTGGGGGTGTGAGGCAGTGAGCCCTGGTGGAACGTCTCTTGGCCATGCTGGGGGTGTCAGGCAGTGAGCCACGGTGGAATGTCTCTTGGCCATGCTGGGCGGTGTTAGGCAGTGAGCCCCGGTGGAATATCTCTTGGCCATGCTGGGGGTGTTAGGCAGTGAGCCCCGGCGGTATGTCTCTTGGCCATGCTGGGGGTGTCAGGCAGTGAGCCCCGGTGGTATGTCTCTTGGCCATGCTGGGGGTGTCAGGCAGTGTGCCCCGGTGGAATGTCTCTTGCCCATGCTGGGGGTGTTAGGCAGGAGCCCCGGTGGAATGTCTCTTGGCCATGCTGGGGGTGTTAGGCAGGAGCCCCGGTGGAATGTCTCTTAGCCATGCTGGGGGTGTCAGGCAGGAGCCCCAGTGGAATGTCTCTTGGCCATGCTGGGGGTGTTAGGCAGTGAGCCCTGGTGGAATGTCTCTTGGCCATGCTGGGGGTGTCAGGCAGTGTGCCCCGATGGAATGTCTCTTGCCCATGCTGGGGGGGTTAGGCAGGAGCCCCGGTGGAATGTCTCTTGCCCATGCTGGGGGGTGTTAGGTAGGAGCCCCAGTGGAATGTTTCTTGGCCATGCTGGGTGTGAGACAGTGAGGCTCGGTGGAATGTCTCTTGTCCATGCTGGGGGTGTCAGGCAGGAGCCCCAGTGGAATGTCTCTTGGCCATGCTGGGGGTGTGAGACAGTGAGCCCTGGTGGAATGTCTCTTGACCATGCTGGGGGTGTGAGACAGTGAGGCTCGGTGGAATGTCTCTTGCCCATGCTGGGGGTGTCAGGCAGGAGCCCCGGTGGAATGTCTCTTGCCCATGCCAGGGGGTGTCAGGCAGGAGCCCCGGTGGAATGTCTCTTGGCCATGCTGGGGGTGTCAGTCAGTGTGCCCCGGTGGAATGTCTCTTGGCCATGCTGGGGGGGTGTTAGGCAGGAGCCCGGGGGAATGTCTCTTGGCCATGCTGGGGGTGTGACGTAGTGTGCCCCGGTGGAATGTCTCTTGCCCATGCTGGGGGGTGTGAGGCAGTGAGCCCTGGTGGAATGTCTATTGGCCATGCTGGGGGTGTTAGGCAGTGTGCCCCGGTGGAATGTCTCTTGGCCATGCTGGGGGTGTGAGGCAGTGAGCCCCGGTGTAATGTCTCTTGCCCATGCTGGGGGTGTCAGGCAGGAGCCCCGGTGGAATGCCTCTTGGCCATGCTGGGAGTGTCAGGCAGTGTGCCCCAGTGGAATGTCTTTTGGCCATCCTGGGGGTGTGAGGCAGTGAGCCCCAGTGGAATGTCTCTTGCCCATCCTGGGGGTGTCAGGCAGGTGCCCTGGTGGAATGTCTCTTGGCCATGCTGGGGGTGTCTGGCAGTGAGCCCCATTGGAATGTCTCTTGGCCATGCTGGGGGTGTCAGGCAGTAAGCCCCAGTGGAATGTTTCTTGGCCAGGCTGGGGGTGTCAGGCAGTGTGCCCCGGTGGAGTGTCTCATGGCCATCCTGGGGGGTGTGAGGTAGTGGCCCCAGTGGAATGTCTCTTGGCCATGCTGGGGGTGTGAGGCAGTGAGCCCCGGTGGAATGTCTCTTGGCCATGCTGGGGGTGTCAGGCAGTGAGCCCCGGTGGAATGTCTCTTGGCCATGCTGGGGGTGATCTGGCAGGAGCCCCGGTGGAATGTCTCTTGGCCATGCTGGGGGTGTGAGGCAGTGAGCCCCGGTGGAATGTCTCTTGGCCATGCTGGGGGTGTCAGGCAGGAGCCCTGGTGGAATGTCTCTTGGCCATGCTGGGGGTGTCAGGCAGTGAGCCCCGGTGGAATGTCTCTTGACCATGCTGGGGGTGTCAGGCAGTGTGCCCTGGTGGAATGTCCCTTGGCTATGCTGGGGGTGCCTGGCAGTGAGCCCTGGTGGAATGTCTCTTGCCCATGCTGGGGGTGTGAGACAGTGAGCTCCAGTGGAATATCTCTTGGCCATGCTGGGTGTGTCAGGCAGGGGCCCCGGTGGAATGTCTCTTGCCCATGCTGGGGGTGTCTGGCAGTGAGCCCCTGTGGAATGTCTCTTGCCCATGCTGGGGGTGTTAGGCAGGAGCCCCGGTGGAATGTCTCTTGCCCATGCTGGGGCACTGGCATAACGAAACTTGAAGGGGCCCCCCTGCCAGGTTCGTGGAGGGGCCCCATCCGGACTCAATCAGCAGCTCTCCGGACAGAGCATTGTGCCGAGGGGGCCCCCCTGGAGCTTGGGGCCCCACCGCACCGCGGGGACTGCGGGGGCCTGTGTTACGCCATTGTGCTGGGGTGTCAGGCAGTGAGCCCCGGTGGAACGTCTCTTGGCCATGCTGGGGGTGTCAGGCAGTGTGCCCCAGTGGAATGTCTCTTGGCCATGCTGGGGGTGTCAGTCAGTGAGCCCCTGTGGAATGTCTGTTGGCCATGCTGGGGGGTGTCAGGCAGTGAGCCCCGGTGGAATGTCTCTTGGCCATGCTGGGGGTGTCAGGCAGTGTGCCCCGGTGGAATGTCTCTTGCCCATGCTGGGGGTGTTAGGCAGGAGCCCCGGTGGAATGTCTCTTGGCCATGCTGGGGGGTGTTAGGCAGGAGCCCCGGTGGAATGTCTCTTAGCCATGTAGGGGGGTGTCAGGCAGCAGCCCCAGTGGAATGTCTCTTAGCCATGCTGGGGGTCTTAGGCAGTGTGCCCCCTGTGGAATGTCTCTTGGACATGCTGGGGGTGTGAGACAGTGAGCCCTGGTGGAATGTCTCTTGGCCATGCTGGGGGTGTGAGACAGTGAGCCCCAGTGGAATGTCTCTTGCCCATGCGGGGGGTGTGAGGCAGTGTGCCCTGGTGGAATGTCTCTTGGCCATGCTGGGGCTGTTAGGCAGGAGCCCCGGTGGAATGTCTCTTGGCCATGCTGGGGGTTCTGAGGCAGTGAGCGCCTGTAGAATGTCACTTGGGCATGCTGGGGGGTCAGTCAGGGTGCCCCGGTGGAATGTCTCTTGGCCATGCTGGGGGTTTCAGGCAGTGTACCCCGGTGGAATGTCTCTTGGCCATGCTGGGGGTGTCAGGCAGTGAGCCCTGGTGGAATGTCTCTTGGCCATGCTGGGGGTGTCAGGCAGTGTGCCCCGATGTAATGTCTCTTGCCCATGCTGGGGGGGTTAGGCAGGGGCCCCGGTGGAATGTCTCTTGCCCATGCTGGGGGTGTTAGGTAGGAGCCCCAGTGGAATGTCTCTTGGCCATGCTGGGTGTGAGACAGTGAGGCTCGATGGAATGTCTCTTGCCCATGCTGGGGGTATCAGGCAGGAGCCCCAGTGGAATGTCTCTTGGCCATGCTGGAGGTGTGAGACAGTGAGCCCTGGTGGAATGTCTCTTGGCCATGCTGGGGGTGTGAGACAGTGAGGCTCGGTGGAATGTCTGTTGCCCATGCTGGGGGTGTCAGGCAGGAGCCCCGGTGGAATGTCTCTTGCCCATGCTGGGGGTGTTAGGCAGGAGCTCCGGTGGAATGTCTGTTGCCCATGCTGGGGCACTGGCGTAACGAAGCTTGGAGGGGGCCCCCTGCCAGGTTCCTGGAGGGGCCCCTCCGGACTCAATCAGCAGCTCTCTGGACAGAGTATTGTGCTGAAGGGGCCCCCTGAGCTTGGGGCCCCCCACACCGGCGGGGCTGCAGGGGCCTGTGTTACGCCACTATGGCTGCAGGTGTCAGGCAGTGTTCCCCTGTGGAATGTCTCTTGGCCATGTTGGGGGTGTTAGGCAGTGAGCCCCGGTGAAATGTCTCTGGCCATGCTGGGGGTGTGAGGCAGTGAGCCCTGGTGGAATGTCTCTTGGCCATGCTGGGGGTGTGAGACAGTGAGCCCCAATGGAATGTCTCTTGCCCTTGCGGGGGTGTGAGGCAATGTGCCCTGGTGGAATGTCTCTTGGCCATGCTGGGGGTGTTAGGCAGGAGCCCCGGTGGAATGTCTCTTGGCCATGCTGGGGGTTGTGAGGCAGTGAGCCCCGGTGGAATGTCTCTTGGCCATGCTGGGGGTGTCAGGCAGGAGCCCCGGTGGAATGTCTCTTGGCCATGCTGGGGGTGTGAGACAGTGAGCCCCGGTGGAATGTCTCTTGGCCATGCTGGGGGTGTCAGGCAGTGAGCCCCGGTGGAATGTTTCTTGGCCATGCTGGGGGTGTGAGACAGTGAGCCCCGGTGGAATGTCTCTTGGCCATGCTGGGGGTGTCAGGCAGTGAGCCCCATTGGAATGTTTCTTGGCCATGCTGGGGGTGTCAGGCAGGCGCCCCGGTGGAATGTCTCTTGGCCATGCTGGGGGTGTCAGGCAGGAGCCCCGGTGGAATGTCTGTTGGCCATGCTGGGGGTGTCAGGCAGTGTACCCCGGTGGAATGTCTCTTGGCCATGCTGGGGGTGTCAGGCAGTGAGCCTTGGTGGAATGCCTCTTGGCCATGCTGGGGGTGTCAGGCAGTGTGCCCCGATGGAATGTCTCTTGCCCATGCTGGGGGGGTTAGGCAGGAGCCCCGGTGGAATGTCTCTTGCCCATGCTGGGGGGTGTTAGGTAGGAGCCCCAGTGGAATGTCTCTTGGCCATGCTGGGGTGAGACAGTGAGGCTCGGTGGAATGTCTCTTGCCCATGCTGGGGGTGTCAGGCAGGAGCCCCAGTGGAATGTCTCTTGGCCATGCTGGGGGTGTGAGACAGTGAGCCCTGGTGGAATGTCTCCTGGCCATGCTGGGGGTGTGAGACAGTGAGGCTCGGTGGAATGTCTCTTGCCCATGCTGGGGGTGTCAGGCAGGAGCCCCGGTGGAATGTCTCTTGCCCATGCTGGGGGTGTTAGGCAGGAGCTCCGGTGGAATGTCTCTTGCCCATGCTGGGGCACTGGCGTAACGTAACTTGAGGGGGCCCCTGCCAGGTTCGTGGAGGGGCCCCTCCGGGACTCAATCAGCAGCTCTCTGGACAGGGTATTGTGCCGAGGGGGCCCCCTGGAGCTTGGGGCCCCCCCGCACTGGCGGGGCTGCAGGGGCCTGTGTTACGCCACTATGGCTGCAGGTGTCAGGCAGTGTTCCCCTGTGGAATGTCTCTTGGCCATGTTGGGGGGTGTTAGGCAGTGAGCCCCGGTGGAATGTCTTTTGGCCATGCTGGGAGGTGTGAGGCAGTGAGCCCTGGTGGAACGTCTCTTGGCCATGCTGGGGGTGTCAGGCAGTGAGCCACAGTGGAATGTCTCTTGGCCATGCTGGGCGGTGTTAGGCAGTGAGCCCCGGTGGAATGTCTCTTGGCCATGCTGGGGGTGTTAGGCAGTGAGCCCCGGCGGTATGTCTCTTGGCCATGCTGGGGGGTGTCAGGCAGTGTGCCCCGGTGGAATGTCTCTTGCCCATGCTGGGGGTGTTAGGCAGGAGCCCCAGTGGAATGTCTCTTGGCCATGCTGGGGGGTGTTAGGCAGGAGCCCCGGTGGAATGTCTCTTAGCCATGCTGGGGGTGTCAGGCAGGAGCCCCAGTGGAATGTCTCTTGGCCATGCTGGGGTGTGAGGCATTCTGCCCCCTGTGGATTGTCTCTTGGCCATGCTGGGGGTGTGAGACAGTGAGCCCTGGTCGAATGTGTCTCTTGGCCATGTTGGGGGTGTGAGACAATGAGCCCCAGTGGAATGTCTCTAGCCCATGCTGAGGGCGTGAGGCAGGAGCCCCGGTGGGATGTGTCTTGGCCATGCTGGGGGGTGTGAGGCAGTGAGCCCCTGTAGAATGTCACTTGCTGCTGCCAGGTGCAGTGTCAGTTCTAGTGCTAGATGCACATGTTCAGTGCAGTGCTGCTGTCAGGTGCAGTGTCAGTTCTAGTGCTAGATGCACATGTTCAGTGTCGCACTGCTGTCAGGTGCAGTGTCAGTTCTAGTGCTAGGAGCACATGTTCAGTGCCGGGCTGCTGCCAGGTGCAGTGTCAGTTCTAGTGCTAGATGCACATGTTCCGTGCTGCGCTGCTGCCAGGTGAAGTCTGTCAGTTCTAGTGCTAGATGCACATGATCAGTGCAGAGCTGCTGCCAGGTGCAGTGTCAGTTCTAGTGCTAGATGCACATGTTCAGTGGAGCGCTGCTGTCAGGTGGAGTGTCAGTTCTAGTGCTAGATGCACATGTTCGGTGCCGCGCTGCTGCCAGGTGCAGTGTCATTTCTAGTGCAAGGTGCACATGTTCGGTGCAGCGCTGCTGCCAGGTGCAGTGTCAGTTCTAGTGCTAGGAGCACATGTTCAGTGCCACGCTGCTGCCAGGTGCAGTGTCAGTTCTAGTGCTAGGAGCACATGTTCAGTGCAGTGCTGCTCCCAGGTGCAGTGTCAGTTCTCGTGCTAGGAGCACATGTTCAGTGCCCCGCTGCTGTCTGCTGCAGTGTCAGTTTCTAGTGCTAGGAGCGCATGTTCAGTGCCGTGCTGCTGCAAGGCACAGTGTCAGTTCTTGTGCTAGATGCACATGTGCAGTGCCGCGCTGCTGCCAGGTGCAGTGTCAGTTCTAGTGCTAGATGCACATGTTCAGTGGAGTGCTGCTGCCAGGTGCAGTGTCAGTTCTAGTGCTAGATGCACATGTTCAGTGCAGTGCTGCTGTGAGGTGCAGTGTCAGTTCTAGTGCTAGATGCACATGTTCAGTGTCGCACTGCTGTCAGGTGCAGTGTCAGTTCTAGTGCTAGATGCACATGATCAGTGCAGAGCTGCTGCCAGGTGCAGTGTCAGTTCTAGTGCTAGATGCACATGTTCGGTACCGCGCTGCTGCCAGGTGCAGTGTCATTTCTAGTGCAAGGTGCACATGTTCGGTGCCGCGCTGCTGCCAGTTGCAGTGTCAGTTCTAGTGCTAGATGCACATGTTCGGTGCCGCGCTGCTGCCAGGTGCAGTGTCATTTCTAGTGCAAGGTGCACATGTTCGGTGCCGCGCTGCTGCCAGGTGCAGTGTCAGTTCTAGTGCTAGGAGCACATGTTCAGTGCCACGCTGCTGCCAGGTGCAGTGTCAGTTCTAGTGCTAGGAGCACATGTTCAGTGCAGTGCTGCTCCCAGGTGCAGAGTCAGTTCTAGTGCTAGGAGCGCATGTTCAGTGCTGAGCTGCTGCAAGGTGCAGTGTCAGTTCTAGTGCTAGATGCACATGTTCAGTGCTGCGCTGCTGCCAGGTGCAGTGTCAGTTCTAGTGCTAGATGCACATGTTCAGTGCAGTGCTGCTGTCAGGTGCAGTGTCAGTTGTAGTGCTAGATGCACATGTTCAGTGGAGTGCTGCTGTTAGGTGCAGCGTCAGTTCTAGAGCTAGACGCACATATTCAGTGCCGCGCTGCTGCCAGGTGCAGTGTCAGTTCTAGTGCTAGATGCACATGTTCAGTGTCGCGCTGCTGCCAGGTGCAGTGTCAGTTCTAGTGCTAGGTGCACATGTTTGGTGCTGCGCTGCTGCCAGGTGCAGTGTCATTTCTAGTGCAAGGTTCACATATTCTGTGCCGCGCTGCTGCCAGGTGCAGTGTCAGTTCTAGGGCTAGATGCACATTTTCGGTGCTGCGCTGCTGCCAGGTGCAATGTCATTTCTAGTGCAAGGTGCACATGTTCAGTGCTGTGCTGCTGCCAGGTGCAGTGTCAGTTCTAGTGCTAGGAGCACATGTTCAGTGCTGCGCTGCTGTCAGTTGCAGTGTCAGTTCTAGTGCTAGATGAACATGTTCAGTGCCGCGCTGCTGACAGGTGATTTATGAGTTCTATTGCTAGGAGCACATGTTCAGTGCCGCGCTGCTGCCAGGTGCAGTGTCAGTACTAGCGCTAGATGCACATGTTCAGTGCAGTGCTGCTGTCAGGTGCAGTGTCAGTACTAGTGCTAGATGCACATGTTCAGTGGAGTGCTACTGTCAGGTGCAGTGTCAGTTATAGTGCTAGATGCACATGTACAGTGGAGTGCTCTGTGCATTACAGTGTCAGTTCTAGTGCTAGATGCACATGTTCAGTGCAGTGCTGCTGTCAGGTGCAGTGTCAGTTCTAGTGCTAGATGCACATGTTCAGTGGAGTGCTGCTGTTAGGTGCAGTGTCAGTTCTAGTGCTAGATGCACATGTTCCGCGCTGCTGCCAGGTGTAGTGTCAGTTCTAGTGCTAGATGCACATGTTCAGTGCCGAGCTGCTGCCAGGTGCAGTGTCAGTTCTAGTGCTAGATGCACATGTTCAAATGAGTGCTCTGTGCATTACAGTGTCAGTTCTAGTGCTAGATGCACATGTTCAGTGGAGTGCTCTGTGCATTACAGTGTCAGTTCTAGTGCTAGATGCACATGTTCAGTGCAGTGCTGCTGTCAGGTGCAGTGTCAGCTCTAGTGCTAGATGCACATGTTCAGTGCAGTGCTGCTGTCAGGTGCAGTGTCAGTTGTAGTGCTAGATGCACATGTTCAGTGCAGAGCTGCTGCCAGGTGCAGTGTCAGTTCTAGTGCTAGATGCACATGTTCGGTACCGCGCTGCTGCCAGGTGCAGTGTCATTTCTAGTGCTAGATGCACATGTTCGGTGCCACGCTGCTGCCATGTGCAGTGTCATTTCTAGTGCAAGGTGCACATGTTCGGTGCCGCGCTGCTGCCAGGTGCAGTGTCAGTTCTAGTGCTACGAGCACATGTTCAGTGCCACGCTGCTGCCAGGTGCAGTGTCAGTTCTAGTGTTAGGAGCACATGTTCAGTGCAGTGCTGCTCCCAGGTGCAGTGTCAGTTCTCGTGCTAGGAGCACATGTTCAGTGCCGCGCTGCTGTCTGGTGCAGTGTCAGTTTCTAGTGCTAGGATCGCATGTTCAGTGCCGCGCTTCTGCAAGGTGCAGTGTCAGTTCTAGTGCTAGATGCACATGTTCAGTGCCGCGCTGCTGCCAGGTGCAGTGTCAGTTCTAGTGCTAGATGCACATGTTCAGTGCAGTGCTGCTGTCAGGTGCAGTGTCAGCTGTAGTGCTAGATGCACATGTTCAGTGGAGTGCTGCTCTTAGGTGCAGTGTCAGTTCTAGAGCTAGACGCACATATTCAGTGCCGCGCTGCTGCCAGGTGCAGTGTCAGTTCTAGTGCTAGATGCACATGTTCAGTGCAGTGCTGCTGTCAGCTGCAGTGTCAGTTCTAGTGCTAGATGCACATGTTCAGTGCCACGCTGCTGCCAGGTGAAGTGTCAGTTCTAGTGCTAGATGCACATGTTCAGTGCAGTGCTGCTGTCAGGTGCAGTGTCAGCTGTAGTGCTAGATGCACATGTTCAGTGGAGTGCTGCTCTTAGGTGCAGTGTCAGTTCTAGAGCTAGACGCACATATTCAGTGCCGCGCTGCTGCCAGGTGCAGTGTCAGTTCTAGTGCTAGATGCACATGTTCAGTGCAGTGCTGCTGTCAGCTGCAGTGTCAGTTCTAGTGCTAGATGCACATGTTCAGTGCCACGCTGCTGCCAGGTGAAGTGTCAGTTCTAGTGCTAGGTGCACATGTTCGGTGCCGCGCTGCTGCCATGTGCAGTGTCATTTCTAGTGCAAGGTTCACATGTTCTGTGCCGCGCTGCTGCCAGGTGCAGTGTCAGTTCTAGGGCTAGATGCACATGTTCGGTGCCGCGCTGCTGCCAGGTGCAATGTCATTTCTAGTGCAAGGTACGCATGTTCAGTGCCGCGCTGCTGCCAGGTGCAGTGTCAGTTCTAGTGCTAGGAGCACATGTTCAGTGCTGCGCTGCTGTCAGTTGCAGTGTCAGTTCTAGTGCTAGATGAACATGTTCAGTGCCGCGCTGCTGCCAGGTGCTTTGTCAGTTCTAGTGCTAGGAGCACATGTTCAGTGCCGCGCTGCTCCCAGGTGCAGTGTCAGTACTAGTGCTAGATGCACATGTTCAGTGCAGCGCTGCTGTCAGGTGCAGTGTCAGTTCTAGTGTTAGATGCACATGTTCAGTGCAGTGCTGCTGTCAGGTGCAGTGTTAGTTCTAGTGCTAGATGCACATGTTCAGTGGAGTGCTGCTGTCAGGTGCAGTGTCAGTTCTAGTGCTAGATGCACATGTACAGTGGAGTGCTCTGTGCATTACAGTGTCAGTTCTAGTGCTAGATGCACATGTTCAGTGCAGTGCTGCTGTCAGGTGCAGTGTCAGTTCTAGTGCTAGATGCACATGTTCAGTGGAGTGCTGCTCTTAGGTGCAGTGTCAGTTCTAGTGCTAGATGCACATGTTCCGCACTGCTGCCAGGTGTAGTGTCAGTTCTAGTGCTAGATGCACATGTTCAGTGCCGAGCTGCTGCCAGGTGCAGTGTCAGTTCTAGTGCTAGATGCACATGTTCAGATGAGTGCTCAGTGCATTACAGTGTCAGTTCTAGTGCTAGATGCACATGTTCAAATGAGTGCTCTGTGCATTACAGTGTCAGTTCTAGTGCTAGATGCACATGTTCAGTGGAGTGCTCTGTGCATTACAGTGTCAGTTCTAGTGCTAGATGCACATGTTCAGTGCAGTGCTGGTGTCAGGTGCAGTGTCAGTTCTAGTGCTAGATGCACATGTTCAGTGCAGTGCTGCTGTCAGGTGCAGTGTCAGTTGTAGTGCTAGATGCACATGTTCAGTGGAGTGCTGCTGTTAAGAGCAGTGTCAGTTCTAGAGCTAGTCGCACATGTTCAGTGCCATGCTGCTGCCAGGTGCAGTGTCAGTTCTAGTGCTAGATGCACATGTTCAGTGCAGTGCTGCTGTCAGGTGCAGTGTCAGTTCTAGTGCTAGATGCACACGTTCGATGCTGCGCTGCTGCCAGATGCAGTGTCAGTTCTAGTGCTAGGTGCACATGTTCGGTGCCGCGCTGGTGCCAGGTGCAGTGTCATTTCTAGTGCAAGGTGCACATGTTCGGTGCCGGGCTGCTGCCAGGTGCAGTGTCAGTTCTAGTGCTAGATGCACATGTTCGGTGCCACGCTGCTGCCAGTTGCAGTGTCAGTTCTAGTGCTAGGAGCACATCTTCAGTGCTGCACTGCTGCCAGCTGCAGTGTCAGTTCTAGTGCTAGGAGCACATGTTCAGTGCCGCGCTGCTGCCAGGTGCAGTGTCAGTTCTAATGCTAGGAGCACATGTTCAGTGCCGCGCTGCTGCCAGGTGCAGTGTCAGTTCTAATGCTAGGAGCACATGTTCAGTGCCGCGCTGCTGCCAGGTGCAGTGTCAGTTCTAGTGCTAGATGCAAATGTGTAGTGCTGTGCTGCTGCCAGGTGCAGTGTCAGTTTTAGTGCTAGGTGCACATGTTCAGTGCCGCGCTGCTGTCTGGTGCAGTGTCAGCTTCTAGTGATAGGAGCGCATGTTCAGTGTCGCGCTGCTGCAAGGAGCAGTGTCAGTTCTAGTGCAAGATGCACATGTTCAGTGCAGCGCTGCTGCCAGGTGCAGTGTCAGTTCTAGTGCTAGATGCACATGTTCAGTGCAGTGCTGCTGTCAGGTACAGTGTCAGCTGTAGTGCTAGATGCACATGTTCAGTGGAGTGCTGCTCTTAGGTGCAGTGTCAGTTCTAGAGCTAGATGCACATATTCAGTGCCGCGCTGCTGCCAGGTGCCGTGTCAGTTCTAGTGCTAGATGCACATGTTCAGTGCAGTGCTGCTGTCAGCTGCAGTGTCAGTTCTAGTGCTAGATGCACATGTTCAGTGCCACGCTGCTGCCAGGTGAAGTGTCAGTTGTAGTGCTAGGTGCACATGTTCGGTGCCGCGCTGCTGCCATGTGCAGTGTCATTTCTAGTGCAAGGTTCACATGTTCTGTGCCGCGCTGCTGCCAGGTGCAGTGTCAGTTCTAGGGCTAGATGCACATGTTCGGTGCCGCGCTGCTGCCAGGTGCAATGTCATTTCTAGTGCAAGGTACGCATGTTCAGTGCCGCGCTGCTGCCAGGTGCAGTGTCAGTTCTAGTGCTAGGAGCACTTGTTCAGTGCTGCGCTGCTGTCAGTTGCAGTGTCAGTTCTAGTGCTAGATGAACATGTTCAGTGCCGCGCTGCTGCCAGGTGCTTTGTCAGTTCTAGTGCTAGGAGCACATTTTCAGTGCCGCGCTGCTGCCAGGTGCAGTGTCAGTACTAGTGCTAGATGCACATGTTCAGTGCAGCGCTGCTGTCAGGTGCAGTGTCAGTTCTAGTGTTAGATGCACATGTTCAGTGCAGTGCTGCTGTCAGGTGCAGTGTTAGTTCTAGTGCTAGATGCACATGTTCAGTGGAGTGCTGCTGTCAGGTGCAGTGTCAGTTCTAGTGCTAGATGCACATGTACAGTGGAGTGCTCTGTGCATTACAGTGTCAGTTCTAGTGCTAGATGCACATGTTCAGTGCAGTGCTGCTGTCAGGTGCAGTGTCAGTTCTAGTGCTAGATGCACATGTTCAGTGGAGTGCTGCTCTTAGGTGCAGTGTCAGTTCTAGTGCTAGATGCACATGTTCCGCGCTGCTGCCAGGTGTAGTGTCAGTTCTAGTGCTAGATGCACATGTTCAGTGCCGAGCTGCTGCCAGGTGCAGTGTCAGTTCTAGTGCTAGATGCACATGTTCAGATGAGTGTTCAGTGCATTACAGTGTCAGTTCTAGTGCTAGATGCACATGTTCAAATGAGTGCTCTGTGCATTACAGTGTCAGTTCTAGTGCTAGATGCACATGTTCAGTGGAGTGCTGCTGTTAGGAGCAGTGTCAGTTCTAGAGCTAGTCGCACATGTTCAGTGCCATGCTGCTGCCATGTGCAGTGTCAGTTCTAGTGCTAGATGCACATGTTCAGTGCAGTGCAGCTGTCAGGTGCAGTGTCAGTTCTAGTGCTAGATGGACATGTTCGGTGCCGCGCTGCTGCCAGGTGCAGTGTCAGTTCTAGTGCTAGATGCACATGTTCGATGCTGCGCTGCTGCCAGATGCAGTGTCAGTTCTAGTGCTAGGTGCACATGTTCGGTGCCGCACTAGTGCCAGGTGCAGTGTCATTTCTAGTGCAAGGTGCACATGTTCGGTGCCGGGCTGCTGCCAGGTGCAGTGTCAGTTCTAGTGCTAGATGCACATGTTCGGTGCCACGCTGCTGCCAGTTGCAGTGTCAGTTCTAGTGCTAGGAGCACATCTTCAGTGCTGCACTGCTGCCAGCTGCAGTGTCAGTTCTAGTGCTAGGAGCACATGTTCAGTGCCGCGCTGCTGCCAGGTGCAGTGTCAGTTCTAATGCTAGATGCACATGTTCAGTGCCGCGCTGCTGCCAGGTGCAGTGTCAGTTCTAATGCTAGGAGCACATGTTCAGTGCCGCGCTGCAGCCAGGTGCAGTGTCAGCTTCTAGTGATAAGAGCGCATGTTCAGTGTCGCGCTGCTGCAAGGAGCAGTGTCAGTTCTAGTGCTAGATGCACATGTTCAGTGCCGCGCTGCTGCCAGGTGCAGTGTCAGTTCTAGTACTAGATGCACATGTTCAGTGCAGTGCTGCTGTCTGGTGCAGTGTCAGCTTCTAGTGATAGGAGCGCATGTTCAGTGTCGCGCTGCTGCAAGGAGCAGTGTCAGTTCTAGTGCTAGATGCAAATGTGTAGTGCTGCGCTGCTGCCAGGTGCAGTGTCAGTTTTAGTGATAGGTGCACATGTTCAGTGCCGCGCTGCTGTCTGGTGCAGTGTCAGCTTCTAGTGATAGGAGCGCATGTTCAGTGTCGCGCTGCTGCAAGGAGCAGTGTCAGTTCTAGTGCTAGATGCACATGTTCAGTGCCGCGCTGCTGCCAGGTGCAGTGTCAGTTCTAGTGCTAGATGCACATGTTCAGTGCAGTGCTGCTGTCAGGTACAGTGTCAGCTGTAGTGCTAGATGCACATGTTCAGTGGAGTGCTGCTCTTAGGTGCAGTGTCAGTTCTAGAGCTAGATGCACATATTCAGTGCCGCGCTGCTGCCAGGTGCTGTGTCAGTTCTAGTGCTAGATGCACATGTTCAGTGCAGTGCTGCTGTCAGGTGCAGTGTCAGTTCTAGTGCTAGATGCACATGTTCAGTGCCGCGCTGCTGCCAGGTGCAGTGTCAGTTCTAGTGCTAGGTGCACATGTTCTGTGCCCGCTGCTGCCAGGTGCAGTGTCATTTCTAGTGCAAGGTTCACATGTTCTGTGCCGCGCTGCTGCCAGGTGCAGTGTCAGTTCTAGGGCTAGATGCACATGTTTGGTGCCGCGCTGCTGCCAGGTGCAATGTCATTTCTAGTGCAAGGTGCGCATGTTCAGTGCCGCGCTGCTGCCAGGTGCAGTGTCAGTTCTAGTGCTAGGAGCACATGTTCAGTGCTGCGCTGCTGTCAGTTGCAGTGTCAGTTCTAGTGCTAGATGAACATGTTCAGTGCCTCGCTGCTGCCAGGTGCTTTGTCAGTTCTAGTGCTAGATGCACATGTTCAGTGCAGTGCTGCTGTCAGGTACAGTGTCAGCTGTAGTGCTAGATGCACATGTTCAGTGGAGTGCTGCTCTTAGGTGCAGTGTCAGTTCTAGAGCTAGATGCACATATTCAGTGCCGCGCTGCTGCCAGGTGCCGTGTCAGTTCTAGTGCTAGATGCACATGTTCAGTGCAGTGCTGCTGTCAGGTGCAGTGTCAGTTCTAGTGCTAGATGCACATGTTCAGTGCCGCGCTGCTGCCAGGTGCAGTGTCAGTTCTAGTGCTAGGTGCACATGTTCTGTGCCGCGCTGCTGCCAGGTGCAGTGTCATTTCTAGTGCAAGGTTCACATGTTCTGTGCCGCGCTGCTGCCAGGTGCAGTGTCAGTTCTAGGGTTAGATGCACATGTTTGGTGCCGCGCTGCTGCCAGGTGCAATGTCATTTCTAGTGCAAGGTGCGCATGTTCAGTGCCGCGCTGCTGCCAGGTGCAGTGTCAGTTCTAGTGCTAGGAGCACATGTTCCGTGCTGCGCTGCTGTCAGTTGCAGTGTCAGTTCTAGTGCTAGATGAACATGTTCAGTGCCGCGCTGCTGCCAGGTGCTTTGTCAGTTCTAGTGCTAGGAGCACATGTTCAGTGCCGGGCTGCTGCCAGGTGCAGTGTCAGTACTAGTGCTAGATGCACATGTTCAGTGCAGCGCGGCTGTCAGGTGCAGTGTCAGTTCTAGTGTTAGATGCACATGTTCAGTGCAGTGCTGCTGTCAGGTGCAGTGTTAGTTCTAGTGCTAGATGCACATGTTCAGTGGAGTGCTGCTGTCAGGTGCAGTGTCAGTTCTAGTGCTAGATGCACATGTACAGTGGAGTGCTCTGTGCATTACAATGTCAGTTCTAGTGCTAGATGCACATGTTCAGTGCCGAGCTGCTGCCAGGTGCAGTGTCAGTTCTAGTGCTAGATGCACATGTTCAGATGAGTGTTCAGTGCATTACAGTGTCAGTTCTAGTGCTAGATGCACATGTTCAAATGAGTGCTCTGTGCATTACAGTGTCAGTTCTAGTGCTAGATGCACATGTTCAGTGGAGTGCTCTGTGCATTACAGTGTCAGTTCTAGTGCTAGATGCACATGTTCAGTGCAGTGCTGGTGTCAGGTGCAGTGTCAGTTCTAGTGCTAGATGCACATGTTCAGTGCAGTGCTGCTGTCAGGTGCAGTGTCAGTTGTAGTGCTAGATGCACATGTTCAGTGGAGTGCTGCTGTTAGGAGCAGTGTCAGTTCTAGAGCTAGTCGCACATGTTCAGTGCCATGCTGCTGCCAGGTGCAGTGTCAGTTCTAGTGCTAGATGCACATGTTCAGTGCAGTGCAGCTGTCAGGTGCAGTGTCAGTTCTAGTGCTAGATGGACATGTTCGGTGCCGCGCTGCTGCCAGGTGCAGTGTCAGTTCTAGTGCTAGATGCACATGTTCGATGCCGCGCTGCTGCCAGATGCAGTGTCAGTTCTAGTGCTAGGTGCACATGTTCGGTGCCGCACTAGTGCCAGGTGCAGTGTCATTTCTAGTGCAAGGTGCACATGTTCGGTGCCGGGCTGCTGCCAGGTGCAGTGTCAGTTCTAGTGCTAGATGCACATGTTCGGTGCCACGCTGCTGCCAGTTGCAGTGTCAGTTCTAGTGCTAGGAGCACATCTTCAGTGCTGCACTGCTGCCAGCTGCAGTGTCAGTTCTAGTGCTAGGAGCACATGTTCAGTGCCGCGCTGCTGCCAGGTGCAGTGTCAGTTCTAATGCTAGGAGCACATGTTCAGTGCCGCGCTGCTGCCAGGTGCAGTGTCAGTTCTAATGCTAGGAGCACATGTTCAGTGCCGCGCTGCTGCCAGGTGCAGTGTCAGCTTCTAGTGATAGGAGCGCATGTTCAGTGTCGCGCTGCTGCAAGGAGCAGTGTCAGTTCTAGTGCTAGATGCACATGTTCAGTGCCGCGCTGCTGCCAGGTGCAGTGTCAGTTCTAGTGCTAGATGCACATGTTCAGTGCAGTGCTGCTGTCTGGTGCAGTGTCAGCTTCTAGTGATAGGAGCGCATGTTCAGTGTCGCGCTGCTGCAAGGAGCAGTGTCAGTTCTAGTGCTAGATGCAAATGTGTAGTGCTGCGCTGCTGCCAGGTGCAGTGTCAGTTTTAGTGCTAGGTGCACATGTTCAGTGCCGCGCTGCTGTCTGGTGCAGTGTCAGCTTCTAGTGATAGGAGCGCATGTTCAGTGTCGCGCTGCTGCAAGGAGCAGTGTCAGTTCTAGTGCTAGATGCACATGTTCAGTGCCGCGCTGCTGCAAGGTGCAGTGTCAGTTCTAGTGCTAGATGCACATGTTCAGTGCAGTGCTGCTGTCAGGTACAGTTTCAGCTGTAGTGCTAGATGCACATGTTCAGTGGAGTGCTGCTCTTAGGTGCAGTGTCAGTTCTAGAGCTAGATGCACATATTCAGTGCCGCGCTGCTGCCAGGTGCTGTGTCAGTTCTAGTGCTAGATGCACAAGTTCAGTGCAGTGCTGCTGTCAGGTGCAGTGTCAGTTCTAGTGCTAGATGCACATGTTCAGTGCCGCGCTGCTGCCAGGTGCAGTGTCAGTTCTAGTGCTAGGTGCACATGTTCTGTGCCGCGCTGCTGCCAGGTGCAGTGTCATTTCTAGTGCAAGGTTCACATGTTCTGTGCCGCGCTGCTGCCAGGTGCAGTGTCATTTCTAGTGCAAGGTTCACATGTTCTGTGCCGCGCTGCTGCCAGGTGCAGTGTCAGTTCTAGTGCTAGGAGCACATGTTCAGTGCTGCGCTGCTGTCAGTTGCAGTGTCAGTTCTAGTGCTAGATGAACATGTTCAGTGCCTCGCTGCTGCCAGGTGCAATGTCATTTCTAGTGCAAGGTGCGCATGTTCAGTGCCGCGCTGCTGCCAGGTGCAGTGTCAGTTCTAGTGCTAGGAGCACATGTTCAGTGCTGCGCTGCTGTCAGTTGCAGTGTCAGTTCTAGTGCTAGATGAACATGTTCAGTGCCTCGCTGCTGCCAGGTGCTTTGTCAGTTCTAGTGCTAGATGCACATGTTCAGTGCAGTGCTGCTGTCAGGTACAGTGTCAGCTGTAGTGCTAGATGCACATGTTCAGTGGAGTGCTGCTCTTAGGTGCAGTGTCAGTTCTAGAGCTAGATGCACATATTCAGTGCCGCGCTGCAGCCAGGTGCCGTGTCAGTTCTAGTGCTAGATGCACATGTTCAGTGCAGTGCTGCTGTCAGGTGCAGTGTCAGTTCTAGTGCTAGATGCACATGTTCAGTGCCGCGCTGCTGCCAGGTGCAGTGTCAGTTCTAGTGCTAGGTGCACATGTTCTGTGCCGCGCTGCTGCCAGGTGCAGTGTCATTTCTAGTGCAAGGTTCACATGTTCTGTGCCGCGCTGCTGCCAGGTGCAGTGTCAGTTCTAGGGCTAGATGCACATGTTTGGTGCCGCGCTGCTGCCAGGTGCAATGTCATTTCTAGTGCAAGGTGCGCATGTTCAGTGCCGCGCTGCTGCCAGGTGCAGTGTCAGTTCTAGTGCTAGGAGCACATGTTCAGTGCTGCGCTGCTGTCAGTTGCAGTGTCAGTTCTAGTGCTAGATGAACATGTTCAGTGCCGCGCTGCTGCCAGGTGCTTTGTCAGTTCTAGTGCTAGGAGCACATGTTCAGTGCCGGGCTGCTGCCAGGTGCAGTGTCAGTACTAGTGCTAGATGCACATGTTCAGTGCAGCGCGGCTGTCAGGTGCAGTGTCAGTTCTAGTGTTAGATGCACATGTTCAGTGCAGTGCTGCTTTCAGGTGCAGTGTTAGTTCTAGTGCTAGATGCACATGTTCAGTGGAGTGCTGCTGTCAGGTGCAGTGTCAGTTCTAGTGCTAGATGCACATGTACAGTGGAGTGCTCTGTGCATTACAATGTCAGTTCTAGTGCTAGATGCACATGTTCAGTGCAGTGCTGCTGTCAGGTGCAGTGTCAGTTCTAGTGCTAGATGCACATGTTCAGTGGAGTGCTGCTGTTAGGTAGTGTCAGTTCTAGTGCTAGATGCACATGTTCCACGCTGCTGCCAGGTGTAGTGTCAGTTCTAGTGCTAGATGCACATGTTCAGTGCCGAGCTGCTGCCAGGTGCAGTGTCAGTTCTAGTGCTAGATGCACATGTTCAGATGAGTGCTCAGTGCATTGCAGTGTCAGTTCTAGTGCTAGATGCACATGTTCAAATGAGTGCTCTGTGCATTACAGTGTCAGTTCTAGTGCTAGATGCACATGTTCAGTGGAGTGCTCTGTGCATTACAGTGTCAGTTCTAGTGCTAGATGCACATGTTCAGTGCAGTGCTGCTGTCAGGTGCAGTGTCAGTTCTAGTGCTAGATGCACATGTTCAGTGCAGTGCTGCTGTCAGGTGCAGTGTCAGTTGTAGTGCTAGATGCACATGTTCAGTGGAGTGCTGCTGTTAGGTGCAGTGACAGTTCTAGAGCTAGACGCACATGTTCAGTGCCACGCTGCTGCCAGGTGCAGTGTCAGTTCTAGTGCTAGATGCACATGTTCAGTGCAGTGCTGCTGTCAGGTGCAGTGTCAGTTCTAGTGCTAGATGCACATGTTCGGTGCTGCGCTGCTGTCGGTGCCGCGCTGCTGCCAGTTGCAGTGTCAGTTCTAGTGCTAGGAGCACATCTTCAGTGCTGCACTGCTGCCAGCTGCAGTGTCAGTTCTAGTGCTAGGAGCACATGTTCAGTGCCGCGCTGCTGCCAGGTGCAGTGTCAGTTCTAGTGCTAGATGCACATGTTTAGTGCAGCGCTGCTGCCAGGTGCAGTGTCAGTTTTAGTGCTAGGTGCACATGTTCAGTGCCGCGCTGCTGCCAGGTACAGTGCCAGTTCTAGTGCTAGGTTCACATGTTCAGTGCTGCGCTGCTGCCATGTGCAGTGTCATTTCTAGTGCAAGGTTCACATGTTCTGTGCCGCGCTGCTGCCAGGTGCAGTGTCAGTTCTAGGGCTAGATGCACATGTTCGGTGCCACGCTGCTGCCAGGTGCAATGTCATTTCTA
Source organism: Calotriton arnoldi (assembly GCA_963921515.1). Taxonomy (NCBI): domain Eukaryota; kingdom Metazoa; phylum Chordata; class Amphibia; order Caudata; family Salamandridae; genus Calotriton; species Calotriton arnoldi. The sequence continues at coordinate 511,909 of CAWUFW010006672.1, forward strand.
GTGCAAGGTATGCATGTTCAGTGCCGCGCTGCTGCCAGGTGCAGTGTCAGTTCTAGTGCTAGGAGCACATGTTCAGTGCCGCGCTGCTGCCAGGTGCAGTGTCAGTTCTAGTGCTAGATGTACATGTTTAGTGCAGTGCTGCTGCCAGGTGCAGTGTCAGTTTTAGTGCTAGGTGCACATGTTCAGTGCCGCGCTGCTGCCAGGTACAGTGCCAGTTCTAGTGCTAGGTTCACATGTTCAGTGCTGCGCTGCTGCCATGTGCAGTGTCATTTCTAGTGCAAGGTGCACATGTTCAGTGGAGCGCTGCTGACAGGTGCAGTGTGAGTTCTGGTGCTAGGAGCACATGTTCAGTGCAGAGCTGCTGCCAGGTGCAGTGTCAGTTTTAGTGCTAGGAGCACATGTTCAGTGCCGCGCTTCTGCCAGGTGCAGTGTCAGTTCTAGAGCTAGATGCACATGTTCAGTGCCGCACTGCTGCCAGGTTCAGTGTCAGTTCTAGTGTTAGATGCACATGTTCAGTGCCGCACTGCTGCCAGGTGCAGTCTGTCAGCTCTAGTGCTAGGTGCACATGTTCGGTGCCGCGCTGCTGCCATGTTCAGTGTCATTTCTAGTGCAAGGTTCACATGTTCTGTGCCGCGCTGCTGCCAGGTGCAGTGTCAGTTCTAGGGCTAGATGCACATGTTCGGTGCAGCGTTGCTGTCAGGTGCAGTGTCAGTTCTAGTGTTAGATGCACATGTTCAGTGCAGTGCTGCTGTCAGGTGCAGTGTTAGTTCTAGTGCTAGATGCACATGTTCAGTGGAGTGCTGCTGTCAGGTGCAGTGTCAGTTCTAGTGCTAGATGCACATGTACAGTGGAGTGCTCTGTGCATTACAGTGTCAGTTCTAGTGCTAGATGCACATGTTCAGTGCAGTGCTGCTGTCAGGTGCAGTGTCAGTTCTAGTGCTAGATGCACATGTTCAGTGGAGTGCTGCTCTTAGGTGCAGTGTCAGTTCTAGTACTAGATGCACATGTTCCGCGCTGCTGCCAGGTGTAGTGTCAGTTCTAGTGCTAGATGCACATGTTCAGTGCTGAGCTGCTGCCAGGTGCAGTGTCAGTTCTAGTGCTAGATGCACATGTTCAGATGAGTGCTCAGTGCATTACAGTGTCAGTTCTAGTGCTAGATGCACATGTTCAAATGAGTGCTCTGTGCATTACAGTGTCAGTTCTAGTGCTAGATGCACATGTTCAGTGGAGTGCTCTGTGCATTACAGTGTCAGTTCTAGTGCTAGATTCACATGTTCAGTGCAGTGCTGGTGTCAGGTGCAGTGTCAGTTCTAGTGCTAGATGCACATGTTCAGTGCAGTGCTGCTGTCAGGTGCAGTGTCAGTTGTAGTGCTAGATGCACATGTTCAGTGGAGTGCTGCTGTTAGGAGCAGTGTCAGTTCTAGAGCTAGTCGCACATTTTCAGTGCCATGCTGCTGCCAGCTGCAGTGTCAGTTCTAGTGCTAGATGCACATGTTCAGTGCAGTGCTGCTGTCAGGTGCAGTGTCAGTTCTAGTGCTAGATGCACATGTTCGGTGCCGCGCTGCTACCAGGTGCACTGTCAGTTCTAGTGCTAGATGCACATGTTCGATGCCGCACTGCTGCCAGATGCAGTGTCAGTTCTAGTGCTAGGTGCACATGTTCGGTGCCGCGCTGGTGCCAGGTGCAGTGTCATTTCTAGTGCAAGGTGCACATGTTCGGTGCCGGGCTGCTGCCAGGTGCAGTGTCAGTCTAGTGCTAGATGCACATGTTCGGTGCCGCGCTGCTGCCAGTTGCAGTGTCAGTTCTAGTGCTAGGAGCACATGTTCAGTGCCGCGCTGCTGCCAGGTGCAGTGTCAGTTCTAGTGCTAGATGCACATGTGTAGTGCTGCGCTGCTGCCTGGTGCAGTGTCAGTTTTAGTGCTAGGTGCACATGTTCAGTGCCGCGCTGCTGTCTGGTGCAGTGTCAGCCTCTAGTGATCGGAGCGCATGTTCAGTGTCTGTGAGAAAGTGCCATCTTTCTTACATGGTATGCCCCCACTTTTTGCTGAATGGCAGATGTACTTTGACTGAGTGTGCCCTGGGCTCCTGCCAACCAGGTACCCAGGGCCTGTGTTCCTTCCCTAAAATTGCATTGATACCTACACCCAATTGACATCCCTGGCCACAGGTCAGCCCCTGGTAAATGGTACCATGGGTACCCAGGGCACTGTGACCAGGGAAGGCCCTAAGGGCTGCAGCACTTGTTGTGCCACCCTTAGGGACCCTGCACCTTTACACACACACACTGCCTTTGCAGGCTGCGTGTCTTGGTGCAGAACAAAAGTGAAGAGTCGACATGGCTCACATCCCTGTGTGCCATGCCTACAAGCCACTGCCCTGGCCTAGGTCAGCCACCCCTCTAGCTGGGTGCACTATGCCAGTGGTGAGGGCATAGAGGCATGAGCCCTGTGCCCCTACAGTGCCCAAGTCCATTCTTGGGCATTGTAAGTGCAGTGCTGCCATTAAGAGTATATGGTGCTGGGAGTCTGTCATTACGAACTCCACAGCACCATAATGGCCCCACTGAAGACTAAGAAGTTTGGTATCAAACTTCTCAGCACATTAAACCCCCACTGATGCCAGTGTGGGATTTAATGTAAAACGCACTCCAGAGGGCATCTTAGAGATGCCCCCTGAAACCAACCCGACCTCCAGTGTCCGGACTGAGTGGCTGCCCAGGCTGCCACCACCAGACATGTTTCTGGACCCCTGGGTCGAGAGCCTCTGCTCTCAGGGGCCTGAAACAATGCACATCCTGGGACGAGGTGCCAAAGCCTCCTCCCCAGGATGGGCAGGGGAGCTTCAAAGGCCTGCCGCCTTTGGAGTTTCCCAGACCATTTGCTGCTTCCAGCAAACTGGTCCCCACTGGTTCTACCCCCACTCCTGGCGGGAGAACCGGCGGAAAACCAGAGGCAGGAAATGGGCTGTGCCCACCTCTACCAACTCCACCCCTAAGGTGGGGGAGGCGAGGTGAAGCACAAACTCGAGTCCCCGCCATCTTGAGGATGGGGGGACCTGGCCAACCAGGGACAGGCTCCTGCCCCCCTCCCACTGGAGAGGAACAGAATAGGGGTGTACCCACCCCAGGGAAGGGACCCATTGGTCCCTGCCCTTACCTACCTGTAACCACCCCTAAATTTAGTATTTAGGGGCTCCCTGAACCTTCCTTCGGGAGTTCCCAAATCCGAAAACAAGAAGAGAAGACGAAGCAAGAAGACCAGCCGTGCAGCTGCTAAAAAGGAGGCGACAACAACTGACTTGGCCCCAGCCCTACCGGCCTGTCGACCTCTGAAACTGCTCCTGCGGAATCCCGGCCTCAGCAACCTCACAAACCCCGGAGGACCCGACTTCTGTGCTACAGCCTTCGACCCAGGGACTCCCACGAGCAGTGGTACTGCTCAAAAGAAAACCTACCAAAGACCCGGCCCTGGCACGGAGCCGCGAAACCTGCACACTCTGCGCCCGCCGAGTCCAGCCTGGGCCTGAGTGACCAAAGACCTCGAGGACGTCCCCCGGCGATTCTGACCTGGAATCCAGTGGCCAAGGACCCTCCTCGACGACCCAGACGACGCCTGCAGCCTCAGGACAAGGGACCCCTCCAACCGCGACCAGCAGGGGGTAAGATTTCCCGACCTCAAAAGACACCCCTGCACCCGGCGCCCCACGGCCCCCTGTGCCCAACTCCTGGGTGTCTACCTATCCTCCAAGACCCCAACTTACCTCCTGAAGTGTTGGTCGTCCCTGAAGAATCACCGTCCCCGAGCCTGCAGCCTTTCTTCACCTTTCACGACCTCTATTGTTTAACATTGAGCGCCCGACGGCTCAAAGCACCCTGCACCCAGCCGCCCGAGTGCCCCTGGAAGTGCAACCTCTATCCTAACCTACTTCCCTACTTGCCCTGAGCAAGTGACCAGGAGCCCAGCTCCCACAGTCGCGTGGCCTGCTTGCCAGCAGCCACCAACCCGGGCCCCCCGCCTGCCATAGGATAACATTGGGCCTTCTCACTCTGCACCCGGCCGCCCCTGTGCCGCTGAGGGTGTAAAACTGTACTTACCTGATCCTGGGGACCCCTGAGTCTATACCCAGAACCTTAACCCTGCCAGTCAAGTACTTACCCGAAATCCGATAACTCACTCTTCTTCCATAGGGTTCCATTGACTGGTTTTCTGCTAAATTTCTTCTAAGTGTGGAGTTCTGAAACTTTAGAATATTCACCAAAAATCAACCGAGTCACGAAAACGAAAATACTCACCTAGTATTAGAAGGGGCCTCAGTGCTGGACCCGAGTGCCCAACACTGGCCCTAAAAAGTAATCGCAGCGTTACTTACCGCTAACTCACTTTTCTTTCATAGGGATCCATTGACTGGTTTTCTGTGAAATTTCTTCTAAGTGTCGATTTCTGTATTTTACAAATATTCTTTAAAAATCGTACAAACTACAAAAACTTAATTACTTACCTGTTTTAAGTAAATGTCCCAGTGCTGAACCTAGGAGTCCAGCACTGGATTACAAAAGTAATGTAAACATACTTTGCTTGCACACTGTATTTCCTTTCATAGGATAACATTGGTAATTTTACCCAGAAAAGTTTCTAAGTGTCAGCTTTTGAAATATAGTAATATTCTTCAAAAATCACTACAATAACCAAAACGCTTTTTCTTACCTGTTTACAGGAAGTGTCCCAGGACTGAATCCAGGATCCAGTCCTGTGGTTAGAAAAGTGCTCTGCAAAGTAATCAATTGTAATTAAGCATAATTTTCCATTGAGCTCAATGTTGCATTGTATTTGACCCTGTGTGGCCTCTTGCACCAACTGTGATAACCACTATCAAAGAAGTCTACTGCCTATCTGTAAGGTGAATAACCAAAGCATCTCATACTGAGAAAGTATATTTTGATCCTATTGTTGGTTCTAAAATAAAACAAGCACATATTTTTTTATATACAAACCATTGGGCTAGAGTTCAGTTCTTGAGTGTGTGGCTTCATTTGCTGACTGAGTGTGTACAACAAATGCTTCACACTGTCCTCTGATACTGCCTTACTGCTCGACCAAGCTACCACTTTGGAGAGTAAGGTTATATCTAACTTTAGCCTCTGTCAACCCTCTGGGGACTGTGGACTCTGTACACCCTGAACCTTACTTGGGTACAGTATATACAGAGCCACTTTCCTACATTGGTGGATCAGCGGTGGGATACAAACTTGCATTTGTTGGACTACTTGGTTACCATCTGATCACACGACAGAACTCTTAAATTGCCTTTAGAATTCTGATTTTTAATTGGCATTTTTTACCAAATTACTAAAAGTCTTGCTAGGGCCTTGCTTAAGTCCATGTAGCATCTTAGAAAATAAAAAGTCACTATAGCCAAGGTTAGAGGGGTTAGAACTTTTTTTTTTTTAAATGTCTCAGGACAAGAACCCAGCTATTAGTGAAGATAATAATGACATACAGGAACTGGTTGAGGAGCTCGACCTCACCCCTTATCTTCATTTGTCTTTCAAAGAGATAAGGTCCTTATGCAAACTTAAAGATATACCAATGGGCCAGCATCCAACCAAACAAGGGCTCCAGGAGCTCCTGTCTGAGTATGCTAAAGCCCACCCCTCTGAGCATGGTGATGACCCAACAGAGGAGGAAAGGAATGAGGAGGATGGGGATGGTAACCCACCTCCATCACTTCCTAGGGAAGATAGGGTCCCTGCACCCTTAACTCCAAGAATAGACCTCTGGGGACCTAGGGGCCACCTAGGTGGTCCTGGTCCCAGAGAGGACACTGAGGATAGCCTCAGTGAGGAGGACAACTTGTTAGCAAGGTTGGCCAAAGACTGGACCTAGAGACCAGACTCCTGGCTCTAGAGAAGGAAAGACAGGAGATGGGTTTAGCACCCATCAATGGTGGCAGCAATACTAAAAATAAGGATAGGGAGGAAACTTCTGAACCTAAAATCCCCAAAGGGATTGTCCCTAAGTTTGAGGAAGGTGATGACATCACCAAATGGTTCACAGCCTTTGAGAGGGCTTGTGAAATAAGAAGAGTAAAGAAACCTCTGTGGGGGCACTCCTGTGGGAACTGTTCTCTGGTAACTGCAGAGACAGGCTTCTGACCCTCTCTGGGCCAGATGCAGGGTCCTATGACCTCATGAAGAGTACTCTGATTGAGGGATTTGGGCTCACTACTGAGGAGTATAGAATTAGATTCAGGGGGCTCACAAAACCCAGACCCAGTCCTGGATTGACTTCGTGGACTACTCAGTAAAGACACTGGATGGCTGGTTAGCTGGACATAATGTGCATGATTTTTCTGGACTTTACAATTTGTTTATGAAGGAACACATACTAAGTAATTGCACAAATGAAAAGTTGCATCAGCATTTGGTAGACCTAGGTCTAATTTCTCCCCAAGAATTGGGAAAGAAGGCAGACCACTGGGTCAAGACTAGGGTGACAAGGACAACCACTGTGGGTGACCAAAGAAGGTGGTCACCAAACCCCCCAGGGGAAAGGTGGTGAGAATCCCCAAGATAAAAAGTCTGAGTCTTCCAAAGGGCCCCAAAAACCTGTTCAGGGGGTGGGTCCCAAACTACTCCCTATGTGCCTCAACCCTATAGGGGAAGAACTTTGATCCCTTGAAGGCCTGGTGTAATAACTGTAAGAAGTTAGGACACCTCACTGTAGACAAAACTTGCCCCCACAACAAAGCCCCTAAGGCACCCAGTACAGCTACTCCTGGGGCAGCAAGTTTACAGATGGGATCAGAAGTGTACCCTGAGCAAATCTGGGAACACACTGAGGCAAGTCTGGTCTCCCTAGGGAAGTGGAATTTGCCACTGTAGCTGTGTGGCCACCCAACTTAAAGAAGTATTTGCAATACCCCTGGGTGAATGGAACTAGAGCAGAGGCTCTGAGGGATACAGGTGCCAGTGTCACTATGGTGAGAGACACACTGGTTTCCCCTGAGCAATACTTGATTGGGAAAACTTACCCAGTCACCAATGCTGACAGTGTCACCACTAGTCATCCCATGGCCATGGTGACATTAGGCTGGGGGGTTACTGGCCTGAAGCAGGTAGTGGTCTCTCCGGAGTTACCAGCTGCATGTCTGCTAGGAAATGATCTGGAAACCTCAGCCTGGGCAGAGGTGGAGCTAAAGGCCCATGCAGCCATGCTGGGCATCCCTGAATTGGTGTGTGTAAAAACAAGAGCACAGAGCAAAAGGCAGGGTGAAGAAATAGTGTTGGAGCCTGAAATGATGGCCCAGCCTACCAAGAGAAAAGGAGAGAAGACTGGCGGACCAGCTTCTACACAGTCACAAGAGCAGGACCCCTCTCCTCAGGGAGAGAACCTGGAAGCCCCAGAGGGAACTGAGCCCCTAGAGCTTGACCCTTACCAGGTTGAACTCTTGGGCCCAGGGGGACCCTCTAGGGAAGAGCTGTGCCAGGGACAGCAAGACTGTCCCACTCTTGAAAGCCTGAGGCAGCAAGCTGTTTCAGAAGCCAAGGGAGATGTCAGTGGTACCCACAGAGTCTATTGGGAAGAGGGATTACTGTACACTGAGGCAAAAGACCCCAACCCTGGAACCACCAGGAGAGTGGTAGTGCCCCAGAAGTACAGGGAGTTCCTCCTAACTTTGGCTCATGACATCCCCTAGCTGGACATCTGGGCCAAACCAAAACTTGGGAAAGGCTAGTTAGCCACTTTTACTGGCCCCAGATGCACCAAAAGGTGAAGGAGTTTGTCAGCTCCTGTGTTACCTGTCAAGCCAGTGGCAAGACAGGTGGCCATCCAAAGGCCCCCTGATACCACTACCTGTGGTGGCGGTTCCCTTTGAAAGGGTAGGTGTGGACATAGTGGGTCCACTGGAACCTCCCACAGCCTCAGGGAACAAATTCATACTGGTGGTAGTGGATCATGCCACTAGGTATCCTGAGGCTATTCCCCTTAGGACTACTACAGCTCCTGCAGTAGCCAAAGCCCTCATTGGTGTCTTCACCAGGGTAGGGTTTCCTAAGGAGGTGGTTTCAGACAGAGGTTCCAACTTCATGTCTGCTTACCTGACCCACATGTGGAAGGAGTGTGGGGTGCAGTACAAGTTTACTACACCCTACCATCCACAAACCAATGGCCTTGTTGAGAGGTTCAACAAGACATTGAAAGGCATGATCATGGGGCTCCCTGAAAAACTCAAAAGGAGATGGGATGTCCTACTACCATGCCTGCTTTTCGCTTACAGAGAAGTGCCACAGAAGGGGGTAGGTTTCTCACCCTTTGAACTTCTGTTTGGCCATCCTGTGAGGGGACCACTCTGTCTTGTAAAGGAGGGCTGGGAGAGACCTCTCCAAGAACCCAAACAAGATATAGTGGACTATGTGCTTGGCCTAAGGTCCAGAATGGCTGAGTACATGGAAAAGGCATCCAAGAACCTTGAGGCCAGCCAGGAGCTTCAGAAGCACTGGTATGACCAAAAAGCTGCACTGGTTGAATTCCAACCTGGGCAACAGGTATGGGTTTTGGAGCCAGTGGCACCAAGGGCCCTCCAGGACAGATGGAGTGGCCCTTACCCTATCCTAGAGAAAAGAGTGAGGTCACCTACCTGGTTGACCTGGGCACCAGCAGGACACCCAAAAGGGTTATCCATGTGAACCGCCTAAAACTCTACAATGACAGGGCTGACATCACCATGCTGATGGTGACAGATGAGGAACAGGAAGCTGAGAGTGAACCTCTCCCTGATCTCCTCTCCCACAGCCCAAAAGATGGGTCAGTAGATGGAGTTGTCTTTTCAGACACCCTCACTGCCCAACAGCAGACTGACTGCAAGCAAGTCTTGCAGCAGTATGCTGGGCTCTTTCCCTTGACCCCTGGTCTGACAAACTGGTGTACCCATGATGTGGACACTGGTGACAGTGCACCTGTCAGAAACAAGATCTATCGTCAGTCAGACCAAGTTAAGGAAAGCATCAGAGCTGAAGTCAGCAAGATGCTGGAGCTAGGGGTTATTGAGCCCTCTGAGAGCCCCTGGGCTAGCCCAGTGGTTCTGGTCCCCAAACCTCATCAAAAGGGTGAAAAGAGAGAGATGAGGTTTTGTGTGGACTATAGGGGTCTCAACTCTGTCACCAAGACAGATGCACACCCTATCCCAAGAGCTGATGAACTGATAGACAGATTGGGTGCAGCCAAATACCTGAGTACCTTTGACTTAACTGCAGGGTACTGGCAGATTGGCATGGCCCCAGGAGCCAAACAGAAAACAGCATTCTCCACACCTGATGGGCATTTTCAGTTCACTGTTATGCCCTTTGGTTTAAAGAATGCCCCTGCCACCTTCCAGAGGTTGGTGAATCAAGTCCTTGCTGGGTTGGAGTCCTTTAGTGCAGCTTATCTTGATGATATTGCTGTCTTCAGTTCCACCTGGCAGGATCACCTGGTCCACCTTGGGAAGGTTTTAAAGGCCCTGCAAACTGCAGGCCTAACTATCAAGGCATCCAAATGCCAGATAGGGCAGGGCACTGTGGTGTACTTGGGCCACCTGGTTGGTGGAGGCCAGGTACAACCCTTACAGCCCAAGATCCAGGCTATCCAGGACTGGGTAGCTCCAACAACTCAGACCCAAGTCAGGGCATTCCTTGGCTTGACTGGGTACTACAGGAGGTTTGTGAAGGGATATGGGTCCATTGTGACTCCCCTCACAGAACTCACCTCCAAGAAGATGCCAAAGAAAGTAAACTGGACAGTCTGTTGCCAAAAGGCTTTTGACACTCTGAAAGAAGCAATGTGCTCAGCACCAATTCTAAAAGCACCAGATTATGCCAAACAGTTCATTGTGCAGACTGATGCCTCTGAGCTAGGGATAGGAGCGGTCCTATCCCAGACCAATGATGAAGGCCAAGACCAACCTGTTGCTTTTATAAGCAGAAGGCTTCTCCCCAGGGAGCAGCGTTGGAGTGCCATTGAGAGGGAGGCCTTTGCTGTGGTCTGGTCCCTGAAGAAGCTGAGGCCCTACCTGTTTGGAACTCACTTCCTAGTTCAAACTGACCACAGACCTCTCAGGTGGCTAATGCAAATGAAAGGAGAAAACCCAAAACTGTTGAGGTGGTCCATCTCCCTACAGGGAATGGACTTTGAAGTGGAACACAGACCTGGCACTGCCCATGCCAATGCAGATGGCCTTTCCAGGTTCTTCCACTTAGACAATGAAGACTCCATAGGGCAAGGTTAGTCTCATCATCTTTCGTTTGGGGGGGAGTTGTGTGAGAAAGTGCCATCTTTCTTACATGGTATGCCCCCACTTTTGCTGAATGGCTGATGTACTTTGACTGAGTGTGCCCTGGGCTCCTGCCAACCAGGTACCCAGGGCCTGTGTTCCTTCCCTAAAATTGCATTGATACCTACACCCAATTGACATCCCTGGCCACAGGTCAGCCCCTGGTAAATGGTACCATGGGTACCCAGGGCACTGTGACCAGGGAAGGCCCCTAAGGGCTGCAGCACTTGTTGTGCCACCCTTAGGGACCCTGCACCTTTACACACACACACTGCCTTTGCAGGCTGCGTGTCTTGGTGCAGAACAAAAGTGAAGAGTCGACATGGCTCACATCCCTGTGTGCCATGCCTACAAGCCACTGCCCTGGCCTAGGTCAGCCACCCCTCTAGCTGGGTGCACTATGCCAGTGGTGAGGGCATAGAGGCATGAGCCCTGTGCCCCTACAGTGCCCAAGTCCATTCTTGGGCATTGTAAGTGCAGTGCTGCCATTAAGAGTATATGGTGCTGGGAGTCTGTCATTACGAACTCCACAGCACCATAATGGCCCCACTGAAGACTAAGAAGTTTGGTATCAAACTTCTCAGCACATTAAACCCCACTGATGCCAGTGTGGGATTTAATGTAAAACGCACTCCAGAGGGCATCTTAGAGATGCCCCCTGAAACCAACCCGACCTCCAGTGTCCGGACTGAGTGGCTGCCCAGGCTGCCACCACCAGACATGTTTCTGGACCCCTGGGTCGAGAGCCTCTGCTCTCAGGGGCCTGAAACAATGCACATCCTGGGACGAGGTGCCAAAGCCTCCTCCCCCAGGATGGGCAGGGGGAGCTTCAAAGGCCTGCCGCCTTTGGAGTTTCCCCAGACCATTTGCTGCTTCCAGCAAACTGGTCCCCACTGGTTCTACCCCCACTCCTGGCGGGAGAACCGGCGGGAAAACCAGAGGCAGGAAATGGGTTGTGCCCACCTCTACCAACTCCACCCCTAAGGTGGGGGAGGCGAGGTGAAGCACAAACTCGAGTCCCCGCCATCTTGAGGATGGGGGGACCTGGCCAACCAGGGACAGGCTCCTGCCCCCCTCCCACTGGAGAGGAACAGAATAGGGGGTGTACCCACCCCAGGGAAGGGACCCATTGGTCCCTGCCCTTACCTACCTGTAACCACCCCTAAATTTAGTATTTAGGGGCTCCCTGAACCTTCCTTCGGGAGTTCCCAAATCCGAAAACAAGAAGAGAAGACGAAGCAAGAAGACCAGCCGTGCAGCTGCTAAAAAGGAGGCGACAATAACTGACTTGGCCCCAGCCCTACCGGCCTGTCGACCTCTGAAACTGCTCCTGCGGAATCCCGGCCTCAGCAACCTCACAAACCCCGGAGGACCCGACTTCTGTGCTACAGCCTTCGACCCAGGGACTCCCACGAGCAGTGGTACTGCTCAAAAGAAACCTACCAAAGACCCGGCCCTGGCACGGAGCCGCGAAACCTGCACACTCTGCGCCCGCCGAGTCCAGCCTGGGCCTGAGTGACCAAAGACCTCGAGGACGTCCCCCCGGCGATTCTGACCTGGAATCCAGTGGCCAAGGACCCTCCTCGACGACCCAGACGACGCCTGCAGCCTCAGGACAAGGGACCCCTCCAACCGCGACCAGCAGGGGGTAAGATTTCCCGACCTCAAAGACACCCCTGCACCCGGCGCCCCACGGCCCCCTGTGCCCAACTCCTGGGTGTCTACCTATCCTCCAAGACCCCAACTTACCTCCTGAAGTGTTGGTCGTCCCTGAAGAATCACCGTCCCCGAGCCTGCAGCCTTTCTTCACCTTTCACGACCTCTATTGTTTAACATTGAGCGCCCGACGGCTCAAAAGCACCCTGCACCCAGCCGCCCGAGTGCCCCTGGAAGTGCAACCTCTATCCTAACCTACTTCCCTACTTGCCCTGAGCAAGTGACCAGGAGCCCAGCTCCCACAGTCGCGTGGCCTGCTTGCCAGCAGCCACCAACCCGGGGCCCCCGCCTGCCATAGGATAACATTGGGCCTTCTCACTCTGCACCCGGCCGCCCCTGTGCCGCTGAGGGTGTAAAAACTGTACTTACCTGATCCTGGGGGACCCTTGAGTCTATACCCAGAACCTTAACCCTGCCAGTCAAGTACTTACCCGAAATCCGATAACTCACTCTTCTTCCATAGGGTTCCATTGACTGGTTTTCTGCTAAATTTCTTCTAAGTGTGGAGTTCTGAAACTTTAGAATATTCACCAAAAATCAACCGAGTCACGAAAACGAAAATACTCACCTAGTATTAGAAGGGGCCTCAGTGCTGGACCCGAGTGCCCAACACTGGCCCTAAAAAGTAATCGCAGCGTTACTTACCGCTAACTCACTTTTCTTTCATAGGGATCCATTGACTGGTTTTCTGTGAAATTTCTTCTAAGTGTCGATTTCTGTATTTTACAAATATTCTTTAAAAATCGTACAAACTACAAAAACTTAATTACTTACCTGTTTTAAGTAAATGTCCCAGTGCTGAACCTAGGAGTCCAGCACTGGATTACAAAAGTAATGTAAACATACTTTGCTTGCACACTGTATTTCCTTTCATAGGATAACATTGGTAATTTTACCCAGAAAAGTTTCTAAGTGTCAGCTTTTGAAATATAGTAATATTCTTCAAAAATCACTACAATAACCAAAACGCTTTTTCTTACCTGTTTACAGGAAGTGTCCCAGGACTGAATCCAGGATCCAGTCCTGTGGTTAGAAAAGTGCTCTGCAAAGTAATCAATTGTAATTAAGCATAATTTTCCATTGAGCTCAATGTTGCATTGTATTTGACCCTGTGTGGCCTCTTGCACCAACTGTGATAACCACTATCAAAGAAGTCTACTGCCTATCTGTAAGGTGAATAACCAAAGCATCTCATACTGAGAAAGTATATTTTGATCCTATTGTTGGTTCTAAAATAAAACAAGCATATATTTTTTTATATACAAACCATTGGCCTAGAGTTCAGTTCTTGAGTGTGTGGCTTCATTTGCTGACTGAGTGTGTACAACAAATGCTTTACACTGTCCTCTGATACTGCCTTACTGCTCGACCAAGCTACCACTTTGGAGAGTAAGGTTATATCTAACTTTAGCCTCTGTCAACCCTCTGGGGACTGTGGACTCTGTACACCCTGAACCTTACTTGGGTACAGTATATACAGAGCCACTTTCCTACAGTGTCGCGCTGCTGCAAGGAGCAGTGTCAGTTCTAGTGCTAGATGCACATGTTCAGTGCCGCGCTGCTGCCAGGTGCAGTGTCAGTTCTAGTGCTAGATGCACATGTTCAGTGCAGTGCTGCTGTCAGGTACAGTGTCAGCTGTAGTGCTAGATGCACATGTTCAGTGGAGTGCTGCTCTTAGGTGCAGTGTCAGTTCTAAAGCTAGACGCACATATTCAGTGTTGCGCTGCTGCCAGGTGCTGTGTCAGTTCTAGTGCTAGATGCACATGTTCAGTGCCGTGCTGCTGTCAGGTGCAGTGTCAGTTCTAGTGCTAGATGCACATGTTCAGTGCCGCGCTGCTGCCAGGTGCAGTGTCAGTTCTAGTGCTAGGTGCACATGTTCTGTGCCGCGCTGCTGCCAGGTGCAGTGTCATTTCTAGTGCAAGGTTCACATGTTCTGTGCCGCGCTGCTGCCAGGTGCAGTGTCAGTTCTAGGGCTAGATGCACATGTTTGGTGCCCCGCTGCTGCCAGGTGCAATGTCATTTCTAGTGCAAGGTGCGCATGTTCAGTGCTGCGCTGCTGCCAGGTGCAGTGTCAGTTCTAGTGCTAGGAGCACAAGTTCAGTGCTGCGCTGCTGTCAGTTGCAGTGTCAGTTCTAGTGCTAGATGAACATGTTCAGTGCCACGCTGCTGCCAGGTGCTTTGTCAGTTCTAGTGCTAGGAGCACATGTTCAGTGCCGCGCTGCTGCCAGGTGCAGTGTCAGTACTAGTGCTAGATGCACATGTTCAGTGCAGCGCGGCTGTCAGGTGCAGTGTCAGTTCTAGTGTTAGATTCACATGTTCAGTGCAGTGCTGCTGTCAGGTGCAGTGTTAGTTCTAGTGCTAGATGCACATGTTCAGTGGAGTGCTGCTGTCAGGTGCAGTGTCAGTTCTAGTGCTAGATGCACATGTACAGTGGAGTGCTCTGTGCATTACAATGTCAGTTCTAGTGCTAGATGCACATGTTCAGTGCAGTGCTGCTGTCAGGTGCAGTGTCAGTTCTAGTGCTAGATGCACATGTTCCGCGCTGCTGCCAGGTGTAGTGTCAGTTCTAGTGCTAGATGCACATGTTCAGTGCCGAGCTGCTGCCAGGTGCAGTGTCAGTTCTAGTGCTAGATGCACATGTTCAGATGAGTGCTCAGTGCATTGCAGTGTCAGTTCTAGTGCTAGATGCACATGTTCAAATGAGTGCTCTGTGCATTACAGTGTCAGTTCTAGTGCTAGATGCACATGTTCAGTGGAGTGCTCTGTGCATTACAGTGTCAGTTCTAGTGCTAGATGCACATGTTCAGTGCAGTGCTGCTGTCAGGTGCAGTGTCAGTTCTAGAGCTAGACACACATGTTCAGTGCCACGCTGCTGTCAGGTGCAGTGTCAGTTCTAGTGCTAGATGCACATGTTCAGATGAGTGCTCAGTGCATTGCAGTGTCAGTTCTAGTGCTAGATGCACATGTTCAAATGAGTGCTCTGTGCATTACAGTGTCAGTTCTAGTGCTAGATGCACATGTTCAGTGGAGTGCTCTGTGCATTACAGTGTCAGTTCTAGTGCTAGATGCACATGTTCAGTGCAGTGCTGGTGTCAGGTGCAGTGTCAGTTCTAGTGCTAGATGCACATGTTCAGTGCAGTGCTGCTGTCAGGTGCAGTGTCAGTTGTAGTGCTAGATGCACATGTTCAGTGGAGTGCTGCTGTTAGGAGCAGTGTCAGTTCTAGAGCTAGTCGCACATTTTCAGTGCCATGCTGCTGCCAGGTGCAGTGTCAGTTCTAGTGCTAGATGCACATGTTTAGTGCAGCGCTGCTGCCAGGTGCAGTATCAGTTTTAGTGCTAGGTGCACATGTTCAGTGCCGCGCTGCTG
Source organism: Calotriton arnoldi (assembly GCA_963921515.1). NCBI lineage: Eukaryota > Metazoa > Chordata > Amphibia > Caudata > Salamandridae > Calotriton > Calotriton arnoldi. The sequence continues at coordinate 527,300 of CAWUFW010006672.1, forward strand.
CCAGGTACAGTGCCAGTTCTAGTGCTAGGTTCACATGTTCAGTGCTGCGCTGCTGCCATGTGCAGTGTCATTTCTAGTGCAAGGTTCACATGTTCTGTGCCGCGCTGCTGCCAGGTGCAGTGTCAGTTCTAGGGCTAGATGCACATGTTCGGTGCCGCGCTGCTGCCAGGTGCAATGTCATTTCTAGTGCAAGGTATGCATGTTCAGTGCCGCGCTGCTGCCAGGTGCAGTGTCAGTTCTAGTGCTAGGAGCACATGTTCAGTGCCGCGCTGCTGCCAGGTGCAGTGTCAGTTATAGTGCTAGATGTACATGTTTAGTGCAGCGCTGCTGCCAGGTGCAGTGTCAGTTTTAGTGCTAGGTGCACATGTTCAGTGCCGCGCTGCTGCCAGGTACAGTGCCAGTTCTAGTGCTAGGTTCACATGTTCAGTGCTGCGCTGCTGCCATGTGCAGTGTCATTTCTAGTGCAAGGTGCACATGTTCAGTGGAGCGCTGCTGACAGGTGCAGTGTGAGTTCTGGTGCTAGGAGCACATGTTCAGTGCAGAGCTGCTGCCAGGTGCAGTGTCAGTTTTAGTGCTAGGAGCACATGTTCAGTGCCGCGCTTCTGCCAGGTGCAGTGTCAGTTCTAGAGCTAGATGCACATGTTCAGTGCCGCACTGCTGCCAGGTTCAGTGTCAGTTCTAGTGTTAGATGCACATGTTCAGTGCCGCACTGCTGCCAGGTGCAGTCTGTCAGCTCTAGTGCTAGGTGCACATGTTCGGTGCCGCGCTGCTGCCATGTGCAGTGTCATTTCTAGGGCAAGGTTCACATGTTCTGTGCCGCGCTGCTGCCAGGTGCAGTGTCAGTTCTAGGGCTAGATGCACATGTTCGGTGCCGCGCTGCTGCCAGGTGCAATGTCATTTCTAGTGCAAGGTATGCATGTTCAGTGCCGCGCTGCTGCCAGGTGCAGTGTCAGTTCTAGTGCTAGGAGCACATGTTCAGTGCTGTGTTGCTGTCAGTTGCAGTGCCAGTTCTAGTGCTAGATGAACATGTTCAGTGCCGCGCTGCTGCCAGGTACTTTGTCAGTTCTAGTGCTAGGAGCACATGTTCAGTGCCGCGCTGCTGCCAGGTGCAGTGTCAGTACTAGTGCTAGATGCACATGTTCAGTGCAGCGCTGCTGTCAGGTGCAGTGTCAGTTCTAGTGTTAGATGCACATGTTCAGTGCAGTGCTGCTGTCAGGTGCAGTGTTAGTTCTAGTGCTAGATGCACATGTTCAGTGGAGTGCTGCTGTCAGGTGCAGTGTCAGTTCTAGTGCTAGATGCACATGTACAGTGGAGTGCTCTGTGCATTACAGTGTCAGTTCTAGTGCTAGATGCACATGTTCAGTGCAGTGCTGCTGTCAGGTGCAGTGTCAGTTCTAGTGCTAGATGCACATGTTCAGTGGAGTGCCGCTCTTAGGTGCAGTGTCAGTTCTAGTGCTAGATGCACATGTTCCGCGCTGCTGCCAGGTGTAGTGTCAGTTCTAGTGCTAGATGCACATGTTCAGTGCCGAGCTGCTGCCAGGTGCAGTGTCAGTTCTAGTGCTAGATGCACATGTTCAGATGAGTGCTCAGTGCATTACAGTGTCAGTTCTAGTGCTAGATGCACATGTTCAAATGAGTGCTCTGTGCATTACAGTGTCAGTTCTAGTGCTAGATGCACATGTTCAGTGGAGTGCTCTGTGAATTACAGTGTCAGTTCTAGTGCTAGATGCACATGTTCAGTGCAGTGCTGGTGTCAGGTGCAGTGTCAGTTCTAGTGCTAGATGCACATGTTCAGTGCAGTGCTGCTGTCAGGTGCAGTGTCAGTTGTAGTGCTAGATGCACATGTTCAGTGGAGTGCTGCTGTTAGGAGCAGTGTCAGTTCTAGAGCTAGTCGCACATTTTCAGTGCCATGCTGGTGCCAGGTGCAGTGTCAGTTCTAGTGCTAGATGCACATGTTCAGTGCAGTGCTGCTGTCAGGTGCAGTGTCAGTTCTAGTGCTAGATGCACATGTTCGGTGCCGCGCTGCTGCCAGGTGCACTGTCAGTTCTAGTGCTAGATGCACATGTTCGATGCCGCACTGCTGCCAGATGCAGTGTCAGTTCTAGTGCTAGGTGCACATGTTCGGTGCCGCGCTGGTGCCAGGTGCAGTGTCATTTCTAGTGCAAGGTGCACATGTTCGGTGCCGGGCTGCTGCCAGGTGCAGTGTCAGTCTAGTGCTAGATGCACATGTTCGGTGCCGCGCTGCTGCCAGTTGCAGTGTCAGTTCTAGTGCTAGGAGCACATGTTCAGTGCCGCGCTGCTGCCAGGTGCAGTGTCAGTTCTAGTGCTAGATGCACATGTGTAGTGCTGCGCTGCTGCCAGGTGCAGTGTCAGTTATAGTGCTAGGTGCACATGTTCAGTGCCGCGCTGCTGTCTGGTGCAGTGTCAGCCTCTAGTGATCGGAGCGCATGTTCAGTGTCGCGCTGCTGCAAGGAGCAGTGTCAGTTCTAGTGCTAGATGCACATGTTCAGTGTCGCGCTGCTGCCAGGTGCAGTGTCAGTTCTAGTGCTAGGAGCACATGTTCAGTGCTGCGCTGCTGTCAGTTGCAGTGCCAGTTCTAGTGCTAGATGAACATGTTCAGTGCCGAGCTGCTGCCAGGTACTTTGTCAGTTCTAGTGCTAGGAGCACATGTTCAGTGCCGCGCTGCTGCCAGGTGCAGTGTCAGTACTAGTGCTAGATGCACATGTTCAGTGCAGCGTTGCTGTCAGGTGCAGTGTCAGTTCTAGTGTTAGATGCACATGTTCAGTGCAGTGCTGCTGTCAGGTGCAGTGTTAGTTCTAGTGCTAGATGCACATGTTCAGTGGAGTGCTGCTGTCAGGTGCAGTGTCAGTTCTAGTGCTAGATGCACATGTACAGTGGAGTGCTCTGTGCATTACAGTGTCAGTTCTAGTGCTAGATGCACATGTTCAGTGCAGTGCTGCTGTCAGGTGCAGTGTCAGTTCTAGTGCTAGATGCACATGTTCAGTGGAGTGCTGCTCTTAGGTGCAGTGTCAGTTCTAGTGCTAGATGCACATGTTCCGCGCTGCTGCCAGGTGTAGTGTCAGTTCTAGTGCTAGATGCACATGTTCAGTGCCGAGCTGCTGCCAGGTGCAGTGTCAGTTCTAGTGCTAGATGCACATGTTCAGATGAGTGCTCAGTGCATTACAGTGTCAGTTCTAGTGCTAGATGCACATGTTCAAATGAGTGCTCTGTGCATTACAGTGTCAGTTCTAGTGCTAGATGCACATGTTCAGTGGAGTGCTCTGTGCATTACAGTGTCAGTTCTAGTGCTAGATGCACATGTTCAGTGCAGTGCTGGTCTCAGGTGCAGTGTCAGTTCTAGTGCTAGATGCACATGTTCAGTGCAGTGCTGCTGTCAGGTGCAGTGTCAGTTGTAGTGCTAGATGCACATGTTCAGTGGAGTGCTGCTGTTAGGAGCAGTGTCAGTTCTAGAGCTAGTCGCACATTTTCAGTGCCATGCTGCTGCCAGGTGCAGTGTCAGTTCTAGTGCTAGATGCACATGTTCAGTGCAGTGCTGCTGTCAGGTGCAGTGTCAGTTCTAGTGCTAGATGCACATGTTCGGTGCCGCGCTGCTGCCAGGTGCACTGTCAGTTCTAGTGCTAGATGCACATGTTCGATGCCGCACTGCTGCCAGATGCAGTGTCAGTTCTAGTGCTAGGTGCACATGTTCAGTGCCGCGCTGGTGCCAGGTGCAGTGTCATTTCTAGTGCAAGGTGCACATGTTCGGTGCCGGGCTGCTGCCAGGTGCAGTGTCAGTCTAGTGCTAGATGCACATGTTCGGTGCCGCGCTGCTGCCAGTTGCAGTGTCAGTTCTAGTGCTAGGAGCACATGTTCAGTGCCGCGCTGCTGCCAGGTGCAGTGTCAGTTCTAGTGCTAGATGCACATGTGTAGTGCTGCGCTGCTGCCAGGTGCAGTGTCAGTTTTAGTGCTAGGTGCACATGTTCAGTGCCGCGCTGCTGTCTGGTGCAGTGTCAGCCTCTAGTGATCGGAGCGCATGTTCAGTGTCGCGCTGCTGCAAGGAGCAGTGTCAGTTCTAGTGCTAGATGCACATGTTCAGTGCCGCGCTGCTGCCAGGTGCAGTGTCAGTTCTAGTGCTAGATGCACATGTTCAGTGCAGTGCTGCTGTCAGGTGCAGTGTCAGTTCTAGTGCTAGATGCACATGTTCAGTGCCGCGCTGCTGCCAGGTGCACTGTCAGTTCTAGTGCTAGATGCACATGTTCGATGCCGCACTGCTGCCAGATGCAGTGTCAGTTCTAGTGCTAGGTGCACATGTTCGGTGCCGCGCTGGTGCCAGGTGCAGTGTCATTTCTAGTGCAAGGTGCACATGTTCGGTGCCGGGCTGCTGCCAGGTGCAGTGTCAGTCTAGTGCTAGATGCACATGTTCGGTGCCGCGCTGCTGCCAGTTGCAGTGTCAGTTCTAGTGCTAGGAGCACATGTTCAGTGCCGCGCTGCTGCCAGGTGCAGTGTCAGTTCTAGTGCTAGATGCACATGTGTAGTGCTGCGCTGCTGCCAGGTGCAGTGTCAGTTTTAGTGCTAGGTGCACATGTTCAGTGCCGCGCTGCTGTCTGGTGCAGTGTCAGCCTCTAGTGATCGGAGCGCATGTTCAGTGTCGCGCTGCTGCAGGAGCAGTGTCAGTTCTAGTGCTAGATGCACATGTTCAGTGCCGCGCTGCTGCCAGGTGCAGTGTCAGTTCTAGTGCTAGATGCACATGTTCAGTGCAGTGCTGCTGTCAGGTACAGTGTCAGCTGTAGTGCTAGATGCACATGTTCAGTGGAGTGCTGCTCTTAGGTGCAGTGTCAGTTCTAAAGCTAGACGCACATATTCAGTGTTGCGCTGCTGCCAGGTGCTGTGTCAGTTCTAGTGCTAGATGCACATGTTCAGTGCAGTGCTGCTGTCAGGTGCAGTGTCAGTTCTAGTGCTAGATGCACATGTTCAGTGCCGCGCTGCTGCCAGGTGCAGTGTCAGTTCTAGTGCTAGGTGCACATGTTCTGTGCCGCGCTGCTGCCAGGTGCAGTGTCATTTCTAGTGCAAGGTTCACATGTTCTGTGCCGCGCTGCTGCCAGGTGCAGTGTCAGTTCTAGGGCTAGATGCACATGTTTGGTGCCCCGCTGCTGCCAGGTGCAATGTCATTTCTAGTGCAAGGTGCGCATGTTCAGTGCCGCGCTGCTGCCAGGTGCAGTGTCAGTTCTAGTGCTAGGAGCACAAGTTCAGTGCTGCGCTGCTGTCAGTTGCAGTGTCAGTTCTAGTGCTAGATGAACATGTTCAGTGCCACGCTGCTGCCAGGTGCTTTGTCAGTTCTAGTGCTAGGAGCACATGTTCAGTGCCGCGCTGCTGCCAGGTGCAGTGTCAGTACTAGTGCTAGATGCACATGTTCAGTGCAGCGCGGCTGTCAGGTGCAGTGTCAGTTCTAGTGTTAGATTCACATGTTCAGTGCAGTGCTGCTGTCAGGTGCAGTGTTAGTTCTAGTGCTAGATGCACATGTTCAGTGGAGTGCTGCTGTCAGGTGCAGTGTCAGTTCTAGTGCTAGATGCACATGTACAGTGGAGTGCTCTGTGCATTACAATGTCAGTTCTAGTGCTAGATGCACATGTTCAGTGCAGTGCTGCTGTCAGGTGCAGTGTCAGTTCTAGTGCTAGATGCACATGTTCCGCGCTGCTGCCAGGTGTAGTGTCAGTTCTAGTGCTAGATGCACATGTTCAGTGCCGAGCTGCTGCCAGGTGCAGTGTCAGTTCTAGTGCTAGATGCACATGTTCAGATGAGTGCTCAGTGCATTGCAGTGTCAGTTCTAGTGCTAGATGCACATGTTCAAATGAGTGCTCTGTGCATTACAGTGTCAGTTCTAGTGCTAGATGCACATGTTCAGTGGAGTGCTCTGTGCATTACAGTGTCAGTTCTAGTGCTAGATGCACATGTTCAGTGCAGTGCTGCTGTCAGGTGCAGTGTCAGTTCTAGAGCTAGACACACATGTTCAGTGCCACGCTGCTGTCAGGTGCAGTGTCAGTTCTAGTGCTAGATGCACATGTTCAGATGAGTGCTCAGTGCATTGCAGTGTCAGTTCTAGTGCTAGATGCACATGTTCAAATGAGTGCTCTGTGCATTACAGTGTCAGTTCTAGTGCTAGATGCACATGTTCAGTGGAGTGCTCTGTGCATTACAGTGTCAGTTCTAGTGCTAGATGCACATGTTCAGTGCAGTGCTGGTGTCAGGTGCAGTGTCAGTTCTAGTGCTAGATGCACATGTTCAGTGCAGTGCTGCTGTCAGGTGCAGTGTCAGTTGTAGTGCTAGATGCACATGTTCAGTGGAGTGCTGCTGTTAGGAGCAGTGTCAGTTCTAGAGCTAGTCGCACATTTTCAGTGCCATGCTGCTGCCAGGTGCAGTGTCAGTTCTAGTGCTAGATGCACATGTTCAGTGCAGTGCTGCTGTCAGGTGCAGTGTCAGTTCTAGTGCTAGATGCACATGTTCGGTGCCGCGCTGCTGCCAGGTGAACTGTCAGTTCTGGTGCTAGATGCACATGTTCGATGCCGCGCTGCTGCCAGATGCAGTGTCAGTTCTAGTGCTAGGTGCACATGTTCGGTGCCGCGCTGGTGCCAGGTTCAGTGTCAGTTCTAGTGTTAGATGCACATGTTCAGTGCCGCACTGCTGCCAGGTGCAGTCTGTCAGCTCTAGTGCTAGGTGCACATGTTCGGTGCCGCGCTGCTGCCATGTGCAGTGTCATTTCTAGTGCAAGGTTCACATGTTCTGTGCCGCGCTGCTGCCAGGTGCAGTGTCAGTTCTAGGGCTAGATGCACATGTTCGGTGCTGCGCTGCTGCCAGGTGCAATGTCATTTCTAGTGCAAGGTATGCATGTTCAGTGCCGCGCTGCTGCCAGGTGCAGTGTCAGTTCTAGTGCTAGGAGCACATGTTCAGTGCTGCGTTGCTGTCAGTTGCAGTGCCAGTTCTAGTGCTAGATGAACATGTTCAGTGCCGCGCTGCTGCCAGGTACTTTGTCAGTTCTAGTGCTAGGAGCACATGTTCAGTGCCGCGCTGCTGCCAGGTGCAGTGTCAGTACTAGTGCTAGATGCACATGTTCAGTGCAGCGCTGCTGTCAGGTGCAGTGTCAGTTCTAGTGTTAGATGCACATGTTCAGTGCAGTGCTGCTGTCAGGTGCAGTGTTAGTTCTAGTGCTAGATGCACATGTTCAGTGGAGTGCTGCTGTCAGGTGCAGTGTCAGTTCTAGTGCTAGATGCACATGTACAGTGGAGTGCTCTGTGCATTACAGTGTCAGTTCTAGTGCTAGATGCACATGTTCAGTGCAGTGCTGCTGTCAGGTGCAGTGTCAGTTCTAGTGCTAGATGCACATGTTCAGTGGAGTGCTGCTCTTAGGTGCAGTGTCAGTTCTAGTGCTAGATGCACATGTTCCGCGCTGCTGCCAGGTGTAGTGTCAGTTCTAGTGCTAGATGCACATGTTCAGTGCCGAGCTGCTGCCAGGTGCAGTGTCAGTTCTAGTGCTAGATGCACATGTTCAGATGAGTGCTCAGTGCATTACAGTGTCAGTTCTAGTGCTAGATGCACATGTTCAAATGAGTGCTCTGTGCATTACAGTGTCAGTTCTAGTGCTAGATGCACATGTTCAGTGGAGTGCTCTGTGCATTACAGTGTCAGTTCTAGTGCTAGATGCACATGTTCAGTGCAGTGCTGGTGTCAGGTGCAGTGTCAGTTCTAGTGCTAGATGCACATGTTCAGTGCAGTGCTGCTGTCAGGTGCAGTGTCAGTTGTAGTGCTAGATGCACATGTTCAGTGGAGTGCTGCTGTTAGGAGCAGTGTCAGTTCTAGAGCTAGTCGCACATTTTCAGTGCCATGCTGCTGCCAGGTGCAGTGTCAGTTCTAGTGCTAGATGCACATGTTCAGTGCAGTGCTGCTGTCAGGTGCAGTGTCAGTTCTAGTGCTAGATGCACATGTTCGGTGCCGCGCTGCTGCCAGGTGCACTGTCAGTTCTAGTGCTAGATGCACATGTTCGATGCCGCACTGCTGCCAGATGCAGTGTCAGTTCTAGTGCTAGGTGCACATGTTCGGTGCCGCGCTGGTGCCAGGTGCAGTGTCATTTCTAGTGCAAGGTGCACATGTTCGGTGCCGGGCTGCTGCCAGGTGCAGTGTCAGTCTAGTGCTAGATGCACATGTTCGGTGCCGCGGTGCTGCCAGTTGCAGTGTCAGTTCTAGTGCTAGGAGCACATGTTCAGTGCCGCGCTGCTGCCAGGTGCAGTGTCAGTTCTAGTGCTAGATGCACATGTGTAGTGCTGCGCTGCTGCCAGGTGCAGTGTCAGTTTTAGTGCTAGGTGCACATGTTCAGTGCCGCGCTGCTGTCTGGTGCAGTGTCAGCCTCTAGTGATCGGAGCGCATGTTCAGTGTCGCGCTGCTGCAAGGAGCAGTGTCAGTTCTAGTGCTAGATGCACATGTTCAGTGTCGCGCTGCTGCCAGGTGCAGTGTCAGTTCTAGTGCTAGGAGCACATGTTCAGTGCTGCGCTGCTGTCAGTTGCAGTGCCAGTTCTAGTGCTAGATGAACATGTTCAGTGCCGCGCTGCTGCCAGGTACTTTGTCAGTTCTAGTGCTAGGAGCACATGTTCAGTGCCGCGCTGCTGCCAGGTGCAGTGTCAGTACTAGTGCTAGATGCACATGTTCAGTGCAGCGTTGCTGTCAGGTGCAGTGTCAGTTCTAGTGTTAGATGCACATGTTCAGTGCAGTGCTGCTGTCAGGTGCAGTGTTAGTTCTAGTGCTAGATGCACATGTTCAGTGGAGTGCTGCTGTCAGGTGCAGTGTCAGTTCTAGTGCTAGATGCACATGTACAGTGGAGTGCTCTGTGCATTACAGTGTCAGTTCTAGTGCTAGATGCACATGTTCAGTGCAGTGCTGCTGTCAGGTGCAGTGTCAGTTCTAGTGCTAGATGCACATGTTCAGTGGAGTGCTGCTCTTAGGTGCAGTGTCAGTTCTAGTGCTAGATGCACATGTTCCGCGCTGCTGCCAGGTGTAGTGTCAGTTCTAGTGCTAGATGCACATGTTCAGTGCCGAGCTGCTGCCAGGTGCAGTGTCAGTTCTAGTGCTAGATGCACATGTTCAGATGAGTGCTCAGTGCATTACAGTGTCAGTTCTAGTGCTAGATGCACATGTTCAAATGAGTGCTCTGTGCATTACAGTGTCAGTTCTAGTGCTAGATGCACATGTTCAGTGGAGTGCTCTGTGCATTACAGTGTCAGTTCTAGTGCTAGATGCACATGTTCAGTGCAGTGCTGGTGTCAGGTGCAGTGTCAGTTCTAGTGCTAGATGCACATGTTCAGTGCAGTGCTGCTGTCAGGTGCAGTGTCAGTTGTAGTGCTAGATGCACATGTTCAGTGGAGTGCTGCTGTTAGGAGCAGTGTCAGTTCTAGAGCTAGTCGCACATTTTCAGTGCCATGCTGCTGCCAGGTGCAGTGTCAGTTCTAGTGCTAGATGCACATGTTCAGTGCAGTGCTGCTGTCAGGTGCAGTGTCAGTTCTAGTGCTAGATGCACATGTTCGGTGCCGCGCTGCTGCCAGGTGCACTGTCAGTTCTAGTGCTAGATGCACATGTTCGATGCCGCACTGCTGCCAGATGCAGTGTCAGTTCTAGTGCTAGGTGCACATGTTCGGTGCCGCGCTGGTGCCAGGTGCAGTGTCATTTCTAGTGCAAGGTGCACATGTTCGGTGCCGGGCTGCTGCCAGGTGCAGTGTCAGTCTAGTGCTAGATGCACATGTTCGGTGCCGCGCTGCTGCCAGTTGCAGTGTCAGTTCTAGTGCTAGGAGCACATGTTCAGTGCCGCGCTGCTGCCAGGTGCAGTGTCAGTTCTAGTGCTAGATGCACATGTGTAGTGCTGCGCTGCTGCCAGGTGCAGTGTCAGTTTTAGTGCTAGGTGCACATGTTCAGTGCCGCGCTGCTGTCTGGTGCAGTGTCAGCCTCTAGTGATCGGAGCGCATGTTCAGTGTCGCGCTGCTGCAAGGAGCAGTGTCAGTTCTAGTGCTAGATGCACATGTTCAGTGCCGCGCTGCTGCCAGGTGCAGTGTCAGTTCTAGTGCTAGATGCACATGTTCAGTGCAGTGCTGCTGTCAGGTACAGTGTCAGCTGTAGTGCTAGATGCACATGTTCAGTGGAGTGCTGCTCTTAGGTGCAGTGTCAGTTCTAAAGCTAGACGCACATATTCAGTGTTGCGCTGCTGCCAGGTGCTGTGTCAGTTCTAGTGCTAGATGCACATGTTCAGTGCAGTGCTGCTGTCAGGTGCAGTGTCAGTTCTGAGTGCTAGATGCACATGTTCAGTGCCGCGCTGCTGCCAGGTGCAGTGTCAGTTCTAGTGCTAGGTGCACATGTTCTGTGCCGCGCTGCTGCCAGGTGCAGTGTCATTTCTAGTGCAAGGTTCACATGTTCTGTGCCGCGCTGCTGCCAGGTGCAGTGTCAGTTCTAGGGCTAGATGCACATGTTTGGTGCCCCGCTGCTGCCAGGTGCAATGTCATTTCTAGTGCAAGGTGCGCATGTTCAGTGCCGCGCTGCTGCCAGGTGCAGTGTCAGTTCTAGTGCTAGGAGCACAAGTTCAGTGCTGCGCTGCTGTCAGTTGCAGTGTCAGTTCTAGTGCTAGATGAACATGTTCAGTGCCACGCTGCTGCCAGGTGCTTTGTCAGTTCTAGTGCTAGGAGCACATGTTCAGTGCCGCGCTGCTGCCAGGTGCAGTGTCAGTACTAGTGCTAGATGCACATGTTCAGTGCAGCGCGGCTGTCAGGTGCAGTGTCAGTTCTAGTGTTAGATTCACATGTTCAGTGCAGTGCTGCTGTCAGGTGCAGTGTTAGTTCTAGTGCTAGATGCACATGTTCAGTGGAGTGCTGCTGTCAGGTGCAGTGTCAGTTCTAGTGCTAGATGCACATGTACAGTGGAGTGCTCTGTGCATTACAATGTCAGTTCTAGTGCTAGATGCACATGTTCAGTGCAGTGCTGCTGTCAGGTGCAGTGTCAGTTCTAGTGCTAGATGCACATGTTCCGCGCTGCTGCCAGGTGTAGTGTCAGTTCTAGTGCTAGATGCACATGTTCAGTGCCGAGCTGCTGCCAGGTGCAGTGTCAGTTCTAGTGCTAGATGCACATGTTCAGATGAGTGCTCAGTGCATTGCAGTGTCAGTTCTAGTGCTAGATGCACATGTTCAAATGAGTGCTCTGTGCATTACAGTGTCAGTTCTAGTGCTAGATGCACATGTTCAGTGGAGTGCTCTGTGCATTACAGTGTCAGTTCTAGTGCTAGATGCACATGTTCAGTGCAGTGCTGCTGTCAGGTGCAGTGTCAGTTCTGAGAGCTAGACACACATGTTCAGTGCCACGCTGCTGTCAGGTGCAGTGTCAGTTCTAGTGCTAGATGCACATGTTCAGATGAGTGCTCAGTGCATTGCAGTGTCAGTTCTAGTGCTAGATGCACATGTTCAAATGAGTGCTCTGTGCATTACAGTGTCAGTTCTAGTGCTAGATGCACATGTTCAGTGGAGTGCTCTGTGCATTACAGTGTCAGTTCTAGTGCTAGATGCACATGTTCAGTGCAGTGCTGGTGTCAGGTGCAGTGTCAGTTCTGAGTGCTAGATGCACATGTTCAGTGCAGTGCTGCTGTCAGGTGCAGTGTCAGTTGTAGTGCTAGATGCACATGTTCAGGTGGAGTGCTGCTGTTAGGAGCAGTGTCAGTTCTAGAGCTAGTCGCACATTTTCAGTGCCATGCTGCTGCCAGGTGCAGTGTCAGTTCTAGTGCTAGATGCACATGTTCAGTGCAGTGCTGCTGTCAGGTGCAGTGTCAGTTCTAGTGCTAGATGCACATGTTCGGTGCCGCGCTGCTGCCAGGTGCACTGTCAGTTCTAGTGCTAGATGCACATGTTCGATGCCGCGCTGCTGCCAGATGCAGTGTCAGTTCTAGTGCTAGGTGCACATGTTCGGTGCCGCGCTGGTGCCAGGTGCAGTGTCATTTCTAGTGCAAGGTGCACATGTTCGGTGCCGGGCTGCTGCCAGGTGCAGTGTCAGTCTAGTGCTAGATGCACATGTTCAGTGCCGCGCTGCTGCCAGTTGCAGTGTCAGTTCTAGTGCTAGGAGCACATGTTCAGTGCCGCGCTGCTGCCAGGTGCAGTGTCAGTTCTAGTGCTAGATGCACATGTGTAGTGCTGCGCTGCTGCCAGGTGCAGTGTCAGTTTTAGTGCTAGGTGCACATGTTCAGTGCCGCGCTGCTGTCTGGTGCAGTGTCAGCCTCTAGTGATCGGAGCGCATGTTCAGTGTCGCGCTGCTGCAAGGAGCAGTGTCAGTTCTAGTGCTAGATGCACATGTTCAGTGCCGCGCTGCTGCCAGGTGCAGTGTCAGTTCTAGTGCCAGATGCACATGTTCAGTGCAGTGCTGCTGTCAGGTACAGTGTCAGCTGTAGTGCTAGATGCACATGTTCAGTGGAGTGCTGCTCTTAGGTGCAGTGTCAGTTCTAAAGCTAGACGCACATATTCAGTGTTGCGCTGCTGCCAGGTGCTGTGTCAGTTCTAGTGCTAGATGCACATGTTCAGTGCAGTGCTGCTGTCAGGTGCAGTGTCAGTTCTAGTGCTAGATGCACATGTTCAGTGCCGCGCTGCTGCCAGGTGCAGTGTCAGTTCTAGTGCTAGGTGCACATGTTCTGTGCCGCGCTGCTGCCAGGTGCAGTGTCATTTCTAGTGCAAGGTTCACATGTTCTGTGCCGCGCTGCTGCCAGGTGCAGTGTCAGTTCTAGGGCTAGATGCACATGTTTGGTGCCGCGCTGCTGCCAGGTGCAATGTCATTTCTAGTGCAAGGTGCGCATGTTCAGTGCCGCGCTGCTGCCAGGTGCAGTGTCAGTTCTAGTGCTGGGAGCACAAGTTCAGTGCTGCGCTGCTGTCAGTTGCAGTGTCAGTTCTAGTGCTAGATGAACATGTTCAGTGCCACGCTGCTGCCAGGTGCTTTGTCAGTTCTAGTGCTAGGAGCACATGTTCAGTGCTGCGCTGCTGCCAGGTGCAGTGTCAGTACTAGTGCTAGATGCACATGTTCAGTGCAGCGCGGCTGTCAGGTGCAGTGTCAGTTCTAGTGTTAGATTCACATGTTCAGTGCAGTGCTGCTGTCAGGTGCAGTGTTAGTTCTAGTGCTAGATGCACATGTTCAGTGGAGTGCTGCTGTCAGGTGCAGTGTCAGTTCTAGTGCTAGATGCACATGTACAGTGGAGTGCTCTGTGCATTACTGTTAGACCTGTCAGCCCTAGGGTGGTCTTGCCCTGTTTTTTTTCCCTTTTGCGCCTCATCTTTGCCACCATATTTTTACTGGACCTAGGTCTCCGGGCGCCTTACCACTGCTGGTCAGTGCTGAGGTGCAGGTGCTCTCTCACTAAAGATGGCTGCCACAGGCCCCTGCTACTGCAGAAGGGCCTTCCACACATACACGCTAGTGGCCAGGGTCAGGCTGGGACATAGGGATACAGTATCCATCCGTCCCCGCCTCTGGGCCACATAGCTAGATAGGTGGAAGGTTCCAGAACCTTCCGGGCTGTGGGAGGAGTTACGTTTTGCCGCCTTTAGGAGGGTCACCTGACCTAGGGGTATAAGAGGCTTGGAGGGAAAACCTTTTAGTCAGTTAGGTTGAGGCACCCGCTGAACCTGGGAGAACCTGCGCCGGAGTATAGGCTTTAGGGCCTAGGGGAGACCTACACTACTGCTGCTGACAGGGCTAAGGCCCTGCTGAAGTAAGATAGCTGAGGAACGCCCACCACCCACTGACCTTGCCCAGTGTGAGGGGACCCAGGGAACCACCTTCAGCGTGCTGGGAGGAACATCAAGCACTCCCAGAACCACCAACTCACAACCCCCCTTTCATAAGAAGAAGAACTTTTCTGACAAGAAACGTTTGTCACGTACATTACCCCAAGCCACTTCTGACAAGAAGCTCCTCGCAGGAGCCTGAAACCAAGAGTAACAGGAACCCAAGCTGAATCGTCGAATGGGGATCACGAGGCGAACGCTGTGTCCTAAGCGCTAGACCTTCACCCCCTATCTACCCAGACCGACAGCTGGACTGTCCCCCAAGAACCCTTCCCACACAGCCCTGTGAATAAGGCTGTCACGCGCTCCGCGCTGCAACTCCACGTGGGAGGACTTGACCCCCAGTCACTGACCTTGTGACTGGATCGCCGCCCGCCGCGTGAAGAGGTGCTGAGGTAAGGAGACCTCTCCCCTTTTATGAGTGTGGTGAGGTGCGCCGTCCACGCCCTCACCGAAGCCCCCAGAGATCACCGCTGGGTCCGAGACCCCTACCGCTGCAATCGCGGCAAAGAAAGACACCGCCGCAGCCCCGGAGGGCCGCGTGAGAAGAACTGAGGCCCACCGCGGCCTCCAGGCCCGCGGACGCCCGTTGCCGTGGGGCCGGGACGCCCGACCGCGTCATAGGTCGCGCCCGAAAAGGCCGCGACGTGATTGGCCACGCCGGAGCCAGCAGCAGAGGAGCCGGAGGCGGGAGGCGTTGCCCGGCAACCAGAGAAGGCCGCGACGCGATTGGACCCCACCCGGAGCCGAGAAGGAAGACGTCGGAGGGGCTCCACTGCCAACGGGAGCCCCCAGAAGAACTCCAGGGCCGCGCTGGGATTGGGCGGCGTCGAGAGCCCGCCCCCAGCACGTACGGAGGAGGAAGAACTCCGTGTGCACACGCGGGAAGCGGGGAGCCGTCTGGAAGGACTGCCGGCTCCGCTCCCGTTACCCTCACTCACCGCTGACTCCACGGGGGCCGGAGGAGTGCAACACCGGCCCCCAACGACCCGACAAGGAAGAGAGAGGCTCCACAGCCTCGGTGAAGCTTAGCAACGCCGGCCGGAGGGCCGTGGGACTCGCTCCGGGCCCCGCCCCGTCCATCAGAGGGCTGGCCCGGGAGGGAGTCCGTCGAGCAGCAGAACAACCAGCCACATCACCACAGGTGAGCCCGGGAGGCCCCTAGGGCTCTAAATCAAGCCCCTGGGGCCGGGGGCCTAATTTACAGGGGGATTAACGAGGGAAGAGCCCTCACTGACATTTTGTACCAGGCAAGGCACCTGTGGTGAGAAGGGGGCTAAGCCTAATTTAACCCTCACTTCCCCCTGAGAGACATAGGAATCCCCCATCCTAGGAAGCCCCAGGTTACTGGACATGTTGAGGGTTCCCTCTAGGATTTCATCCCGCATATGGTCCCGCATGCTGCAATGATTATCTAGGCCTGAAGTATGTGCCTTTGCAAGGGATTTTAATATGCCTGAAGTGTTTTGCATGTTCTAGGCCCTGTGTTATTAGTGCACCCGGTAATCGTTATTGGTGCTGTGTTTTTAGGAGCTGATTCCTGCGGCCTTTTAGTGGCCAGAACTGTTGAGGGTCTTTTAGAAGAATGTGCACCAGTTAAAGAAATGTAATGTATAATCTGCCTAATCTAATACAACCTCGATTGACATAAAAGAACTTGATTTTTAATTACACAAGCCTGGTGTGGTGTCCGGTTATTGCTTCGCATTTCTGAGTCAAAGTAAGAGTGTGCTGCACAACTGCCTTACACATTGCCTTCGCGTGCCTTCCCGCTTTGCGCCATGCTACCGTAACGGACTCGGTAACCCCGTTTCCAACAATTACAATGTCAGTTCTAGTGCTAGATGCACATGTTCAGTGCAGTGCTGCTGTCAGGTGCAGTGTCAGTTCTAGTGCTAGATGCACATGTTCAGTGGAGTGCTGCTGTTAGGTAGTGTCAGTTCTAGTGCTAGATGCACATGTTCCGCGCTGCTGCCAGGTGTAGTGTCAGTTCTAGTGCTAGATGCACATGTTCAGTGCCGAGCTGCTGCCAGGTGCAGTGTCAGTTCTAGTGCTAGATGCACATGTTCAGATGAGTGCTCAGTGCATTGCAGTGTCAGTTCTAGTGCTAGATGCACATGTTCAAATGAGTGCTCTGTGCATTACAGTGTCAGTTCTAGTGCGAGATGCACAAGTTCAGTGGAGTGCTCTGTGCATTACAGTGTCAGTTCTAGTGCTAGATGCACATGTTCAGTGCAGTGCTGCTGTCAGGTGCAGTGTCAGTTCTAGAGCTAGACACACATGTTCAGTGCCACGCTGCTGTCAGGTGCAGTGTCAGTTCTAGTGCTAGATGCACATGTTCAGATGAGTGCTCAGTGCATTGCAGTGTCAGTTCTAGTGCTAGATGCACATGTTCAAATGAGTGCTCTGTGCATTACAGTGTCAGTTCTAGTGCTAGATGCACATGTTCAGTGGAGTGCTCTGTGCATTACAGTGTCAGTTCTAGTGCTAGATGCACATGTTCAGTGCAGTGCTGGTGTCAGGTGCAGTGTCAGTTCTAGTGCTAGATGCACATGTTCAGTGCAGTGCTGCTGTCAGGTGCAGTGTCAGTTGTAGTGCTAGATGCACATGTTCAGTGGAGTGCTGCTGTTAGGAGCAGTGTCAGTTCTAGAGCTAGTCGCACATTTTCAGTGCCATGCTGCTGCCAGGTGCAGTGTCAGTTCTAGTGCTAGATGCACATGTTCAGTGCAGTGCTGCTGTCAGGTGCAGTGTCAGTTCTAGTGCTAGATGCACATGTTCGGTGCCGCGCTGCTGCCAGGTGCACTGTCAGTTCTAGTGCTAGATGCACATGTTCGATGCCGCGCTGCTGCCAGATGCAGTGTCAGTTCTAGTGCTAGGTGCACATGTTCGGTGCCGCGCTGGTGCCAGGTGCAGTGTCATTTCTAGTGCAAGGTGCACATGTTCGGTGCCGGGCTGCTGCCAGGTGCAGTGTCAGTCTAGTGCTAGATGCACATGTTCGGTGCCGCGCTGCTGCCAGTTGCAGTGTCAGTTCTAGTGCTAGGAGCACATGTTCAGTGCGCGCTGCTGCCAGGTGCAGTGTCAGTTCTAGTGCTAGATGCACATGTGTAGTGCTGCGCTGCTGCCAGGTGCAGTGTCAGTTTTAGTGCTAGGTGCACATGTTCAGTGCCGCGCTGCTGTCTGGTGCAGTGTCAGCCTCTAGTGATCGGAGCGCATGTTCAGTGTCGCGCTGCTGCAAGGAGCAGTGTCAGTTCTAGTGCTAGATGCACATGTTCAGTGCCGCGCTGCTGCCAGGTGCAGTGTCAGTTCTAGTGCTAGATGCACATGTTCAGTGCAGTGCTGCTGTCAGGTACAGTGTCAGCTGTAGTGCTAGATGCACATGATCAGTGGAGTGCTGCTCTTAGGTGCAGTGTCAGTTCTAAAGCTAGACGCACATATTCAGTGCCGCGCTGCTGCCAGGTGCTGTGTCAGTAGTGCTAGATGCACATGTTCAGTGCAGTGCTGCTGTCAGGTGCAGTGTCAGTTCTAGTGCTAGATGCACATGTTCAGTGCCGCGCTGATGCCAGGTGCAGTGTCAGTTCTAGTGCTAGGTGCACATGTTCTGTGCCGCGCTGCTGCCAGGTGCAGTGTCATTTCTAGTGCAAGGTTCACATGTTCTGTGCCGCGCTGCTGCCAGGTGCAGTGTCAGTTCTAGGGCTAGATGCACATGTTTGGTGCCGCACTGCTGCCAGGTGCAATGTCATTTCTAGTGTAAGGTGCGCATGTTCAGTGCCGCGCTGCTGCCAGGTGCAGTGTCAGTTCTAGTGCTAGGAGCACAAGTTCAGTGCTGCGCTGCTGTCAGTTGCAGTGTCAGTTCTAGTGCTAGATGAACATGTTCAGTGCCACGCTGCTGCCAGGTGCTTTGTCAGTTCTAGTGCTAGGAGCACATGTTCAGTGCCGCGCTGCTGCCAGGTGCAGTGTCAGTACTAGTGCTAGATGCACATGTTCAGTGCAGCGCGGCAGTCAGGTGCAGTGTCAGTTCTAGTGTTAGATTCACATGTTCAGTGCAGTGCTGCTGTCAGGTGCAGTGTTAGTTCTAGTGCTAGATGCACATGTTCAGTGGAGTGCTGCTGTCAGGTGCAGTGTCAGTTCTAGTGCTAGATGCACATGTACAGTGGAGTGCTCTGTGCATTACAATGTCAGTTCTAGTGCTAGATGCACATGTTCAGTGCAGTGCTGCTGTCAGGTGCAGTGTCAGTTCTAGTGCTAGATGCACATGTTCAGTGGAGTGCTGCTGTTAGGTAGTGTCAGTTCTAGTGCTAGATTCACATGTTCCGCGCTGCTGCCAGGTGTAGTGTCAGTTCTAGTGCTAGATGCACATGTTCAGTGCCGAGCTGCTGCCAGGTGCAGTGTCAGTTCTAGTGCTAGATGCACATGTTCAGATGAGTGCTCAGTGCATTGCAGTGTCAGTTCTAGTGCTAGATGCACATGTTCAAATGAGTGCTCTGTGCATTACAGTGTCAGTTCTAGTGCTAGATGCACATGTTCAGTGGAGTGCTCTGTGCATTACAGTGTCAGTTCTAGTGCTAGATGCACATGTTCAGTGCAGTGCTGCTGTCAGGTGCAGTGTCAGTTCTAGAGCTAGACGCACATGTTCAGTGCCACGCTGCTGTCAGGTGCAGTGTCAGTTCTAGTGCTAGATGCACATGTTCAGTGCAGTGCTGCTGTCAGGTGCAGTGTCAGTTCTAGTGCTAGATGCACATGTTCGGTGCTGCGCTGCTGTCGGTGCGCGCTGCTGCCAGTTGCAGTGTCAGTTCTAGTGCTAGGAGCACATCTTCAGTGCTGCGCTGCTGCCAGCTGCAGTGTCAGTTCTAGTGCTAGGATGCACATGTTCAGTGCCGCGCTGCTGCCAGGTGCAGTGTCAGTTCTAATGCTAGGAGCACATGTTCAGTGCCGCGCTGCTGCCAGGTGCAGTGTCAGTTCTAGTGCTAGATGCACATGTTTAGTGCAGCGCTGCTGCCAGGTGCAGTGTCAGTTTTAGTGCTAGGTGCACATGTTCAGTGCGCGCTGCTGCCAGGTACAGTGCCAGTTCTAGTGCTAGGTTCACATGTTCAGTGCTGCGCTGCTGCCAGGTGCAGTGTCATTTCTAGTGCAAGGTGCACATGTTCAGTGCAGCGCTGCTGACAGGTGCAGTGTGAGTTCTGGTGCTAGGAGCACATGTTCAGTGCAGAGCTGCTGCCAGGTGCAGTGTCAGTTTTAGTGCTAGGAGCACATGTTCAGTGCCGCGCTTCTGCCAGGTGCAGTGTCAGTTCTAGTGCTAGATGCACATGTTCAGTGCCGCACTGCTGCCAGGTTCAGTGTCAGTTCTAGTGCTAGATGCACATGTTCAGTGCCGCACTGCTGCCAGGTGCAGTCTGTCAGCTCTAGTGCTAGGAGCACATGTTCAGTGCAGAGCTGCTGCCAGGTGCAGTGTCAGTTCTAGTGCTAGGATCACATGTTCAGTGCCGCGCTTCTACCAGGAGCAGTGTCAGTTCTAGTGCTAGGAGCACATGTTCAGTGCCAAGCTGCTGCCAGGTGCAGTGTCAGTTCTAGTGCTAGATGCACATGTTCGGTGCCGAGCTGCTGCCAGGTGCAGTGTCAGTTCTGGTGCTAGATGCACATGTTCGGTGCCGCGCTCCTGCCAAGTGCAGTGTCAGTTCTAGTGCTAGATACACATATTCGGTGCCGCGCTGCTGCCAAGTGCAGTGTCATTTCTAGGGCAAGGTGCACATGTTCGGTGCCGCGCTGCTGCCAGTTGCAGTGTCATTTCTATTGCTAGGTGCACATGTTCGGTGCCGCGCTGCTGCCAGGTGCAGTGTCATTTCTAGTGCAAGGTGCACATGTGCGGTGCCGTGCTGCTGCCAGGTGCAGTGTCAGTTCTAGTGCTAGGAGCACATGTTCAGTGCCGCGCTGCTGCCAGGTGCAGTGTCAGTTCTAGTGCTAGGAGCACATGTTCAGTGCCGCGCTGCTGCCAGGTGCAGTATCAGTTCTCGTGCTAGGAGCACATATTCAGTGCTGCGCTGCTGTCAGCTGCAGTGTCAGTTCTAGTGGTAGAAGGACATGTTCAGTGTCGTGCTGCTGTCAGGTGCAGTGTCAGTTCTAGTGCTAGATGCACATGTTCAGTGCCGCGCTACTGCCAGGTGCTTTGTCAGTTCTAGTGCTAGGAGCACATGTTCAGTGCCGCGCTGCTGCCAGGTGCAGTGTCAGTTCTAGTGCTAGATGCACATGTTCAAAGCAGCGCTGCTGTCAGGTGCAGTGTCAGTTCTAGTGCTAGATGCACATGTTCAGTGGAGCGCTGCTGTCAGGTGCACTGTCAGTTCTAGTGCTAGATGCACGTGTTCAGTGCAGTGCTGCTGTCAGGTGCAGTGTCAGTTCTAGTGCTGAATGCACATATTCAGTGCAGTGCTGCTGTCAGGTGCAGTGTCAGTTCCAGTGCTAGATGCACATGTTCAGTGGAGAGCTCTGTGCATTACAGAGTCAGTTCTAGTGCTAGATGCACATGTTCAGTGGAGTGCTGCTGTTAGGTGCAGTGTCAGTTCTAGTGCTAGACGCACATGTTCAGTGCCGCACTGCTGCCAGGTGTAGTGTCACTTCTAGTGCTAGATGCACATGTTCAGTGCCGAGCTGCTGCCAGGTGCAGTGTCAGTTCTCGTGCTAGGAGCACATGTTTAGTGCCGCGCTGCTGCCAGGTGCAGTGTCAGTTCTAGTGCTAGATGCACATGTTCAGTGCCGCGCTGCTGCCAGGTGCAGTGTCAGTTCTAGTGCTAGCTGCACATGTTCGGTGCTGCGCTGCTGCCGGGTGCAGTGTCAGTTCTAGTGCTAGATGCACATGTTCGGTGCTGTGCTTCTGCCAGGTGCAGTGTCAGTTCTAGTGCTAGATGCACATGTTCGCTGCCGCGCTGCTGCCAGGTGCAGTGTCAGTTCCAGTGCTAGGTGCACATGTTCGGTGCCGCGCTGCTGCCAGGTGCAGTGTCAGTACTAGTGCTAGATGCACATGTTCAGTGCAGCGCGGCAGTCAGGTGCAGTGTCAGTTCTAGTGTTAGATTCACATGTTCAGTGCAGTGCTGCTGTCAGGTGCAGTGTTAGTTCTAGTGCTAGATGCACATGTACAGTGGAGTGCTCTGTGCATTACAATGTCAGTTCTAGTGCTAGATGCACATGTTCAGTGCAGTGCTGCTGTCAGGTGCAGTGTCAGTTCTAGTGCTAGATGCACATGTTCAGTGGAGTGCTGCTGTTAGGTAGTGTCAGTTCTAGTGCTAGATTCACATGTTCCGCGCTGCTGCCAGGTGTAGTGTCAGTTCTAGTGCTAGATGCACATGTTCAGTGCCGAGCTGCTGCCAGGTGCAGTGTCAGTTCTAGTGCTAGATGCACATGTTCAGATGAGTGCTCAGTGCATTGCAGTGTCAGTTCTAGTGCTAGATGCACATGTTCAAATGAGTGCTCTGTGCATTACAGTGTCAGTTCTAGTGCTAGATGCACATGTTCAGTGGAGTGCTCTGTGCATTACAGTGTCAGTTCTAGTGCTAGATGCACATGTTCAGTGCAGTGCTGCTGTCAGGTGCAGTGTCAGTTCTAGAGCTAGACGCACATGTTCAGTGCCACGCTGCTGTCAGGTGCAGTGTCAGTTCTAGTGCTAGATGCACATGTTCAGTGCAGTGCTGCTGTCAGGTGCAGTGTCAGTTCTAGTGCTAGATGCACATGTTCGGTGCTGCGCTGCTGTCGGTGCCGCGCTGCTGCCAGTTGCAGTGTCAGTTCTAGTGCTAGGAGCACATCTTCAGTGCTGCGCTGCTGCCAGCTGCAGTGTCAGTTCTAGTGCTAGGAGCACATGTTCAGTGCCGCGCTGCTGCCAGGTGCAGTGTCAGTTCTAATGCTAGGAGCACATGTTCAGTGCCGCGCTGCTGCCAGGTGCAGTGTCAGTTCTAGTGCTAGATGCACATGTTTAGTGCAGCGCTGCTGCCAGGTGCAGTGTCAGTTTTAGTGCTAGGTGCACATGTTCAGTGCCGCGCTGCTGCCAGGTACAGTGCCAGTTCTAGTGCTAGGTTCACATGTTCAGTGCTGCGCTGCTGCCAGGTGCAGTGTCATTTCTAGTGCAAGGTGCACATGTTCAGTGCAGCGCTGCTGACAGGTGCAGTGTGAGTTCTGGTGCTAGGAGCACATGTTCAGTGCAGAGCTGCTGCCAGGTGCAGTGTCAGTTTTAGTGCTAGGAGCACATGTTCAGTGCCGCGCTTCTGCCAGGTGCAGTGTCAGTTCTAGTGCTAGATGCACATGTTCAGTGCCGCACTGCTGCCAGGTTCAGTGTCAGTTCTAGTGCTAGATGCACATGTTCAGTGCTGCACTGCTGCCAGGTGCAGTCTGTCAGCTCTAGTGCTAGGAGCACATGTTCAGTGCAGAGCTGCTGCCAGGTGCAGTGTCAGTTCTAGTGCTAGGATCACATGTTCAGTGCCGCGCTTCTACCAGGAGCAGTGTCAGTTCTAGTGCTAGGAGCACATGTTCAGTGCCAAGCTGCTGCCAGGTGCAGTGTCAGTTCTAGTGCTAGATGCACATGTTCGGTGCCGAGCTGCTGCCAGGTGCAGTGTCAGTTCTGGTGCTAGATGCACATGTTCGGTGCCGCGCTCCTGCCAAGTGCAGTGTCAGTTCTAGTGCTAGATACACATATTCGGTGCCGCGCTGCTGCCAAGTGCAGTGTCATTTCTAGGGCAAGGTGCACATGTTCGGTGCCGCGCTGCTGCCAGTTGCAGTGTCATTTCTATTGCTAGGTGCACATGTTCGGTGCCGCGCTGCTGCCAGGTGCAGTGTCATTTCTAGTGCAAGGTGCACATGTGCGGTGCCGTGCTGCTGCCAGGTGCAGTGTCAGTTCTAGTGCTAGGAGCACATGTTCAGTGCCGCGCTGCTGCCAGGTGCAGTGTCAGTTCTAGTGCTAGGAGCACATGTTCAGTGCCGCGCTGCTGCCAGGTGCAGTGTCAGTTCTCGTGCTAGGAGCACATATTCAGTGCTGCGCTGCTGTCAGCTGCAGTGTCAGTTCTAGTGGTAGAAGGACATGTTCAGTGTCGTGCTGCTGTCAGGTGCAGTGTCAGTTCTAGTGCTAGATGCACATGTTCAGTGCCGCGCTACTGCCAGGTGCTTTGTCAGTTCTAGTGCTAGGAGCACATGTTCAGTGCCGCGCTGCTGCCAGGTGCAGTGTCAGTTCTAGTGCTAGATGCACATGTTCAAAGCAGCGCTGCTGTCAGGTGCAGTGTCAGTTCTAGTGCTAGATGCACATGTTCAGTGGAGCGCTGCTGTCAGGTGCACTGTCAGTTCTAGTGCTAGATGCACGTGTTCAGTGCAGTGCTGCTGTCAGGTGCAGTGTCAGTTCTAGTGCTGAATGCACATGTTCAGTGCAGTGCTGCTGTCAGGTGCAGTGTCAGTTCCAGTGCTAGATGCACATGTTCAGTGGAGAGCTCTGTGCATTACAGTGTCAGTTCTAGTGCTAGATGCACATGTTCAGTGGAGTGCTGCTGTTAGGTGCAGTGTCAGTTCTAGTGCTAGACGCACATGTTCAGTGCAGCACTGCTGCCAGGTGTAGTGTCACTTCTAGTGCTAGATGCACATGTTCAGTGCCGAGCTGCTGCCAGGTGCAGTGTCAGTTCTCGTGCTAGGAGCACATGTTTAGTGCCCGCTGCTGCCAGGTGCAGTGTCAGTTCTAGTGCTAGATGCACATGTTCAGTGCCGCGCTGCTGCCAGGTGCAGTGTCAGTTCTAGTGCTAGCTGCACATGTTCGGTGCTGCGCTGCTGCCGGGTGCAGTGTCAGTTCTAGTGCTAGATGCACATGTTCGGTGCTGTGCTTCTGCCAGGTGCAGTGTCAGTTCTAGTGCTAGATGCACATGTTCGCTGCCGCGCTGCTGCCAGGTGCAGTGTCAGTTCCAGTGCTAGGTGCACATGTTCGGTGCCGCGCTGCTGCCAGGTGCAGTGTCATTTCTAGTGCAAGGTTCACATGTTCGGTGCTGTGCTGCTGCCAGGTGCAGTGTCACTTCTAGGGCTAGATGCACATGTTCGCTGCCGCGCTGCTGCCAGGTGCAATGTCATTAATAGTGCATGGTGCACATGTTCGGTACCGCGGTGCTGCCAGGTGCAGTGTCAGTTCTAGTGCTAGGAGCACATGTTCAGTGCCACGCTGCTGCCAGGTGCAGTGTCAGGTCTAATGCTAGGTGCACATGTTCGGTGCTGCGCTGCTGCCAGGTGCAGTGTCATTTCTAGTGCAAGGTTCACATGTTCGGTGCCGTGCTGCTGCCAGTTGCAGTGTCAGTTCTAGGGCTAGATGCACATGTTCGGTGCCGCGCTGCTGCCAGGTGCAATGTCATTTCTAGTGCAAGGTGACCATGTTCGGTCCCGCACTGCTGCCAGGTGCAGTGTCAGTTCTAGTGCTAGGAGCACATATTCAGTGCTGCGCTGCTGTCAGCTGCAGTGTCAGTTCTAGTGGTAGATGGACATTTTCAGTGTCGCGCTGCCGCCAGGTGCAGTGTCAGTTCACGTGCTAGATGCACATGTTCAGTGCCGTGCTGCTGCTAGGTGCTTTGTCAGTTCTAGTGCTAGGAGCACATGTTCAGTGCCGCGCTGCTGCCAGGTGCAGTGTCAGTTCTAGTGCTAGATGCACATGTTCAGTGCAGCGCTGGTGTCAGGTGCAGTGTCAGTTCTAGTGCTAGATGCACATGTTCAGAGGAGCGCTGCTGTCAGGTGGAGTGTCAATTCTAGTGCTAGATGCACATGTTCAGTGCAGTGCTGCTATCAGGTGCAGTGTCAGTTCTAGTGCTAGATGCACATGTTCAGTGGAGTGCTGCTGTCAGGTGCAGTGTCAGTTCAAGTGCTAGATGCACATGTTCAGTGGAATGCTCTGTGCATTACAGTGTCAGTTCTAGTGCTAGATGCACATGTTCAGTGCAGTGCTGCTGTCAGGTGCCGTGTCAGTTCTAGTGCTAGATGCACATGTTCAGTGGAGTGCTGCTGTTAGGTGCAGTGTCAGTTCTAGTGCTAGACGCAAATGTTCAGTGCTGCGCTGCTGCCAGGTGTAGTGTCAGTTCTAGTGCTAGATGCACATGTTCAGTGCTGAGCTGCTGCCAGGTGCAGTGTCAGTTCTAGTGCTAGATGCACATGTCCATATGAGTGGTCTGTGCATTACAGTGTCAGTTCTAGTGCTAGAAGCACATGTTCAAATCAGTGCTCTGTGCATTACAGTGTCAGTTCTAGTGCTAGATGCACATGTTCAGTGCAGTGCTGCTGTCAGGTGCAGTGTCAGTTCTAGTGCTAGATGCACATGTTCAGTGCTGTGCTGCTGCCAGGTGCTTTGTCAGTTGTAGTGCTAGATGCACTTGTTCAGTGGAGTGCTGCTGTTAGGTGCAGTGTCAGTTCTAGAGCTAGATGCACATGTTCAGTGCCGCCCTGCGGCCAGGTGCAGTGTCAGTTCTAGTGCTTGATGCACATGTTCAGTGCAGTGCTGTTGTCAGGTGGAGTGTCAGTTCTAGTGCTAGATGCACATGTTCAGTGCAGTGCTGCTGTCAGGTGCAGTGTCAGTTCTAGTGCTAGATGCACATGTTCAGTGGAGTGCTGCTGTCAGGTGCAGTGTCAGTTCTAGTGCTAGATGCACATGTTCAGTGGAATGCTCTGTGCATTACAGTGTCAGTTCTAGTGCTAGATGCACATGTTCAGTGCAGTGCTGCTGTCAGGTGCAGTGTCAGTTCTAGTGCTAGATGCACATGTTCAGTGGAGTGCTGCTGTTAGGTGCAGTGTCAGGTCTAGTGCTAGATGCACATGTTCAGTGCAGTGCTGCTGTCAGGTGCAGTGTCAGTTCTAGTGCTAGATGCACATGTTCAGTGGAGTGCTGCTGTTAGGTGCAGTGTCAGTTCTAGAGCTAGATGCACATGTTCCGCGCTGCTGCCAGGTGTAGTGTCAGTTCTAGTGCTAGATGCACATGTTCAGTGCCGAGCTGCTGCCAGGTGCAGTGTCAGTTCTAGTGCCAGATGCACATGGTCAGATGAGTGCTCAGTGCATTACAGTGTCAGTTCTAGTGCTAGATGCACATGTTCAAATGAGTGCTCTGTGCATTACAGTGTCAGTTCTAGTGCTAGATGCACATGTTCAGTGGAGTGCTCTGTGCATTACAGTGTCAGTTCTAGTGCTAGATGCACATGTTCAGTGCAGTGCTGCTGTCAGGTGCAGTGTCAGTTCTAGTGCTATATGCACATGTTCAGTGCAGTGCTGCTGTCAGGTGCAGTGTCAGTTGTAGTGCTAGATGCACATGTTCAGTGGAGTGCTGCTGTTAGGTGCAGTGTTAGTTCTAGAGCTAGACGCACATGTTCAGTGCCACGCTGCTGCCAGGTGCAGTGTCAGTTCTAGTGCTAGATGCACATGTTCAGTGCAGTGCTGCTGTCAGGTGCAGTGTCAGTTCCGTGCTAGATGCACATGTTCGGTGCTGCGCTGCTGCCAGGTGCAGTGTCAGTTCTAGTGCTAGATGCACATGTTCGATGCCCGCTGCTGCCAGGTGCAGTGTCAGTTCTAGTGCTAGGTGCACATGTTCGGTGCCGCGCTCGTGCCAGCTGCAGTATCAGTTCTAGTGCTAGATGCACATGTTCAGTGCAGCGCTGCTGTCAGGTGCAGTGTCAGTTCTAGTGCTGGATGCATATGTTCAGTGGAGTGCTGCTGTCAGGTGCAGTGTCAGTTCCAGTGCTAGATGCACATGTTCAGTGGAGAGCTCTGTGCATTACAGTGTCAGTTCTAGTGCTAGATGCACATGTTCAGTGGAGTGCAGCTGTTAGGTGCAGTGTCAGTTCTAGTGCTAGACGCACATGTTCAGTGCCGCGCTGCTGCCAGGTGTAGTGTCACTTCTAGTGCTAGATGCACATGTTCAGTGCCGAGCTGCTGCCAGGTGCAGTGTCAGTTCTCGTGCTAGGAGCACATGTTTAGTGCCGCGCTGCTGCCAGGTGCAGTGTCAGTTCTAGTGCTAGATGCACATGTTCAGTGCCGCGCTGCTGGCAGGTGCAGTGTCAGTTCTAGTGCTGGATGCACATGTTCGGTGCTGCGCTGCTGCCAGGTGCAGTGTCAGTTCTAGTGCTAGATGCACATGTTCGGTGCCGCGCTGCTGCCAGGTGCAGTGTCAGTTCTAGTGCTAGGTGCACATGTTCGGTGCCGCGCTGCTGCCAGGTGCAGTGTCATTTCTAGTGCAAGGTTCACATGTTCGGTGCTGTGCTGCCGCCAGGTGCAGTGTCACTTCTAGGGCTAGATCCACATGTTCGGTGCCGCACTGCTGCCAGGTGCAATGTCATTAATAGTGCATGGTGCACATGTTCGGTGCCGCGGTGCTGCCAGGTGCAGTGTCAGTTCTAGTGCTAGGAGCACATGTTCAGTGCTGCACTGCTGTCAGCTGCAGTGTCAGTTCTAGTCGTAGATGGACATATTCAGTGTCGCGCTGCTGCCAGGTGCAGTGTCAGTTCTAGTGCTAGATGCAAATGTTGAGTGCAGCGCTGCTGCCAGGTGCTTTGTCATTCTAGTGCTAGGAGCACATGTTCAGTGCCGCGCTGCTGCCAGCTGCAGTATCAGTTCTAGTGCTAGATGCACATGTTCAGTGCAGCGCTGCTGTCAGGTGCAGTGTCAGTTCTAGTGCTAGATTCACATGTTCAGTAGAGGGCTGCTGTCAGGAGCAGTGTCAGTTCTAGTGCTAGATGCACATGTTCAGTGCAGTGGTGCTGTCAGGTGCAGTGTCAGTTTTAGTGCTAGATGCACATGTTCAGTGGCATGCTGCTGTCAAGTGCATTGTCAGTTCTAGTGCTAGATGCACATGTTCAGTGGAGTGCTCTGTGCATTACAGTGTCAGTTCTAGTGCTAGATGCACATGTTCCGTGCAGTGCTGCTGTCAGGTGCAGTGTCAGTTCTAGTGCTAGATGCACATGTTCAGTGGAGTGCTGCTGTTAGGTGCAGTGTCAGTTCTAGTGCTAGACGCACATGTTCAGTGCCGCGCTGCTGCCAGGTGTAGTGTCAGATCTAGTGCTAGATGCACATGTTCAGTGCCGAGCTGCTGCAAGGTGCAGTGTCCGTTCTAGTGCTAGATGCACATGTTCAAATGAGTGCTCTGTGCATTACAGTGTCAGTTCTAGTGCTAGATGCACATGTTCAGTGGAGTGCTCTGTGCATTACAGTGTCAGTTCTAGTGCTAGATGCACATGTTCAGTGCAGTGCTGCTGTCCGGTGCAGTGTCAGTTCTAGTGCTAGATGCACATGTTCAGTGCAGTGCTGCTGTCAGGTGCAGTGTCAGCTGTAGTGCTAGATGCACATGTTCAGTGGAGTGCTGCTGTTAGGTGCAGTGTCAGTTCTAGAGCTAGACGCACATGTTCAGTGCCGCGCTGCTGCCAGGTGCAGTGTCAGTTCTAGTGCTAGATGCACATGTTCAGTGCAGTGCTGCTGTCAGGTGCAGTGTCAGTTCTAGTGCTAGATGCACATGTTCAGTGCCGCGCTACTGCCAGGTGCTTTGTCAGTTCTAGTGCTAAGAGCACATGTTCAGTGCCGCGCTGCTGCCAGGTGCAGTGTCAGTTCTAGTGCTAGATGCACATTTTCAGTGCAGCGGTGCTGTCAGGTGCAGTGTCAGTTTAGTGCTAGATGCACATGTTCAGTGGAGCGCTGCTGTCAGGTGCAGTGTCAGTTCTAGTGCTAGATGCACATGTTCAGTGCAGTGCTGCTGTCAGGTGCAGTGTCAGTTCTAGTGCTAGATGCACATGTTCAGTGGAGTGCTGCTGTCAGGTGCAGTGTCAGTTCTAGTGCTAGATGAACATGTTCAGTGGAGTGCTCTGTGCATTACAGTGTCAGTTCTAGTGCTAGATACACATGTTCAGTGCAGTGCTGCTATCAGGTGCAGTGTCAGTTCTAGTGCTAGATGCACATATTCAGTGGAGTGCTGCTGTTAGGTGCAGTGTCAGTTCTAGTGCTAGACGCACATGTTCAGTGCCGCACTGCTGCCAGGTGTAGTGTCACTTCTAGTGTTAGATGCACATGTTCAGTGCCGAGCTGCTGCCAGGTGCAGTGTCAGTTCTCGTGTTAGGAGCACATGTTCAGTGCCGCGCTGCTGCCAGGTGCAGTGTCAGTTCTAGTGCTAGATGCACATGTTCGGTGCTGCGCTGCTGCCAGGTGCAGTGTCAGTTCTATTGCTAGATGCACATGTTCGGTGCTGCGCTGCTGCCAGGTGCAGTGTCAGTTCTAGTGCTAGATGCACATGTTCGGTGCCGCACTGCTGCCAGGTGCAGTGTCAGGTCTAGTGCTAGGTGCACATGTTCAGTGCCGCGCTGCTGCCAGGTGCAGTGTCATTTCTAGTGCAAGGTTCACATGTTCGGTGCCGTGCTGCTGCCAGGTGCAGTGTCAGTTCTAGGGCTAGATGCACATGTTCGGTGCCGCGCTGCTGCCAAGTGCAATGTCATTTCTAGTGCAAGGTGCACATGTTCGGTGCCGCACTGCTGCCAGGTGCAGTGTCAGTTCTAGTGCTAAGAGCACATATTCAGTGCTGCGTTGCTCTCAGCTGCAGTGTCAGTTCTAGTGGTAGATGGACATGTTCAGTGTTGCGCTGCCGCCAGCTGCAGTGTCAGTTCTCGAGCTAGATGCACATGTTCAGTGCCGTGCTGCTGCCAGGTGCTTTGTCAGTTCTAGTGCTAGGAGCACATGTTCGGTGCCGCGCTGCTGCCAGGTGCAGTGTCAGTTCTAGTGCTAGATGCACATGTTCAGTGCAGCGCTGCTGTCAGGTGCAGTGTCAGTTCTAGTGCTAGATGCACATGTTCAGTGGAGCGCTGCTGTCAGGTGGAGTGTCAGTTCTAGTGCTAGATGCACATGTTCAGTGCAGTGCTGCTATCAGGTGCAGTGTCAGATCTAGTGCTAGATGCACATGTTCAGTGGAGTGCTGCTGTCAGGTGCAGTGTCAGTTCTAGTGCTAGATGCACATGTTCAGTGGAATGCTCTGTGCATTACAGTGTCAGTTCTAGTGCTAGATGCACATGTTCAGTGCAGTGCTGCTGTCAGGTGCAGTGTCAGTTCTAGTGCTAGATGCACATGTTCAGTGGAGTGCTGCTGTTAGGTGCAGTGTCAGTTCTAGTGCTAGACGCAAATGTTCAGTGCTGCACTGCTGCCAGGTGTAGTGTCAGTTCTAGTGCTAGATGCACATGTTCAGTGCTGAGCTGCTGCCAGGGGCAGTGTCAGTTCTAGTGCTAGATGCACATGTCTATATGAGTGCTCTGTGCATTACAGTGTCAGTTCTAGTGCTAGATGCACATGTTCAAATCAGTGCTCTGTGCATTACAGTGTCAGTTCTAGTGCTAGATGCACATGTTCAGTGCAGTGCTGCTGTCAGGTGCAGTGTCAGTTCTAGTGCTAGATGCACATGTTCAGTGCAGTGCTGCTGTCAGGTGCAGTGTCAGTTGTAGTGCTAGATGCACATGTTCAGTGGAGTGCTGCTGTTAGGTGCAGTGTCAGTTCTAGAGCTAGACGCACATGTTCAGTGCCGCGCTGCGCTGCGGCCAGGTGCAGTGTCAGTTCTAGTGCTAGATGCACATGTTCAGTGCAGTGCTGCTGTCAGGTGGAGTGTCAGTTCTAGTGCTAGATGCACATGTTCAGTGCAGTGCTGCTGTCAGGTGCAGTGTCAGTTCTAGTGCTAGATGCACATGTTCAGTGGAGTGCTGCTGTCACGTGCAGTGTCAGTTCTAGTGCTAGATGCACATGTTCAGTGGAATGCTCTGTGCATTACAGTGTCAGTTCTAGTGCTAGATGCACATGTTCAGTGCAGTGCTGCTGTCAGGTGCAGTGTCAGTTCTAGTGCTAGATGCACATGTTCAGTGGAGTGCTGCTGTTAGGTGCAGTGTCAGTTCTAGTGCTAGACGCAAAGGTTTAGTGCCGCGCTGCTGCCAGGTGTAGTGTCAGTTCTAGTGCTAGATGCACATGTTCAGTGCTGAGCTGCTGCAAGGTGCAGTGTCAGTTCTAGTGCTAGATGCACATGTCCATATGAGTGCTCTGTGCATTACAGTGTCAGTTCTAGTGCTAGATGCACATGTTCAAATGAGTGCTCTCTGCATTACAGTGTCAGTTCCAGTGCTAGATGCACATGTTCAGTGCAGTGCTGCTGTCAGGTGCAGTGTCAGTTCTAGTGCTAGATGCACATGTTCAGTGCATTGCTGTGTCAGGTGCAGTGTCAGTTCTAGTGCTAGATGCACATGTTCAGTGCAGTGCTGCTGTCAGGTGCAGTGTCAGTTCTAGTGCTAGATCCACATGTTCGGTGCAGTGCTGCTGTCGGGTGCAGTGTCAGTTCTAGTGCTAGATGCACATGTTCAGTGCCGCGCTGCTGCCGGGTGCAGTGTCAGTTCTAGTGCTAGATGCACATGTTCGGTGCCGCGCTGCTGCCGGGTGCAGTGTCAGTTCTAGTGCTAGGTGCACATGTTCGGTGCCGCGCTGCTGCCAGGTGCAGTGTCAGTTCTAGTGCTAGATGCACATGTTCGGTGCCGCGCTGCTGCCAGTTGCAGTGTCAATTCTAGTGCTAGGAGCACATCTTCAGTGCCGCGCTGCTGCCAGCTGCAGTGTCAGTTCTAGTGCTAGGAGCACATGTTCAGTGCCGCGCTGCTGCCAGGTGCAGTGTCAGTTCTAATACTAGGAGCACATGTTCAGTGCCGCGCTGCTGCCAGGTGCAGGGTCAGTTCTAGTGCTAGATGCACATGTTCTGTGCCGCGCTGCTGCCAGGTGCAGTGTCAGTTCTAGTGCTAGATGCACATGTTCGGTGCCGCGCTGCTGTCAGGTGCAGTGTCAGCTGTAGTGCTAGATGCACATGTTCAGTGGAGTGCTGCTGTTAGGTGCAGTGTCAGTTCTAGAGCTAGACGCACATGTTCAGTGCCGCGCTGCTGCCAGGTTCATTGTCAGTTCTAGTGCTAGATGCACATGTTCAGTGCAGTGCTGCTGTCAGGTGCAGTGTCAGTTCTAGTGCCAGATGCACATGTTCAGTGCCGCGCTACTGCCAGGTGCTTTGTCAGTTCTAGTGCTAAGAGCACATGTTCAGTGCCGCGCTGCTGCCAGGTGCAGTGTCAGTTCTAGTGCTAGATGCACATTTTCAGTGCAGCGCTGCTGTCAGGTGCAGTGTCAGTTTAGTGCTAAATGCACATTTTCAGTGGAGCGCTGCTGTCAGGTGCAGTGTCAGTTCTAGTGCTAGATGCACATGTTCAGTGCAGTGCTGCTGCCAGGTGCAGTGTCAGTTCTAGTGCTAGACGCACATGTTCAGTGCCGCACTGCTGCCAGGTGTAGTGTCACTTCTAGTGTTAGATGCACATGTTCAGTGCCGAGCTGCTGCCAGGTGCAGTGTCAGTTCTCGTGTTAGGAGCACATGTTCAGTGCCGCGCTGCTGCCAGGTGCAGTGTCAGTTCTAGTGCTAGATGCACATGTTCAGTGCCGCGCTGCTGCCAGGTGCAGTGTCAGTTCTAGTGCTAGATGCACATGTTCGGTGCTGCGCTGCTCCCAGGTGCAGTTTCAGTTCTATTGCTAGATGCACATGTTCGGTGCTGCGCTGCTGCCAGGTGCAGTGTCAGTTCTAGTGCTAGATGCACATGTTCGGTGCCGCACTGCTGCCAGGTGCAGTGTCAGGTCTAGTGCTAGGTGCACATGTTCAGTGCCGCGCTGCTGCCAGGTGCAGTGTCATTTCTAGTGCAAGGTTCACATGTTCGGTGCCGTGCTGCTGCCAGGTGCAGTGTCAGTTCTAGGGCTAGATGCACATGTTCGGTGCCGCGCTGCTGCCAAGTGCAATGTCATTTCTAGTGCAAGGTGCACATGTTCGGTGCCGCACTGCTGCCAGGTGCAGTGTCAGTTCTAGTGCTAAGAGCACATATTCAGTGCTGCGTTGCTCTCAGCTGCAGTGTCAGTTCTAGTGGTAGATGGACATGTTCAGTGCCGTGCTGCTGCCAGGTGCTTTGTCAGTTCTAGTGCTAGGAGCACATGTTCAGTGCCGCGCTGCTGCCAGGTGCAGTGTCAGTTCTAGTGCTAGATGCACATGTTCAGTGCAGCGCTGCTGTCAGGTGCAGTGTCAGTTCTAGTGCTAGATGCACATGTTCAGTGGAGCGCTGCTGTCAGGTGGAGTGTCAGTTCTAGTGCTAGATGCACATGTTCAGTGCAGTGCTGCTATCAGGTGCAGTGTCAGATCTAGTGCTAGATGCACATGTTCAGTGGAGTGCTGCTGTCAGGTGCAGTGTCAGTTCTAGTGCTAGATGCACATGTTCAGTGGAATGCTCTGTGCATTACAGTGTCAGTTCTAGTGCTAGATGCACATGTTCAGTGCAGTGCTGCTGTCAGGTGCAGTGTCAGTTCTAGTGCTAGATGCACATGTTCAGTGGAGTGCTGCTGTTAGGTGCAGTGTCAGTTCTAGTGCTAGACGCAAATGTTCAGTGCTGCACTGCTGCCAGGTGTAGTGTCAGTTCTAGTGCTAGATGCACATGTTCAGTGCTGAGCTGCTGCCAGGTGCAGTGTCAGTTCTAGTGCTAGATGCACATGTCCATATGAGTGCTCTGTGCATTACAGTGTCAGTTCTAGTGCTAGATGCACATGTTCAAATCAGTGCTCTGTGCATTACAGTGTCAGTTCTAGTGCTAGATGCACATGTTCAGTGCAGTGCTGCTGTCAGGTGCAGTGTCAGTTCTAGTGCTAGATGCACATGTTTAGTGCAGCGCAGCTGTCAGGTGCAGTGTCAGTTCTAGAGCTAGATGCACATGTTCAGTGGAGCGCAGCTGTCAGGTGGAGTGTCAGTTCTAGTGCTAGATGCACATGTTCAGTGGAGTGCTGCTGTCAGGTACAGTGTCAGTTGTAGTGCTAGATGCACATGTTCAGTGGAATGCTCTGTGCATTACAGTGTCAGTTCTAGTGCTAGATGCACATGTTCAGTGCAGTTCTGCTGTCAGGTGCAGTGTCAGTTCTAGTGCTAGATGCACATGTTCAGTGGAGTGCTGCTGTTAGGTGCAGTGTCAGTTCTAGTGCTAGACGCAAATGTTCAGTGCCGCGCTGCTGCCAGGTGTAGTGTCAGTTCTAGTGCTAGATGCACATGTTCAGTGCTGAGCTGCTGCCAGGTGCAGTGTCAGTTCTAGTGCTAGATGCACATGTCCATATGAGTGTTCTGTGCATTACAGTGTCAGTTCTATTGCTAGATGCACATGTTCAAATGAGAGCTCTGTGCATTACAGTGTCAGTTCTAGTGCTAGATGCACATGTTCAGTGCAGTGCTGCTGTCAGGTGCAGTGTCAGTTCTAGTGCTAGATGCACATGTTCAGTGCAGTGCTGCTGTCAGGTGCAGTGTCAGTTGTAGTGCTAGATGCACATGTTCAGTGGAGTGCTGCTGTTAGGTGCAGTGTCAGTTCTAGAGCTAGACGCACATGTTCAGTGCCGCGCTGCGGCCAGGTGCAGTGTCAGTTCTAGTGCTAGACGCACATGTTCAATGCAGTGCTGCTGTCAGGTGGAGTGTCAGTTCTAGTGCTAGATGCACATGTTCAGTGCAGTGCTGCTGTCAGGTGCAGTGTCAGTTCTAGTGCTAGATGCACATGTTCAGTGGAGTGCTGCTGTCACGTGCAGTGTCAGTTCTAGTGCTAGATGCACATGTTCAGTGGAATGCTCTGTGCATTACAGTGTCAGTTCTAGTGCTAGATGCACATGTTCATTGCTGAGCTGCTGCCAGGTGCAGTGTCAGTTCTAGTGCTAGGTGCACATGTCCATATGAGTGCTCTGTGCATTACAGTGTCAGTTCTATTGCTAGATGCACATGTTCAAATGAGAGCTCTGTGCATTACAGTGTCAGTTCTAGTGCTAGATGCACATGTTCAGTGCAGTGCTGCTGTCAGGTGCAGTGTCAGTTCTAGTGCTAGATGCACATGTTCAGTGCAGTGCTGCTGTCAGGTGCAGTGTCAGTTGTAGTGCTAGATGCACATGTTCAGTGGAGTGCTGCTGTTAGGTGCAGTGTCAGTTCTAGAGCTAGACGCACATGTTCAGTGCGCGCTGCTGCCAGGTGCAGTGTCAGTTCTAGTGCTAGACGCACATGTTCAATGCAGTGCTGCTGTCAGGTGCAGTGTCAGTTCTAGTGCTAGATGCACATGTTCAGTGCAGTGCTGCTGTCAGGTGCAGTGTCAGTTCTAGTGCTAGATGCACATGTTCAGTGGAGTGCTGCTGTCACGTGCAGTGTCAGTTCTAGTGCTAGATGCACATGTTCAGTGGAATGCTCTGTGCATTACAGTGTCAGTTCTAGTGCTAGATGCACATGTTCAGTGCTGAGCTGCTGCCAGGTGCAGTGTCAGTTCTAGTGCTAGGTGCACATGTCCATATGAGTGCTCTGTGCATTACAGTGTCAGTTCTAGGGCTAGATGCACATGTTCAAATGAGTGCTCTCTGCATTACAGTGTCAGTTCTAGTGCTAGATGCATATGTTCAGTGCAGTGCTGCTGTCAGGTGCAGTGTCAGTTCTAGTGCTAGATGCACATGTTCAGTGCATTGCTGCTGTCAGGTGCAGTGTCAGTTCTAGTGCTAGATGCACATGTTCAGTGCAGTGCTACTGTCGGGTGCAGTGTCAGTTCTAGTGCTAGATGCACATGTTCGGTGCAGTGCTGCTGTCGGGTGCAGTGTCAGTTCTAGTGCTAGATGCACATGTTCAGTGGAATGCTCTGTGCATTACAGTGTCAGTTCTAGTGCTAGATGCACATGTTCAGTGCAGTGCTGCTGTCAGGTGCAGTGTCAGTTCTAGTGCTAGATGCACATGTTCAGTGGAGTGCTGCTGTTAGGTGCAGTGTCAGTTCTAGTGCTAGACGCAAAGGTTTAGTGCCACGCTGCTGCCAGGTGTAGTGTCAGTTCTAGTGCTAGATGCACATGTTCAGTGCTGAGCTGCTGCCAGGTGCAGTGTCAGTTCTAGTGCTAGATGCACATGTCCATATGAGTGCTCTGTGCATTACAGTGTCAGTTCTAGTGCTAGATGCACATGTTCAAATGAGTGCTCTCTGCATTACAGTGTCAGTTCTAGTGCTAGATGCACATGTTCAGTGCAGTGCTGCTGTCAGGTGCAGTGTCAGTTCTAGTGCTAGATGCACATGTTCAGTGCATTGCTGCTGTCAGGTGCAGTGTCAGTTCTAGTGCTAGATGCACATGTTCAGTGCAGTGCTGCTGTCAGGTGCAGTGTCAGTTCTAATGCTAGATGCACATATTCGGTGCAGTGCTGCTGTCGGGTGCAGTGTCAGTTCTAGTGCTAGATGCACATGTTCGGTGCCGCGCTGCTGCCGGGTGCAGTGTCAGTTCTAGTGCTAGATACACATGTTCGGTGCCGCGCTGCTGCCGGGTGCAGTGTCAGTTCTAGTGCTAGGTGCACATGTTCGGTGCCGCGCTGCTGCCAGGTGCAGTGTCAGTTCTAGTGCTAGATGCACATGTTCGTTGCTGCGCTGCTGCCAGTTGCAGTGTCAATTCTAGTGCTAGGAGCACATCTTCAGTGCCGCACTGCTGCCAGCTGCAGTGTCAGTTCTAGTGCTAGGAGCACATGTTCAGTGCCGCGCTGCTGCCAGGTGCAGTGTCAGTTCTAATGCTAGGAGCACATGTTCAGTGCCGCGCTGCTGCCAGGTGCAGGGTCAGTTCTAGTGCTAGTTGCACATGTTCTGTGCCGCGCTGCTGCCAGGTGCAGTGTCAGTTCTAGTGCTAGATGCACATGTTCGGTGCCGCGCTGCTGCCAGGTGCAGTGTCATTTCAAGTTTAAGGTGTACATATTCGGTGCCGCGCTGCTGCCAGTTGCAGTGTCAGTTCTAGTGGTAGATGCACATGTTCGGTGTCGCGCTGGTGCGAGTTGCAGTGTCAGTTCTAGTGCTAGATGCACATGTTCGGTGCCGCGCTGCTGCCAGGTGCAGTGTCAGTTTTAGTGCACGGTGCACATGTTCGGTGCCGCGCTGCTGCCAGGTGCAGTGTCATTTCTAGTGCTAGGAGCACATGTTCAGTGCCGCGCTGCTGCCAGGTGCAGTGTCAGTTGTAGTGCTAGGAGCACATGTTCAGTGCCGCGCTGCTGCCAGGTTCAGTGTCAGTTCTAGTGCTAGAAGCACATGTTCAGTGCCGCGCTGCTGTCAGTTGCAGTGTCAGTTCTAGTGCTAGGAGCACATGTTCAGTGCCGCGCTGCTGCCAGGTGCAGTGTCAGTTCTAGTGCTAGATGCACATGTTCGTTGCCGCGCTGCTGCCAGGTGCAGTGTCAGTTCTAGTGCTAGGTGCACATGTTCGGTGCCGCGCTGCCGCCAGGTGCAGTGTCAGGTCTAGTGCTAGGTGAACATGTTCGGTGGCGCACTGCTGCCAGGTGCAGTGTCATTTCTAGTGCAAGGTTCACATGTTCGGTGCCGCGCTGCTGGCAGGTGCAGTGTCAGTTCTAGGGCTAGATTCACATGTTCAGTGCCACGCTGCTGCCAGGTGCAGTGTCATTTCTAGTGCAAGGTGCACATGTTCGGTGCCGCGCTGCTGCCAGGTGCAGTGTCAGTTCTAGTGCTAGGAGCACATGTTCAGTGCTGCGCTGCTGTCAGTTGCAGTGTCAGTTCTAGTGCTAGATGAACATGTTCAGTGCCGCGCTGCTGCCAGGTGCTTTGTCAGTTCTAGTGCTAGGAGCACATGTTCAGTGCCGCGCTGCAGCCAGGTGCAGTGTCAGTACTAGTGCTAGATGCACATGCTCAGTGCAGCGCGGCTATCAGGTGCAGTGTCAGTTCTAGTGTTAGATGCACATGTTCAGTGCAGTGCTGCTGTCAGGTGCAGTGTTAGTTCTAGTGCTAGATGCACATGTTCAGTGGAGTGCTGCTGTCAGGTGCAGTGTCAGTTCTAGTGCTAGATGCACATGTACAGTGGAGTGCTCTGTGCATTACAATGTCAGTTCTAGTGCTAGATGCACATGTTCAGTGCAGTGCTGCTGTCAGGTGCAGTATCAGTTCTAGTGCTAGATGCACATGTTCAGTGGAGTGCTGCTGTTAGGTGCAGTGTCAGTTCTAGTGCTAGATGCACATGTTCCGCGCTGCTGCCAGGTGTAGTGTCAGTTCTAGTGCTAGATGCACATGTTCAGTGCCGAGCTGCTGCCAGGTGCAGTGTCAGTTCTAGTGCTAGATGCACATGTTCAGATGAGTGCTCAGTGCATTACAGTGTCAGTTCTAGTGCTAGATGCACATGTTCAAATTAGTGCTCTGTGCATTACAGTGTCAGTTCTAGTGCTAGATGCACATGTTCAGTGGAGTGCTCTCTGCATTACAGTGTCAGTTCTAGTGCTAGATGTACATGTTCAGTGCAGTGCTGCTGTCAGGTGCAGTGTCAGTTCTAGTGCTAGATGCACATGTTCAGTGCAGTGCTGCTATCAGGTGCAGTGTCAGTTGTAGTGCTAGATGCACATGTTCAGTGGAGTGCTGCTGTTAGGTGCAGTGTCAGTTCTAGAGCTAGATGCACATGTTCAGTGCCACGCTGCTGCCAGGTGCAGTGTCAGTTCTAGTGCTAGGAGCACATGTTCAGTGCCGCGCTGCTGCCAGGTGCAGTGTCAGTTCTAGTGCTAGATGCACATGTTCGTTGC
This sequence comes from Calotriton arnoldi, assembly GCA_963921515.1. Taxonomy (NCBI): domain Eukaryota; kingdom Metazoa; phylum Chordata; class Amphibia; order Caudata; family Salamandridae; genus Calotriton; species Calotriton arnoldi. The sequence continues at coordinate 565,715 of CAWUFW010006672.1, forward strand.
CGCGCTGCTGCCAGGTGCAGTGTCAGTTCTAGTGCTAGGTGCACATGTTCGGTGCCGCGCTGCCGCCAGCTGCAGTGTCAGTTCTAGTGCTAGGTGCACATGTTCTGTGGCGCGCTGCTGCCAGGTGCAGTGTCATTTCTAGTGCAAGGTTCACATGTTCGGTGCCGCGCTGCTGGCAGGTGCAGTGTCAGTTCTAGGGCTAGATTCACATGTTCAGTGCCACGCTGCTGCCAGGTGCAGTGTCATTTCTAGTGCAAGGTGCACATGTTCGGTGCCGAGCTGCTGCCAGGTGCAGTGTCAGTTCTAGTGCTAGGAGCACATGTTCAGTGCTGCGCTGCTGTCAGTTGCAGTGTCAGTTCTAGTGCTAGATGAACATGTTCAGTGCCGCGCTGCTGCCAGGTGCTTTGTCAGTTCTAGTGCTAGGAGCACATGTTCAGTGCCGCGCTGCTGCCAGGTGCAGTGTCAGTACTAGTGCTAGATGCACATGCTCAGTGCAGCGCGGCTATCAGGTGCAGTGTCAGTTCTAGTGTTAGATGCACATGTTCAGTGCAGTGCTGCTGTCAGGTGCAGTGTTAGTTCTAGTGCTAGATGCACATGTTCAGGGGAGTGCTGCTGTCAGGTGCAGTGTCAGTTCTAGTGCTAGATCCACATGTACAGTGGAGTGCTCTGTGCATTACAATGTCAGTTCTAGTGCTAGATGCACATGTTCAGTGCAGTGCTGCTGTCAGGTGCAGTGTCAGTTCTAGTGCTAGATGCACATATTCAGTGGAGTGCTGCTGTTAGGTGCAGTGTCAGTTCTAGTGCTAGATGCACATGTTCTGCGCTGCTGCCAGGTGTAGTGTCAGTTCTAGTGCTAGATGCACATGTTCAGTGCCGAGCTGCTGCCAGGTGCAGTGTCAATTCTAGTGCTAGATGCACATGTTCAGATGAGTGCTCAGTGCATTACAGTGTCAGTTCTAGTGCTAGATGCACATGTTCAAATTAGTGCTCTGTGCATTACAGTGTCAGTTCTAGTGCTAGATGCACATGTTCAGTGGAGTGCTCTCTGCATTACAGTGTCAGTTCTAGTGCTAGATGTACAAGTTCAGTGCAGTGCTGCTGTCAGGTGCAGTGTCAGTTCTAGTGCTAGATACACATGTTCAGTGCTGTGCTGCTATCAGGTGCAGTGTCAGTTGTAGTGCTAGATGCACATGTTCAGTGGAGTGCTGCTGTTAGGTGCAGTGTCAGTTCTAGAGCTAGATGCACATGTTCAGTGCCACGCTGCTGCCAGGTGCAGTGTCAGTTCTAGTGCTAGATGCACATGTTCAGTGCAGTGCAGCTGTCAGGTGCAGTGTCAGTTCTAGTGCTAGATGCACATGTTCGGTGCTGCGCTGCTGCCAGGTGCAGTGTCAGTTCTAGTGCTAGATGCACATGTTCGATGCCGCGCTGCTGCCAGGTGCAGTGTCAGTTCTAGTGCTAGGTGCACATGTTCGGTGCCGCGCTGGTGCCAGGTGCAGTGTAATTTCTAGTGCAAGGTGCACATGTTTGGTGCCGGGCTGCTGCCAGGTGCAGTGTCAGTTCTAGTGCTAGATGCACATGTTCGGTGAAACGCTGCTGCCAGTTGCAGTGTCAGTTCTAGTGCTAGGAGCACATCTTCAGTGCTGCACTGCTGCCAGCTGCAGTGTCAGTTCTAGTGCTAGGAGCACATGTTCAGTGCCGCGCTGCTGCCAGGTGCAGTGTCAGTTCTAATGCTAGGAGCACATGTTCAGTGCTGCGCTGCTGCCAGGTGCAGTGTCAGTTCTAGTGCTAGATGCACATGTTTAGTGCAGCGCTGCTGCCAGGTGCAGTGTCAGTTTTAGTGCTAGGTGCACATGTTCACTGCCGCGCTGCTGCCAGGTGCAGTGCCAGTTCTAGTGCTAGGTTCACATGTTCAGTGCTGCGCTGCTGCCAGGTGCAGTGTCATTTCTAGTGCAAGGTGCACATGTTCAGTGCAGCGCTGCTGCCAGGTGCAGTGTGAGTTCTGGTGCTAGGAGCACATGTTCAGTGCAGAGCTGCTGCCAGGTGCAGTGTCAGTTTTAGTGCTAGGAGCACATGTTCAGTGCCGCGCTTCTGCCAGGTGCAGTGTCAGTTCTAGTACTAGATGCACATGTTCAGTGCCGCACTGCTGCCAGGTTCAGTGTCAGTTCTAGTGCTAGATGCACATGTTCAGTGCGGCACTGCTGCCAGGTGCAGTCTGTCAGCTCTAGTGCTAGGAGCACATGTTCAGTGCAGAGCTGCTGCCAGGTGCAGTGTCAGTTCTAGTGCTAGGAGCACATGTTCACTGCCGCGCTTCTGCCAGGTGCAGTGTCAGTTCTAGTGCTAGGAGCACATGTTCAGTGCCAAGCTGCTGCCAGGTGCAGTGTCAGTTCTAGTGCTAGATGCACATGTTCGGTGCCGAGCTGCTGCCAGGTGCAGTGTCAGTTCTGGTGCTAGATGCACATGTTCGGTGCCGCGGTCCTGCCAAGTGCAGTGTCAGTTCTAGGGCTAGATACACATGTTCGGTGCCGCGCTGCTGCCAGGTGCAGTGTCATTTCTAGGGCAAGGTGCACATGTTCGGTGCCGCGCTGCTGCCAGTTGCAGTGTCATTTCTAGTGCTAGATGCACATGTTCGGTGCCGCGCTGCTGCCAGGTGCAGTGTCATTTCTAGTGCAAGGTGCACATGTTCGGTGCCGTGCTGCTGCCAGGTGCAGTGTCAGTTCTAGTGCTAGGAGCACATGTTCAGTGCCGCGCTGCTGCCAGGTGCAGTGTCAGTTCTAGTGCTAGGAGCACATGTTCAGTGCCGCGCTGCTGCCAGGTGCAGTGTCAGTTCTAGTGCTAGATGCACATGTTCAGTGCTGCGCTGCTGTCAGGTGTAGTGTCAGTTCTAGTGCTAGATGCACGTGTTCAGTGCAGTGCTGCTGTCAGGTGCAGTGTCAGTTCTAGTGCTGGATGCACATGTTCAGTGGAGTGTTGCTGTCAGGTGCAGTGTCAGTTCCAGTGCTAGATGCACATGTTCATTGGAGAGCTCTGTGCATCACAGTGTCAGTTCTAGTGCTAGATGCACATGTTCAGTGGAGTGCTGTTGTTAGGTGCAGTGTCAGTTCTAGTGCTAGACGCACATGTTCAGAGCCGCGCTGCTGCCAGGTGTAGTGTCACTTCGAGTGCTAGATGCACATGTTCAGTGCCGCGCTGCTGCCAGGTGCAGTGTCAGTTCTAGTGCTAGATGCACATGTTCTGTGCCGCGCTGCTGCCAGGTGCAGTGTCAGTTCTAGTGCTAGATGCACATGTTCGGTGCTGCGCTGCTGCCAGGTGCAGTGTCATTTCAAGTTTAAGGTGTACATGTTCGGTGCCGCGCTGCTGCCAGTTGCAGTGTCAGTTCTAGTGCTAGATGCACATGTTCGGTGTCGCGCTGCTGCGAGTTGCAGTGTCAGTTCTAGTGCTAGGTGCACATGTTCGGTGCCACGCTGCTGCCAGGTGCAGTGTCAGTTCTAGTGCTAGATGCACATGTTCGGTGGCGCGCTGCTGCCAGGTGCAGTGTCATTTCTAGTGCAAGGTTCACATGTTCGGTGCCGCGCTGCTGGCAGATGCAGTGTCAGTTCTAGGGCTAGATTCACATGTTCGGTGCCATGCTGCTGCCAGGTGCAGTGTCATTTCTAGTGCAAGGTGCACATGTTCGGTGCCGTGCTGCTGCCACCTGCAGTGTCAGTTCTAGTTCTAGGAGCACATGTTCAGTGCTCCGCTGCTGTCAGGTGCAGTGTCAGTTCTAGTGCTAGATACACATGTTCAGTGCCGCGCTGCTGCGAGGTGCATTGTCAGTTCTAGTGCTAGGAGCACATGTTCAATGCAGCGCTGCTGTCAGGTGCAGTGTCAGTTCTAGTGCTAGATGCACATGTTCAGTGAAGCGCTGCTGTTAGGCGCAGTGTCAGTTCTAGTGCTAGATGCACATGTTCAGTGGAGTGCTGCTGTCAGGTGTAGTGTCAGTTCTAGTGCTAGATGCACATGTTCAGTGCAGTGCTGCTGTCAGGTGCAGTGTCAGTTCTAGTGCTAGATGCACATGTTCAGTGGAGTGCTGCTGTCAGGTGCAGTGTCAGTTCTAGTGCTAGATGCACATGTTCAGTGGAGTGCTCTGTGCATTACAGTGTCAGTTCTAGTGCAAGATGCACATGTTCAGTGCCGCGCTGCTGCCAGGTGCAGTGTCAGTTCTAGTGCTAGATGCACATGTTTAGTGCAGCGCTGCTGCCAGGTGCAGTGTCAGTTTTAGTGCTAGGTGCACATGTTCACTGCCGCGCTGCTGCCAGGTGCAGTGCCAGTTCTAGTGCTAGGTTCACATGTTCAGTGCTGCGCTGCTGCCAGGTGCAGTGTCATTTCTAGTGCAAGGTGCACATGTTCACTGCCGCGCTGCTGCCAGGTGCAGTGCCAGTTTTAGTGCTAGGAGCACATGTTCAGTGCCGCGCTTCTGCCAGGTGCAGTGTCAGTTCTAGTACTAGATGCACATGTTCAGTGCCGCACTGCTACCAGGTTCAGTGTCAGTTCGAGTGCTAGATGCACATGTTCAGTGCCGCACTGCTGCCAGGTGCAGTCTGTCAGCTCTAGTGCTAGGAGCACATGTTCAGTGCAGAGCTGCTGCCAGGTGCAGTGTCAGTTCTAGTGCTAGGAGCACATGTTCAGTGCCGCGCTTCTGCCAGGTGCAGTGTCAGTTCTAGTGCTAGGAGCACATGTTCAGTGCCAAGCTGCTGCCAGGTGCAGTGTCAGTTCTAGTGCTAGATGCACATGTTCGGTGCCGAGCTGCTGCCAGGTGCAGTGTCAGTTCTGGTGCTAGATGCACATGTTCGGTGCCGCGCTCCTGCCAAGTGCAGTGTCAGTTCTAGGGCTAGATACACATGTTCGGTGCCGCGCTGCTGCCAGGTGCAGTGTCAGTTCTAGGGCTAGATACACATGTTCGGTGCCGTGCTGCTGCCAGGTGCAGTGTCATTTCTAGGGCAAGGTGCACATGTTCGGTGCCGCGCTGCTGCCAGTTGCAGTGTCATTTCTAGTGCTAGATGCACATGTTCGGTGCCGCGCTGCTGCCAGGTGCAGTGTCATTTCTAGTGCAAGGTGCACATGTTCGGTGCCGCGCTGCTGCCAGGTGCAGTGTCAGTTCTAGTGCTAGATGCACATGTTCAGTGCTGCGCTGCTGTCAGGTGTAGTGTCAGTTCTAGTGCTAGATGCACGTGTTCAGTGCAGTGCTGCTGTCAGGTGCAGTGTCAGTTCTAGTGCTGGATGCACATGTTCAGTGGAGTGTTGCTGTCAGGTGCAGTGTCAGTTCCAGTGCTAGATGCACATGTTCATTGGAGAGCTCTGTGCATCACAGTGTCAGTTCTAGTGCTAGATGCACATGTTCAGTGGAGTGCTGTTGTTAGGTGCAGTGTCAGTTCTAGTGCTAGACGCACATGTTCAGAGCCGCGCTGCTGCCAGGTGTAGTGTCACTTCGAGTGCTAGATGCACATGTTCAGTGCCGCGCTGCTGCCAGGTGCAGTGTCAGTTCTAGTGCTAGATGCACATGTTCTGTGCCGCGCTGCTGCCAGGTGCAGTGTCAGTTCTAGTGCTAGATGCACATGTTCGGTGCTGCGCTGCTGCCAGGTGCAGTGTCATTTCAAGTTTAAGGTGTACATGTTCGGTGCCGCGCTGCTGCCAGTTGCAGTGTCAGTTCTAGTGCTAGATGCACATGTTCGGTGTCGCGCTGCTGCGAGTTGCAGTGTCAGTTCTAGTGCTAGGTGCACATGTTCGGTGCCACGCTGCTGCCAGGTGCAGTGTCAGTTCTAGTGCTAGATGCACATGTTCGGTGGCGCGCTGCTGCCAGGTGCAGTGTCATTTCTAGTGCAAGGTTCACATGTTCGGTGCCGCGCTGCTGGCAGGTGCAGTGTCAGTTCTAGGGCTAGATTCACATGTTCGGTGCCACGCTGCTGCCAGGTGCAGTGTCATTTCTAGTGCAAGGTGCACATGTTCAGTGCCGTGCTGCTGCCAGCTGCAGTGTCAGTTCTAGTGCTAGGAGCACATGTTCAGTGCTCCGCTGCTGTCAGGTGCAGTGTCAGTTCTAGTGCTAGATACACATGTTCAGTGCCGCGCTGCTGCGAGGTGCATTGTCAGTTCTAGTGCTAGGAGCACATGTTCAATGCAGCGCTGCTGTCAGGTGCAGTGTCAGTTCTAGTGCTAGATGCACATGTTCAGTGAAGCGCTGCTGTTAGGCGCAGTGTCAGTTCTAGTGCTAGATGCACATGTTCAGTGGAGTGCTGCTGTCAGGTGCAGTGTCAGTTCTAGTGCTAGATGCACATGTTCAGTGCAGTGCTGCTGTCAGGTGCAGTGTCAGTTCTAGTGCTAGATGCACATGTTCAGTGGAGTGCTGCTGTCAGGTGCAGTGTCAGTTCTAGTGCTAGATGCACATGTTCAGTGGAGTGCTCTGTGCATTACAGTGTCAGTTCTAGTGCAAGATGCACATGTTCAGTGCTGCGCTGCTGCCAGGTGCAGTGTCAGTTCTAGTGCTAGATGCACATGTTTAGTGCAGCGCTGCTGCCAGGTGCAGTGTCAGTTTTAGTGCTAGGTGCACATGTTCACTGCCGCGCTGCTGCCAGGTGCAGTGCCAGTTCTAGTGCTAGGTTCACATGTTCAGTGCTGCGCTGCTGCCAGGTGCAGTGTCATTTCTAGTGCAAGGTGCACATGTTCAGTGCAGCGCTGCTGCCAGGTGCAGTGTGAGTTCTGGTGCTAGGAGCACATGTTCAGTGCAGAGCTGCTGCCAGGTGCAGTGTCAGTTTTAGTGCTAGGAGCACATGTTCAGTGCCGCGCTTCTGCCAGGTGCAGTGTCAGTTCTAGTACTAGATGCACATGTTCAGTGCCGCACTGCTGCCAGGTTCAGTGTCAGTTCTAGTGCTAGATGCACATGTTCAGTGCCGCACTGCTGCCAGGTGAAGTCTGTCAGCTCTAGTGCTAGGAGCACATGTTCAGTGCAGAGCTGCTGCCAGGTGCAGTGTCAGTTCTAGTGCTAGGAGCACATGTTCAGTGCCGCGCTTCTGCCAGGTGCAGTGTCAGTTCTAGTGCTAGGAGCACATGTTCAGTGCCAAGCTGCTGCCAGGTGCAGTGTCAGTTCTAGTGCTAGATGCACATGTTCGGTGCCGAGCTGCTGCCAGGTGCAGTGTCAGTTCTGGTGCTAGATGCACATGTTCGGTGCCGCGCTCCTGCCAAGTGCAGTGTCAGTTCTAGGGCTAGATACACATGTTCGGTGCCGCGCTGCTGCCAGGTGCAGTGTCATTTCTAGGGCAAGGTGCACATGTTCGGTGCCGCGCTGCTGCCAGTTGCAGTGTCATTTCTAGTGCTAGATGCACATGTTCGGTGCCGCGCTGCTGCCAGGTGCAGTGTCATTTCTAGTGCAAGGTGCACATGTTCGGTGCCGTGCTGCTGCCAGGTGCAGTGTCAGTTCTAGTGCTAGGAGCACATGTTCAGTGCCGCGCTGCTGCCAGGTGCAGTGTCAGTTCTAGTGCTAGGAGCACATGTTCAGTGCCGCGCTGCTGCCAGGTGCAGTGTCAGTTCTAGTGCTAGATGCACATGTTCAGTGCTGCGCTGCTGTCAGGTGTAGTGTCAGTTCTAGTGCTAGATGCACATGTTCAGTGCAGTGCTGCTGTCAGGTGCAGTGTCAGTTCCAGTGCTAGATGCACATGTTCAATTAGGAGCTCTGTGCATCACAGTGTCAGTTCTAGTGCTAGATGCACATGTTCAGTGGAGTGCTGTTGTTAGGTGCAGTGTCAGTTCTAGTGCTAGACGCACATGTTCAGAGCCGCGCTGCTGCCAGGTGTAGTGTCACTTCGAGTGCTAGATGCACATGTTCAGTGCCGCGCTGCTGCCAGGTGCAGTGTCAGTTCTAGTGCTAGATGCACATGTTCTGTGCCGCGCTGCTGCCAGGTGCAGTGTCAGTTCTAGTGCTAGATGCACATGTTCGGTGCTGCGCTGCTGCCAGGTGCAGTGTCATTTCAAGTTTAAGGTGTACATGTTCGGTGCCGCGCTGCTGCCAGTTGCAGTGTCAGTTCTAGTGCTAGATGCACATGTTCGGTGTCGCGCTGCTGCGAGTTGCAGTGTCAGTTCTAGTGCTAGGTGCACATGTTCGGTGCCACGCTGCTGCCAGGTGCAGTGTCAGTTCTAGTGCTAGATGCACATGTTCTGTGGCGCGCTGCTGCCAGGTGCAGTGTCATTTCTAGTGCAAGGTTCACATGTTCGGTGCCGCGCTGCTGGCAGGTGCAGTGTCAGTTCTAGGGCTAGATTCACATGTTCGGTGCCACGCTGCTGCCAGGTGCAGTGTCATTTCTAGTGCAAGGTGCACATGTTCGGTGCAGTGCTGCTGCCAGCTGCAGTGTCAGTTCTAGTGCTAGGAGCACATGTTCAGTGCTCCGCTGCTGTCAGGTGCAGTGTCAGTTCTAGTGCTAGATACACATGTTCAGTGCCGCGCTGCTGCGAGGTGCATTGTCAGTTCTAGTGCTAGGAGCACATGTTCACTGCCGCGCTGCTGCCAGGTGCAGTGCCAGTTCTAGTACTAGGTTCACATGTTCAGTGCTGCGCTGCTGCCAGGTGCAGTGTCATTTCTAGTGCAAGGTGCACATGTTCAGTGCAGCACTGCTGCCAGGTGCAGTGTGAGTTCTGGTGCTAGGAGCACATGTTCAGTGCAGAGCTGCTGCCAGGTGCAGTGTCAGTTTTAGTGCTAGGAGCACATGTTCAGTGCCGCGCTTCTGCCAGGTGCAGTGTCAGTTCTAGTACTAGATGCACATGTTCAGTGCCGCACTGCTGCCAGGTTCAGTGTCAGTTCTAGTGCTAGATGCACATGTTCAGTGCCGCACTGCTGCCAGGTGCAGTCTGTCAGCTCTAGTGCTAGGAGCACATGTTCAGTGCAGAGCTGCTGCCAGGTGCAGTGTCAGTTCTAGTGCTAGGAGCACATGTTCAGTGCCGCGCTTCTGCCAGGTGCAGTGTCAGTTCTAGTGCTAGGAGCACATGTTCAGTGCCAAGCTGCTGCCAGGTGCAGTGTCAGTTCTAGTGCTAGATGCACATGTTCGGTGCCGAGCTGCTGCCAGGTGCAGTGTCAGTTCTGGTGCTAGATGCACATGTTCGGTGCCGCGCTCCTGCCAAGTGCAGTGTCAGTTCTAGGGCTAGATACACATGTTCGGTGCCGCGCTGCTGCCAGGTGCAGTGTCATTTCTAGGGCAAGGTGCACATGTTCGGTGCCGCGCTGCTGCCAGTTGCAGTGTCATTTCTAGTGCTAGATGCACATGTTCGGTGCCGCGCTGCTGCCAGGTGCAGTATCATTTCTAGTGCAAGGTGCACATGTTCGGTGCCGTGCTGCTGCCAGGTGCAGTGTCAGTTCTAGTGCTAGGAGCACATGTTCAGTGTCGCGCTGCTGCCAGGTGCAGTGTCAGTTCTAGTGCTAGGAGCACATGTTCAGTGCCGCGCTGCTGCCAGGTGCCGTGTCAGTTCTCATGCTAGGAGCACATATTCAGTGCTGCGCTGCTGTCAGCTGCAGTGTCAGTTCTAGTGGTAGAAGGACATGTTCAGTGTCGCGCTGCTGTCAGGTGCAGTGTCAGTTCTAGTGCTAGATGCACATGTTCAGTGCCGCGCTACTGCCAGGTGCTTTGTCAGTTCTAGTGCTAGGAGCACATGTTCAGTGCCGCGCTGCTGCCAGGTGCAGTGTCAGTTCTAGTGCTAGATGCACATGTTCAGTGCAGCGCTGCTGTCAGGTGTAGTGTCAGTTCTAGTGCTAGTTGCACGTATTCAGTGCAGTGCTGCTGTCAGGTGCAGTGTCAGTTCTAGTGCTGGATGCACATGTTCAGTGGAGTGTTGCTGTCAGGTGCAGTGTCAGTTCCAGTGCTAGATGCACATGTTCATTGGAGAGCTCTGTGCATCACAGTGTCAGTTCTAGTGCTAGATGCACATGTTCAGTGGAGTGCTGTTGTTAGGTGCAGTGTCAGTTCTAGTGCTAGACGCACATGTTCAGAGCCGCGCTGCTGCCAGGTGTAGTGTCACTTCGAGTGCTAGATGCACATGTTCAGTGCCGCGCTGCTGCCAGGTGCAGTGTCAGTTCTAGTGCTAGATGCACATGTTCTGTGCCGCGCTGCTGCCAGGTGCAGTGTCAGTTCTAGTGCTAGATGCACATGTTCGGTGCCGCGCTGCTGCCAGGTGCAGTGTCATTTCAAGTTTAAGGTGTACATGTTCGGTGCCGCGCTGCTGCCAGTTGCAGTGTCAGTTCTAGTGCTAGATGCACATGTTCGGTGTCGCGCTGCTGCGAGTTGCAGTGTCAGTTCTAGTGCTAGGTGCACATGTTCGGTGCCACGCTGCTGCCAGGTGCAGTGTCAGTTCTAGTGCTAGATGCACATGTTCGGTGGCGTGCTGCTGCCAGGTGCAGTGTCATTTCTAGTGCAAGGTTCACATGTTCGGTGCCGCGCTGCTGGCAGGTGCAGTGTCAGTTCTAGGGCTAGATTCACATGTTCGGTGCCACGCTGCTGCCAGGTGCAGTGTCATTTCTAGTGCAAGGTGCACATGTTCGGTGCCGCGCTGCTGCCAGCTGCAGTGTCAGTTCTAGTGCTAGGAGCACATGTTCAGTGCTCCGCTGCTGTCAGGTGCAGTGTCAGTTCTAGTGCTAGATGCACATGTTCAGTGGAGTGCTGCTGTCAGGTGCAGTGTCAGTTCTAGTGCTAGATGCATATGTTCAGTGCAGTGCTGCTGTCAGGTGCAGTGTCAGTTCTAGTGCTAGATGCACATGTTCAGTGAAGCGCTGCTGTTAGGCGCAGTGTCAGTTCTAGTGCTAGATGCACATGTTCAGTGGAGTGCTGCTGTCAGGTGCAGTGTCAGTTCTAGTGCTAGATGCATATGTTCAGTGCAGTGCTGCTGTCAGGTGCAGTGTCAGTTCTAGTGCTAGATGCACATGTTCAGTGGAGTGCTGCTGTCAGGTGCAGTGTCAGTTCTAGTGCTAGATGCACATGTTCAGTGGAGTGCTCTGTGCATTACAGTGTCAGTTCTAGTGCAAGATGCACATGTTCAGTGCAGTGCTGCTGTCAGGTGCAGTGTCAGTCCGCCTATTTTCCTGGCTATCTCGTTACGGTATGGCATCGTTTGGGCTGCCTGCATAGTTTTATCGTCCGGAAGAACTTGCACTACTATATCGAGGGAATTACAGTCTGCCCGGTACCCTTGCTACGATAAGCACAAGAACCTTCATATTGACACTCTGAGAATTACAGCCCGTTCATTTCCTGCACTTCAAAATAGCTTAAGATACACATAGGGAAACTCTCATGTGACCTCCATTAATCCACTTATAAGTATTAACTCCGCTGGGACTGATTCTTACGGACATTTCTACCAGTGTTTGGGACACGCTAACCCAAGAGTTGGAGATCCCTTGCAACCTGCTTTCAGGTTTTCGCATTACTTGCGATGAAAACGTAATTGGAGGTGGCTTTCCTGAAGAAGGCAGTCTTACTGCCGAAACGCGCGTTGAGACATCTTGGAAACCACCCAGTTTTTAACTTGATTTATAAATTGTCATTTTGATATCATGAAAATGAAGATGAGATATAAAAATATATAATAAAATGTATAAATGATGGATTGCAATATGCAGGCCGTGTAAATAATGTATCCAGCAAAAATGCACACTAGGCCTCTGCATTTTAATGAAGCATTTTTTCAATAAAACTTTTTTGTATTTTTCTAACTTTAGTGTCACTATCATCATTTATATAATTATGGTCTAATATTTTGTCATGAAGTAGCCCTAGGAATTTCACAGCAGTGCTGCGCTGTTGCCAGGTGCAATGTCAGTTCTAGTGCTAGATGCACATGTTCAGTGCTGCGCTGCTGTCAGGTGCAGTGTCAGTTCTAGTGCTAGATGCACATGTTCAGTGCCGCGCTGCTGCCAAGTGCAGTGTCAGTTCTAGTGCTAGATGGACATGTTCAAACCAGTGTTCAGTGCATTACAGTGTCAGTTCTAGTGCTAGATGCACATGTTCAAATGTGTGCTCTGTGCAGTACAGTGTCAGTTCTAGTGCTAGATGCACATGTTCAGTGCAGTGCTGCTGTCAGGAGCAGTGTCAGTTCTAGTGCTAGATGCACATGTTCAGTGCAGTGCTGCTGCCAGGTGCAGTGTCAGTTCTAGTGCTAGATGCACATGTTCAAATGTGTGCTCTGTGCAGTACAATGTCAGTTCTAGTGCTAGATGCACATGTTCAGTGCAGTGCTGCTGTCAGGTGCAGTGTCCGTTCTAGAGCTAGACACACATGTTCAGTGCCACGCTGCTGTCAGGTGCAGTGTCAGTTCTAGTGCTAGATGCACATGTTCAGATGAGTGCTCAGTGCATTGCAGTGTCAGTTCTAGTGCTAGATGCACATGTTCAAATGAGTGCTCTGTGCATTACAGTGTCAGTTCTAGTGCTAGATGCACATGTTCAATGGAGTGCTCTGTGCATTACAGTGTCAGTTCTAGTGCTAGATGCACATGTTCAGTGCCGAGCTGCTGCCAGGTGCAGTGTCAGTTCTAGTGCTAGATGCACATGTTCAAATGTGTGCTCTGTGCAGTACAATGTCAGTTCTAGTGCTAGATGCACATGTTCAGTGGAGTGCTCTGTGCATTACAGTGTCAGTTCTAGTGCTAGATGCACATGTTCAGTGCAGTGCTGCTGTCAGGAGCAGTGTCAGTTCTAGTGCTAGATGCACATGTTCAATGCAGTGCTGCTGTCAGGTGCAGTGTCAGTTGTAGTGCTAGATGCACATGTTCAGTGGAGTGCTGATGTTAGGTGCAGTGTCAGTTCTAGTGCTAGACGCACATGTTCAGTACCGCGCTGCTGTCAGGGGCAGTGTCAGTTCTAGTGCTAGATGCACATGTTCAGTGCAGTGCTGCTGTCAGGTGCAGTATCAGTTCTAGTGCTAGATGCACATGTTCAGTGCAGTGCTGCTGTCCGGTGCAGTGTCAGTTCTAGTGCAAGGTGCACATGGCCAGTGCTGCACTGCTGCCAGGTGCAGTGTCATTTCTAGTGGTAGATGCACATGTTTAGTGCAGTGCTGCTGTCAGGTGCAGTGTCAGTTCTAGTGCTAGATGCACATGTTCAGTGCAGTGCTGCTGTCAGGTGCAGTGTCAGTTCTAGTGCTAGAGGCACATGTTCAGTGCCGCGCTGCTGCCAGGTGTAGTGTCAGTTCTAGTGCTAGGAGCACATGTTCAGTGCCGTGCTGCTGCCAGGTGTAGTGTCAGTTCTAGTGCTAGAGGCACATGTTCAGTGCCGCACTGCTGTCAGGTGCAGTGTCAGTTCTAGTGCTAGAGGCACATGTTCAGTGCTGTGCTGCTGCCAGGTGCAGTGTCAGTTCTAGTGCTAGAGGCACATGTTGATTGCAGTGCTATTGTTAGGTGCAGTGTCAGTTGTAGTGTTATCTGCACATGTTGATTGCAGTGCTATTGTTAGGTGTAGTGTCAGCTGTAGTGTTCGGTGCACAGGAACAGTGCAAGGTTACAGTTTGTTGCGATGTTTAGTGCAGTGCAGTCAGTTGTAGTGTTAGGTGCAGATGATCGATACAGTGCTATTGTTAGGTGCAGTGTCAGCTGTAGTGTAAGGTGCACAGGTTCAGTGCAGTGCTTCTGTTAGGTGCTGCGACAGCAGTAGTGTTATGTGCACAGGTTCAGGGCTGTGCTTCTCTTCGGTGCAGTGCTCAGTGGTATCAGCTGTAGTGTTAGGGGCATAGGTTCAGTGCATTGCTATTGTTAGGTGCAGTGTCAGCTGCACTATTAGTTGCACAGGTTCAGTGCATTTCTTCTGTTAGGTGCTGCGTCATTTATGGTGTTAGGTGCACAGGATCAGTGCAATGTTACAGTTTGGTGTGATGTTTAGTGCAGTCACTACTCACTTGTATTGTTAGGTGCACACGTTCAGTGGAGTGCTATTGCTATGTGCAGTGCCAGCTGTAGTGTAAGGTGCACAAGTTCAGGCTAACTTTATGCATTCTTTAACAACAGTTTTCTCGAATTCAGTAAGTACTCAAACACTAACACATAATTTCAACTGTCGTTTTTTTAGAAATCTTCATGCCACTGAGTTCCATGCACAGAGCTAAAGAAACGCTGAATATAAACACAGCTAATTTCAAACGAAGTACACAGTGCGTTTTTAAACGTGGGGACTCACTCGAACCGACATCTGATGAATAAAATGAGGGCAGCGCCCATGTAGTAATGCCTTCTAAGGGAGGCGGCACGGAACGTTCGGCTGCACACAATAAGTGAAATTGGCATTTGGCAAATTCTCTTGATAATTCACAGGACACACCTTTATCGATGAGCCCTTGAGTTGACATAATATGTCTGTGGGGACAAACGTATTTTCAAACCGATTGGCCTAACATACTGGCAACAGTTATACGAATGAGCACATTTTATACTTTAAGCCCTGAAGAAGTCCGATTGAGGACGAAACGCGTTGGCGGTTGCAAATTTTAAAAAGAACATGAATAAAGAATGAACTTCAATATTACAAGATCATATCGACTTTTTTTTTTTTCTTGGGAAAACAACAGCTTGTTGTAAACTTATCTCACTGTATATTTAATACATCCAATATTTGAAAGTGTGCTGGGCTGTTTTGGCTCAGCTGTAGTGTTAGTTGCACAGGTTCCGTGCATTTCTTCTGTTAGGAGCAGCATCATTTATAGTGTTAAGTGCACAGGATCAGTGCAGTGTTACAGCTGGTGTGATGTTCAGTGCAGTGCAGTCCGTTCTAGTGTTATCTGCACATGTTGATTGCAGTGCTATTGTTAGGTGTAGTGTCAGCTGTAGTGTTAGGTGAACAGGCTCAGTGCAGTCCTCTGTCCAGTGCAGTGTCAGTTGTAGTGTTAGGTACACAGGTTCAGTGCAGTGATAATGTTAGTTGCAGTGTCAGCTGGTGAGTTAAGTACACAGGTTCAGTGCATAACAGTTGTAGTGTTGGGGGCGGAGCTTGCCGGCGCCGATGATGGCCGCCTAGGAGACGAGCTCCGCACAACACATTAATTATCCGACATTAATCCGGCATTAGCACGAAGTGCCACTCCACTGCCGAGGTGCCTTCGATTCCGGAGGCGCCCCGCTACATATTGAACTATCCCAGTTGCCTGGAGCCCCGGTATCTGCTGAGCGGAAGACTTCGGAGGTGAGGAGCCCCGTTCGGGCCTCAAAGCCCCGGCCTCCCGTGCCGGCCTGCGCCTGCTGGGGGTGAGGTCTTGCTGGGAAGAGGTGCCACTGTGAGTCGTCCGGAGCTGCGGGGTGGCGAGTTGCACTATCGGAGGCGTGTCATCGGCCTCGGTGCACGGTAACTCTACAGAGCCCTCCTGATATCCTGCGTGGGGTGATCTGGGGACGGGCTCGACCTGGAGTGGGCCAAGACCGGCGAGCGCTCCGCGATCTACGTTACATGTGCGCAGCGGAAGGTGAGTGCCGATGGTGTGGTATGCTGCCGGATCTCTCGCATCGCTACCGTGCCCGGAGGCCCTAGGTGCAAGTCGCGCTGTGGAACTGCGTGCTTAGAAACTGGCTGTGACGCAAGGCACGGGGCAGGAACTGCTATTTTGGAAGACCCGGCCTGGGATGACGGATTTTCACATTGGGCAGCCATGAGGGAATTGCGCAGCTGCACATGCCGAACCCTGGATATTGTCTAGCCACTTCGCAGGAGTCTGCCTCAATTGCCGAGTGCTTCTGCTGCCCGGGGGCATTCATTTCATCCTAGTGAGGCCCGTGATGTACCCGTATCACCGGTTGATTGGTAGACGAGGCCATATAGTTGCAGTGAGCCGAACCGTACACACGGGGGATGTGTGTCGTTGTACACTACTGCAGACTGCTAATATTGGAGAGCACACGGCTGCATCTGTACAGGGCGCAAGCGCGACAGCGGACACTGGGGGTGCTGGAGTTGCGGCGCTGTAGCACTTGAGATGCGCGGAGCTGAGCGCGGCCGGTCTACGACCCTCCGGTCTGGCCCGTCCCTGATGCACTCCGGGTGAGTTGCTGCCGAGACCTTGCTGGCCTACTCTGCCTCTTTGTGACCTACCAGGGCTGGAGAAGATGGGTAGAACGGATAGAACGCAGTCGAAATTGTCATTTGCACAACGCCAACCTAGGGAGCGTGCTATGTCCGCCGATGAAGGTGCAACTGGTAGAGACCCAGATCGGGGATCGCAGGACAGCGACATCAGGTCCATGCTTGCATCGATGGAGAAGGGCCTGCATGATTCACTAGCAGTCTTGGGTACGAAGATAGACTCCCTCTCCTACCGAATGGACAGAATGTCCGAGAGAATCGACAAGCACGCGGAACGCCTTGACATGGCCGAGCGCCGTGTCACGGAGGTAGAGGAGGCGCAGACGGCATTGGACTTGGGCCATAAGCAATTTGACAAGGCGTTACAGGTGCTGCAGGATAAAGCCAAAGATTTAGAGGCAAGGTCTCGGAGGAGTAACCTGAGAATCACGGGACTACCCGAATCGACGCCGACTGGTAATATGGAACAATTTATTGAGAAACTGCTTGTCGAGCTACTTGGCAAGGGCACCTTCTCGCCCATGTTCGTGGTTGAGAGAGCGCATCGCTCCCTGGGCCCGCGTCCCCCGCCTGGCGCCCCCCCGAGGCCGATCATTGCTAAATTACTAAACTACCGCGACAGGGATGCAGCTCTGCGAGTAGCCAGGGAGAAACAGGCTTTGCACTACGAAGGCTCTGTCCTCTCGCTGTTCCCAGACTTTACAATGAAGGTTCAGGAGGCGAGACGCCAGTTTGTACCGCTCAAGAGGCAGTTAAAGGAGCATAACATAGACTATGCAATGCTGTACCCGGCTCGCCTACGCGTCAATCGCCAGGGACAATCGCGAATTTTCACAGACCCCAAGGTCCTCCAGAAAGCCATGAAAGACTGGGCACGGGAACAGCGACGTGGTGCGGCCGGAGGTTCTTCGCCCAGACTGGCGGAGGGCTCCTTGGAGGAACATGACTGACTTCATGCTTGCCCTTGTTACAGATAAGAATTGTTGCTCAGTGTGGGGTGATGCGTGACTTTGTTCTCTATGCGATTTCGATGCTCCCGGGGGTGTTGGTTGGTTGCGTGGGTCTGGACTGCGCGGCGGGGGTCTTATTGTTGCTGCTCCCCGTCCCCCTTTGATTTGGCGCCTGGAGACTTGCTGTGGTATGGACTTAATTGGATGTTGGGTAGCGCCTGAGCAGCGAGGGTAGGACATGTTTTTCTTCTACTAATGCGCACTATTAGCTTGATGTTGTGCGGGGGGTTCGCTTGCTGTATACTGCAGTTTGATCGCACTTTGTTGGTAACCTCCGCCTCCGAGTGAAACACACTTTTGGGGTATTGTTATTGTTCTTTATTGGGTGGGTAGGAGGGAGGGGGTGGGCTTGTTTTATTGGTTAGAGGGGTTGAGCCGAGGACAAGTTGGGATTGGTCTGACGTGGGAGGGGGTTGAGGGGGGTTTGAGATACGCATTGCTGCATTTTGTGATTGATGTATTTTTGCCAAAATTTTCATTATGGGGAATTGAATTGCTTAAGCCATGTTGGGTTGAGCCTGGAGAGGGAGGGGGAGGGGGAATGTATGGAGACTGACATATGCAATATTCTCTGCAGTGACAACTCTTGGCGTACAGTGCCGTGGATATGTAGGCCTGATGGTACTAGCGTCGTAACACTCTTGCTTACAGCTCCCTCATGACGGATAGGACTGAGCCACGTAACGATTCCTGCCCAGCTACGATTGCAGTGCTCACGTGGAATGTGCATGGCCTAAATGACTAAAGAAAAGTCCGAAAGGTTTTGAGTTACTTACATAGGCATGATGTAGATATCGCCCTCCTGCAGGAGACACACCTCCCCCTGGACAGTCCTGTCTTGCGTACTAAGGGGCTCCTGGGTAACGTGCATGCGGCCGGCTTCACCACTCATGCTAGAGGGGTCCTGACGTGGGTGAACCCTAAGAAAGAGATCCGATTGTCAGCCTTGGAGACGGATAGAGAGGGGCGGTATGTGCTTACTAAATGTAGTGGTAAAGGACTGGACTTGCTTTTATTAAATGTTTATGGCCCTAATTATGATAATCCGGAATTCTATCACAAATTAACTGACCTCTCCCTCCCACACACGTCTGGACAGTTTTTGTGGGGAGGGGACGTCAACTTTGTTAGAAACCCTGCTTTGGATAGGTCGGACGGCCCGGACAGGCGTGTGTCTGCTTCGGCTAGCATTGTAGAGACTTCGCTGATTCGGTTGGACATGTGTGATGTCTGGCGCACTAGACATACGGGACAGGGAGGGTACACGCATTTCTCTGCGTATCATAATGTCCACACTAGAATTGACTACTGGTTTATTGCCAGACAACTATTGCTGCGCATCCAGTCTTGCTCGATCTTGCCACATACCTCCTCTGATCATTCTCCCCTTCTATTGGTGCTCGCTACACCGAAGATGCGAATTCCCCCCTTCGCGTGGCGCTTCCCGCCCTATTCCCTTACAGACGCTGCCTTTAAGGATGATATAGCTACCGCAATCGAGATGTTCTTTGCGGTAAATGTGGGGTCAGTAGATTCTTTCCAAACGATATGGGAGGCTTTTAAAGTGTATGTTCGGGGGGTGGCAATATCCAAACATGCGGGAGTCCTTAAATCGATTCGAAACAGACTGTCAGACCTGGAACGTAAGATAAAGGGGTTGGAAACCTCCTTGTTAGCTGGCCCGAACGATGCGCTTAGTCTAGAATTGACACAGACTTTACAGGAATACCATGCAGAGGCAGATGCGGAAATAAAGCATCTCGGGAAGTATGCCACTGCTCGCACTTACGGTGAAGGCGAGCGGCCAGGGGCGGTTCTTGCACAGCTGCAGTGGCGGCGCAGAGATGCCTCAGCGATCCCAGAAATTAAAACACCACCCGGGGACGCACTGCTGGCGGACGCCCAAGTAGCGGAACAATTCAGACAATACTACTCGGACCTCTACGCTTCGAGGGGTTGCAGCACAGACGAACAAATCTTAGAATATTTAACGCATGTCAAGCTCCCGTGGCTGACTAATTGGCATAGGGAGTTTCTGATGCGGCCGATTGAACGGGAGGAAATATTATTGGCCCTCTCTGTTATGAGGGCGGGCAGCGCGCCGGGAGGGGACGGCCTCACTGTCGCCTTTTATAAGGCGTTCATAGATCTATTATTACCGCACCTGCTCACGCTGTACGAAGACATGTGTACCACAGGCGAGATGCCCCCTACGATGCGGGAGGCGGTCATAGTCGCTATCCTTAAGTCGGGTAAGCCCCCAGATGAATGCGCCTCGTATCGCCCTCTGTCCTTGATGAATATGGACACTAAAATCTTCGCGAAACTGCTCGCTAATCGTCTGGTACCCCTTGTCACGACTTTGGTAGCCCCGGAACAGGCCGGTTTCGTACCCAGCAGGAATCTGACATATAATCTGCGTACGGTCTTTGCTGCCTTACAGCACACCAGACCGGAAGTGTCTGCCATAGCGGTATTCTTGGACATGGAGAAGGCATTCGACTCTGTCGAATGGCCCTTCTTATGACAGGTCCTCACTCGTATGGGGGTAGGAGAGGTGGTCCTCCAACTTCTTGCTGTACTGTACCACTCTCCCACAGCACGTATTAAGATAGGCACCCTGGTTACTGACCCTATACGAATACACAGGGGCACGAGACAAGGCTGCCCCTTGTCTCCAATCCTCTATGCCCTGGTTGCTGAGCCCTTGGCGTGCGCTCTTCGGGAGTATCACAGCCATAGAGGTGTACGCTTCCCGAACTATCGACTGATCGTCTCTACTTATGCGGACGATACACTGCTTTATGTCCGTGACCCTGAGGCCAATCTCTCCCCAGTCTTAAGGGAGATAGTGCTCTTTGGCTCCTTGTCTGGCCTGCGGGTCAATTGGCACAAATCCATCATGTTCCCCCTAACCCCTGCCACGAAGGCCTTCGAGCCAGAATATCCCCTTCAGTGGACTACGGAAGCGGTGCGCTACTTGGGGATCAAACTGCACACAGACTCTGAGGTGGTCCTCAAGGAGAATTATGGGGTTGCGATTACTAAACTGGAAGAGGACATTAACCGCTGGGTAAGCCTTCCTTTGTCGCTGATGGGCAGAGTGTCCCTTATGAAAATGATTGTATTGCCGCGCTTCCTTTTCCTCTTTACGAATATACCCATGGTCTTGCCCCGCGTGGTTTTCCAACGTCTTCAATCCCTAATGGTACACCTTGCTTGGGCGGGTAAACAACCGCACGTAGCCTGGAACATATTGACGTTGCCATACTCGATGGGTGGACTGGGTGCACCTGATTTGGACATATATTACAGAGCCGCACAAAGCTCACAAGCATATCACTGGATCCATGGCCCATTTGACATCCCGCATGTACGGATAGAGACGGTAGTCGCAGCCCCTAGACCTCTTCCCGCCTTGCTATTCACGCCCCCTGATAGACGCACGGGCATCTTGCAGTCTCTTAACTCGGTTACACATGCCTGGCATTATTTATTGACTATTCAGGCGGGTAATCTACTGTATTCCCTAGCTGCCCGCCTCGAGTGGTGCCACTGGCTAGCACCATGTAGAGATAGGGGGGTTATAGCGGCATTACAGACGCTCGATGCCCAGGTTGTGGGGGATCTCTTCGCAGATGGAGTAGCACGCACATGGACAGATCTGATGGGAAGGGAGGGCACACCTACACTCCTGGCTCACTTCCAGTTCTACAGACTCAGACATGCTCTCAAGGAATTATTGGGTGAAGATATGGCGGAACCCCCTGAGGTGCTGGCCCTAAGGCACAAACTCCTGCTAGGGTGGTCTCTAGGATCTATCACATCACAATGGCTGCTAGGGGGAGTAAGTACACTAAATCACGACTGGCCTCGCAACGTGATCTACAGCTGGACCTCACTGATGACAAATGGTCCTACTGCTGAATGAGTACGAAACGGGTCTCAATGAATGGTCGCCACAGGTTGGTCCATTTTAAATTTCTAAATAGGGTTTATTACACCCCGGAGCGTTTGCACCGTTATGGGCTGCGTGACGAGTCCCAATGTGAAAGATGCGGTGAACAAGTCGCAGATTTCTTCCACTTAGCCTGGACGTGCCCGGGGATTGCTCATTTCTGGGGGCTGATCTTTACAGAAATCAACCGGATCACGGGGATGGCGCTTGTCCCGGACCCGACCTTGGCATTAATTGGGTATTCCAAGCCTCTTCCCAAGGCATTCCGACGGCTGATAGACATGGCGTGACTTTTAGCAAAAAGATGTGTGGCGGTATGCTGGCTCCGGGGCCCCACGCCTACCATAGCTCAGTGGTCAAAAGATATGACATTCTGTTGTACCCAGACGGAAAACTATAGTGAGATGCTACCACCTCGAACTACTGGGCCTTGTATAAGAACTGCGTGACGAACTCGGTTACCACTGCCTTGGACGCTGATGATGTGCAGCGGTCTCCATCCCCGGGTCACCCGGTTCATCCGGTTCATCAGTGACAATAAGCCTGTTTAGCACGACTTACACTGTCCGTTGGGCTTTGCACTGGGATCAAATAGGGAAGATGATGCTGCGTTGTGAGTTGTTAGTGTTTCGGGCCTTACAAATGCTTGATGGGGTATTTCTTGTATGTCAATAGGGTACTGCACTGCTTATATCCGATTGTCAGATGTTATTAACGATATGCGCAATATGTCAATGTCTCTGGTTTGTTATGCATAAATTTAATAAACATATTAAAAAAAAAAAACAGTTGTAGTGTTAGGTGCACAGTGCTCAGTGTAGTGCTACTGTTACGTACAGTGCCCAGTGGAGTCAGCTGTAGTGTAAGGTGCACGGGTTCAATCCGTGCTTCTGTTAGGTGCTGCGTCCGCTGTAGTGTTATGTGCACAGGTTCAGGGCAGTGCTACTGTTTGGTGCAGTGCTCAGTGGTGTCAGCTGTAGTGTTAGGTGCACAGGTTCAATGCATGCTTCTCTTAGGTGCAGTGCTCAGTGGTGTCAGCTGTAGTGTTAGGTGTATAGGTTCAGTGCAGTGCTATTGTTAGGTGCAGTGTCATCTGTTGTGTTAGTTGCACAGGGTCAGTGCATTGCTTCTGTTAAGTGCAGCGTTAATTATAGTGTTAGGTGCACAGGCTCAGTGCAGTGTTACAGATTGGTGCGATGTTTAGTGCAGTGCAGACAGTTGTAGTGTTAGGTGCACACGTTCAGTGCAGTGCTATTGTTTACGTGCAGTGTCAGTTGTAGTATTAGATGCACACGTTCAATGCAGTGCTATTGTTACGTGCAGTGTCAGTTGTAGTATTAGGTGCACATGTTCAGTGCAGTGCTATTGTTAGGTGCAGTGTCAGCTGTAGTGTTAGGTGCAGAGGTTCAGTGCAGTGCTATTGTTAGGTGCAGCGTGAGTTATAGTGTTAGGTGAACACGTTCAGTGCAGTGCTTCTGTTAGGTGAAATGGTCAGTGGTGTCAGTTGTAGTGTTAAGGGCACAGGTTCAGTGTAGTGCTACTAGTAGGTGCAGGGCTCAGTGCAGTGCAGTCAGTTGTAGTCTTAGGTGTGCAGCTTCAGTGCAGTGCTTCTGTTAGGTGCAGTGCTCAGTGCAGTCAGTTGTAGTGTTAGGTGCACAGGTTCAGTGTAGTGCTACTGGTAGGTGCAGTGCTCAGCGCAGTGCAGCTAGTTGTAGTCTCAGGTGTACAGGTTCAGTGCAGTGCTTCTGGTAGGTGCAGTGCTCAGTGCAGTGCAGGCAGTTGTAGTGATAGGTTCACAGGCTCAGTGTAGTGCTACTGGTAGGTGCAGTGCTCAGCGCAGTGCAATCAGTTGTAGTCTTAGGTGTGCAGCTTCAGTGCAGTGCTTCTATTGGGTGCAGTGCTCAGCGCAGTCAGTTGTAATCTTAGGTGTGCAGCTTCAGTGCAGTGCTTCTGTTGGGTGCAGTGCTCAGCGCAGTGCAGGCAGTTGTAGTCTTAGGTGCGCAGCTTCAGTGCAGTGCTTCTGTTAGGTGCAGTGCTCAGCGCAGTGCAGTCAGTTGTAGGCTTAAGTGCGCAGCTTCAGTGCAGTGCTACTGGTAGGTGCAGTGCTCAGCGCAGTGCAGTCAGTTGTAGTTTTAGGTGCGCCGCTTCAGTGCAGTGCTTCTGTTAGGTGCAGTGCTCAGTGCAGTCAGTTGTAGTGTTAGGTGCACAGGTTCAGTGCAGTGCTACTGGTAGATGCAGTGCTCAGCGCAGTGCAGTTAGTTGTAGTCTTAGGTGTACAGGTTCAGTGCAGTGCTTCTGGTAGGTGCAGTGCTCGGTGCAGTGCAGGCAGTTGTAGTGATAGGTGCAGTGCTACTGGTAGGTGCAGTGCTCAGCGCAGTGCTATCAGTTGGAGTCTTAGGTGTGCAGCTTCAGTGCAGTGCTTCTGTTGGGTGCAGTACTCAGTGCAGTGCAGTCAGTTGTAGTCTTAGGTGCGCATTGAGTGCAGTCAGTTGTAGTCTTAGGTGCGCAGCTTCAGTGCAGTGCTTCTGTTGGGTGCAGTGCTCAGCGCAGTGCAGGCAGTTGTAGTCCTAGGTGCGCAGCTTCAGTGCAGTGCTTCTGTTGGGTGCAGTGTTCAGCGCAGTGCAGGCAGTTGTAGTCTTAGGTGCGCAGCTTCAGTGCAGTGCTTCTGTTGGGTGCAGTGCTCATCGCAGTGCAGTCAGTTGTAGTCTTAGGTGCGCAGCTTCAGTGCAGTGCTTCTGTTAGGTGCAGTGCTCAGCGCAGTGCAGTCAGTTGTAGTCTTAGGTGCGCAGGTTCAGTGCAGTGCTACTGGTAGGTGCAGTGCTCAGCGCAGTGCAGTCAGTTGTAGTCTTAGGTGCGCAGGTTCAGTGCAGTGCTACTGGTAGGTGCAGTGCTCAGCGCAGTGCAGTCAGTTGTAGTCTTAGGTGCGCAGCTTCAGTGCAGTGCTTCTGTTAGGTGCAGTGCTCAGTGCAGTCAGTTGTAGTGTTAGGTGCACAGGTTCAGTGCAGTGCTACTGGTAGGTGCAGTGCTCAGCGCAGTGCAGTTAGTTGTAGTCTTAGGTGTACAGGTTCAGTGCAGTGCTTCTGGTAGGTGCAGTGCTCAGTTCAGTGCAGGCAGTTGTAGTGATAGGTGCACAGGCTCAGTGCAGTGCTACTGGTAGGTGCAGTGCTCAGCGCAGTGCAATCAGTTGTAGTCTTAGGTGTGCAGCTTCAGTGCAGTGCTTCTGTTGGGTGCAGTGATCAGCGCAGTGCAGTCAGTTGTAGTCTTAGGTGTACAGGTTCAGTGCAGTGCTTCTGTTAGGTACAGTGCTCAGTGCAGTTCAGGCAGTTGTAGTGTTAGGTGCACAGGTTCAGTGTAGTGCTTCTGTTGGGTGCAGTGCTCAGTGCAGTGCAGTCAGTTGTAGTCTTAGGTGTACAGGGTCAGTGCAGTGCTTCTGTTAGGTACAGTGCTCAGTGCAGTGCAGGCAGTTGTAGTGTTAGGTGCACAGGTTCAGTGTAGTGCTTCTGTTGGGTGCAGTGCTCAGTGCAGTGCAGGCAGTTGTGGTGTTAGGTGCACAGGTTCAGTGTAGTGCTTCTGTTGGGTGCAGTGCTCAGTGCAGCGCTCCAGACCTCCCCGTCTCCAGTTTCCCTTTGAAGAAGTTTGGCTTCAGCAGTGAAGTCTGGGATCAGACCAAGTGCTGGGGGGAGTAGGGGGTGGAGTAAACGGGGTGGAGACTGGGAGCGGACCAAGTGCTGCTGGTGGAGGGGGGTGGCAGGGGTTGAGGGTGGAGTTGGGGGCTAGGCGGCTGCGCCTCCCTGGATCAGTGTTCTGGAGTCACCCTCCTGCAGGAGGTGGCACTCCCCCCCCCCCCCTTTGCAGGGAGTGGTACAGTCCTGAGCTGCTGTGCCTGGAGCACTGGAGAGTCCGAGGCAGAAGGGGGGAGAGGCCTGAGAGTGTCGGGGCAGGAGGAGCGTACAAAGGCTGGAGAGAGAGTGCATGGACGAGGAGGGGACAGACGCCGGGGGAGAGAGACTTCTGGGGGAGAGGGGAGAGTGCACGGAGGAGACCTGCGTGGGGGTGGAGAGGGGGGCATGAAGGAGGAGAGAAGAGGGGATCGGACTCATCGGAGACTGAAGTGAAGGGCGAGAGTGCAGAGGTGCCTTGAACCCTCGCTGGGCCCCGGGACCTGCACCCTCAACTCTCCCGGACCCCCACTCACCCTACTTCCGCGGACTCTCCGCACCCTCCATGGATCGCTGCATTTGACCATTTTTGGAAACATGTGAACTCCGTGGGAAACCTCTGACTTCAGGCCCCCGCTGGGGTCCGCTGACCTTTGACCTTGGCTTGGATTGACTCCTGTTTGGACGCTGTGACCTCTGTCGGGATCACGTGGCCTTTGACTTCAGTTGGGATCTATCGGAATCTTGTACCCTGTGTTTGGAAGCTGCGACCTTTGACCCCAGATCTGCTGCTCTTCGAGGGGCTCGGACACCCTCTGCCATGGGGCCCCCAGGGCCCCCCCACTGGCTGTGCCTGGCGTCGCTGCTGTGGCTGACAGGTGAGTTGGGATCTCTGCGCCTGGTGTGGGTCTGATTGAAGCCCCCCCCACCCCCCGGGGGGAGTGGGGGGGGGGTCTCTTCCAGATTCATCCTCAGTCCTTCCTTGGGTTGTGTGCTCGTCTCCCATTTACTTGGGAGTGGGGGGTTAATCTGATCTGTTGTTGGGGTATTTTTACCTCAGTCTTTGATTGGGGGGGGGGGTCTCAGTCTGTGATTTGGGGTTTTAGTTTAAACTTTGCTTCGCCGGAGGGGAGGGGTTAGTGTCATTCTCCTATTGGGGCATTTTTGCCTCAGCCTTTGATTGGGGGAAGGGGTGGGGGGTCAGTCTACGTTTTGGGGGTTTAGCTTCTGCTTTGGTCCCCTGGCGGGGTTCAGTCTCTGCCTGGGGGAGCTTTACTTCGTTGGTGAAAGTTACCTCCTCAGCCTTTGGTGGTGGTGGGGGGGGGGGCGGTAGTAGCCTCAAACTGTGATGGATTAGTGCCACCCATCATTAGGGTATAGGGGTTAAAGTCGACCTTTGGGGGGGCGATTTACTCTCACTCGGTGGGGGGGGCTTCCTTTAACTGGTGGTGCTTTTAGGTTTAGCTTCCATCGGGGGAGGGGGCGTTCCTCATACCCTAGGGTGCCCCCTATTTCCCGGCGGTGACTCACGCCCAGTTTGTGCCCTCCTCAGCCTCTGTCCCCCTCGCCCTGTTCTCCCTCAGGTGCCTGGAACTTGTAGATTGGCCCCCAAGCGCAGCTTTGGACTCCTCGAGGCTGCCCTAGAGCCTGCCAGCTGGAGGCACGGGCCCCGGAGGGTTCCTATGTCCCCGGGCCAGGGCCCACACACTGGATTCCCGCACCTCTTGAGGTTTCCACCTCCTGATCTTCAGGCACGCGTGTGGTTCCTGCAGCGGAGGTCTCTCTCACTTCCTGTTGTATGTGAGGACACGGGGGTTCCTGAACCTGTGCAAACCTCACTAGACGCTCATGAGGGCCCCAGCTCCTATGCCCTGCTCTAAAGGCACACAGGTGCCCTGTGTGTCCTGCTCTAGAGGCCTCTGTGCCCTGCTCTAGAGGCACACAGAGGACCCCTGTGTGTCCTGCTCTAGAGGTCTCCTGTGCCTCGTTCGAGAGGCACACAGAGGACCCCTGAGCCCTGTATGTCCTGCTCTAGAGGCCTCTGTGCCCTGCTCTAGAGGCACACAGAGGACTCCTGCGCCCTGTGTGTCCTGCTCTAGAGGCCCCCTGTGCCTCGTTCTAGAGGCACACAGAGGACCCCTGAGCCTTGTGTGTCCTGCTCTAGAGGCCCCCTGTGCCTCGTTCTAGAGGCACACCGAGGACCCCTGAGCTTTGTGTGTCCTGCTCTAGAGGCCCCCTGTGCCTCGTTCTAGAGGCACACAGAGGACCTGTGTGTCCTGCTCTAGAGGCCTCCTGTGCCTCGTTCTAGAGGCACACAGAGGACCCATGCGCCCTGTGTGTCCTGCTCTAGAGGTCTCCTGTGCCTCGTTCTAGAGACACACAGAGGACCCCTGCGCCCTGTGTGTCCTGCTCTAGAGGCCTCCTGTGCCTCGTTCTAGAGGCACACAGAGGACCCCTGAGCCTTGTGTGTCCTGCTCTAGAGGCCTCCTGTGCCTCGTTCTAGAGGCACACAGAGGACCCCTGAGCCTTGTGTGTCCTGCTCTAGCGGCCTCTGCGCGCCGCTCTAGAAGCACACAGGGTCCCCGTCGCATCTCTCTCTTCCTAGTCTGTGTGAGGCACACAGGGGGTCCTGAACCTCTTTATGTTTCCACCTCCTGCTTTTCAGTTACACGCGTGGTTCCTGCACTGGGAGCCTCTCTTGCTTCCTGTTGTATGAAGACACAGCGGTCCCTGAACCTGTGCGTTGAACCTCACTTCCTGCCCAAGAGGCACACAGGGGACTCCTGTGCCTTGTGTGTCCTACTCTAGAGGCCTCTGTGCCCTGCTCTAGAAGTACACTGGGCTCCCATAGCATCTCTCAATTCCTAGTCTGTGTGAGGCACACAGGGGTTCCTGAATCTGTACAGACTCCATTTTCTGCTCTAGAGGCACACAGAGGGCTCATGTGCCCCGTGTGCCCTGCTCTAGAGGCCTCTGTGCCCTGCTCTAGAAGTACACTGGGCTCCCAAAGCATCTCTCAATTCCTAGTCTGTGTGAGGCACACAGGGGTTCCTGAATCTGTACAGACTCAATTTTCTGCTCTAGAAGCACACAGAGGGCTCGTGTGCCCCGCTCTAGAGGCCTCTGTGCCCTGCTCTAGAAGTACACTGGGCTCCTATAGCATCTCTCAATTCCTAGTCTGTGTGAGGCACACAGGGGTTCCTGAATCTGTACAGATTCCATTTTCTGCTCTAGAGGCACACAGAGGGCTTGTGTGCCCCGTGTGCCCTGCTCTAGAGGCCTCTGTGCCCTGCTCTAGAAGTACACTGGGCTCCCATAGCATCTCTCAATTCCTAGTCTGTGTGAGGCACACAGGGGTTCCTGAATCTGTACAGACTCCATTTTCTGCTCTAGAGGCACACAGAGGGCTGGTGTGCCCTGCTCTAGAGGCCTCCGTGCCCTGCTCTAGAAGTACACTGGGCTCCCAAAGCATCTCTCAATTCCTAGTCTGTGTGAGGTGCACAGAGGGTCCCGAAGGTGTAGAGATCCCACTCCCTTCTCTAGAGGCACACAGGGGTCTCCTGTGCCTTGTGTGTCCTGCTCTAGAGACCTCTGTACCCTGCTCTAGAGGCACACAGGGGTCTCCTGTGCCTTGTGTGTCCTGCTCTAGAGACCTCTGTACCCTGCTCTAGAAGCACACAGGGGACTCCTGTGCCTTGTGTGCCCTACTCTAGAAGCACACAGAGGGCTTCCATAGCACCTGTCTCTTCCTAGTCTGTGTGAGGTGCACAGGGGGTCCTGAATGTGTAGAGATCCCACTCCCTGCTCTAGAGGCACACAGGGGACTTCTGGAGCCTGCTCTAGAAGCACAGAGAGGGCTCCCATAGCATCTCTCTCTTCCTAGTCTGTGTGAGGCACATAGGGGTTCCCGAATCTGTAAGGACCCTATTTCCTGCTCTAGAGGCACACAGAGAGCTCCTGTGCCCTGTGTGTCCTGCTCTAGAGACCTCTGTTCCCTGCTCTAGAAGCACACAGGGCCCTTGTAGCATCTCTCTCGTCCTAGTCTGTGTGAGGCACATAGGGGTTCCTGAATCTATACAGACCCTATTTCCTGCTCTAAATGCACACAGAGAGCTCCTGTGCCCTGTGTGTCCTGCTCCAGAGACCACTGTTCCCTGCTCTAGAAGCACACAGGGCCCTTGTAGCATCTCTCTCGTCCTAGTCTGTATGAGGCACAGAGGGGGTCCTGAAGGTGTGGAGATCCGACTCCCTGCTCTAGAGGCACACAGAGGGCTCCTGTGCCTTGTGTGTCCTGCTCTAGAAGCACACAGAGGGCTTCCATACCATCTGTCTCTTCCTAGTCTGTGTGAGGTGCACAGGGGGTTCCTCAAGATGTAGAGATCCCACTCCCTTCTCTAGAGGCACACAGGAGGCTCCTGTGCCCTGTGTGTCCTGCTCTAGAGGTCTCTGTGCCCTGTCCTAGAAGCACACTGGGCTCCCGTAGCATCTCTCTCTTCCTAGTCTGTGTGAGGTGCACAGGGGGTTCCCAAAGGTGTAGAGATCCCACTCCCTTCTCTAGAGGCACACAGGAGGCTCCTGTGCCCTGTGTGTCCTGCTCTAGAGGCCTCTGTTCCCTGCTCTAGAAGCACAGAGGGCCCTTGTTGCATCTCTCTTCCTAGTCTGTGTGAGGCACACAGGGGTTCCTGAATCTGTACAGACCCCATTTCCTGCTCTAGAGGCACACAGAGAGCTTCTGTGCCCTGTGTGTCCTTCTCTAGAGACCTCTGTGCCCTGCTCTAGAAGTACACTGAGCTCCCGTAGAATCTCTCTCGTCCTAGTCTGTATGAGGCACAGAGGGGGTCCTGAAGGTGTGGAGATCCGACTCCCTGCTCTAGAGGCACACAGAGGGCTCCTGTGCCTTGTGTGTCCTACTCTAGAAGCACACAGAGGGCTTCCATACCATCTGTCTCTTCCTAGTCTGTGTGAGGTGCACAGGGGGTTCCAGAAGGTGTAGAGATCCCACTCCCTTCTCTAGAGGCACACAGAATGCTCCTGTGCCCCGTGTGTCCTGCTCTAGAGGCCTCTGTTCCCTGCTCTAGAAGCACGCAGGGCCCTTGTAGCATCTGCCTCTTCCTAGTCTGTTTGAGGCACACAGGGGTTCCTGAATCTGTACAGACCCCATTTCCTGCTCTAGAGCCACACAGAGAGCTTCTGTGTCCTGCTCTAGAGGCCTCTGTGCCCTGCTCTAGAGGCACACAGAGAGCTCCTGTGCCCTGGGTGTCCTGCTCTAGAGACCTGTGTTCCCTGTTCTAGAAGTACACTGGGCTCCCGTAGCATCTCTCTTTCTTCCTAGTCTGTGTGAGGCACACAGGGGTTGCTGAATCTGTACAGTCCCCATTTCCTGCTCTAGAGGCACCCAGAGGGCTCCTGTGCCCTGTGTGTCCTGCTCTAGAGACCCCTGCTCCAGAAGCACACTGAGAGCTCCCATAGCATCTCTCAATTCCAAGTCTGTGTGAGGCACACACAGGTTCCTGAATCTGTGCAGACCCCATTCTCTGCTCTAGAGGCACAGAGGGGACTCCTGTGGCCTGCTCTAGAGGCCTGTGTGCCCTGCTCTAGAAGCACATGGAGGAGTCTCTGGCATCTCTGTCTTCCTAGTCTGTGTGAGGCACACAGGGGGCCCAGTAGATCCCACTTCCTGCTCTAGAAGCGTGCAGAGGGCCCCTGTGCCACTTGTGTCCTGGTCTAGAAGCACAGAAAGGGCTTGCATGGCATTTCTCGCCGCGTTTTCTACATGAGGCAAATGGTGTCCCTGCAGCTCTGTGAGATGTCATGTCTGCTCTAGAAAGATTTCTGAGCACTTACCTCCTGCCCCTGGTACACACAGGTTCATGTACCTTTCCCAGCACTCGATTGCTTCTCTAGAGTTATGAGGACTTCCTGCAGATGTGCCATGTCCCTCCCCCTTCTCTAGGAAGACCAAAGTGTTCCAGCTGGTCTGGTAACTTTCATACTTGTCTCCGAGGTACACAGAGGGCTTCCTGCACCTGTCACAACTCACAGATCCTGCTCTAGAGGCCCACCGGTCCTGCTCCAGAGTTCATTCACCTATCGCAACTCTCAGGTCCTGCGCAAGAGACACACCAGTATCTCCTGCTCTAAAAGCACAGAGTTCATGCACCTGTTGCAACTCTCATGTTCTGCTCTAGATGCGCACCATTCATTCTAGCTCATGTCCTGGCTCTCATCTCCTGCTCCCGAGGCACATAGTTCATGCACCTGTCACAACTCTCAGATGCTGCCCCAGAGGCACACCAGTATCTCCTGCTCCAGAGGGACAGAGGTCATGCACCTGTTACACCTCTCAGGTCCTGCTCTAGAGGCACAGAGTTCTTGCACCTGTTGCAGCTCACATGCCCTGCTCTAGAGGCACACCAGTATCTCCTGTTCCAGAGGCACAGAGGTCATGCACGTGTCGCAGTGGGCAGTGACCTGCGCCAGGAAACCCTAGGGTAACCGTTGCGCTTAAGAAATTAAATTAACATAACATAACAGCAACTCTCAGGTCCTGCTCTAGAGGCACACCAGTATGTCCTGCTCCAGAGTTCATGCACCTGTCACACCTCTCGGGTCCTGCTCTAGAGGCACAGAGTTCATGCACTTGTCGCAACTCTCAGATCCTGCTCTAGAGGCGCCCCAGTATATCCTGCTCCAGAGTCACAGAGGTCATTCAATTTTCACAGCTCTCAGGCCCTGCTCTAGAGGTGCACCAGTATCTCCTGCTCCAGAGGCACAGAGGTCATGCACCTGTCACAACTCTCACGCCCTGCTCCAGAGGCACAGAGTTCATGCTCCTGTCGCAACCCTCGGGTCCTGCTCTAGAGGCACACCAGTATGTCCTGCTTCAGAGTTCATGCACCTGTCACACCTCTCGGATCCTGCTCTAGAGGCACAGAGTTCATGCACTTGTCGCAACTCTCAGGTCCTGCTCTAGAGGCACACCAGTATCTCCTGCTCCAGAGGCACATAGTACACACACCTATCACAGCTCTCAGACCGTGCTCTAGAGGCACAGAGTTCATGCACCTGTCACACTTCTCGGGTCCTACTCTAGAGGGGCACCAGTATCTCCTGCTCCAGAGGATCAGAGTTCATGCGTCTGTTACAGCTCTCATGCCCTGTTCTAGAGGCGCACAAGTATATCCTGCTTCAGAGTCACAGAGGTCATGCACCTGTCGCAACTCTCAGGTCCTGCTCTAGAGGCACACCAGTATCTCCTGCTCCAGAGTCACAGAGGTCATGCACCTGTCGCAACATTCAGGTCCTGCTCTAGAGACGCACCAGTATTTCCTGCTCCAGAGTCACAGAGGTCATGCACCTGTCGCAACATTCAGGTCCTGCTCTAGAGATGCACCAGTATATCCTGCTCCAGAGTCACAGAGGTCATGCACCTGTCGCAACTCTCAGGTCCTGCTCTAGAGGCACACCAGTATCTCCTGCTCCAGAGGCACATAGTACACACACCTATCACAGCTCTCAGACCGTGCTCTAGAGGCACAGAGTTCATGCACCTGTCACACTTCTCGGGTCCTACTCTAGAGGGGCACCAGTATATCCTGCTCCAGAGTCACAGAGGTCATGCACCTGTCGCAACATTCAGGTCCTGCTCTAGAGACGCACCAGTATCTCCTGCTCCAGAGTCACAGAGGTCATGCACCTGTCGCAACATTCAGGTCCTGCTCTAGAGATGCACCAGTATATCCTGCTTCAGAGTCACAGAGGTCATGCACCTGTCACACTTCTCGGGTCCTACTCTAGAGGGGCACCAGTAGCACCTGCTCCAGAGGATCAGAATTCATGCGTCTGTTACAGCTCTCATGCCCTGTTCTAGAGGCGCACCAGTATATCCTGCTCCAGAGTCACAGAGGTCATGCACCTGTCGCAACTCTCACGTCCTGCTCTAGAGGCACACCAGTATCTCCTGCTCCAGAGGCACATAGTACACACACCTATCACAGCTCTCAGACCGTGCTCTGGAGGCACAGAGTTCATGCACCTGTCACACTTCTCGGGTCCTACTCTAGAGGGGCACCAGTATCTCCTGCTCCAGAGGATCAGAGTTCATGCGTCTGTTACAGCTCTCATGCCCTGTTCTAGAGGCGCACAAGTATATCCTGCTTCAGAGTCAGAGGTCATGCACCTGTCGCAACATTCAGGTCCTGCTCTAGAGATGCACCAGTATATCCTGCTCCAGAGTCACAGAGGTCATGCACCTGTCGCAACTCTCAGGTCCTGCTCTAGAGGCACACCAGTATATCCTGCTCCAGAGGCACATAGTACACACACCTATCACAGCTCTCAGACCGTGCTCTAGAGGCACAGAGTTCATGCACCTGTCACACTTCTCGGGTCCTACTCTAGAGGGGCACCAGTATCTCCTGCTCCAGAGGATCAGAGTTCATGCGTCTGTTACAGCTCTCATGCCCTGTTCTAGAGGCGCACCAGTATATCCTGCTTCAGAGTCACAGAGGTCATGCACCTGTCGCAACTCTCAGGTCCTGCTCTAGAGGCACACCAGTATCTCCTGCTCCAGAGTCACAGAGGTCATGCACCTGTCGCAACATTCAGGTCCTGCTCTAGAGACGCACCAGTATTTCCTGCTCCAGAGTCACAGAGGTCATGCACCTGTCACAACTCTCAGGTCCTGTTCTAGAGGCGCACCAGTATATCCTTCTCCAGAGTCACAGAGTTCATGCATCCGTCACAACTCTCAGATCCTGCTCTAGAGGCACACCAGTATCTCCTGCTCCAGAGTCACAGAGGTCATGCACCTGTCGCAACATTCAGGTCCTGCTCTAGAGATGCACCAGTATATCCTGCTCCAGAGTCACAGAGGTCATGCACCTGTCGCAACATTCAGGTCCTGCTCTAGAGATGCACCAGTATATCCTGCTCCAGAGCCACAGAGGTCATGCACCTGTCGCAACTCTCAGGTCCTGCTCTAGAGGCACACCAGTATCTCCTGCTCCAGAGTCACAGAGGTCATGCACCTGTCGCAACATTCAGGTCCTGCTCTAGAGGCACACCAGTATCTCCTGCTCCAGAGTCACAGAGGTCATGCACCTGTCGCAACATTCAGGTCCTGCTCTAGAGACGCACCAGTATCTCCTGCTCCAGAGTCACAGAGGTCATGCACCTGTCGCAACATTCAGGTCCTGCTCTAGAGACGAACCAGTATATCCTGCTCCAGAGTCACAGAGGTCATGCACCTGTCGCAACTCTCAGGTCCTGCTCTAGAGGCACACCAGTATCTCCTGCTCCAGAGGCACATAGTACACACACCTATCACAGCTCTCAGACCGTTCTCTAGAGGCACAGAGTTCATGCACCTGTCACACTTCTCGGGTCCTACTCTAGAGGGGCACCAGTATATCCTGCTCCAGAGTCACAGAGGTCATGCACCTGTCGCAACATTCAGGTCCTGCTCTAGAGACGCACCAGTATCTCCTGCTCCAGAGTCACAGAGGTCATGCACCTGTCGCAACATTCAGGTCCTGCTCTAGAGATGCACCAGTATATCCTGCTCCAGAGTCACAGAGGTCATGCACCTGTCGCAACTCTCAGGTCCTGCTCTAGAGGCACACCAGTATCTCCTGCTCCAGAGGCACATAGTACACACACCTATCACAGCTCTCAGACCGTGCTCTAGAGGCACAGAGTTCATGCACCTGTCACACTTCTCGGGTCCTACTCTAGAGGGGCACCAGTATCTCCTGCTCCAGAGGATCAGAGTTCATGCGTCTGTTACAGCTCTCATGCCCTGTTCTAGAGGTGCACAAGTATATCCTGCTTCAGAGTCACAGAGGTCATGCACCTGTCACAACTCTCAGGTCCTGTTCTAGAGGCGCACCAGTATATCCTGCTCCAGAGTCACAGAGTTCATGCATCCGTCACAACTCTCAGATCCTGCTCTAGAGGCGCACCAGAATCTCCTGCTCCAGCGTTCATGTACCTGTCGCAACTCTCAGGTCCAGCTCTAGGGGCACAGAGTTCATGCACCTATCGCAACCCTCGGGTCCTGCTCTAGAGGTGCACCAGTATTTCCTGATCCAGAGGCTCAGAGTTCATGCACTTGTCGCAACCCTCAGGTCCTGCTCTAGAGGCACACCAGCGGTTCCTGCTCCGTAGCCATAAACACAGAGTTCATGCACCTGTCGCAGCTCTCAGGCCCTGCTCTGCCAGCCCTCATGACTGCTCTGGAGGTTGTACTAGGTTCCCTCACCTGCCTCAGCTCCCGCTCTAGATGCACATGGTGGTGGGAGGGGGGTTCTGCCCTATCACAGCCCTCGAGGCACACAAGGGGTTCCTGCCCCTGTCTTGGCTCTCGCCTCCTGCTCAAGAGACACATAAGCGGGTTACTGCCAATGTCCCAGCTCTAGAGGCACACTGGGGGGCGGGGAGGCAGCTTGCCCCTATCCTAGCTCTAGAGGTTCACAAGGGGTTCCTACACCTGTCCCAGCTCTGACCTCCTGTTATAGTGACAGTACGAGGTCCCTGCTCCTCTTTCATGTTTTAGTGGGACACGGGATTCCTGCAGCTCTGACAGCTGTCGCTCTGTCCTGCGTAGGGAGCTCCGGTGGTCCCTGCAGACTTGCATGGGGGGTCCCTACGGCTGTCCTACCTTTCACCTCTTGCTCTGTAGGAGGTACAGGATGTCCCTGTAGCTCTCCCTGCTGTCACACCTGCTCCAGAGACAGACATTGTGTTCCTGCACCTGTGCCAGCTCTGAGCATTGCTCCAAAAGGAACACCCCGGATGTTCCTGCTCGTGCCCAGCTCCCACCCCCTACTCTCGAGGCACACAGTGAGGTCGAGCACCTGTCCTGGCTCTCACCTCTTGTTCTACAGGTACACAGGGGGCTCCTTCACCAGTCTCAGTGCCTCTTCTAGGGGCACAAGAGTTTCTGCCCCTGTACAGCTCTCACCCCTCTGCTCTATAGGCACACAGGGTTCCTGCAGCTGTACAGCTCTCACCCCTCTGCTCTAGAGGCACACAGGGTTCCTGCAGCTGTACAGCTCTCACCCCTCTGCTGTAGAGGCACACATGGTTCCTGCAGCTGTGCAGCTCTCACCCCTCTGCTCTAGAGGCACACAGGGTTCCTGCAGCTGTACAGCTCTCACCCCTCTGCTCTAGGGACACACAAGGGTGCCTGCAGCTGTGCAGCTCAAACACCTCTGCTCTAGGGGCACACAAGGGTACCTGCAGCTGTGCAGCTCAAACACCTCTGCTCTAGAGGCACACATGCTTCCTGCAGCTGTGCAGCTCTCACCCCTCTGCACTAGAGGCACACAAGGGTACCTGCAGCTGTGCAGCTCAAACACCTCTGCTCTAGAGGCACACATGCTTCCTGCAGCTGTACAGCTCTCACCCCTCTGCTCTAGAGGCACACAGGGTTCCTGCAGCTGTACAGCTCTCACCCCTCTGCTCTAGGGACACACAAGGGTGCCTGCAGCTGTGCAGCTCAAACACCTCTGCTCCAGGGGCACACAACGGTGCCTGCAGCTGTGCAGCTCAAACACCTCTGCTCTAGGGGCACACAAGGGTACCTGCAGCTCTACAGCTCAAACACCTCTTCTCTAGAGGCACCATGCTTCCTGCAGCTGTGCAGCTCTCACCCCTCTGCACTAGAGGCACACATCGTTCCTGCAGCTGTACAGATCTCACCCCTCTGGTCTAGAGGCACACATGGTTCCTGCAGCTGTTCAGCTCTCACCCCTCTGCTCTAGAGGCACACAGGGTTCCTGCAGCTGTACAACTCTCAGCTCTCTCTGCTCTATAGGCACATAGGGTTCCTGCTGCTGTGCAGCTCTCTCCCCTCTGCTCTAGAGGCACACAGGGTTCCTGCAGCTGTACAGCTCCCATCCCTCTGCTCTAGAGACACTCAGGGTTCCTGCAGCTGTGCAGCTCAAACACTTCTGCTCTAGAGGCACACATGGTTCCTGCATCTGTCCAGCTCTCTCACATGGTTCCTGCAGCTGTTCAGCTCTCACCCCTCTTCTCTAGAGGCACACAGGGTTCCTGCAGCTGTGCAGCTCAAACACATCTGCTCTAGAGGCACACAGGGTTCCTGCAGCTGTGCAGTTCAAACACCTCTGCTCTAGAGGCACACAGGGTTTCTGCCCCTGTACAGCTCTCACCCCTCTGCTCTAGAGGCACACAGGGTTCCTGCAGCTATACAGCTCTCACCCCTCTGCTCTAGAGGCACACATGGTTCCTGCATCTGTCCAGCTCTCTCACATGGTTCCTGCAGCTGTTCAGCTCTCACCCCTCTTCTCTAGAGGCACACAGGGTTCCTGCAGCTGTGCAGCTCAAACACATCTGCTCTAGAGGCACACAGGGTTCCTGCAGCTGTGCAGTTCAAACACCTCTGCTCTAGAGGCACACAGGGTTTCTGCCCCTGTACAGCTCTCACCCCTCTGCTCTAGAGGCACACAGGGTTTCTGCCCCTGTACAGCTCTCACCCCTCTGCTCTAGAGGCACACAGGGTTCCTGCAGCTATACAGCTCTCACCCCTCTGCTCTAGAGGCACACATGGTTCCTGCAGCTGTACAGCTCTCACCTGTCTGCTGTAGAGGCACCCATGGTTCCTGCAGCTGTACAGCTCTCACCCCTCTGCTCTAGAGGCACACAGAGTTTCTGCCCCTGTTCAGCTCTCACCCCTCTGCTCTAGAGGCACACAGGGTTCCTGCAGCTGTACAGCTCTTACCCCTCTGCTCTAGAGGCACACAGGGTTCCTGCAGCTGTACAGCTCTCACCCATCAGCTCTAGAGGCACACAGGGTTCCTGCAGCTATAGAGCTCTCACCCCTCTGCTCTAGAGGCACACATGGTTCCTGCAGCTGTACAGCTCTCACCTGTCTGCTGTAGAGGCACCCATGGTTCCTGCAGCTGTACAGCTCTCACCCCTCTGCTCTAGAGGCACACAGGGTTCCTGCAGCTGTACAGCTCTTACCCCTCTGCTCTAGAGGCACACAGGGTTCCTGCAGCTGTACAGCTCTCACCCCTCTGCTCTAGAGGCACATAGGGTTCCTGCAGCTGTACAGCTTTCACCCCTCTGCTCTAGAGGCATACAGGAATCCTGCAGCTGTGCAGCTCAAACACCTTTGCTCTAGAGGCACACAGGGTTCCTGCAGCTGTATAGCTTTCACACCTCTGCTCTAGAGGCACACAGGGTTCATGCAGCTGTACAGCTCTCACCCCTCTGCTCTAGAGGCACACAGTGTTCCTGCAGCTATACAGCTCTCACCCCTCTGCTCTAGAGGCACACATGGTTCCTGCAGCTGGACAGCTCTCACCTCTCTGCTCTAGAGGCACACAGGGTTTCTGCCCCTGTTCAGCTCTCACCCCTCTGCTCTAGAGGCACCCAGGGTTCCTGCAGCTGTTCAGCTCTCACCCCTCTGCTCTAGAGGCACACAGGGTTCCTGCAGCTGTACAGCCCTCACCCCTCTGCTCTCGAGCCACACAAGGGTTCCTGCAGCTGTACAACTCTCAGTCCTCTCTGCACTAGAGGCACACAGGGTTTCTGCAGCTGTACAGCTCCCACCCCTCTGCTCTAGAGGCACATAGGGTTCCTGCTGCTGTGCAGCTCTCACCCCTCAGCTCTAGAGGCACACAGGGTTCCTGCAGCTGTACAGCTCTCACCCCTCTGCTCTAGGGGCACACAGGGTTCCTGCAGCTGTACAGCTCTCACCCCTCTGCTGTAGAGGCACACATGGTTCCTGCAGCTGTGCAGCTCTCACCCCTCTGCTCTAGAGGCACACAGGGTTCCTGTAGCTATACAGCTCTCACCCCTTTGCTCTAGAGGCACACACATGTTCCTGCAGCTGTGCACCTCAAACACCTCTGCTCTAGAGGCACATAGGGTTCCTGCAGCTGTTCAGCTCTCACCCCTCTGCTCTAGAGGCACACAGGGTTCCTGTAGCTATACAGCTCTCACCCCTTTGCTCTAGAGGCACACATGGTTCCTGCAGCTGTGCACCTCAAACACCTCTGCTCTAGAAGCACATAGGGTTCCTGCAGCTGTTCAGCTCTCACCCCTCTGCTCTAGAGTCACACAGGGTTCCAGCAGCTGTACAGCTCTCACCCCTCTGCTCTAGAGGCACACATAGTTCCTACAGCTGTACAGCTCTCAACCCTCTGCTCTAGAGGCACACAGCATTCCTGCAGCTGTTCAGCTCAAGCACCTCTGCTCTAGAGGCACACATGGTTCCTGCAGCTGTGTAGCTCTCACCCCTCTGCTCTAGAGGCACACAGGGTACCTGCAGCTGTGCAGCTCAAACGCCTCTGCTCTAGAGGCACACAGGGTTCCTGCAGCTGTACAGCTCTCACCCCTCTGCTCTAGAGGCACACATGGTTCTGCAGCTGTACAGCTCTCACCTTTCTGCTCTAGAGGCACACAGGGTTCCTGCAGCTATACAGCTCTCACCCCTCTGCTCTAGAGGCACACATTGTTCCTGCAGCTGTGCAGCTCAAACACTTCTGCTCTAGAGGCACAACAGGGTTTCTGCCCCTGTACAGCTCTCACCCCTCTTCTCTAGAGGCACACAGGGTTCCTGCAGCTGTGCAGCTCAAACACCTCTGCTCTAGAGGCACACAAGGTTCCTGCAGCTGTGCAGCTCAAACACTTCTGCTCTAGAGGCACAACAGGGTTTCTGCCCCTGTACAGCTCTCACCCCTCTTCTCTAGAGGCACACAGGGTTCCTGCAGCTGTGCAGTTCAAACACCTCTGCTGTAGAGGCACACAGGGTTCCTGCAGCTGTCTAGCTTTCACCCTCTGCTCTAGAGGCACACAGGGTTCATGCAGCTGTACAGCTCTCACCCCTCTGCTCTAGAGTCACAACAGGTTCATGCAGCTGTACAGCTCTCACCTCTCTGCTCTAGAGGCACACAGGGTTTCTGCCCCTGTACAGCTCTCATCCCTCTGCTCTAGAGGCACACAGTGTTCCTGCAGCTATACAGCTCTCACCCCTCTGCTCTAGAGGCACACATGGTTCCTGCAGCAGGACAGCTCTCAGCTCTCTGCTCTAGAGGCACACAGAGTTTCTGCCCCTGTTCAGCTCTCACCCCTCTGCTCTAGAGGCACCCAGGGTTCCTGCAGCTATACAGCTATCACCCCTCTGCTCTAGAGGCACCCAGGGTTCCTGCAGCTGTAGAGCTCTCACCCCCTCTGCTCTAGAGGCACACAGGGTTCCTGCAGCTATACAGCTCTCACCCCTCTACTCTAGAGGCACACAGGGTTCCTGTAGCTGTTCAGCTCAAACACCTCTGCTCTAGAGGCACACATGGTTCCTGCAGCTGTGCAGCTCTCACCCCCCTGCTCTAGAGGCACACAAGGTTCCTGCAGCTGTACAGCTCTCAGCCCTCTGCTCTAGAGGCACACAGGGTTCCTGCAGCTGTGCAGCTCAAACACCTCTGCTCTAGAGGCACACAGGGTTCCTGCAGCTGTGCAGCTCAAACACCTCTGCTCTAGAGGCACACATGGTTCCTGCAGCTGTACAGCTCTCACCCCTCTGCTCTAGAGGCACACAGGGTTCCTGCAGCTATACAGCTCTCACCCCTCTGCTCTAGAGGCACACATGGTTCCTGCAGCTGTGCAGCTCAAACACCTCTGCTCTAGAGGCACACAGGGTTCCTGCAGCTGTACAGCTCTCACCCCTCTGCTCTAGAGGTACACATGGTTCCTGCAGCTGTACAGCTATCACCCCTCTGCTCTAGAGGCACACAGGGTTCCTGTAGCTATACAGCTCTCACCCCTTTGCTCTAGAGGCACACATGGTTCCTGCAGCTATGCAGCTCAAACACCTCTGCTCTAGAGGCACACAGGGTTCCTGCAGCTGTTCAGCTCTCACCCCTCTGCTCTAGAGGCACACAGGGTTCCTGCAGCTGATCAGCTCTCACCCCTCTGCTCTCGAGCCACACAAGGGTTCCTGCAGCTGTACAGATCTCACCCCTCTGCTCTAGAGGCACACGGTGTTCCTGCAGCTGTGCAGCTCTCACCCCTCTGCTCTAGAGGCACACTGGGTTCCTGCAGCTGTGCAGCTCTCACCCCTCTGCTCTAGAGGCACACAGGGTTCCTGCAGCTGTGCAGCTCTCACCCCTCTGCTCTAGAGGCACACAGGGTTCCTGCAGCTGTGCAGCTCAAACACCTCTGCTCTAGAGGCACACAGGGTTCCTGCAGCTGTACAGCTCTCACCCCTCTGCTCTAGAGGCACGCATGGTTCCTGCAGCTGTACAGCTCTCACCCCTCTGCTCTAGAGGCACACAGGGTTTCTGCAGCTATACAGCTCTCACCCCTTTGCTCTAGAGGCACACATGGTTCCTGCAGCTGTACAGCTCAAACACCTCTGCTCTAGAGGCACACAGGGTTCCTGCAGCTGTTCAGCTCTCACCCCTCTGCTCTAGAGGCACACAGGGTTCCTGCAGCTGTACAGCTATCACCCCTCTG
Source organism: Calotriton arnoldi (assembly GCA_963921515.1). Classification (NCBI taxonomy): domain Eukaryota; kingdom Metazoa; phylum Chordata; class Amphibia; order Caudata; family Salamandridae; genus Calotriton; species Calotriton arnoldi. The sequence goes on from CAWUFW010006672.1 coordinate 606,887, forward strand.
CTCTCGAGCCACACAAGCGTTCTTGCAGCTGTACAGCTCTCAGCTCTCTCTGCTCTATAGGCACATAGGGTTCCTGCTGCTGTGCAGCTCTCACCCCTCTGCTCTAGAGGCACACATGGGTTCCTGCAGCTGTACAGCTCCCATCCCTCTGCTCTAGAGGCACACAGGGTTCCTGCAGCTGTGCAGCTCTCACCCCTCTGCTCTAGAGGCACACAGGGTTCCTGCAGCTGTGCAGCTCTCACCCTCTGCTCTAGAGGCACACAGGGTTCCTGCAGCTGTGCAGCTCAAACACCTCTGCTCTAGAGGCACACAGGGTTCCTGCAGCTGTACAGCTCTCACCCCTCTGCTCTAGAGGCACACATGGTTCCTGCAGCTGTACAGCTCTCACCCTCTGCTCTAGAGGCACACAGGTTTTCTGCAGCTATACAGCTCTCACCCCTTTGCTCTAGAGGCACACATGGTTCCTGCAGCTGTACAGCTCAAACACCTCTGCTCTAGAGGCACACAGGGTTCCTGCAGCTGTTCAGCTCTCACCCCTCTGCTCTAGAGGCACACAGGGTTCCTGCAGCTGTACAGCTATCACCCCTCTGCTCTCGAGCCACACAAGCGTTCTTGCAGCTGTTCAGCTCTCTCTGCTCTAGAGGCACACAGGGCTCCCTGCAGCTGACCTAGCTCTCGCTTCCTGCTCTGTAGGAGGCACGGAGAGCTGTTGCAGCTTTATTGTGTCGTACCCCTGCCTCTGGTTCCTGCAACTCTTATACCAGGCACCTTGTGAGGCACATGATGGTGATTGAGGGGGTTCACGCAGCAGTGCCAACTCACAACTTGGACTGTATGAAGCACAGGGTTCACGCATCAGTGCCAGCCCTCGACACAGGGGTTCATGCTCCAGTGCCAACCTTGGCACGGGGTTCAGGCAGCAGTGCCAGCCCTGGGGCACAGGGGTTCAGGCAGCAGTGCCAGCCTTCGTCACGGGTGTTCATGCTCCCGTGCCAGCCCTGGCGCACAGGGGTTCGTGCTTCAGTGCCAGCCTTCGGAACGGGGGTTCGTACTCCAGTGCCAGCCCTCGGCACAGGAGTTCATGCTCCAGTGCCAGCCCTCGGCACTGGGGTTCATGCAGGGGTGCCAGCCCTCGCCACTGGGGTTCATGCAGGGGTGCCAGCCCTCTGCACAGGGGTTCATGCAGCGGTGCCAGCCCTCTGCACAGGGGTTCATGCAGCGGTGCCAGCCCTTGGGACTGGGGTTCATGCAGCGGTGCCAGCCCTCGGCACGGGGGTTCATGCAGCTGTGCCAGCCCTCGGCACGGGGGTTTGTGCTCCAGTGCCAGCCCTCGTCACAGGTGTTGATGTAGCAGTGCCAACCCTCAGCACGGGGGTTCATTCAGGGGTGCCAGCCCTCGGCACAGGGGTTCATGCAACGGTGCCAGCCCTCGGCACAGGGGTTCATGCAGCGGTGCCAGCCCCGCCACGGGGGTTCATGCAGCGGTGCCAGCCCTCGCCACGGGTGTTCATGCAGCGGTGCCAGCCCTCGCCACAGGGGTTCATGCAGCGGGGCCAGCCCTCAGCACGGAGGTTCATGCAGCGGGGCCAGCCCTCGGCACGGGGGTTTATGCAGCGGGGCCAACCCTCGGCACGGGGGTTCATGCTCCAGTGCCAGTCCTCGGCACATGGGTTCGTGCAACAGTGCCAACCCTCGGTACGGAGGTTCGTGCAGCGGTACCAGCCCATGGCACGGGGGTTCATGCAGCAGTGCCATCCCTCTGCACGGGGGTTCGTACTCCAGTGCCAGCCCTCAGCACGGGTTTCATGCAGCGGTGCTAGCCTTCCGCACGGGGTTCATGTAGTGGTGCCAGCCCCCGGCACAGTGGTTCATGCAGTGGTGCCAGCCCCCGGCACGGTTGTTCATGCAGTGGTGCCAGCCCCCGGCACAGTGGTTAATGCAGTGGTGCCAGCCCCTGGCACGGTGGTTCATGCAGTGGTGTTAGCCCCCGGCACGGTGGTTCATGTAGCAGTGACAGCTCTCGGCACGGGGTTCATGCAACGGGGCCAGCCCTCAGCAAGAGGGTTCATGCAGTGGTGCCAGCCCTCGGCACGGGGTTCACGCAGCGGTGCCAACCCTTGGCACTGGGGTTCACACAGTAGTTCCCGCCCATGGCACGAGGGTTCATGCAGCAGTGCCATCCCTCTGCACGGGGGTTCGTACTCCAGTGCCAGCTCTCGGCACGGGGTTCATGCAACGGGGCCAGCCCTCAGCAAGAGGGTTCATGCAGCGGTGCCAGCCCTCGGCACGGGTTTCATGCAGCGGTGCTAGCCCTCTGCACGGGGGTTGATGCAGCAGTGCCAGCCCTTGGCACGGGGGTTGATGCAGCGGTGCCAGCCCTCGGCACGGGGTCATGCAACGGTGCCAACCCTCGGCACGGGGGTTCACACAGCAGTGCCAGCCCTCGGCATGGGGGTTCGTGCTCCAGTGCCAGCCCTCGGCACGGGTTTCATGCAGCGGTGCTAGCCTTCCGCACCAGGGTTCATGCAGTGGTGCCAGCCCCTGGCACGGTGGTTCATCCAGTGGTGTCAGCCCCCGGCATGGTGGTTCATGTAGCGGTGTCAGCCCCCGGCATGGTGGTTCATGTAGCGGTGTCAGCCCCCGGCATGGTGGTTCATGTAGCGGTGTCAGCCCCCGGCATGGTGGTTCATGTAGCGGTGTCAGCCCCCGGCACGGTGGTTCATGTAGCGGTGTCAGCTCTCGGCACGGGGTTCACACAGCACTGCCAGCCCTCAGAATGGGGGTTCGTGCTCCAGTGCCAGCCCTTGGCACGGATTTCATGCAGCGGTGCTAGCCTTCCGCTTGGGGGTTCATGCAGTGGTGCCAGCCCCCGTCACGGTGGTTCATGCAGTGGTGCCAGCCCCCGGCACGGTGGTTCATGTAGTGTTGTCAGCTCTCGGCACGGGGTTCATGCAACGGGGCCAGCCCTCAGCAAGAGGGTTCATGCAGCGGTGCTAGTCCTCTGCACGGGGGTTGATGCAGCAGTGCCAGCCCTTGGCACGGGGGTTAATGCAGCGGTGCCATCCCTAGCTCACACCGCCACCCCAGTTCAGACATGGCCATATGCAAATCAGTCTGACCCTGTGGGAACAGTCCAGCCCGAACTGCCAAGCCATGTCTTCCCTGGACCGGAAACAAGCATCCTGGGACCGGTTTCGGGCTCACAGCCCTCATCAGCCAGGCTATCTTGAATTCAGTGGCAAAGTGAGCAAGGGACCCACGTCTGGGCATACCCTGCCAACTTAGGGCGAACAATGCAAAACCAAAGGGGATGATGGACGGAGTGTTGAACATTGCAAGCACTCACCCCCCAGTCAATGTTCATGTAGCGGTGTCAGCTCTCGGCACGGGGTACACACAGCAGTGCCAGCCCTCAGAATGGGGGTTTGTGCTCCAGTGCCAGCCCTCGGCACGGGGGTTCATGCAGTGGTGCCAGCCCCCGGCACGGTGGTTCATGTAGCGGTGTCAGCTCTCGGCACGGGGTTCATGCAACGGGGCCAGCCCTCAGCAAGAGGGTTCATGCAGCGGTGCTAGTCCTCGGCACGGGGGTTCATGCAGCGGTGCCATCCCTCGGCACGGGGGTTCACGCAGCAGTGCCATCCCTCGGCATGGTGGTTCACACAGCAGTGCCAGCTCTCTCACCACGAACTGGCACATGGTCACTCATACATCACCCACTGAGGCGGATGTACCTTACCTGGCTGTGTATTAAAAGTGCCAGGCTGGGGGTAATTTCTGATGAAATACCACGTGACCCCCTTCAGTGAGTGATGTCTTGCCACTCGAGAGAGCGTGCCACATTCTCACAGTGACTGATGACGCTGCTGAAGAGCGTTATCGTGTCTTTAGGGATACCATGTTACATTCCCTCAGTGAAATATGTAATTTATGAGATACTGTGATACATTCCTTCAGTAAGTGATCTTGTATCTTAAGAGATAAATTCCCTCAGTGAGTGATGTTGTATCTTAAGAGATACAGTGATACATTCCCTCGGCGAGTGCTCTTGTATCTTAAGATGTAATGATACATTCCCTCAGTGAGTGATGTTGTATCTTACGAGATACAATGATACATTCCCTCAGTGAGTGATGTTGTATCTTACGAGATACAATGATACATTCCCTCAGTGAGTGATGTTGTATCTTACGAGATACAATGATACATTTCTTCAGTGAGTGATGTATCTTAAGAGATGCAGTGATAGATTCCCTAAGTGGGTGATTTTGTATCTTAAGATTCAATTATACATTCCCTCAGTGAGTGATCTTGTATTTTAAGGGTTACAGTGATACTAATCCCTCAGCGAGTGATCTTGTATTTGGAGAGATACGGTGATACATTCCCTCAGTGAGTGATGTTGTATCTTAAGAGATACAGAGATACATTCACTCATTGAGTGATGTTATACTTTAAGAGATACAGTGATACATTCCCTCAGTGAGTGATCTTGTATTTTAAGAGATACAGTCCTTCAATGAGTGATATTGTGTCTCAAGAGATGCAATGATACATTCCCTCAGTGAGTGATGTTATATCTTAAGAGATACAGTGATACATTCCCTCAGTGAGTCGTCTTGTAGTTTAAGAGATACGGTGATACATTCCCTCAGTGAGTGATCTTGTATTTTAAGAGTTAGTGATACATTCCTTCGATGAGTAATGTTGTATCTTAAGAGATACAGAGATACATTCCCTCATTGAGTGATGTTATACTTTAAGAGATGCAATGATGCATTAACTCAGTGAGTGATGTTATATCTTAAGAGATACAGTGTTACATTCCTTCAGTGAGTGATCTTGTATCTGAAGAGATACAGTGATGTCATACATTTTCTCAGTGAGTGATCTTGAATCTTAAGTGATGTTGTATTTTAAGATACAACGATGTATTCCCTCGGGGAGGGATGTTCGTAGTGAAGCCATCTCACAGCCCCTCAGTGATGTGGTCTTGGGGTGAATGAAGTAAGTGTCTTATCTGTACAAACTAGCGGCGCCTAGAAGCGTTTCGGCTTGACATGAGCGCTACACTCCAGCGTGTATGCATTGGTAAATATGACGTTGTTTTTCTCGTGGGGCTGTGTAGGTGACTGTAGGGGGGGCGGGGGGGGAGTTGGTAGGGTATACACAGACACGCTGTCCCTGGGATCAGCTTTCACACCAGACCTGGCGCACTGTTTGCCGTTTTTAGGCATCCAAAAAGCGCCTTGGCGCCCTCTTGATCTCCTCTGGCGCCTCATCGTAGACTCGCCGGCATCAACTTGCTGTTGTCGAATTCTTGCTCTAGCGCCTTCGAACTTCGTACATTTTACTAGACGCTTTGAATTTGCAAGACGTATTAGGTGGATAATGCTGTAAACATCTTGGCCGGGGTCGCATTTTTAATGTGAGTTTCTTTTCTTTTTTAATGTGTTTCTTTTGTTATTCTGGCACACACCGGCATTTTCTATTTGTTAAATTGTATTTATCTATTTGATGTTTTGTGATTTTAGGTTTGTGTTATTGGAATAACTATTTTGATTTACTGTTAGGACTTTCTTGGCGTGCATGGGCGCTGGTGTGATATACACAGCTATGCCCCTCGGATTCTGGAGCCGACACTACTTTACACAGCTCTGCACTTCCTGTCCGGGGGTGATATATCATGGGACCCGGATGTAGTTTACAAAGCCCTGGGCTCAGGTGCTGGTGCCTAGCTGCAGTACACACAGCCTTGCTCCCCATACCCTGGGGCCCAGTTGTACTTTACATAGCCTTGGGCTCAGGTGCTGGTGCCTAGCTGCAGTACACACAGCCTTGCTCCCCATAACCTGGGGCCCAGCTGTACTTTACACAGCCCTGGGCCCCGGTGCTGGTGCCTGGGGGTTGTACACACAGCCTTGCTCCCCGGACCCTGCGGCCCAGCTGTACTTTACACAGCCTTGGGCTCAGGTGCTGGTGCCTAGCTGCAGTACACCCAGCCTTGCCTTGCTCCTCGGATCTTGTGACCCGGATGTACTTTACGCAGACCTGGGCTCCAGTGTGGTGCCTGCAGCCTAGCTGCAGCACACACAGCTCCTCTGACCCTAGGGCCCAGCTGGTCTAAAACACAGCTTCCTTCCCACACTAGTCACAGTCAGGTCTTGCTAGTATCAGCTTCGGGGAGGTTAAAATGCTGCTGTTCAAAAGCAGGAAGATGTGTGGGCCTAGCTGTTATCATGGGGTACAATTCAAAAGAGAAGGTGCGCTGGTTCGTCGCCCCCCCAATAGCAAGGGGCCTCCAGTGGCAAGGATCAGGGGCGGGTGTGCAGTCTGGGTGGACGCCATCAGTGAGGAAGACCCCAGTGCTTTCTTACACTACATATAGCAGAGTCTCAGCGCGGGCGTAAGCAGCTGTGTGCTCTGTGGCAGTCCCTTATTTACTACGAAGCCCTGTCTGAGAAGTAGGCGGTCCTCGCTGGTTACCATAGGGACAAGGATGGGATTCTGGCTTTAAGAGATGTTTCTTCTCTTTGTGTAAGATGGACCGCAGATCTGTGCGTGTTTTGGTAGCTGGCCAGGGGGCTCTCTCTTGTGATGAGCACCACCCTAGGAATGAGCTCTCCTACTGCAGGGGTGTCCAGTGTAGGTCCAGGAGGGCTGACTCCATGTACATTGCCAGGATATCCATGAAAGATACAGTTCCAAACATTGAATGTAAAATGAAATATTTATATTTTTATAAGACAAAGAAAGGCAGTAGGGCTATAGGACAGTCGCACTAGTATTTATCCGTATTAGTTCATTAGTTAGACCCAGACACTCAACTGTTTGTGATTCTACCGGCAACGAATCACTACGCAAAACTTTATTGATTCCAACCCTCCATCTTCCTCATCAGGAGTGAATTCAGTACTCTCTGAACCCGGTAGATGGTGGCTTTTGCTTTGGATCCATGGAGGAGCGATATAATTGATCATAATGAATTCACTTCTGATGAGGAAGATGGAGGGTTGGAATAAATAAATTGGAGTTGAACATAGAATATTTGATGACTCATCTTTTATACTATCGTCTGGGATTCACTCAATTACAACACAAAGCCTAACTAGAGATGATACACCTGGTTTTGAGCATTTACTTACAACCCTGATGAAGTCCGTTTAGTTTTTAAAGAGAGACACGGTGTTATAGGTGATAGGGTACAGGCGCACTAGGTAGTTTCACTCATTATTCCTTGAACGTTCCAAAGTAAAGGCGGTGCTGAAGGGTTAGGGAGAACCACCAGCCTCCCCAAGTTCCTGGTAAGGCTAAGAAGCCACAAGACAACGTACTTAATATACCCCAGCACACATATATAATTAAAAAAATGTGTTATTTATCAGTAGTTGATCACATATGAACAAAAATAGAAGCGTATCGTTGATTTTCTCCTTCTTTATTCAGTCTTCCAACTGTATTTTCCAATATGTAAACGTTCCCAAGCCAACACGTGTTTCGTCGCCTCAGTAAAATTATACATGCGACTTGTTCACGGCCGAAAGGTTTCACTGTATTTCAATTTCCAATGTGGCGAAAATTCCAGGCCACATAAGCCTATGGCGTGGGGTAAACTTCAATATGTCAGTAATTTATCGCACAGACTGCTGAGTGGTGATTGAGTAGCTTCAAAGCCCTGTAGGGCGTTCACGAGTCTTTAAAAGTAGAAAACGCCGTATTATGAAAACGTGCCCCACGCCGGTATCCTCGAGGCACTCACTCGAGGATACCGGCGTGGGGCACGTTTTCATAATACGGCGTTTCTACTTTAAAGACTCGTGAACGCCCTACAGGGCTTTGAAGCTACTCAATCACCACTCAGCAGTCTGTGCGATAAATTACTGACATATTGAAGTTTACCCTACGCCATAGGCTTATGTGGCCTGGAATTTTCGCCACATTGGAAATTGAAATGCAGTGAAACCTTTCAGCCGTGAACAAGTCGCATGTATAATTTTACTGAGGCGACGAAACACGTGTTGGCTTGGGAACGTTTTACATATTGGAAAATACAGTTGGAAGACTGAATAAAGAAGGAGAAAATCAACGATACGCTTCTATTTTTGTTCATATGTGATCAACTACTGATAAATAACACATTTTTTTAATTATATATGTGTGCTGGGGTATATTAAGTATGAAGTCCGTTTAGGACGAAACGCGTTGGCTAGGCTGAATTCATGGTTACATCTACAAAAACAATAGAAATAAATCAAGATTTTTTTCATCGAGATTCCGTGACTCCTGTGTATTACTAATAAACACTCCTGTAATTACGGGTTGGATAATTTATATATATGGTATATATTAATTATGATGTCTGGGCATCATCAACGATGGAAATGTGAAGTTTCTAAAAAAGATTAATGATATTATCAATGATAACACGTGTAGATAATAGACACGCCTGTTCTGTATGTGCTATGAAATATTTATAAACTGAGTGGTTATTCTGAAAATCTGGCATGTACCCCGCTTACTGGACCTACGATGGCTGTCCCTTCTCTAGAGCTAATGTAATATGGGTCCTTCTCTAGAGCTGGTATAATATAAGGCCTTATCTACACTTAATATCATATGGGTCCTTCTCTAGAACTGGTATAATATGGGTCCTTCTCAATACCTAGTATAATATGGGTCCTTCTCTAGAGCTAATATAGTATGGGGCCTTCACTATTCCTAGTATAATATGGGGCTTTCTCTACACTTAATATCTTATGGGCCCTTCTGTAGAGCTAGTATAATATGGGTCCTTCTCTAGAGCTAGTACAATATAAGGCCTTGTCTACACTTAATATCATATGGGTTCTTTTGTATAACTAATATAATATGGGTCCTTTTCTATAACTAATATAATATGGGTTGTTTGCTACAACTAATATAATATGGGTCCTTCTCTATACCTAGTATAATATGGGCCCTTCTCTATAGCTAGTATAATATGGGTCCTTCTCTATAGCTAGTATAATATGGGTCCTTCTCTATACCTAGTATAATATGGGTCCTTCTCAATACCTAGTATAATATGGGTCCTTCTCAATACCTAGTATAATATGGGTCCTTCTTAATACCTAGTATAATATGGGCCCTTCTCTATAGCTAGTATAATATGGGTCCTTCTCTATACCTAGTATAATATGGGTCCTTCTCTATACCTAGTATAATATGGGTCCTTCTCAATACCTAGTATAATATGGGTCCTTCTCAATACCTAGTATAATATGGGCCCTTCTCTATAGCTAGTATAATATGGGTCCTTCTCTATACCTAGTATAATATGGGTCCTTCTCTATACCTAGTATAATATGGGTCCTTCTCAATACCTAGTATAATATGGGCCCTTTTCTTACCTAGTATAATATGGGTCCTTCTCTATAGCTAGTATAATATGGGCCCTTCTCTATACCTAGTATAATATGGGTCCTTCTCTATAGCTAGTATAATATGGGTCCTTCTCTATACCTAGTATAATATGGGTCCTTCTCTATACCTAGTATAATATGGGTCCTTCTCAACACCTAGTATAATATGGGTCCTCCTCTATACCTAGTATAATATGGGCCCTTTTCTTACCTAGTATAATATGGGTCCTTCTCAATACCTAGTATAATATGGGTCCTTCTCTATACCTAGTATAATATGGGTCCTTCTCTATACCTAGTATAATATGGGTCCTTCTCTATAGCTAGTATAATATGGGTCCTTCTCTATACCTAGTATAATATGGGTCCTTCTCTATACCTAGTATAATATGGGTCCTTCTCTATAGCTAGTATAATATGGGTCCTTCTCTATACTAGTATAATATGGGTCCTTCTCTATACCTAGTATAATATGGGCCCTTCTCTATAGCTAGTATAATATGGGTCCTTCTCTATACCTAGTATAATATGGGTCCTTCTCAATACCTAGTATAATATGGGTCCTTCTCTATACCTAGTATAATATGGACCCTTTTCTTACCTAGTATAATATGGGTCCTTCTCTATAGCTAGTATAATATGGGCCCTTCTCTATACCTAGTATAATATGGGTCCTTCTCTATAGCTAGTATAATATGGGTCCTTCTCTATACCTAGTATAATATGGGTCCTTCTCTATACCTAGTATAATATGGGTCCTTCTCAACACCTAGTATAATATGGGTCCTCCTCTATACCTAGTATAATATGGGCCCTTTTCTTACCTAGTATAATATGGGTCCTTCTCAATACCTAGTATAATATGGGTCCTTCTCTATACCTAGTATAATATGGGTCCTTCTCTATACCTAGTATAATATGGGTCCTTCTCTATAGCTAGTATAATATGGGTCCTTCTCTATACCTAGTATAATATGGGTCCTTCTCTATACCTAGTATAATATGGGTCCTTCTCTATAGCTAGTATAATATGGGTCCTTCTCTATACCTAGTATAATATGGGTCCTTCTCTATACCTAGTATAATATGGGCCCTTCTCTATAGCTAGTATAATATGGGTCCTTCTCTATACCTAGTATAATATGGGTCCTTCTCAATACCTAGTATAATATGGGTCCTTCTCTATACCTAGTATAATATGGACCCTTTTCTTACCTAGTATAATATGGGTCCTTCTCTATACCTAGTATAATATGGGCCCTTCTCTATAGCTAGTATAATATGGGTCCTTCTCTATAGCTAGTATAATATGGGTCCTTCTCTATACCTAGTATAATATGGGCCCTTTTCTTACCTAGTATAATATGGGTCCTTCTCTATACCTAGTATAATATGGGCCCTTCTCTATAGCTAGTATAATATGGGTCCTTCTCTAGAGCTGGTATAATATGGGGCTTTCTCTACACTTAATATCATATGAGTCCTTCTCTAGAACTGGTATAATATGGGTCCTTCTCAATACCTAGTATAATATGGGCCCTTCTCTATAGCTAGTATAATATGGGTCCTTCTCTAGGGCTGGTATAATATGGGGCTTTCTCTACACTTAATATCATATGAGTCCTTCTCAAGAACTGGTATAATATGGGTCCTTCTCTATACCTAGTATAATATGGGCCCTTCTCTATAGCTAGTATAATATGGGTCCTTCTCTATAGCTAGTATAATATGGGTCCTTCTCTATACCTAGTATAATATGGGTCCTTCTCTATACCTAGTATAATATGGGCCCTTTTCTTACCTAGTATAATATGGGTCCTTCTCCATACCTAGTATAATATGGGTACTTCTCAATACCTAGTATAATATGGGTCCTTCTCTATACCTAGTATAATATGGGCCCTTTTCTTACCTAGTATAATATGGGTCCTTCTCTATAGCTAGTATAATATGGGCCGTCTCTATACCTAGTATAATATGGGTCCTTCTCTATACCTAGTATAATATGGGCCCTTCTCTATAGCTAGTATAATATGGGTCCTTCTCTATAGCTAGTATAATATGGGTCCTTCTCTATACCTAGTATAATATGGGTCCTTCTCAATACCTAGTATAATATGGGTCCTTCTCTATACCTAGTATATTATGGGTCCTTCTCTATACCTAGTATAATATGGGTCCTTCTCTATACCTAGTATAATATGGGTCCTTCTCAATACCTAGTATAATATGGGCCCTTCTCTATACCTAGTATAATATGGGTCCTTCTCAATACCTAGTATAATATGGGTCCTTCTCTATACCTAGTATAATATGGGTCCTTCTCTATACCTAGTATAATATGGGCCCTTTTCTTACCTAGTATAATATGGGCCCTTCTCTATAGCTAGTATAATATGGGTCCTTCTCTATACCTAGTATAATGTGGGTCCTTCTCTATACCTAGTATAATATGGGCCCTTTTCTTACCTAGTATAATATTGGTCCTTCTCCATACCTAGTATAATATGGGCCCTTCTCTATACCTAGTATAATATGGGTCCTTCTCTATACCTAGTATAATATGGGCCCTTTTCTTACCTAGTATAATATGGGTCCTTCTCTAGAGCTGGTATAATATGGGGCTTTCTCTACACTTAATATCATATGAGTCCTTCTCTAGAACTGGTATAATATGGGTCCTTCTCAATACCTAGTATAATATGGGTCCTTCTCTAGAGCTGGTATAATATGGGGCTTTCTCTACACTTAATATCATATGAGTCCTTCGCTAGAGCTGGTATAATATGGGTCCTTCTCTAGAGCTCGTATTGTATTGTAATTGCATTTATATAGTGCTTACTACCCCTGATGAGGCGTCAAAGCGCTTTTTTCAGAGAGTAGCACGTTACTCCTGAACCCATAAAGGATTAGTGGTGAATTAGTATAGTGAAAATATGAAAGTAATTTGAGTGGTGGATATGTTAGTCAGTTATTTGGTTTGAGAAGGATAGTGGAAGAATAGAGATGGGAAATAGGTTTGCAATTATATAGCACTTGCTACCCCTGATTGGGTGTTGAATCGCTTTTTCGGTGAGTGGCACGCTACTTCAGAACCCATGAAGGATTAGTGGTGAATTAGTATAGTGAAAATATGAAAGTAATTTGAGTGGTGGATATGTTAGTCAGTTATTTGGATTGAGAAGGATAGTGGAAGAATAGAGATGGGAAATAGGTTTGCAATTATATAGCACTTGCTACCCCTGATTGGGTGTTGAATCGCTTTTTCGGTGAGTGGCACGCTACTTCAGAACCCATGAAGGATTAGTGGTGAAATAGTATAGTGAAAATATAAAAGTAATTTGAGTGGTGGATATGTTAGTCAGATTATTTGGATTGAGAAGGATAGTGGAGGGATAGAGAAGGGAAAAAAGGTTTGTATTTATATAGCGCTTGCTACCCCTGATGGGGGGCTGAAGTGTTTTTTTCTGCAGGTAGCACGCTACTCTGGAACCCATAGAGTGTTAGCGGTGAATTAGTATAGTGGTAGAAGAGGAAAAAGGTTTGCATTTATGTAGCATAATATAGGGCCTTGTCTACACTTCATATCATATGGGTCCTTCTCAATACCTAGTATAATATGGTTCCGTATCTAGTCCTAATGTCATATGGTCCTTTCTCTACACTTAATATCGTATGGGTCCTTCTCTAGAGCTAGTATAATATGGTCTTTCTCTCTAGATCTAATATCACAGGAGGCCTTCTCTACACCTAATATCGTATGGGACCTCCTCTAGACCTGAAATAATTTGGGTGCGGGCAGCCCACAAACCAGCGTCTGGCCGAGTAGGGGCCCTTCCTGGGGGGCCCCGTGGCATCCAGCGGTGAGTTGTGGGGCAGTATTGGAAGAGGTGGGGCTCGCTGTGTATTAATTTAGAGTTCTGGCCTCGTGGGGGGCGGAATTCGCCATAGATGAGCGATCCTCTCGCTCACCCGAGTTTACAAAAAGGGGGTGCTTTTGAGAGGCCCATATTTCATTTTTATGACGACAAAAGATCAGCCTACACCACCGGGTTGAGTACATTCTAGCAGTAGTACTAGCGCCTGGGGATGTAAAGTGCGTAAAAGCGCTTGGTCCTCGGTGGAAAGGAAGGTGCCAGGTAGCTGGTGTGCCCTTTGCACGTGTGCCAGCCAGACGCAGCCATGAGCCGTGGCATTGCGCCCAAGCCCAGCCTCCTGACCGTGACCCTTTGGGGGTTGGCGGGGGGGGGGCGCTTTTACTTCAGTCTTTGCTCAGTGCTGGTTGGCAAAGCTGGCATGTTAAATACCACTAATAGATGCCTGACTTCCGGCCTGCGGACCATGACGTCATTCCCCATAAAAATCCCAGTTCGGAGGGGGCGGGAGTAACTTGACACAACGCCCTGGTCCCAGTTTGGGCCCCGATCCTCCCGCCCTTCATCCACCGAGTACCGATGACAAGTGATGTTCACAGCGACGGGTAACTGTGGCAACAGCAGCCGGGTGTATGAAAATGTGTTTTATTTCTCCATGTGCAGAACATCCGTGCTCTAAAGAGCAGAGAACTCCCACCAGCGCAGTGTGACCAATGTGCCCTCTGCGTGCCCAGGGAATATTCCTTCCTTGCAGTGCCCTGATGCCCTCTGGGGCCTCAGAGGCGCCAAGCCCCCCCGCACCCTCCGGCTGGCGGTGGCTGCGCTGCTGGCGCCTTGTAATGTGGGTCCAGTTCCGACCCCTGTGCTCTGCAGGGGTCTCTGTGCCATGGCCGGAGCAGCCCTCGCCCACAGAAGGCTGCCCCAGCCCCCGGGGGCATCGTTGGGGCACTGCGTATCTGCAGAGGTCTGGCTAGTCACGAAGGGGGCGCCTGGGGTTCTTTTTTGGGGGGGAGGGGTACTCCAAGTCCGGGGGAGGGGAGTAGTGAAGTGGGCGAGGGTGAGGATGGGCCCTATGGCTTTGTGATAGGTGGGGTCCGGGTCCCCCTGTAAACTTGACACCTCCTAGCCCAACAATCTCATCCCCTGCACTCATCCAGCATTTTTAACCGGTTCAAGGGAATATTTTTTAATGTCCCTCATTCCTGTGGTTTCCTCAGTCCCAGCTTTACTTCCAGGGACCCACATGGGGTTTCATATCCCAGCTCTTCACATCAAGAACGCTCGGGGTACTTTACTCAGCCCTCACCACTACATCTAAGTACTTCACGTAGTTTATGCAGCCTGTACCTTGGATCCAGGGTCCTTCGCATAATGGGGACTCGGCCGCCTCGGTACACGGCGCTGCCTCCTCCACCGATCAGCCTCGGTGCACTTTACACAGTGCTGCCTCCTCCACCGATCAGCCTCGGTGCACTTACACAGTGCTGCCTCCTCTATCCAGCAGCCTCTGTGCACTTTACACAGTGCTGCCTCCTCTATCCAGCAGCCTCGGTGCACTTTACACAGTTCTGCCTCCTCTATCCAGCAGCCTCGATGCACTTTACACAGTGCTGCCTCCTCCCCCGATCAGCCTCGGTGCACTTTACACAGTGCTGCCTCCTCTATCCAGCAGCCTCGGTGCACTTGACACAGTGCTGCTGCCTCCTCCACCGATCAGCCTCGGTGCACTGTACACAGTGCTGCCTCCTCTATCCAGCAGCCTCGGTGCACTTTACACAGTGCTGCCTCCTACACCGATCAGCCTCGGTGCACTTACACAGTGCTGCCTCCTCCACCGATCAGCCTCAGTGTTCTTTACACAGTCCCTCCCCTGGATCCAGAGGCCTGGTGTAGGTTACACAGCCCTGCGCCTCGGATCCAGAGGCCTGGTGTAGTTTACATATTGCGGCCTCCTGGGTCCAGAGGCCTGGTGTAGTTTACATAATGAGGCTCCCTTGGTCCAGAGGCCTGGTGAAGTTTACACAGTGCTGCCTCCTTGGTCCAGAGGCTTGGTGTAGTTTACATAATGCGGCCTCCTGGGTCCAGAGGCCTGGTGTAGTTTACACAGTGCGGCCTCCTGGGTCCAGAGGCCTGGTGTAGTTTACATTATGCGGCCTCCTTGGTCCAGAGGCCTGGTGTAGTATACATTATGCGGCTTCCTGGGTCCAGAGGCCTGGTGTAGTTTACACCGTGCGGCCTCCTGGGTCCAGAGGCCTGGTGTAGTTTACACAGTGCGGCCTCCTGGGTCCAGAGGCCTGGTGTAGTTTACATTATGCGGCCTCCTGGGTCCAGAGGCCTGGTGTAGTTTACACATTGCAGCCTCCTGGGTCCAGCAGCCTGGTGTAGTTTACACAGTGCGGCCTCCTGGGTCCAGAGGCCTGGTGTAGTTTACACAATGCAGCCTCCTGGGTCCAGAGAACTGGTGTAGTTTCCACAGTGTGGCCTCCTTGGTCCAGTGGCCTGGTGTAGTTTACACAGTGCGGCCTTCTTGGTCCAGAGGCCTGGTGTAGTTTACACAGTGTGGCCTCCTGGGTCCAGAGGCCTGGTGTAGTTTACATTATGCGGCCTCCTGGGTCCAGAGGCCTGGTGTAGTTTACATAATGCAGCCTCCTGGGTCCAGAGGCCTGGTGTAGTTTACACAGTGCGGCCTCCTTGGTCCAGAGGCCTGGTGTAGTTTACATAATGTGGCCTCCTGGGTCCAGAGACCTGGTGCAGTTTACACAGTGCGGCCTCCTTGGTCCAGAGGCCTGGTGTAGTTTACACAGTGCGGCCTCCTGGGTCCAGAGACCTGGTGTAGTTTACACAGTGCGGCCTCCTGGGTCCAGAGACCTGGTGTAGTTTACACAGTGTGGCCTCCTGGGTCCAGAGACCTGGTGTAGTTTACACAATGCGGCCTCCTTGGTCCAGAGGCCTGGTGTAGTTTACACAGTGCGGCCTCCTGGGTCCAGAGACCTGGTGTAGTTTACATAATGCGGCCTCCTGGGTCCAGAGACCTGGTGTAGTTTACACAGTGCGGCTTTCTTGGTGCAGAGGCCTGGTGTAGTTTACACAGTGCGGCCTCCTGGGTCCAGAGGCCTGGTGTAGTTTACACAGTGCTGCCTCCTGGGTCCAGAGGCCTGGTGTAGTTTACATAATGAGGCTCCCTTGGTCCAGAGGCCTGGTGAAGTTTACACAGTGCTGCCTCCTTGGTCCAGAGGCTTGGTGTAGTTTACATAATGCGGCCTCCTGGGTCCAGAGGCCTGGTGTAGTTTACACAGTGCGGCCTCCTGGGTCCAGAGGCCTGGTGTAGTTTACATTATGCGGCCTCCTTGGTCCAGAGGCCTGGTGTAGTATACATTATGCGGCCTCCTGGGTCCAGAGGCCTGGTGTAGTTTACACAGTGCGGCCTCCTTGGTCCAGAGGCCTGGTGTAGTTTACACAGCCCTGTGTCTGAGATCCTAAGGCTGGTTGTACTTTACACAGTGCGGCCTCCTGGTCCAGAGGCCAGGTTTAGTTTACACAGCCCTGGCTCTCAGATCCGGGTTCCTTTGTGTAGGTTACACAGCCCTGCGCCTCAGACACAGACCTTACTCAGCCCTGCCGCCTGGACTGAGAGGCTGGGTGTACTTTACACAGTCCTGCGCCTCAGATCCAGGGGCCTTTGTGTAGTTTACACCGCCCTGCATCTTCCAGAGGCCTGTTGTAGTTCACCCAGCCCTGCACCTTTCGTCCAGGATACTTTGTGCAGTTTACACCGCCCTGCACCTTCCAGGGGCCTGCTGTAGTTTACGCAGCCCTGCGCCTTTCGTCCAGGATACTTTGTGTAGTTTACACCGCCCTGCACCTTCCAGAGGCCTGTTGTAGTTTACGCAGCCCTGCGCCTTTCGTCCAGGATACTTTGTGTAGTTTACACCGCCCTGCACCTTCCAGAGGCCTGTTGTAGTTTACGCCGCCCTGCGCCTTTCATCCAGGATACTTTGTGTAGTTTACACCGCCCTGCACCGTCCAGGGGCCTGTTGTAGTTTACGCAGCCCTGCACCTTTCGTCCAGGATACTTTGTGTAGTTTACACCGCCCTGCACCTTCCAGGGGCCTGGTCTAGTTTTAACAGCTCTGCGCCTCGGACACAGGCCTTACTCAGTCCATCTTCTCAGAAGTAGGCGCTGGGGTGTCCTTCACACATCCTTCACCTCCCCGGGCCCAGGGCTCCTCGCATTCTTGGCACAGCCCTGGTCTTCTCGTGGCGGCCTGTGTGCACTGTACACAGCCCTCCCCCACGCCCAGGTGGCGAGTGTCTTTCACACCCAGCCGCAGAGGTCGGTGTGGGTGTGGGTGTTGCACAGGCGTGGAGCCCTGCCCCACCAGGCCTGGAGCAGGCACACACCTGGGGCCCGCCCGCTCCTCCACCTCCGAGGCCGGCCGCACCCCTGGGGTGGGGGAAGGGGCAGCTGCTGGCTTGTAGCCCCGGCCCCCACCGCTAACTTTAATAGAGCTTCCTGCTCCCCCCCAGTCATGGGCTGTAACTGGAGCCCACGGTGGCCGCCGCACCTGTGGCTTCAAAGTGAAAGGCAGTGTGTGCTGTGTAACCCAAGAAGCCTTTCTGCGCTTTTATGTGCCTAGCGTCCCACCCTGCCCCTCTGGGCGCGGTGTGCGTTGTGAAAGACTTTACATACACAGCAGCTGCCGAGATAGCTCGGTGGGGCACTCACTGCGCACGCTGCAGCATTTCATCGACAAAAGAGATTCTAAGCACACAGGCCCCATGGATGAACATGAATCACAGACATGTTTGGCCCTACTTCCAGCTTCTCTCTGCGATGCCCGGGTGAAGGCCGTCCACCGGGGACCCCGCGTGCCCCTTGGGGTGCACTTTATACTCTACGTGTGGACCACAGCGGTAGTTAAAGAAAGGGGCCATTTCTAAACTAGACGAACACCCAGGGTTTGTGAGGGCTGGGCGGTGTGTTCGTGCGCCTTGGGATCGTGGTGTTATTGTAGGCGCTGTGTACGAACGTTGCCGGTTCGAGGATGTTCAGTCACAGGGGAGGTGTGTGAGGGCGGTTGGTGTGTGCGCTGTGCACGGGCGGCGCCTGTTCTAGGGGTCTGTGAGGAGGGTGTGCAGTTACGGGGGGATGAGGGGGTTGGTGGATGGCTGGGGTTGGCACGTGTTTTTATGTGGTATCTGTAGGGCGAGGATGTAATGCCCCCCTCCCCGGGTTGCACAACACCTGGTAGTGGTCTCTCTGCCCCATCCCACTCACTATATGGGGGGCAGTGAGTTGGACGCTCTGGGACTATGGGGCACATTTCAGTGCTTCAAGTGGGGACATCTCAAGATATGTGAATGACTTCCTGCACCGGACACATCATGTGAATGACGTCCTTGTCTCACTGTAGTGAGAGAATAACTTCCTGAGTCTGTAGATGCAGTCAGTGAATGATTTCCTGTGTCTATAGATGCAGTCGGTAAATGACTTCCTGAGTCTGTAGATGCAGGCAGTGAATGATTTCCTGTGTCTATAGATGCAGTCGGTAAATGACTTCCTGAGTCTGTAGATGCAGGCAGTGAATGATTTCCTGTGTCTATAGATGCAGTCGGTAAATGACTTCCTGAGTCTGTAGATGCAGTCAGTGAATGATTTCCTGTGTCTATAGATGCAGTCGGTAAATGACTTCCTGAGTCTGTAGATGCAGGCAGTGAATGATTTCCTGTGTCTATAGATGCAGTCGGTAAATGACTTCCTGAGTCTGTAGATGCAGGCAGTGAATGATTTCCTGTGTCTATAGATGCAGTCGGTAAATGACTTCCTGAGTCTGTAGATGCAGTCAGTGAATGATTTCCTGTGTCTAGAGATGCAGTCGGTAAATGACTTCCTGAGTCTGTAGATGCAGGCAGTGAATGATTTCCTGTGTCTATAGATGCAGTCGGTAAATGACTTCCTGAGTCTGTAGATGCAGGCAGTGAATGATTTCCTGTGTCTATAGATACAGTCGGTGAATGACTTCCTGTGTCTGTAGATGCAGGCAGTGAATGATTTCCTGTGTCTGTAGATGCAGGCAGTGAATGATTTCCTGTGTCTATAGATGCAGTCGGTAAATGACTTCCTGAGTCTGTAGATGCAGGCAGTGAATGATTTCCTGTGTCTATAGATGCAGTTGGTAAATGACTTCCTGAGTCTGTAGATGCAGGCAGTGAATGATTTCCTGTGTCTATAGATACAGTCGGTAAATGACTTCCTGAGTCTGTAGATGCCGTGAGTGAATGATTTCCTGTGTCTATAGCTGCAGACGCTGTATGACGACTTCCTGAGTCTGTAGATGTAGTCAGTGAATGATTTCCTGTGTCTATAGATACAGTCGGTGAATGACTTCCTGTGTCTGTAGATGCAGGCAGTGATGATTTCCTGTATCTATAGATGCAGTCGGTAAATGACTTCCTGAGTCTGTAGATGCAGGCAGTGATGATTTCCTGTATCTATAGATGCAGTCGGTAAATGACTTCCTGAGTCTGTAGATGCAGGCAGTGAATGATTTCCTGTGTCTATAGATACAGTCAGTAAATGACTTCCTGAGTCTGTAGATGCAGTGAGTGAATGATTTCCTGTGTCTATAGTTGCAGTCGCTGTATGACTTCCTGAGTCTGTAGATGTAGTCAGTGAATGATTTCCTGTGTCTATAGATACAGTCGGTGAATGACTTCCTGTGTCTGTAGATGCAGGCAGTGATGATTTCCCGTGTCTATAGATGCAGTCAGTAAATTACTTCCTGAGTCTGTAGATGCAGGCAGTGAATGATTTCCTGTGCCTATAGATACAGTCGGTAAATGACTTCCTGTGTCTGTAGATGCAGTCAGTGAATGATTTCCTGTGTCTATAGATGCAGTCGCTGAATGACTTCCTGAGTCTGTAGATGTAGTCAGTGAATAATTTCCTGTGTCTGTTGATGCAGGCAGTGATGATTGCCTGTGTCTATAGATACAGTCGGTAAATGACTTCATTGACAGAAGTCAGAGAATGACTTCCTATGTCTATAGATGCAGTCGCTGAATGACTTCCTGAGTCTGTAGATGCAGTCAATGAATGATTTCTTTGTCTGACTGCAGTCACACATGCAGTCGGTAAATTACTTTTTTGTCTGACTGCAGTCGGTAAATTACTTCCTGTGTCTATAGATGCAGTCAGTGAATGACTTCCTGAGTCTGTAGATGCAGGCAGTGAATGATTTCCTTGTCTGATTGCAGTCACATATGCAGTCGGTAAATTACTTTTTTGTCTGCCGTCAGAGAATGACTCCTGGGTCTATAGATGCAGTTGGTGAATGACTTCCTGTGTCTATAGATGCAGTTGGTGAATGACTTCCTGTGTCTATAGATGCAGTCGGTGAATGACTTCCTGTGTCGGTAAATGTGGTCAGTGCACAACTTCCTGACTCTGTAGATGTGGTCAGTGCACGACTTACTGACAGTAGATGTGTGGAAATGCATGACTTCCTCTCTCTGTAGATACAGTCAGTGCATGACTGACTTCCTATCGTTGTAGAGCAAATGCAATCAGTGCATGCTATACTGCCCACGAAGAAACGGCCAAGGAACAGCTTCCAGTTTCTGTAGATCAAGTTAGTGAATGACTTTCCGCCTTTAGTCACTGCATTACTCACTTCGTGGAAACAGTCAGTTGGCTTCCTGTGTCTGTAATTAGCCGCTGAATGATTTCCTGTCTCTGTAGAATAAGGCAGCGAA
The DNA here is from genome assembly GCA_963921515.1 of Calotriton arnoldi. Classification (NCBI taxonomy): domain Eukaryota; kingdom Metazoa; phylum Chordata; class Amphibia; order Caudata; family Salamandridae; genus Calotriton; species Calotriton arnoldi. Next base: position 627,915 of record CAWUFW010006672.1, read on the forward strand.
TGATTTACATTCTCTGTGGATAGTCTCTTAATGATTCCCTGTCTCTGTAGGTGCTGTCAATGAATGACTTTATTTCTCTGGATAGTCACTGAATGATTTCCTGTCTCTGTAGATCCAGTCAGTGAATGACTTAAATTCTCTGTGGATAGTAACTGAATGATTTCTCTTTAGGGAATTATTTCACAGTTGAGGATAGTTGGTACACGAAGGGGTGACCGGTGAGGGTCGTCGGTCCATGAAGGGGTGACCGCTGAGGGTGGTCGGTCCATGAAGGGGTGACCGCTGAGGGTGGTCGGTCCATGAAGGGGTGACCGCTGAGGGTGGTCGGTCTATGAAGGGGTGACCGATGAGGTTGGTTGGTCCATGAAGGGGTGACTGCTGAGGGTGGGCTGGTTCATGAAGGGGTGACTGCTGAGGGTGGTTGGTCCATGCAATGAGTGGGTGACCGCTGAGGGTGGCTGGTCCATTAAGGGGTGACCGTTGAGGGTGGCTGGTCCATGAAGGGGTGACCGCTGAGGGTGGTCGGTCCATGAAGGGATGATCGCTGAGGGTGGTCGGTCCATGAAGGAGTGACGCTGAGGATGGTCGGTCCATGAAGGGGTGATCGCTGAGGGTGGTCCGTCCATGACGGGATGACTGCTGAGGGTGGTCGGGCCAAGAAAGACTGACCGCTGAGGGTGGTGGGTCCATGAAGGAATGACTGCTGACGGTGGTTGATCCATGACGGGGTCATCGCTGAGGGTGGTCGGTCCATGACGGGGTGACCGCTGAGGGTGGTTGGTTCATGAAGGGGTGCCCGCTGAGGGTGGTTGGTCCATCAAGGGGTGACCGCTGAGGGTGGTTGGTCCATGAAGGGGTGAACGCTGAGGGTGGTTGGTCCATGAAGGGATGACCGCTGTGGGTGGTCGTTCCCTGAACGGGTGACCACTGAGGATGGTCAGTCCATGAAAGGGTGACCACCGAGGTTCGCTGGTCCATGAAGAGGTGACCGCTGAGGATGGTCAGTCCATGAAGGGTGACCGCCGAGGGTGGCTGGTCCATGAAGGGGTGACCGCTGAGGTTGATTGGTCCATGGAGGGATGACCGCTTAGGGTGGTCGGTCCATGAAGGGATGACCGCTGAGGGTGGCTGGCCCATGAAGGGGTGACCGCTGAGGGTGGTTGGTCAGTGCAATGATCGGGTGACTGCTGAGGGTGGCTGGTCCATTAAGGGGTGTCCGCTGAGGGTGGCTGGTCTATGAAGGGGTGATTGCTGAGAGTGGTCAGTCCATGAAGGGATGACCGCTGAGGGTGGTCGGTCCTTGAATGAATGACCGCTGAGGGTGGTCGGTCCATGAAGGTGGTGACCACTGAGGGTAGTGGGTCCATGACGGGGTGAATGCTGAGGGTGATGGGTCCATGAAGGGATGACCGCTGAGGATGGTGGGTCCATGAAGGGGTGACCACTGAGGGTAGTGGGTCCATGAAGGGGTGACCACTGAGGGTGGTCGGTCCATGAAGGAGTGACCGCTGAGGATGGTCGGTCCATGAAAGGGTGACCGCTGAGGTTGGTTGATCCTTGAAGGGGTGACCGCTGAGGGTGGTCGGTCCATGAAGGGATGACCGATGAGGGTGGTTGGTCCATGAAGAGGTGACCACTGAGGGTGGTCGGTCCAAGAAAGACTGACCACTGAGGGTGGTGGGTCCATGAAGGGGTGGCCTTTGAGGGTGGTTGGTCCATGAAGGGTGACCGCTGAGGGTGGCCGTCCATGAAGGGGTGATCGCTGAGGGTGGTCAGTCCATGAAGGGTGACCTTGGAGGTCGCTGCTCCATGAAGAGGTAACCGCTGAGGATGGTCGGTCCCTGAAGGGGGACCGCTGAGGGTGGTCGATCCATGAAGGGGTGATCGCTGAGGGTGGTCAGTCCATGAAGGGTGACCACTGAGGGTGGTCGGTCCATGAAGGGGTGACCGCTGAGGGTGGTCGGTCCATGAAGGGGTGACCACTGAGGGTGGTCAGTCCATGAAGGGGTGATCGCTGAGGGTGGCTGGTCCATGAAGGGGTGACCGCTGAGGTTGATTGGTCCATGGAAGGATGACCGCTCAGGGTGGTCGGTCCATGAAGGGATGACCGCTGAGGGTGGTCTGTCCATAAAGGGATTACAGCTGAAGCTGGTCGGTCCATGAAGGGGTGACCTCTGAGGGTGGTTGGTCCATGAAGGGGTGACCACTCAGGGTGGCTGGTCCATGAAGGCGTGACCGCTGAGGTTTATTGTTCCATGAAGGAATGACCGCTGAGGTTGGTCAGTCCATGAAGGGATGACCGCTGAGGGTGGTTGGTCCGTGAAGGGGTGACCGCTGAGGGTGGTCGGTTGATGACGGGGTGACCGCTGAGGGTGGTCGGTCCATGAAGGAATGACCGCTGAGGGTGGTCGGTCCATGAAGGAATGACCACTGAGGGTGGTTGGTCCATAAAGGGATGACCGCTGAGGGTGGTCGGTCCATGAAGGGGTGACCACTGAGGGTGGTCGGTCCATGAAGGGGGGATCGCTGAGGGTGGTCGGTCCATGACGGGGTGACCGCTGAGGGTGGTCGGTCCATGAAGGGGTACCTGCTGAGGGTGGTTGGTCCATGAAGGGGTGACCACTGAGGGTGGTCGGTCCATGAAGCGATGACCGCTGAGGGTGGTTAGTCCATGAAGGGGTGACCACTGAGGGTGGTTGGTCAATGAAGGGTGGTTGGTCCATGAAGGGGTGACCGCTCAGGGTGGTTTGTCCATGAAGGGGTGACTGCTGAGGGTGGTCAGTCCATGACGGGGTGACTGCTGAGGGTAGTCGGTCCATGACGGGTTCCCGCTGAGGGTGGTTGGTCCATGAAGGGGTGCCCGCTGAGGGTGGTTGGTCCATGAAGGGGTGACCGCTGAGGTGAGGGTGGTCGGTCCATGAAGGGATGACTGCTGTGGGTGGTCGGTCCATGAAAGGGTGACCACTGAGGGTGGTCGGTCAATGAAGGGTGGTTGGTCCATGAAGGGGTGACCACGGAGGATGGTCAGTCCATGAAAGGGTGACCACCGAGGTTCGCCGGTCCATGAAGAGGTGACCACTGAGGATGGCAAATCCATGAAGGGTGACTGCCGAGGGTGGCTGGCCCATGAAGGGGTGACCGCTGAGGTTGATTGGTCCATGGAGGGATGACCGCTTAGGGTGGTCAGTCCATGAAGGGATGACCGCTAAGGGTGGCTGGCCCATCAAGGGGTGACCGCTGAGGGTGGTTGGTCAGTGCAATGAGTGGGTGACTGCTGAGGGTGGCTGGTCCATTAAGGGGTGACCGCTGAGGGTGGCTGGTCTATGAAGGGGTGATTGCTGAGAGTGGTCGGTCCATGAAGGGATGACCGCTGAGGGTGGTCGGTCCATGAATGAATGACCACTGAGGGTGGTCGGTCCATGAAGGGGTGACCGCTGAGGGTGGTCAGTCCATGACGGGGTGAATGCTGAGGGTGATGGGTCCATGAAGGGATGACCGCTGAGGGTTTTGGGTCCATGAAGGGGTGACCACTGAGGGTAGTGGGTCCATGAAGGGGTGACCACTGAGGGTGGTCCGTCCATGAAGGAGTGACTGCTGATGGTGGTCGGTCCATGAAAGGGTGACCGATGAGGGTGGTTGGTCCATGAAGAGGTGACCACTGAGGGTGGTCGGTCCAAGAAAGACTGACCACTGAGGGTGGTGGAGTCCATGAAGGGGTGGCCTTTGAGGGTGGTTGGTCCATGAAGGGTGACCGCTGAGGTGGCCGTCCATGAAGGACTGACCGCTGAGGGTGGTCGGTCCATGAATAGGTGACCTTGGAGGTCGCTGATCCATGAAGAGGTAACCGCTGAGGATGGTCGGTCCATGAAGGGGGACCGCTGAGGGTGGTCAATCCATGAAGGGGTGATCGCTGAGGGTGGTCAGTCCATGAAGGGTGACCGCTGAGGGTGGTCGGTCCATGAAGGGGTGACCGCTGAGGCCGCTGAGGGTGGTCAGTCCATGACGGGGTGAATGCTGAGGGTGATGGGTCCATGAAGGGATGACCGCTGAGGGTTTTGGGTCCATGAAGGGGTGACCACTGAGGGTAGTGGGTCCATGAAGGGTGACCACTGAGGGTGGTCCGTCCATGAAGGAGTGACTGTTGATGGTGGTCGGTCCATGAAAGGGTGACCGATGAGGGTGGTTGGTCCATGAAGAGGTGACCACTGAGGGTGGTCGGTCCAAGAAAGACTGACCACTGAGGGTGGTGGGTCCATGAAGGGGTGGCCTTTGAGGGTGGTTGGTCCATGAAGGGTGACCGCTGAGGGTGGCCGTCCATGAAGGACTGACCGCTGAGGGTGGTCGGTCCATGAATAGGTGACCTTGGAGGTCGCTGATCCATGAAGAGGTAACCGCTGAGGATGGTCGGTCCATGAAGGGGGACCGCTGAGGGTGGTCAATCCATGAAGGGGTGATCGCTGAGGGTGGTCAGTCCATGAAGGGTGACCGCTGAGGGTGGTCGGTCCATGAAGGGGTGACCGCTGAGGGTGATCGGTCCATGAAGGGGTGACCACTGAGGGTGGTCAGTCCATGAAGGGGTGATCGCTGAGGGTGGCTGGTCCATGAAGGGGTGACCGCTGAGGTTGATTGGTCCATGGAAGTATGACCGCTCAGGGTGGTCGGTCCATGAAGGGATGACCGCTGAGAGTGGTCTGTCCATAAAAGGATTACTGCTGAGGCTGGTCAGTCCATGAAGGGGTGACCGCTGAGGGTGGTTGGTCCATGAAGGGGTGACCCCTCAGGGTGGCTGGTCCATGAAGGCGTGACCGCTGAGGTTGATTGTTCCATGAAGGAATGACCGCTGAGGTTGGTCAGTCCATGAAGGGATGACCGCTGAGGGTGGTCGGTCCGTGAAAGGGTAACCGCTGAGGGTGGTCGGTCGATGACGGGGTGACCGCTGAGGGTGGTCGGTCCATGAAGGAATGACCGCTGAGGGTGGTCGGTCCATAAAGGAATGACCGCTGAGGGTGGTTGGTCCATGAAGGGATGACCGCTGAGGGTGGTCGGTCCATGAAGGGGTGACCGCTGAGGGTGGTCGGTCCATGAAGGGGTGATCGCTGAGGGTGGTTGGTCCATGACGGGGTGACTGCTGAGGGTGGTCGGTCCATGAAGGGGTGAACGCTGAGGGTGGTTGGTCCATGAAGGGGTGACCGTTGAGAGTGGTCGGTCCATGAAGGGATGACCGCTGAGGGTGGTTGGTCGATGACGGGGTGACCACTGAGGGTGGTCGGTCCATAAAGGAATGACCGCTGAGGGTGGTTGATCCATGAAGGGGTGACCGCTGAGGGTGGTTGGTCCATGAAGGGGTGACCACTGAGGGTGGTTGGTCCATGAAGGGATGACCGCTGAGGGTGGTCGGTCCATGAAAGGGTGACCACTGAGGGTGGTCGGTCAATGAAGGGTGGTTGGTCCATGAAGGGGTGATAACTGAGGGTGGTTTGTCCATGAAGCGGTGACTGCTGATGGTGGTCGGTCCATGACGGGGTGACTGCTGAGGGTGGCTGGTCCATGAAAGGGTGACCTCTGAAGTTGGTTGGTCCATGAAGGGGTGACAGTTGAGGGTGGTCGGTCCATGAAGGGGTGACCGCTGAGGGTGGTCAGTGCAGAAAGAGGTGACCACTGAGGATAGATTTCCAATGCAAAGAAACATGAAGTCTACATCTGGCGACGAGAGCTGAGACAAGTTCTAAAGGAAACGCCGGTCTTTGTGGGCAGAAGCTTCCCGTCTCCGTGTAGAATCCGTGAATGACTACGCGTACTTAGAGAATCACTCTGAGTATGACTTCCCACCACTGAAGAGTCAGCGATGGCTTCCTGGTCCTGTGAATACAATCAGGAGAATGAACAACCTGCCTTGAAGAGTCAGAGAATGACTTCCTGCCCCTGGAGAATTAGAGAATGATTTCCACATCCTGTGAATACACTTGGAGAATGACTTGCTGCCCCTGGAGAGTCCGGAATGACTTGATGGAAATACACCCTGTAAATGACTGTCCTCAACCTGAAGGACTGCGGCTCTAGCCCTCCTGCTAACGACTTTCTCTCAGGAGTAGGAGACTTCTCAGATCCTACAATAAAGATTGTATCTTGGAAATATAGTGGCCCAGGGGAGAAGTCAACTGAACCAGTGGTAAACAATCTCTCCTCAAAGACAGTAAACACCTTCTCCTGCTCGAGACGTGGCAGTTGGACCTCTTTTATCCCCAGACTACAGGCCATCGAGTAGGCGTGACACCGAATGCATCAGGCAATGCTAGAGGTCTTTGGGCCAACGGTCTGAAACAACTATTTTCCTTCAACCGGTGTCCTTCTAAAGACTCCAGAGCTTCTGGTCCAAGCCCTGCAAGGTGCAACGCTGAACGACTATGAACGCCTCCCTCATACACTTCAACATGTCAGTCAGTCCATCTTTGCTGGATTCATTGCAAAGCTCAAAGTGGGGAGGAGACGAGGACCTTATACGGGGCAAATGCACCCTTGGGGTTCCTGCACTGGATCATCCATCCTCACAGAAAGATGCAATACTAGTGTGTGCTGGAGGGTAAAAAGTATTGATCCGGATTGGTGTCCGCATTACACAGGGACACAGACTGTCCCCTCCTTCTGTTAGATGTCCAGGGTCTGCAGTTGTCGATGATGTCAACTGGTCCATTTCCAAGGCACAAAGCTCAGTCCTTTGACTAAGAGAAAGTCCAGGAGTCCTCAGAGTCCACCAGAATCATTCACTAGAACAAGACTCCGATGGTGCAGCATCCGAAGAAAGGCTCTTGCGGACCTGCCCGGGCACAACTGCAACTCTCTAAGGTTCCTGAAGAATGATCTAGACCATGTGAGACATTAGATCTCCAGATCCCCCCAGAAGGATCCCATCAAAAGGAGTCCATAACCTCCTGGCCCCTTTCCTGTGATAATTTGATTTGAAGACGTGTAGAACAAGCATTTGCAATGCAATAGGTCTCGCAATTGCGAGATTTTGAGCTATTGGCATTCTTAATGACAATGCCTTTTATTTATGTTTTTAAAAAACCTGCAATAATAGAAGGCATTGTCATTTACAATACCAATAGGTCAAAGTTTCTAAAATGCGAGACCTATTGCATTGCAAATGCTTGTTATATCTGGTGCTGGGCAGGATCAGGTTTCTCGACAGCTGTTCGGTATATGGAGGTCGAGGACCATCGCTCAGGGATGATACTGGTCCGAGTAAAATTGTAAATTGTGGGCCTGAGTGCTATGTAAATTATCCTGCAGTGAGAAATTGTAATTAGATATATATTCTCTGGTAATTTTAGCAGGATGCAACTGTTAGCTCGTACTGTCTTTGAGATGTGCTATAATTTCTGAATATGATAATGTGAAGACAGCTGTTTATCTTTCTCTGGCTCATGTAGAATGCTTAATATTAAGGCTATACATTTCTCTGATGTCATTTTTTGGATAAATAAAAATTACGTCTGTACTCAAATCGAAATGTTTTGGCAAGTCATTGTTTCGTTTGATTTGGTGGGGGGTGGGGTCCACACTTGAGCCTCCTGGACCTATGTTTTCACGCACATACTCATAGCTGTCAATGATATCTTTCTTATTCTGATCTTAGATGCTCTTTCTTAGATATTCCAATCTTTGTCCCATAAAACAATGAGAGAAATGGTGTTCTTTTACACAATGTACCTAATGCGCACTCGTATGATACAATAATCAATTTGCATATTTCTAATGTAATATTTATCAAAAAGAGTATGACCCCGGATTCGTTTTTTGATGATTTCTCCTATTATTTGAATTACTCACTTACTTAATTTGTTTAAAAAAATGAACATTTGATGTATTCACAAATTTTAACATTTATTTAATATGGTTCAATGTGAATTTCTACACTCAGGAAGTTTCACATTTTTGTACCCAACAGCTTAGAACACCCGCATTCCATTCGCCACATAATATAAAGGAGTCGCTTTCCAGGCCTTTGTACCGCGTCCACTAACTGAAATGCCCTGGTCTATGTTCAACAAAAAACGTAGCAAAATGATTAAACAAAACTACTACCACTGAACTACCTAAGGAAATATGGGGCGTATATCGCCACGCAATGCGATGGTGTGGGTGCTTCATTTTCCAGAGTTATCACTCCAGGGGCTTTCCTAAACTGTGAATCCATATGCGCCTACAGTGGAATCTGTTACAAATTGGCACTTGATCGCAGTCATTTCTCGTACCATCCCCCGAAGTATTGAGCAAAGCTTTCAAGGAGAGGTCTAAAATGGCCAGGAAATGTTTTTTTTCCGAGGCTTTTACAAATTGTAGCGAAAGAACATCGGAAATATATTCGCTGGGTTCAATAATTTATGTAGAAGTTCACAGTAGGGATTTTAGTGCAAGGTCGTCTCTAGTGCACCGGGGCACACTGCCAGAGGCGTAGTCAGGCCCACGCCAAACCTGAGGTGGGGGTGAGCGGGGGTGGGGAAGGTGTATGGCGGCGCGAGGGGGGAGAAACCCTTCAGAGCCCTCCATTCAGCATAAGCAAATGAATATCTGAGATTCAGGGCCCTCTTATTTTGCGTTACGCCACTATGCTCAGCACAATACAGCAGCAAGCTACAAAGGGAAATCAAACTGCAATACACTCGATCGCAAGTTAGGCGACAAAATAATAAGAAAACGTGGTGAAATTAGACACTACTCTATCGCAAATTACAAACTGAAAAAAAAACAATACTTACAGCTGAGGCTACCGCAATGTTAAACCAGCTGTCACATTGTAAATAATAAAAAAAAAGTGCTTATCCAGTAATTTAAGAAGACCGTCTAACGCCGCAAGTAAACGATCGAGTCCGGGTGGGCCGTTCAAGAAGGAGACAGGGCGGTAACCTAGAAGCCTCATTTGCAATGGGAAGCCAGCGTTTAGCGTAAACGGTGACGCGGCCCAATCAGAATAAAGGGCGGAGCTTAAACTCCGCTTCCAAAATATCCCGATTACAAGAAGCCTCGCAGAGCGAGCAGCGCATGCGCGCTGCAACGCTAGGCGAGACCTAAAAAGCAGCTTAAAGCAGCCAGGGTCCCCTCAAGTGGTGAAAAAACCTGAAGAAAGAATATAAAGCCAAGAGAAAGATCAATAAAAGTCATTTCTTCACCATAAAGTGGACCGGATTACAAAAGGCAGCAAGTGACAATGCTAAAAGTGATTTCAGGAAGATGTTTTCATGTGGCACGTTGGAAGGAATGTCCCATCCGCCCCGAGAGCAAGATCCCTCAATACTGCTGGATAGAACACTTCTGAGCATCTTCCAGGAGGAATCCCTGGATGAAATTCAGGAAAACACAAGCATCGCAGCATCTGTGGCACCAGCGGTGATACGCTGGGGGTGCTTCAATGAAGTCAAAAGGCGGTTTTCCACCAGGCAAATAGATGACGTAATCAGCGGCTCAACACGTCACTATTCAGATGCGCTCCAGACCGATGGGTGAAGGTTCTTCAGAAACTTCTCCAAATCTGCAAGTTCCCCGTGAAGGAAGTGACACGATTAGGGCCACCCGGGTCACTCGCGACCATCTCTCAGCCTTCCAAGAAATGAAGAGTCGATGAGACAGTAGAGAATACAAACCAAGTTATTTATTAGTATATTGCGCTCGAGCGGAGTCCAGTCAGACTAGCCTCCTTAGATGCTACTGAGGGGACTGACTTCACCAAACTTGGTAAAACATAACATACATTTCAACACCGCTAAAGACCCACCCACTCTGGTATTTTCCAGCTCAGGCACTGATGAACAAAGGAGGTACAGTAGGATGAGCTACCACCTGCAGAACGGGTACATGTTATCACATTTCAGGGTCATCTTGTTCAAGCTCAACGCTCTCTAGTGTGGGAGCAGGACTAAGGTAGAGGAAAGGCATGCGAAGGCAGAATAAGCTATTCATTAGTACATTAGGATTCAACCTTGAATACGATAAACAAAAGCAACTCGAAGCAGCTTTTCGCTGAGGCAGACAGTTGGATGAGACAAAAGCTTACTTTCGATCCTATTACAAAATGGCGGCCGAAGACAAAATGGCGCCGTAAATGCTAACTTAACTTGCACAATGCTAGAAGGAGTCGGTCAAACGCATTTGCAGTCCAACAGACCCTCCTTTTAGCATTTGCTAACAATTTTGTCTACGCTAGCATAATAAGAAAATCATTAATGCAGAGCAATAAACATACTGTTAATATTCAAAAACACCCTTGTCTATATTCATTAAATCATGGACATCTTGCATCATCATAGCTGAGGGCTTAGCATCATGCCCTGGGGCCTTGGGTGCAGGTGTTAACTTGTTAACACAATATGTACAGCAGGCAGGAAGACAATTAATACACAAGCAACAAGTGAATATGACACCCGCAATGGCTACTAGGAAGAGGAGTATTTTCCAACCCCAGGATGCTATCAAACCCCAGACCAACCAGAAAGGGACCAGGTGCCATTCTCTTGGTGAATATCGGATACAAGTCGATGCAACTTCTGTATTGCTGCATAGACATTCGGAGCATGGTCCGGTATGTACACACATCAGCTACTACCGATGACGCGACAGGCCCCACCCCGATCAGCAAGGATGACGTCTAACACCATCCTGTTTTGAAGAGCAACAAGTCTCGTGGCCTGGAGCTCAGCAGTAATGTTGGTCAATATTCCTGCCGTGGTATTGATAACTCCCTCCACAACCCTTGTGAGTCTGCGAATGTTAAGGCTATTGGACATAGGACCCCAGAAGGGCAGAATACCCTTCATAGCATCAGTTAACTGCTGCAGAGTAGTGTCTGTCTGATCAATATCTTCTGTGTTGATAACCCGTCTAACTCGGGATAGACTGACCCCTGCGCTGTAATCGATGATCCCTATGGTACGTGGACGGTGCTATATATACTGGGGGTAGGAGGAAAGAGACGTAACATATACCAGACCATCCCCTGTGGAGCCATACATAAGCCTTGGATCCTCAAACAAAGTACACATTATGGGGTGGTAGCAAAGGTGGACTATTGGTCGTGCTCAAGTCATAAGTATAATTGCAAATACTCTTTCCCACTTAAACATTCCCAAAACCTTGGACACAGAAACTAGCTGTCATGTTAACTATTGGCACTGGCATTGCTTTGTCCTGAGTAATATTACGCATCTGAAAGGACCTGAAGTATTCAGCGACATTAAAATCTTGAAAATCCATCATTTCATTTTGGAGCCATGTTACATTCTTATTGACTTCGTAAACATTCATACAGGCATTTGGATGCAAAGTGTCAGGGGCCCCTTGTTCTCCTGGAGTAAACCCCTGGTGTACCCTGATATATTTCAAGACAGTCTCATAATCGGCATAAGTCATATTCATTGCATCAGTATGGATTGGATATACACCTTGGTAAACAGTTGAAACCATGCTTCACAACTCCCTAAATAAGAGAAGGGGAGGGACATCAACAAATCATTTTTATGCATCACAGAAGGGAGCAAGCCGCTAACCCAACAATCAGTAACATTAGAGGCACGGTGCGCCTGATGGAGCATCTGCAAAAACACATTGTCTGCATACGTTGTCTGTGCCTCTCCTTATGAGGGGCCATGGTGACAAATACATGCTCGGGGGGTACAGGGCTAGTACCAATCAAAGAATGCACAGGATATTTCTCCTCAAGAAACCACATAATTCCACTTGCAGTTATTAAGAAGATCAGAACATTAGTACAAAGACCACCTTACTTTTAGTGGACCAGCTAGACCAAGTGGGACCACTTTGCTCAAAACGTGGGGCTGTTAGGGGCTGATCTTCACCCATAATTAGGCGGCCAAATGGGTACATATTAAAGTCGGATTACCAGAGAAAAGGTTATGCAACGGAGCCAACGATAATAAAACAAGGAAGAGAGGCACAAAATCCAGCGTCCTTCTGAGCCTCGCTGGTAGACTCCTATTGTTCATCAATCGGTGGTGCTACTGAGTACTTCTCGGTGGGGATGTGCGATCGCAGCCCGTTCTGAAGAAGTCCACGTCACTCAGGATAGGGCACCCTCCCTCCTGGGAAGACACCCTCAACTTATCCTGTCCAGTGTCTCGGACAATGCACCAAACTCCCTTTCCCTGATCTATCGGACAGTACATACACCCTATTCTTCATCCAGGCAGTCCATCCCTACTAATCTGACTTTTCCTTTGGTGCACTGTCCCTCTGTCGGGGGCACAAATTGTACCTAGCCACTCTGGGCACAGTGTCGTCACAGAAAAGGGGCTTAAACTCAGAGGGACCAAGGGACTGGGACTCAAGCTCCTGTGAGCCAGGTGGAGGAGGATCCTGGGCAGCCCTTACTTCTGGGGGGTCCGCCTCATTCAAGGCAGTGTTGTTCTCCTCCATTTGTGCCCATGCCAGTCGAGCATCAGAAAAGAGGACAAAACGTGGTACCTTCTCTGTCTCGTGGTCCCCCACGCTGTCCAGGACTCACTGGTCGTAGGGGAGGGGTAACGGGACTCTCCGGCAGTGAGATGAATGGATCCAATGCTTTCGGCCGTCCACCTTCGCTGCCGTCCAGGTGGCAAGGAGGACCTGCAGAGATCCTTTCCAGCGTGGCTCCAAGCTCCCCTTCCTCTGGTAATTTCTGACCAGGATATAATCCCTGGGTCGAATCTTGTGTCCTGGCCCCTCAGGTATTGGCGGTAGAGCCTCGTGAATCTGTTGGTGAATAGAACGCAGATTTTTAGTCAACTCGCACAAGTAGTCCACAAGCAAGGGGTATTCTATCTCTGAGAAGCGACGGGGTCGTGGGACGCCCCAGACATTTGCCGGGCGGCCAAAAACGACCTCGTATGGCGACAATCCTGTTCCAGAGTGTGCTGTTGCCCTTGTGGACAACAGGGCTAGGGGTAATACATCTGGCCATTGCAATCCTGTGCTCTCTTTGATCTTTGCCAACTTCAGCTTGAGAGTACCATTGTACTTCTCAACTAAACCTGCCGATTGGGGATGATTTGCTGCGTGGAATTTCTGCTTGATGTGCAAACCATCGCACACTAACTGGATGACCTTTGAGTTGAAGTGACTTTCGTTGTCACTCCAAATCAAACGGGGCAAGCCGAAGCGCAGGAAGAACTCTTTTAAGAGTGCCTTCGCCGTCGCCATGGCTGTGTTCTCTTTAGTGGGGTAAGCTTCAATCCATTTACTGAAAGCACAAACAACCACTAACACATATTTCAAATTGTTGACTCGTTCCATTTCGGTGAAATCCATCTGTATAACCTCAAAAGGGAAGGAAGGTGGTGCAAAGTTACCAGAGGGTGTAGGGGTGCCTTTTCCAGGATTATGCATCATGCAGACCATGCAGTACTTCACCAGATGGGCAGCTACCTTAGGGATGTTATCGTTCTGCCATACAGGATCTAACAACTTACATATTCCCTTCGCACTAATGTGAGCTGGCCCGTGCACCATTGTGACTACGGGGAGTACATATGCGTCTGGTAACATCCATCTCTGCTTCTCTGTCTTATCAGTCCAACACCCTTCCTCGTCTAAACGTCCTGTTCTCTCCTGCCATATTGCTAACTCCTCAATTGTTGCCTCGCTTTGAATCTCTATAACATTCTCCAATGTATCTTCAAACATCGCACCGTCGGGCACCCATCTAGCATGACCTGCCACAAACATTCTTTTCATTTTTGGTCAGGCTGTCTCCTTAGCTGTCTGATCTGTAAACGCATTCCCCCCCCCACATCATCAGTAATTGCCTTATGGGCACTGCACTTCACTATTGCTAACTTTTCGGGAAGTGTCAGAGCTGACAAAAGCCTATGTATCAGTGGGCCATTCTGTATTTTTAACCCATGTGAAGTCAAGAATCCTCTCTCCGCCCAGAGTCGTCCAAAATTATGGGCAACCCCGAAGGCGTACTGGCTGTCAGTATAAATATTGACAGCCAGTCCCTCACTTAACTCGCAAGCTCGAAGGAGAGCAACTAGTTCTGCAGCTTGGGCTGATTGATAAGGGACACGTGATGTCTCAACTACAGTACGCAGCGTAGTAATAGCGTACGCTGCAGTGGTGGTGCCATCTGGTAGTTTAAAACAAGAGCCATCGACATATAGTTCCCCTTGTGGGTCAGATAAGGGAACATCAGTCAGGTCTACCCGTCCCTTCGTCTCTTCCTCCGTTCTAAAAATACAATCATGTATATCTCTGTCTCACTTTCAGAAGGGAGGGGTAGTAACGTGGCTGGGTTCAGAGTGGCACATCTTTTAATCGTAACATGTGGTTCAAAGAGGGTCAATTCATAGCCGGTCAGACGTGCACTGGTGAGGTGCTGTGTCTTCGTTTTGTTTAAAAGTGTGTCCACAGCATGAGGTACCATGACTGTGAGATCAGTATCAAGGACGAGCCCCGCCGATTGCCGGATAGAGACGGCCGCGACCGCTCTTAAACAGCTCGGGAGGGCTCTCGCGACGTTATCAAGAAGCGCCGAAAAATAAGCACACGGCCTCTGCTTACCTCCAAAGGCCTGTGTTAAGACAGAGAGCGCGCAGCCAGCCGTCTTGTGTACATACAACACGAACGACTTCTGGTAATCAGGTGTGCCAAGCACAGGCACAGAGCAAAGCGCTGCCTTTAGTTGCTCAAAAGCTTGTTGACATTCAGGCGTCCAGGGCAAGGGTTCATGCACATCTTTAGTGGTTAGTTGCAACAGCGGCTTTGTTAGTAGGGAAAAGTTAGGGATCCAGTGACGACAATACGAAACAATGCCTATGAAAGATCGCACATCCCGCTGAGTCTTAGGTTTGGGCATTTTGACAATAGCACTAATACGTTCAGGTGTTAGTCTCCTTCCCTCCATGGACAGTAGGTGACCTAAATAGGTGCCCTCCTGTCGACAATATTGAAACTTTAAAAGGGACACTTTATGTCCGTGCTGTGCCAAATGTAGTAATAATTTAACTGTTGCATCTTTGCAACCTTCTTCAGTGTCAGAACCGATCAGGAGATCGTCCAAATACTGCAGTAATACATTACCTGGGGGAAGTGTGAGAGAATCCAATTGGCCTTTTAAAGCTTGGCTATATATTCTAGGACTTTTGGTATAGCCCTGAGGAGCGCGACAGAATTGAAAGCTTCTACCGGCCAGAGCAAATCCAAAAATGTACCTGCTATCTGGATGAATGGGAATGCTAAAGAAAGCGTTTTTCAAATCAATCACAGAAAAGAACTTTGCAGTGGAAGGAATCATCGTCAGAAGGGCGGTGATGTCGGGGACCACTGGGAACTGAGGGACCACTATTTTGTTAACCTCACGCAAATCAATCACAAAACGATAGACATCAGGATGAGCATCAGAGGAATCCAAGGGTGCCTTCTTAAGAATGGGAAGAATAGGACTATTACATACATTTGCTGCTGTCTCCTCAACAACTCCTGACTTAATCAAATCCTGTATAATCTGTAATAGAGCTCGCTCCCCTGCCTTTGGTATTTTGTACTGAGGAATACGAGGCAACACAGCATTGTCTTTGATCCTAAAAGAGACCGGAGGTATCTGCAACAATCCTACATCCGTATCACCTGTAGCCCACAATGTGGGCGGCACATCTTTGAATTCAGCAGGTAGTGGCACATCCTTAGAAAAACATTGTTTGGTACTAGTCACATTTGGTCCTATCGTCATATAGACACCATCTGGAGAACAAAAAATTGTTGCATGCAACCTTTTAAACAAATCTAATCCCATTAAATTCTCTCCACAATTTGTTGTCAATAAGAATGGCGAATCTACAGTAAAAGGGCCAATAGTAAGAGCAAGGGGTTTGGAAATGGGGCTCACGACTGGTACACCTGAGAAGCCTACCGAAACATTATTCTGGCCAGACAGAGTTGCCCCGGGGACCAGCGAACGAGAAACAGAGCTGTTCATTGTACCTGTATCCACCAAAAACCTTTTAACCGAGACGTGCAAATCCGCTGTGACATAACGACCACACTGATCTACAGGTATATGAACTGGTCCCTCACCCTGTCCATGGCTGTCCTAGCTATGAGACATCCCTGTCACCTCGTCCATATCATAATCATCGTAGTAGTACTGTCTCCCTCGAGGGTCATCGAAATAGTTCTGATCAGAGCGACCCTGTGACGACTCATCTGCTTGAACCCCGTCATGACCACCTGCACCACGACCCCGTCCACGAGGACCTCGTCCTCTGGGGGCCGCAACTTTCTGTAACAACTCCGGACACTCACTTCGCCAGTGTCCCTCCGCCTTACAATACGCACACTGGTTCGGCCCCACAGGTGCACTATTTCTGCCAGTGCAGGGCAACTGTCGGCCCGGACCGGTGCCACGCCCTCTACTGTTCCCCCTAGCTGCCTGCTGCATCAACACCTTCATCTTCAACTCTTTATTTTTCTTCTCCACCTTTTCCTTCTCCTCATTTTCCCTATGCTCATAATACTGGGCCATACTCAATATCACTGAAGGGGAGGATGTAGTCCAAGTGCTCTCCGAAGCCTGTAACCGAGTCGCGATCTCGGGATGCAGGTTCGTAACAAATCTGTTAACGAACAATCGGACACCTCCCTCCACTGACAAATCCTGCCCACTGAAGTGCAAAAACACCCCTTCAAACCTAGTGAAACAAGCATTTGCAATGCAATAGGTCTCACATTTGCACGAGTTTAAGCTATTGGCATTGTAAATGACAATGCGTTTTATTTATGTTTCAAAAACGAAAACATAAATAAAAGGCATTGTCATTTACAATGCCAATAGCTCAAACTCACGTAAATGCGAGACCTGTTGCATTGCAAATGCTTGTTTTTTTGCAGTGATAACTAAAGAGAGATGATTGAAAACAAGAAGTTTTCAGCAATTTTGCAACCATATCAAACATTGTATTTGAGCCTAATAAAAATACATAAAACACATACGTGAATAGAATCACAAGATACAAATGTGCAGGAAGACAGTACTAAACTAGTACACGAAAAAATAGCAAAAATTCATATAAAGGATGAAGCCACTAATGCAGAGAATCACCAACTGCCTGGCACCAAAACATCTTTCCCCTAGCCCTACCTAATCCACAAAGCACCCCTTTACTATGCGGATTACAAAACAAACGCATGGTTAATTTACCACTAGAACACTCAATTTGGACCGATGTCTTTTTAAAAATGTAAATGACCATGGGCCTTGACATCACATCTGGTGGTTTTCAGAGTAAGGTTGTCCTAAATTGTAAATAATTGATTAGCGGGCATTCTAATGCCTTTGCAGTCTGAGGGGTTAGGATGACACTATCAGCATGCAGTAAGGGTAGGCAACGTCTGTTACCAGTTTTGGGAAATTTGAATACAAGGTGGATAACTTCCAGCTAATTAATATCGAGTGTGAAAACAAGATGTGGAGATCAAAAAGAAAGGAGCGAATATACACACTTGCTGAACTCACTTAACAGAGCTAACTAGGAAAGTGAAAGCGCGCCATGCGCGCGTTGTGCTCAAACGCCGCGAGCCGTACACATGCACATCGCCTGTCCGGGCGCGTGCACATCTCCTGTCCCCGCTTCGGAAGCTAAATCGACAACAATAGATTTCGCAAGCTGCTAACTTGTCCCAGTCTACTCGTCTAGGTGGGATGAAGGAATGCATGTAAGTAATAATACGACTTGGCAAGGCTAGTATCTCAGCCTTAGGCTTCTCACCAGGCTTCCTCTCTTTATCCCATGCCCTGATCTCGTCCCAAGTGCCACCCAACTCCACGAAGTGGTCCTGTGTATGCACCTGTCTCCAAATATCCACTGGTACCAACAAACCGAAAAACATCTCAATATCTGCCAACGTCATCACTGTTGACGAGGCGGCCTCTGTCAATTCTTTGGAATATGCAGTCGGATTTTTCCTAGGGTCGGGCAACTGACTCTTAAGAGCTAAAACCTCACTCCTCTTCCATGGAGTGTAAACCCATTGTTCTTGAAAGTGGGCCTCTACTCGCTGTCTGATAACGGCATCCTGCTGATTACGCAGCTCCGGTATCTCAGGGTGAAAAATAGGATGTACTTCCCTCATCGGGAACTGAGACACTGTTGTTGGTGTGTTCTGTTGTAACCTACCTCAGTAACCAATCAGTGTGGCAATATTACTAAAAACGTCATTAGGAGCCATGTCAGCAGCATACACATGGTCCCGGATGTCATAAATTATCTGAGGTGCGACACTATTGAAACACTGTTCCCACAACCCTATTAGTGTGGCCGACATATGCTTGAGGGCATGCTGTTGCACAAACGGCTCATACTCTTTCACCACACTCCACACATCCTCCACGTTATAAATCGGATGCCGGGCCCACTGCGCGGCCTGATCTGCCACCATCTTTTTCTCCTCATTCCCCACATCAGATCGAATCAGCACCCGCCCCATTCGTTCTCGAGCTGCTGCCCAATTCCCTTCATCCGGTCTACGCCCCGGCGTCCCAATACTCACGCTGCCGGGGAAGAGACATTTGAGGAAGACCCAATAGATGAAGGGGCAGGCTACGTTGAGGGTGTGAGGGATGGAGAGAGAGCATAAGCGGAAACGATAGGCGTAGCACGGAGACTTACAGTCATTGCATCTGCGGTATGTGAAGCTAGAGAAGAAGCAGGTGGTGCCGTAGCCGAAGCAGCCAGGTCAAGAGCAGAAGGACCAGAGGTGGAAGCAGGTGGGGCGGAAGACTGAGGCGTCTGGACAACAGGGTATATTCTCTGCGGGGCATAGGGAGGTGGGGGTCGAGCATCTAACACCTCCTCCACTAATGTATCGCCTTCCTCTCGGGCGACATAACATTTGTCACATTGCAATCGAAACTTCCTATCAGCACACTCTATACCTTTTTCTATTTTCTCTCTATCATACGCTACTGCTTTTTGAGTCACTGTCTGCATCTTCCCTCTCCGGGCCTCTTTTTCTGCTTTCATACACCTTTGCCTCGCTTCCTTTTGCCATACCTGAAGAGAATCCAACATCGACTGTCTACTTATTTTTGTGAACAATTTATCCTGCAGGAAATTCAGTTTTTGTTCATCAAAGGTACCTGTAAGTGGCCACTGCAGCTCGGCATTGTCCCTAGTATATTTGTGCCATAGAGTACTAAACATAATAGGGCCAATGCCGTGCTTAACGTACATATTGAAGTTCGGTGTGCCTTCCGGAGGTGTAGGTTGTCTTTCCTCCAGTCGAGCCTCAGCAGAAGGACAACGGCACCCCGAACACAACAATTTACTCAAACAAGGCATTTTAATAGAAGACACGTTCACTATCCGTACCAGACGAATATCAAAAGAGTTGGTCCTCAGACTGCATCAAACAAAGGTAACCAAGAGTCAGTCCTCAGACTGCACCAAAGAGACAAACTCAAGCCCAAGGCATTTTCAAGAGGAAGCCAAATTCATTATGTTGCCTGGCAGAGTGTCCGCAGACACCCTGTATCTAAACGGTCTGCAGACCTACCAAGTTTAAGCAAGCCAAGAAATGGTCTCCAGACCATACCCAAGTTTATTCAAGAATGGCGCCATATTCACCAAGAATCAAGACAAACTCACCTGGTGCACACAGGTCGAACAAAGTTATTCTCCACTGCCGACTCTTCGGACCAAATGGTCAGATCCAAGGGTTTCGCCTTTCAGGACCCCAGCTGGGGTGACCGCTGGGCGAGGCACCGCCCGATCAGACAGGCGAGACAACTGCGAGTACTAGGCTCTATCATGCAGGGATCCCCGATCCGCCTATCCGACCTGACGCAGCCCCGTCCTCCTCACCCGTCCGCGGGCAAAGATGGGTCACCCGATGGAGTCCCTGTTCGGGTGCCAACTGAAGGAAGTGACCCGATTAGGGCCACCCGGGCCACTCGCGACCACCTCTCAGCCTTCCAAGAAATGAAGAGTTGATGAGACAGTAGAGAATACAAACCAAGTTATTTATTAGTATATTTCGCTCGAGCGGAGTCCAGTCAGACTATCCTCCTTAGATGCTACCGAGGGGACTGACTTCACCAAACTTGGTAACACATAATATACATTTCAACACCCCTAAAGACCCGCCCAGACTGGAATTTTCAAGCTCAGGCACTGATGAACAAGGAGGTACAGTAGGATGAGCTACCACCTGCAGAACGGGTACATGTTATCACATTTTCAGGGTCATCTTGTTCAAGCACAACGCTCTCTAGTGTGGGAGCAGGACTACGGTAGAGGAAAGGCATGCGAAGGCAGAATATGCTATTCATTAGTACATTAGGATTCAACCTTGAATACGATAAACAAAA
The DNA here is from genome assembly GCA_963921515.1 of Calotriton arnoldi. Classification (NCBI taxonomy): domain Eukaryota; kingdom Metazoa; phylum Chordata; class Amphibia; order Caudata; family Salamandridae; genus Calotriton; species Calotriton arnoldi. Next base: position 648,268 of record CAWUFW010006672.1, read on the forward strand.
GCAACTCGAAGCAGCTTTTCGCTGAGGCAGACAGTTGGATGAGACAAAAGCTTACTTTCGATCACACTACAAAATGGCGGCCGAAGACAAAATGGCACCACAAATGCTAACTTAACTTGCACAATGCTAGAAGGAGTCGGTCAAACGCATTTGCAGTCCAACACCCAGCTCCTGGTTGAACAGCTTCATAGTTCCCATCTTCAGGAAAGGGAAGGCATGGGAGCTGCATTGGTGGAGGCCCATCAGCCTGACAGATGTGGAAGCCTGCTCGGGATGAGCCGATGATGAAGGTGTCCAGACCTCCTACCAAGGGGAGTTAAGATTGGTCTTTCCACCGTTGGCCAAGCCTTTGTCGTTCATCATCTGGAGTCGGTGCACAACAGGGAAAAAAAGAACAAGTATATTATGTTTTTTTTTAGACTTTTCAACAGCAATGGATCTCAGATTGGAACAAACTTTGGTTAAACTAGTGAACGTCTCGCTGAACACACATCTGATGCTTCCAAGTTAGAAACTCGTCACAACCGCATGGGAGAATCTTGTGCCAGATGGTCATGTGTTTGCAAAATTCCAAATAAAATCAAGAGTGAAATAAGGCTACTTGTTGGTCGCTTTACTTTTGAACATGTCCATCATTGACCTTCCAGAAGAGGATCTGGAAGGGTCGTTCGATACTGCGGGAATATAATACAGGCCAATCCCCATGTGCCTGTAGGAAGTGACCATGTTCTACCTGCCGTTGCCACCAATACCTTGCCCGCTTCGACAGCAAATGGAAAAACATTGCAAATAAAGACAAAGGGAAACACTTGGTATTGGGGCTCACCGGATCAAGTTATCAAAATCGGACCAGCTGCTTATTGAAGTGGAAGCATCTGAAAGTGTTCAGACTTTCTCCTACTTGTGGGATAACTTTTATGGTATCCAACTCCAGGAAGCGCATCACAGACAGGATATCAAGGACAGGAGAACTAGTCAACAAGCACATTCTGTGATTTATACAGCCCTTTGGAGCTGCACTTCCCAACCTCTGCTCCAGGGAAAATGGACTCCATCACAACTTGTGGCGACAAGATGCGATAATGGACGGGGAGATGAAAGAAAACACAGGGTTGGGGAACCCCAAAAATAAAAGTGCTTCATCACCACCTGTTGCTCTGTGTTGGCTGAGTTCATCCTACGAAAGCGGTCAGGAATGATCAGCTGCTCATAAAGCTGGGAGCTTGAGCTTAACCACCCAATCTCTTTCAGATTTTCTTCTTCTGCTGATTGTCTCCAGAACAAGTAGGCTACAGATTGGTGCTCAGACAAGTATACGCGTTCCTCAACCATTGACCATAGCCGGAGCAGCTACTTACTTAGAAGGGTCTATAGACGTTCCTCAGCCACTGACCATAGCCGGAGCAGCTACTTACTTAGAGGGGTCTATAGACGTTCCTCCGCCACTGACCATAGCCGAAGCAGCTACTTACTTAGAAGGGTCTATAGACGTTCCTCAACCACTGACCATAGCCGGAGCAGCTACTTACTTAGAAGGGTCTATAGACGTTCCTCAGCCACTGAAGAGCAGCTACTTACTTAGAAGTGTCTATAGACTTTCCTCAACCACTGACCATAGCCGGAGCAGCTACTTACTTAGAAGGGTCTATAGACGTTCCTCAACCATGGACCTTAGACGGAGCAGCTACTTACTTAGAAGGTTCTATAGACGTTCCTCAACCACTGACCATAGCCGAAGCAGCTACTTACTTAGAAGGGTCTATAGACGTTCCTCAGCCACTGACCATAGCCGGAGCAGCTACTTACTTAGAGGGGTCTATAGACGTTCCTCCGCCACTGACCATAGCCGAAGCAGCTACTTACTTAGAAGGGTCTATAGACGTTCCTCAACCACTGACCATAGCCGGAGTAGCTACTTACTTAGAAGGGTCTATAGACGTTCCTCAGCCACTGAAGAGCAGCTACTTACTTAGAAGTGTCTATAGACTTTCCTCAACCACTGACCATAGCCGGAGCAGCTACTTACTTAGAAGGGTCTATAGACGTTCCTCAACCATGGACCTTAGACGGAGCAGCTACTTACTTAGAAGGTTCTACAGGCGTTCCTCAGCCACAGACCATAGCCTCAGCAGCTACTTGCCTAGAAGGGTCTATAGACATTCCTCAGCCACTGACCATAGCCGGAGCAGCTACTTACTTAGAAGGGTCTATAGACATTCCTCAACCACTGACCATAGCCGGAGCAGCTACTTACTTAGAAGGGTCTATAGACGTTCCTCAACCATGGACCTTAGCCGGAGCAGCTACTTACTTAGAAGGTTCTACAGGCGTTCCTCAGCCACAGACCATAGCCTCAGCAGCTACTTGCCTAGAAGGGTCTATAGACATTCCTCAGCCACTGACCATAGCCGGAGCAGCTACTCACTTAGAAGGGTCTATAGACGTTCCTCAAGCACTGACCATAGCCTGAGCAGCTACTTACTTAGAAGGGTCTATATACCTTCCTCAACCACTGACCATAACCTAAGCAGCTACTTACCTAGAAGGTTTTATAGACGTTCCTCAACCACTGACCATAGTGGAGCAGCTTTTTACTTAAAAGGGTCTATAGACGTTCCTCAACCACTGACCATAGCCGGAGCAGCTACTCACTTAGAAGGGTCTATAGATGTTCCTCAACTATGGACCTTAGCTGGAGCAGCTACTTACTTAGAAGGGTCTATAGACATTCCTCAACCACTGACCATAGCCGGAGCAGCTACTTACTTAGAAGGGTCTATAGACGTTCCTCAACCATGGACCTTAGCCGGAGCAGCTACTTACTTAGAAGGTTCTACAGGCGTTCCTCAGCCACAGACCATAGCCTCAGCAGCTACTTGCCTAGAAGGGTCTATAGACATTCCTCAGCCACTGACCATAGCCGGAGCAGCTACTCACTTAGAAGGGTCTATAGACGTTCCTCAATCACTCACCATAGCCTGAGCAGCTACTTACTTAGAAGGTTCTACAGGCGTTCCTGAGCCACTGGCCATAGCCGGAGCAGCTACTTACTTAGAAGGGTCTATATACCTTCCTCAACCACTGACCATAACCTAAGCAGCTACTTACCTAGAAGGTTCTATAGACGTTCCTCAACCACTGACCATAGCCGGAGCAGCTACTCACTTAGAAGGGTCTATAGACGTTCCTCAACTATGGACCTTAGCTGGAGCAGCTACTTACTTAGAAGGGTCTCTAGACTTTCTTCAACCATGGACCTTAGCCGGAGCAGCTACTTACTTAGAAGGTTCTACAGACGTTCCTCAGCCACTGACCATAGCCTGAGCAGCTACTTACTTAGAAGGGTCAATAGACGTTCCTCAATCACTGACCATAGCCAGAGCAGCTACTTACTTAGAAGGGTCTAAAGACGTTCCTTAACCACTGACCATAGCCGGAGTAGCTACTTACTTAGAAGGGTCTATAGACATTCCTCAACCACGGACCATAGCCTGAGCAGCTACTTATTTAGAAGGGTCTATAGACGTTCCTCAACCACTGACCATAGCCGGAGCAGCTACTTACTTAGAGGGGTCTATAGACGTTCCTCAACCACTGACCATAGTCTGAGCAGCTACTTATTTAGAAGGGTCTATAGACGTTCCTCAACCACTGACCATAGCCGGAGCAGCTACTTACTTAGAGGGGTCCCTTGCGTTGAGGTTCTTTGACGTGCAGTCCCATCAACCACCACATATCTCTAAACAGCAAGGCCTAGAAGATAGTAGAAATGTAGCGCTGGTGCCAATGGCTGGACACGTGGATGCTGGATCTTATCCTGTTACTGCTAGAAGTAGGGGCGACTCCTTCCAGTAGCCATATGGCCACCACACGAATAGAACGTGTTCAAGCCAATAGGTGTTCCTCAAAAATTAGCCACCAATGGGAGGAGGAATCCTTGCAGCATATAAGGGTACCCATACACAGTAGGTAGCCTGGAAGCCCAACAGGCAGGCGGCTGCTGGGGACAGTGTGCTTTATCATCACATGAGAGGTTGAGGAGACAGTGTGGTTGTGTTCATGTGGTTTATCCAGCTACTGGATGTTGCAGGGACAGTGTAGTTTATCCTCCCATGGGCGGTTGAGGGGACAGTGTGGTTTATCCACCCATGGGAGGTTGCGGGCACGGTGTGGTTTATATTCAAACAGGCGGTTGTGCGGTTTATCCACCCGCAGGAGATTGCAGGGACAGTGTGTTTTATCCACCCATTGGAGGCTGTGGGGACAGTGTGGTTTATCCACCCTCTGGAGGTTGCTGGGATTGTGGCTTATCCACCCATTAGAGGCTGTGGGGACAATGTGGTTTATCCACCCTCTGGAGGTTGCTGGGATTGTGGCTTATCCACCCATGGGAGGTTGAGGGGACAGTGTTTTATCAACCCACTGGATGTTGCGCGGATGTTGTGGTTTATCCCCACATAGGAGGTGCAGGGACAGTGTGGTTATCTTCAAACAGGTGGTAGGGGGATAGTGTGGTTTATCTTTGTGTAGTTTATCTACTAACTGGAGGTTGCAGGGACAGTGTGGGTTATCCACCCACGGGAGGTTGCAGGGACTGTGGGTTATCCACCCACGGGAGGTTGCGGGTACAGTGTGGTTTATATTCAAGCAGGAGGTTGTGTGGTTAATCTACCGACTGGAGGTTTCACGGACAGTGTGGTTTATCCACCCATGGGATATTGTAGGGACATTGTGGTTTATTCACCCACTGGATGTTGCAGGGAGAGTGTGGCTTATCGACCCCCTGGATGTAGCAGCGGCAGTGTGGTTTATCCGCCCAATGAGTGTTGTGGAGACAGTGCTTTATCCACCCACTGGATGTTAAAGGGACAACGTGGTTTATCCACTCAATGGATGTTGTGGGGACAGTTGTTTATTCACTCACTGGAGGTTGCGGGACAGTGTTGTTTATCAACTCAATGGATGTTCCGGGACAGTTTTGTTTATCAACTCAATGGATGTTCCGGGACAGCTTTGTTTATCCACTCAATGGATGTTCCGGGACAGTGTTGTTTATTCACTCAGTGTTGTTTATCCACTCAATGGATGTTCCGGGACAGTTTTGTTTATCCACTCAATGGATGTTCCGGGACTGGGTTGTTTATCCACTCAGTGTTGTTTATCCACTCAATGGATGTTCCGGGACAGGGTTGTTTATCCACTCACTGGATGTTCCGGGACAGGGTTGTTTATCCACTCAATGGAGGTTGCAGGAGCTTTTGGTCTAAGTTTACCTTTGTGAATACCAAAAAGTAGTAAATTTACACAAAAGTGTAAGTTTACCTTCGCGAATGGGGCCCATAGACTTCAGTCATGTTTAATTCACTGTCATACAAGGCAAGAATTGAAATCTTCTCAATTCCAATTATTCAGGGCACATTGTTGGTACTAATTTGCTTGATACTGTTAACAATCATTGGCAAAGCCAAGAGGTTTGGCTTGCATTAGGCGTGGGCATGTCTTGTGCTCTGTGTCTGGATGCAATAAGGAAAACCTTACAGAGAAGAGCCCAGATAGTAGCCCGTGGGTACAAGCACAGGGTCCGTGCCTTTAAATGCATCAGCCACACCTCTTGGAAATAACTCCTAGTGACACTTGCTAGGCCACGCCCCTTGAGAGACCCCGCACACCTTTTTCACCTCACATAAAGCACTGGTAAGCAGAGACCCCACACAGGAGGAGTGCATTGGGGTTCAACCTGAAGGGCCACAGAGGGCGCTCTGCTCCCACCCACCCCTGCCCCCGCAGTCTTGGGAGGGCGGAGAGGTCTGTGAGCGGGGCTGTGGCTGGACAGCCCTGGGAAGCGCCTGGCCTCAGGGGGGGTGGCCAGCACTGTATGAAGACAGAGCCCTGTGTTCCACCCAGCCACCCACCTCGGAGGACGATAGCTGGCTGGGGGAAATATAACTGCGGACCTGCTATATTCAGGGTAAATTACAGAGCTGCAGACCCGGGTCTTCCCGGAGGAAGTCTTACATTACACTGAAGCGACCGGGAAGCCTGGTGTGTAATCACAGACCCCAAGATGTGGCTCCGGTTTTGGAAGACGAACACCGACGAATGGGAGGGCCCAGCCCTCGGAATCCGGTGATGGGGGGCTGCCAAGCCACGGAGAGGCCTTTGGAGCCTCACTCATGCACTGAAAGGGCGCCAAGAGCACACACTCAAGGAGTGTACTGCTGCTGGGAGGAGGACGAGCGAGTGCGTCCAGGCGCCTCATGGCTCTCGGGGTACAGTGCCTACAGTCCAGCCAGGAAGTGAGGTGCGTGTACACTTGTGGGAGGTGGACACACTTTACGTGTGGACACACTGGGGGTCCACGTACACTTTTGCTTAAGTTTACTACTTTTCGGCATTCACAAAGGTACACTCAGACCAAAAGTCTAACTTTACTAGTAGTAACTTACCTCTGTGAATACCGAAACAAAGGTTCACTTAGTCCAAAAGTCTAACTTTACTAGTAGTAACTTACCTCTGTGAATACCGAAACAAAGGTACACTTAGACCAAAAGTCTAACTTTACTAGTAGTAACTTACCTCTGTGAATACCGAAACAAAGGTACACTTAGACCAAAAGTCTAACTTTACTAGTAGTAACTTACCTCTGTGAATACCGAAACAAAGGTACACTTAGACCAAAAGTCTAACTTTACTAGTAGTAACTTACCTCTGTGAATACCGAAACAAAGGTACACTTAGACCAAAAGTCTAACTTTACTAGTAGTAACTTACCTCTGTGAATACCGAAACAAATGTACACTTAGACCAAAAGTCTAACTTTACTAGTAGTAACTTACCTCTGTGAATACCGAAACAAAGGTACACTTAGACCAAAAGTCTAACTTTACTAGTAGTAACTTACCTCTGTGAATACCGAAACAAAGGTTCACTTAGTCCAAAAGTCTAACTTTACTAGTAGTAACTTACCTCTGTGAATACCGAAACAAAGGTACACTTAGACCAAAAGTCTAACTTTACTAGTAGTAACTTACCTCTGTGAATACCGAAACAAAGGTACACTTAGACCAAAAGTCTAACTTTACTAGTAGTAACTTACCTCTGTGAATACCGAAACAAAGGTACACTTAGACCAAAAGTCTAACTTTACTAGTAGTAACTTACCTCTGTGAATACCGAAACAAAGGTACACTTAGACCAAAAGTCTAACTTTACTAGTAGTAACTTACCTCTGTGAATACCGAAACAAATGTACACTTAGACCAAAAGTCTAACTTTACTAGTAGTAACTTACCTCTGTGAATACCGAAACAAAGGTACACTTAGACCAAAAGTCTAACTTTACTAGTAGTAACTTACCTCTGTGAATACCGAAACAAAGGTTCACTTAGTCTAAAAGTCTAACTTTACTAGTAGTAACTTACCTCTGTGAATACCGAAACAAAGGTACACTTAGACCAAAAGTCTAACTTTACTAGTAGTAACTTACCTCTGTGAATACCGAAACAAAGGTTCACTTAGTCCAAAAGTCTAACTTTACTAGTAGTAACTTACCTCTGTGAATACCGAAACAAAGGTACACTTAGACCAAAAGTCTAACTTTACTAGTAGTAACTTACCTCTGTGAATACCGAAACAAAGGTACACTTAGACCAAAAGTCTAACTTTACTAGTAGTAACTTACCTCTGTGAATACCGAAACAAAGGTACACTTAGACCAAAAGTCTAACTTTACTAGTAGTAACTTACCTCTGTGAATACCGAAACAAAGGTACACTTAGACCAAAAGTCTATCTTTACTAGTAGTAACTTACCTCTGTGAATACCGAAACAAAGGTACACTTAGACCAAAAGTCTAACTTTACTAGTAGTAACTTACCTCTGTGAATACCGAAACAAAGGTACACTTAGACCAAAAGTCTAACTTTACTAGTAGTAACTTACCTCTGTGAATACCGAAACAAAGGTACACTTAGACCAAAAGTCTAACTTTACTAGTAGTAACTTACCTCTGTGAATATCGAAACAAAGGTTCACTTAGTCCAAAAGTCTAACTTTACTACTAGTAACTTACCTCTGTGAATACCGAAACAAAGGTACACTTAGACCAAAAGTCTAACTTTACTAGTAGTAACTTACCTCTGTGAATACCGAAACAAAGGTTCACTTAGTCCAAAAGTCTAACTTTACTAGTAGTAACTTACCTCTGTGAATACCGAAACAAAGGTACACTTAGACCAAAAGTCTAACTTTACTAGTAGTAACTTACCTCTGTGAATACCGAAACAAAGGTACACTTAGACCAAAAGTCTAACTTTACTAGTAGTAACTTACCTCTGTGAATACCGAAACAAAGGTACACTTAGACCAAAAGTCTAACTTTACTAGTAGTAACTTACCTCTGTGAATACCGAAACAAAGGTACACTTAGACCAAAAGTCTAACTTTACTAGTAGTAACTTACCTCTGTGAATACCGAAACAAATGTACACTTAGACCAAAAGTCTAACTTTACTAGTAGTAACTTACCTCTGTGAATACCGAAACAAAGGTACACTTAGACCAAAAGTCTAACTTTACTAGTAGTAACTTACCTCTGTGAATACCGAAACAAAGGTTCACTTAGTCCAAAAGTCTAACTTTACTAGTAGTAACTTACCTCTGTGAATACCGAAACAAAGGTACACTTAGACCAAAAGTCTAACTTTACTAGTAGTAACTTACCTCTGTGAATACCGAAACAAAGGTACACTTAGACCAAAAGTCTAACTTTACTAGTAGTAACTTACCTCTGTGAATACCGAAACAAAGGTACACTTAGACCAAAAGTCTAACTTTACTAGTAGTAACTTACCTCTGTGAATACCGAAACAAAGGTACACTTAGACCAAAAGTCTATCTTTACTAGTAGTAACTTACCTCTGTGAATACCGAAACAAAGGTACACTTAGACCAAAAGTCTAACTTTACTAGTAGTAACTTACCTTTGTGAATACCGAAACAAAGGTACACTTAGACCAAAAGTCTAACTTTACTAGTAGTAACTTACCTCTGTGAATACCGAAACAAAGGTACACTTAGACCAAAAGTCTAACTTTACTAGTAGTAACTTACCTCTGTGAATATCGAAACAAAGGTTCACTTAGTCCAAAAGTCTAACTTTACTAGTAGTAACTTACCTCTGTGAATACCGAAACAAAGGTACACTTAGACCAAAAGTCTAACTTTACTAGTAGTAACTTACCTCTGTGAATACCGAAACAAAGGTTCACTTAGTCCAAAAGTCTAACTTTACTAGTAGTAACTTACCTCTGTGAATACCGAAACAAAGGTACACTTAGACCAAAAGTCTAACTTTACTAGTAGTAACTTACCTCTGTGAATACCGAAACAAAGGTACACTTAGACCAAAAGTCTAACTTTACTAGTAGTAACTTACCTCTGTGAATACCGAAACAAAGGTTCACTTAGTCCAAAAGTCTAACTTTACTAGTAGTAACTTACCTCTGTGAATACCGAAACAAAGGTACACTTAGACCAAAAGTCTAACTTTACTAGTAGTAACTTACCTCTGTGAATACCGAAACAAAGGTTCACTTAGTCCAAAAGTCTAACTTTACTAGTAGTAACTTACCTCTGTGAATACCGAAACAAAGGTACACTTAGACCAAAAGTCTAACTTTACTAGTAGTAACTTACCTCTGTGAATACCGAAACAAAGGTACACTTAGACCAAAAGTCTAACTTTACTAGTAGTAACTTACCTCTGTGAATACCGAAACAAAGGTACACTTAGACCAAAAGTCTAACTTTACTAGTAGTAACTTACCTCTGTGAATACCGAAACAAAGGTACACTTAGACCAAAAGTCTATCTTTACTAGTAGTAACTTACCTTTGTGAATACCGAAACAAAGGTACACTTAGACCAAAAGTCTAACTTTACTAGTAGTAACTTACCTCTGTGAATACCGAAACAAAGGTACACTTAGACCAAAAGTCTAACTTTACTAGTAGTAACTTACCTCTGTGAATACCGAAACAAAGGTACACTTAGACCAAAAGTCTAACTTTACTAGTAGTAACTTACCTCTGTGAATACCGAAACAAAGGTACACTTAGACCAAAAGTCTAACTTTACTAGTAGTAACTTACCTCTGTGAATACCGAAACAAAGGTACACTTAGACCAAAAGTCTAACTTTACTAGTAGTAACTTACCTCTGTGAATACCGAAACAAAGGTACACTTAGACCAAAAGTCTAACTTTACTAGTAGTAACTTACCTCTGTGAATACCGAAACAAAGGTACACTTAGACCAAAAGTCTATCTTTACTAGTAGTAACTTACCTCTGTGAATACCGAAACAAAGGTACACTTAGACCAAAAGTCTAACTTTACTAGTAGTAACTTACCTCTGTGAATACCGAAACAAAGGTACACTTAGACCAAAAGTCTAACTTTACTAGTAGTAACTTACCTCTGTGAATACCGAAACAAAGGTACACTTAGACCAAAAGTCTAACTTTACTAGTAGTAACTTACCTCTGTGAATATCGAAACAAAGGTTCACTTAGTCCAAAAGTCTAACTTTACTACTAGTAACTTACCTCTGTGAATACCGAAACAAAGGTACACTTAGACCAAAAGTCTAACTTTACTAGTAGTAACTTACCTCTGTGAATACCGAAACAAAGGTTCACTTAGTCCAAAAGTCTAACTTTACTAGTAGTAACTTACCTCTGTGAATACCGAAACAAAGGTACACTTAGACCAAAAGTCTAACTTTACTAGTAGTAACTTACCTCTGTGAATACCGAAACAAAGGTACACTTAGACCAAAAGTCTAACTTTACTAGTAGTAACTTACCTCTGTGAATACCGAAACAAAGGTACACTTAGACCAAAAGTCTAACTTTACTAGTAGTAACTTACCTCTGTGAATACCGAAACAAAGGTACACTTAGACCAAAAGTCTAACTTTACTAGTAGTAACTTACCTCTGTGAATACCGAAACAAATGTACACTTAGACCAAAAGTCTAACTTTACTAGTAGTAACTTACCTCTGTGAATACCGAAACAAAGGTACACTTAGACCAAAAGTCTAACTTTACTAGTAGTAACTTACCTCTGTGAATACCGAAACAAAGGTACACTTAGACCAAAAGTCTAACTTTACTAGTAGTAACTTACCTCTGTGAATACCGAAACAAAGGTTCACTTAGTCCAAAAGTCTAACTTTACTAGTAGTAACTTACCTCTGTGAATACCGAAACAAAGGTTCACTTAGTCCAAAAGTCTAACTTTACTAGTAGTAACTTACCTCTGTGAATACCGAAAAGTAGTAAAGTTAGACTTTAGGTCTAAGCTTACCTTTGTGAATCGGGCCCACTGTGTGTAAACTTACATACTCGTGGAGGTTGTGATTGTATGTTTGCATGACACCACTGTGTGTTAAATCTTGTGTGGGACTGCAGTGTGTTGATACATGATTGGCACGTGTGTGTGTGTGTGTCTGTCTTGTGATGGCGCCTTGATTGAGCTGTGTGTGAATGCATGAGTCCTGCTTGTTGATATGTGTGTGGTGTTCAAATGCAGGCGTGCTCACGGCCTGTGGCTAGTGACGTCGCCAGACGCCATGGCTCGCGGATGGATACCCGCATGTGGCCCGTGTGGCTCCTTTCACCGGTGCCTCTGGCCCCAGACACGGCTGCGCTCGAATGGGATGAAACAAGCCCGGGGTAAAGTGTCCCCTGGTAGCGGCTCGAGGCGTCAGGACTCACTGCACGAGGCGCCTCAGATAACATGCAATAACTCCAGCGTTGCGTCACTGCTGTCATTTAAAAGAAGAATTGGACTTATGTGCAGATGCGTAAAAACAGCAATTAAGATAGCGCTGCGGCGGAGCTCTCGAAAAAACCCAGCTGTCCTCGACTGTGATTCCGGTGGATGTCACTGGGTTTGGTCCTGAAGCTAACACTCCCCCAAGCATACCCCTCCCCGACCCCCTCCCAGGAGAGTTAGCCCTGAACTCATGGAAGCGATGGACTCCCACTTCTGGGACATGGTAGCAGTGCTGTGGAATTTGTCCCTCCAACAACAGGGACATATTGTTTGGGACCCCCCCTCCCCCAGCCCACTCAGCACAGGCCCTTGGGCTGACAGCTGACAGTACCACACAGTGTGCATCAGTGAGAGAGGACTGCATGCCTCTGAGGCACCCAGCGCCCCCCTCTGAGGCACCCAGCGCCCCCTCTGAGGCACCCATCGGCCCCCCTCTGAGGCACCCAGCGCCCACCTCTCTGAGGCACACAGCGCCCACCTCTCTGAGGCACACAGTGCCCACCTCTCTGAGGCACACAGCGCCCACCTCTCTGAGGCACACAGCGCCACCTCTGAGGCACCCAGCGCCCACCTCTGAGGCACCCAGCCGCCCCCCTCCGAGGCACCCAGCGCCCATCGGCCCCCCTCTGAGGCACCCAGCGCCCACCTCTGTGAGGCACCCAGCGCCCACCTCTCTGAGGCACTTAGCGCCCCCCTCTGAGGCACCCAGCGCCCCCCTCTGAGGCACCTAGCGCCCATCGGCCCCCCTCTGAGGCACCCACCTCTGAGGCACTCGGCGCCCACCTCTGAGGCACCCATCGCCCACCTCTGAGGCACCCATCGCCCACCTCTCTGAGGCACCCATCGCCCACCTCTCTGAGGCACCCATCGCCCACCTCTCTGAGGCACCCATCGCCCCCCTCTGAGGCACCTAACGCCCCCCTCTGAGGCACCCAATGCCCCCCTCTGAGGCACCCAGCGCCCACCTCTGAGGCACCAAGCGCCCACCTCTGAGGCACCAAGCGCCCCCCTCTGAGGCACCAAGCGCCCCCCTCTGAGGCACCCAGCGCCCACCTCTCTGAGGCACCCAGCCCCACCACTCTGAGGCACCCAGCGCCACCTCTCTGAGGCACCCAGCGCCCAACTCTCTGAGGCACCCAGCGCCCACCTCTCTGACGGACCCAGCACCCATCTCTGAGGCACATAGAGCCCACCTCTCTGAGGCACCCAGCACCTCCTCTCTGAGGCACCCAGTGCCTACCTCTCTGAGGGACCCAGCACCCACATCTGAGGCACATAGAGCCCACCTCTCTGAGGCACCCATCGCCCACCTCTCTGAGGCACCCATCGCTCACCTCTGAGACACCCATCGCCCACCTCTGAGGCACCCATCGCCCACCTCTGAGGCACCCAGCGCCCACCTCTCTGAGGCACCCAGCGCCCACCTCTCTGAGGCACCCATCGCCCACCTCTGAAGCACCCATCGCCCACCTCTGAAGCACCCATCGCCCACCTCTGAGGCACCCATCGCCCACCTCTGAGGCACCCATCGCCCACCTCTGAGGCACCCATCGCCCACCTCTCTGAGGCACCCATCGCCCACCTCTCTGAGGCACCTATCGCCCACCTCTCTGAGGCACCCATCGTCCACTTCTCTGAGGCACCCAGCGCCCACCTGTGAGGCACCCACTGCCCACCTTTCTGAGGCACCCAGCGCCCACCTTTCTGAGGCACCGACTGCCCACCTCTGAGGCACTCAGCGCCCACAGCCCACCTCTGAGGCACCCAGCACCCACAACCAACCTTTGAGGCACCCTGCGCCCCCTTGTGAGGCACCTAGCGCCCACCTGAGACACCCAGCACCCACCTCTGAGGCACCCAGCTCCCACCTCTGAGGCACCCAGCGCCCAAAGCCCACCTCTGAGACACCCATCGCCCACCTCTCTGAGGCACCCATCGCCCACCTCTCTGAGGCACCCATCGCCCACCTCTCTGAGGCACCCAGCGCCCCCCTCTGTGGCACCCAGCGCCAATCGGCCCCCCTGTGAGGCACCTAGCACCCACCTCTGAGGCACCCAGCGCCCACCTCTCTGAGGCACCCATCGCCCACCTCTTGTAGTGTAGTTCCTATTTCCCTAATAGGCTCTGCGCATTGGAATAATATACCCTATAGGTTTGACATAGGACTGAGGTCAGTATGCCCCTATCGAGTATATTAAACTTAATTACTTTGTACCAGCTAACTCAGAGGCCACTAGAAACTCCTTGTAAACAAGAAGGGAGTAGTTTCTGGCAACCGCATAAACATGACAACTTTGTTTCCCTTTAGAATCGGAACACTCTCAGAATCGTGGAAACAACAGATAACAGTTTCACTCAGCTAATCGTGCATGCTTAGTTTCTTCAGAGTTACACAGAAAGAATAGACGGGCGTTTCAATAAAAGGATTTATTGAACAGTCTTGTTTCTCGTGTAAGAGATATGAGCTGTTACAATCGTAAGACAGTTTGCGAGATATATTATGTACAGCGTAAGCAGTAGAAAGAAATAATACTGCGCTAGCATTATCTTTTAGCTATGACACATATATTCATATACATAAATAACATAAGCTAAAAATGCGAGTACTCATAAGATGCTTCTCTAACTAGGTCTACCCCAGTGTACCTAACCTAAGTGTAGTGCAAGGTAAGAAGTAGGTGATGTATTCTATAGTATGGTATGCTATAGTATGCTAAGTCTGGTATGCCAAGTCTGGTATGCCAAGTCTGGTATGCCAAGTCTGGTATGCCAAGAGTCCCTCTAGGTTCTAGTCAGCTCCATACCTTGAGAATGAGAGAGGTGGGAATCTCTTTCCGGGTCTCGAACTCTAACACCCCGCGAAGGGAGTCAGAACACTGGAAGCTGGATTCTCTGTGAGCAGGGATGACAGCGTCTCTTGTCAGTGCGTCAGGCCGGGACACGGGCTCCTCTAAAGTCGAGGTCTCCTTCCACTTGCTTGGGCAAGGGAAGGTATATTTATACCCGGTAGGTGCCTTGGAATGTTAGCATTGACGTAAAGTCGGGCAGAGGAAGACGTCAGGAATGAACCCTTAAGGAATAGCGGTTCATGCATAATAAATGAGTTCTTGGAGAAATCAATAATCCTGTGCTAGGGGAACTCCCAAGAGCTTAAGGGTCTGGTTTCTAAGAACTCGTTGTGACGTTAGGGTGGACGGATGTAGGTGACCATGCCTGTATTTGGATAGCATGGCTAATGCCTAAATAAGCACTGGGATCTTATGCCTATATAAGGGCAATGCGAATTGTGCCTATATAAGGACATGTATCAGGAAAACCTATATACGGACACCTAAAGCGGAATACAACACCCACTCCACTTTCGAATGAACGATAGTACTAAATGCTAAACATTAAATGCTAAACATTAAACTGAGTAACATAAAACATTTCTAAAAGCATATTAAAAGAAGTTTAAAAAAACTGTTGCTAAACATGTAATGCAATAGGTACTGTACATTTTAAAGCATTTTTTCATTCTAAGCATATATTGGAAATAAATGCAACATGAATGATAAAACAGAAATATGTACATATGACGAAATGGTTGACAAGTATTCAAAAAATCAAAGCCATTTCATATCATAGTACTAAATGAAATTGTGGTAAATAAGGTGATAATGTGTCCCTGGAAATATTCAAAGAAGTCCGTTCTATATGAATAGTTCTACTGTAAGCAGATTGAATTGCCATGTATTTTCAAAAATAGAGAGAAAAAAAAATTCAATTTTTAGGAAGAGTTCCAAGTTTTGTTTTTTGTTTTGAAAATATGGAGGCCAAATTCATTGCTTCCCTGGTACACTGTGAGCCGAATCAAAGTCAGTGTATGGGTCTGGTGTAAACAAGAAATCATCTATTCCTGTAGACAAAAGATCGTCTACCGATGTCGGTGACAGTTGGAACACCTCGTTTAGAAGGTTAACTGCACAGAGATGTGAAGCATCGCCTTCAGCATAGGATGCTGCAGCAATGTTCGCGTCCGTTGTTACCTGTGTGCCTGTTGATCCATCTCGTACCTCAGCAGCAGCAGGAAGCGTCTGTGAGATCTCAACGAATGCCGTCATCAGGATTGGTAGCCTCTGGGGACAACACAGAGCATGGGCCGTTATCGGGTCCAGCAGAGTATCGATATCCGTTGGCATGACTGATGGGAGTGTTAGACAGATTCTTCACCGCAAAGCAGGCAGCGTAGAACAGGTAAGATGCAATCTTGCCAGATTGGTCTAAATGACAGAAACCATGTTGTATTAAGTTCCCATATACGAGGTATGCCCAAAAGTTGCACTATGCGCTCACAGCACTTCCGTTCTAGGAGAGCTTTCTCCACATCGCTCGGAGTGATGCCGGTGAATAGGCTTGCCATAGCGTAGTAGTAGGAATAAAAACAGGATTCCTGTAACGAGTGCTAGAATTAATGCCACACCACCAAACACCGAATGTGCAAAGATTGGAATGATTCAGAGGACTGCCTGAAAAGGTGTTAACAGTCCTGAACAGATGGTCTTAAATACATGTACAATCCCGCTCGTATCAGACATGTTTAAGATACGTCCCATCATTTCTACAAAATGTATTAGAGCCTGTATCTCAGCCGAAGTCCTTGCAATTGTAGATCATAGATTTCTTTGGCCGAGGTCAAAGGCACGGTTTGTTGTAAAAGCATGGCTTTCATTCTGCTTAAAGTATCAAAATGTATAAAAGAAACATTCAATGAAGGCCATAGAGGCGACTCCCTGACTGTGTCTATTTGGGGGAACAATACTTGCATACAACAAGTAACCCTGGAGCTAACCGTTACCAGATATGGGATTCCTGGCAACATGCCACAGCAACTCTGATCATTCAACATGAGGTAACTCCCGTTAGAAAGTTGGCCAAACGTTGCATTAATCACAGCAGCTGGTGTACCCTGCAGGTGGCAGGACAAGTTTGCCACAGAACCATTACAAGCCCTGTGTAAAGAAATGTCCTGACATATGAGAGATCCGCTCAGTGCATTTTCACAGTGTGTACCGCTTAGAAACACTTCACGATCCCCACTCCAACATCTGTATTCGTAAGGTAAATCCCAGGATGTCTTAATGTATTCTTTACCCAACCTTTCATATTTGCCTGCTTGCATTTGTTTGAGGCAATACTGAAAATGAAAAGTAGTGACAGGCAGAGTTATTTTGCCATGGATAAGCCATTCTGTAGCTGGTTTTTCTGCTACCGTAAATGGTATTTTTTCCAGTTTTTCAATGCTCAGCACTGTATACTTTGCTCCCCTTTGTGCCAGTTCGACCTGTTTATCCGTGAGATTGTATGTGAGATTGTATTCTGAAAACAGAGACGACGTGTTGATAAAACGCCAAGGCACATAGCCTGCACACAAGGATTGCAGCGTCTGTTAAGAACAAAACACAATAATGAACATTCTGCGCCATCTTGTCTGATGAAAGTTCCTACGTGCACATAAACTACAGTCATTCTGATTTACCACAGCCATTTTGTACTCTGTTGGTCACCTTCATTTCACCCTGTCCTCTAGCAGCCTTCTGACTCTCTGACCAAACCTGATATGTGTGCTGGGGGCTATAAACTATTTCCACGACAAACATCAACATCCCCTGCTGCCTCAAACTCGTCTTTCCTCTCATCCCTGCACAAACGGTTACAAATACCAAACAGACTCTTGCAAACATGGTTTATTGCACTACACACAGCAAGACTGGTTTTTGCCAACAATGGGACCTGTTCTTATCAACAGAACGGACTCTTAGATCTGGCCGGTCTCACTCGTTTTTAGACCCTGAAGCAAGGTCCAGCTGCAATTAAATTGTCTGTTTTTGACCTGGGTGGGAGGAGAGTTAATGTTGGGCTTGTGTAACCATGTTGATAAAACAATGTCAGGCTTGTGTGACAACCTGCCCGGGCGGAGACTCCAAGCTTGTAACCATGATAAAAGAAACAAATACATTGTGTAAAACTGTATAAAAGGAAGAGTCAGAAGCATTGCCAGTAGAACACCTCCCTGAAGACATCCTGGTGTCAGCAGTTGACGTGGTCTCCTCTAAGAGTAATAAACCTTTTTCTTGCCTTCCAGCTTCCAGTGCCTGCCTCGTTATTTTAGATAGTGAATCCAAAGTGGATTAAAGGTGACTTTGCGCCGGGCAGCATTGGGGATCCCAGGAGACTCGCTGCTTTTCACAAATTGGCGACCCAACTGGGGGCCCATCAGAGACACGTGGGTCCAGTAGAGAGGTCCTAACGACGGAGTGAACGACTAAATGATTGGAGTGCACCTGCCTGAAAGAGACCCTCGTCTGGCTGCCAATCGACTGAACTTCACCGGTTCCGAACGGACCTCTCTCGAGTGACCTGCGGTCCTGACTGGGGCCTTACAGGAACGCCGCATTGATTGTTGGAGTGAGAGGACAACCAGGCGCTGGAAGGGGAAGACTAAGAACTGTCCATACGGTCCGGGTAAGGTCGTGAGAAAACATGACTTAAATTGATTGATTGATAGAAATACTAGTATTCCTTTTTGAGTTATTTGAGACATTCCCTGCTTGCAAACAACGTAGAATAGGAATATTCTCTCTTTGCAGACAGCGAAGGACAGGTAGTGCAGACTTTTGTCTAACATTAATTGAGATATTCATTTTGACCGCTAAATACGTCATGCCTGTTTTCTCTAGATTGTTTGATTGTTTTGGACCGGACCGTTTGTTAGAGGTCAGTCATCCGGCACCGCCGGAAGGCACCCCTAACAAGGACATGTACGTAAAATATGGATTAGCCACCGTAGCTTATAGCAAACTATGGCATAAGTACACTAGGAAGGACCGGGTAAATCAGTGGCCACTGACGGGATCTTTCGATCCCGCTAAAATAGAAACGTTAGAATTAGCTCTCCACAAAAGAAAGCTAGACCAGCCATGTTTGATAGTTTTGGTTTATGGTGAAAAGAAGCAGCTCAACGAAAGAAAAGAGACGAAGCTAGACAAGATAAAGAAACGCGAAAATCAGCTTACCAAGCCTGTAAAAGTTAGAAGAAGAACTAAAAGAAAAGGAAATCGATAAAAAGGAACAGGAATCAAAAATATCAGGTCAATGCCATGTTAGAACGCCCTTAACTCTTTACCCGAGTTACCAGCAAAACAGGGGTAGATGATGATTTATTGTTAGGTCCACCAATGATATACATGCCACCCCTTATGCCCCTACTCATCCCGTAGTACAACGCCAGGACCCCCAAAGTATAGCTGGAGATGGCACGATCGCCTCAGTCTCCACCACCTCTGCTCCCACCGAGCCACCCACACCAAATGCCTCATCAAAGGAGGCAGTAGTAGAGGTAGGAACCAAGGAAATAGGAGCGCCCAGGGTCCCGCGATTAAGTAAAAATGAGCGAGCAGGCATTGATAAAATAGTTAAAACCCTCATAGATAGGAAAGAAACAGAAGAACACGTAACAGACATATGCGACTCCTATGTTGAAAACCGCAAACGATACTTTATTGTACGTCTCTGTTACCACACCCTTACTGCATATGAAGAGAAGTACCAAAACGTAGGGCCCGAGCGATTAGTGGCTCTCTACAGGAAGGTAGACATCGGAGATGAAGGCGACAACGATGTTGCAGAACTATTTTCATCCACACTAGAAGTATTGCGTCACCTCATAGAACAAGGACAGATAGATAGGGACAGGACAACTAAGGTAGCAGGACCCCCAGTGGATAAACAGATAGCATGATGCCAATAAAAGAAGCTGCCCCTTACTGGGTACCTCCTAGAGGACAAGGGACTAATGACGATATAAACCATCAAGACGCTAGAGGAAGGGTGGTCTACAATTGGGTGTATCAGCCATGGGACAGACAGGACATCCTGACCTTCCGTAAATCTTTGCCGGATTTACGAAAGAACCCCACCGCCTTTTACGCCGAGCTAGGTACCGCTCTGGGATCAACAATAATGACACTTGCCGACATAGACTTGTTCTTCGGGTTATGTTTGCCAGCAGATGTGTGGAAACAGGTTAAGAAAGTAAACCATACCGAACTGTTTGGTCATACCTGGGAACAACTCGACACACTAGATAAACAGCGGAACCCTGGTCAAAAACCAGTTAAAGCAATATTAGACCTCCCTGACAAAATAGTGCAGAAAGTGAAAACGCTGATCCCAGAGAAAAAGATAGACTGGTCCATAGTAACCGCATGCTGCCAGAAACCACAAGAGGACGTCTCAGAGTACTTCTCCAGATTTGAAACTGTGTTCTCTGATTACAGTGGACAAGACATGTCCACCGCAACCGGACACCACTTATTTGTGCAGAACTACGTCAAAGGATTACTGCCAGATGTATCCCAGAAACTACAAGCCAGCGAAAGTAGTTGGGCAGCATCTAAACCGACGGCCATTCTCCAAATGGCCCAGTATTACTGAGCATCAGAGAAACGAAAATGACAGGGCTACAGAAAGGAAAAAGAAGGACTTGAAGGGAAGGGTAATGATAGCACAACTCCAGGGGGCGAATACAGGAGGGGAGCAATATAGGGGAGGAAACCAGCAGAATACCCTAGAGTACAGCCACCTAGGAACAATCCATCTACATCATATGTAGGACGCCAAGACCTAGGACAGGATCAATGTGCATTTTGCAAAAAATATGGACACTGGAAATCCCAATGCCCGGCTTTGTTAGGAGCTGCTAGGGGCAGAGGGGCGAGGAAATAGCAAGTGGACAGAGAGGAAGAGGACGTGGAAGAGGGTACGCGAGTGAAGCAAGCGAGGAAAGGCCAGGAAGAATGAACGCATTTGACCATCCCAGACAGAATCAGTACCAACAGACAGATTATGACAATACGTACGACTTTGCATAGGACAGCCAGGGGCAAGGAAGGGATCCAGTCGAGCTCTGCGTTGATCAGCAAGGCCCTTATGTTACCGCTGAGGTCCTGGGCACAAGGTAGCCATTTTTGGTAGACACAGGAGCAACACGTAGTGCACTATCCAAACGACTGATTCCAAGGGCACCCTTGTCAGGCTCACATGTGACCTCAATAGGATTTGACGGTACGCCCTCCACCAACCCTTTGTCCCGACCCATCCCTTTTAATCTTGACAGCAATGGCGTCGAAACGACATTCCTCCTCTCATCTAACACCCCAGACGCCATTATGGGCCTCGACCTTTTGAAACACTTCCATGCGACTATCAGATGCTCACCAGACGGAGTGCGTGTCATCCTGTATGACAACCCCCAACGCCATAGAGAGAACCCTTTTCAGCACATGTTTTCCATCTCTGAGACTGACACATCCCTACTGGACACTTTGCCATCACACTTATGGGCTAGGGCTGATTCCGACGTAGGACGAATGATGATTGACCCAGTACACGTAACAATACGACAGGACGCAACCCTACCGAAGGTACCGCAGTACGAAATATCGCCAGAGGGTGAGAAAGCACTAACAGAGATCATACACTCTTTGGTAGAGGCAGGGGTGGTAGAGGAAGTAGTGAGCAACATTTGTAACAGTCCCATACTACCGATTGTAAAGAGACAGGGAGAGGGAGATGGGAAAGCCTACCGCTTCATCATTGACCTGCGGGAGGTAAACAAAATCGTAGTACCACAATACCCAGTAGTTTCCGACATCACGACAATTTTGACTTTAATCCCCTCCACTGCCACCACCTTCACTGTGATCGACCTCAAGAACGCCTTCTTTTCCATACCTATACACGAGGACAGCCGCTATCTTTTTGGATTTACCCTAAATTCCCGTTCGTATAGATTTTGTAGAGCACCTCAGGGGTACACTGAGAGCCCAAGTATCTATAGCCAGGCGCTTAAAAGACAGTTGGACGCCATACAATTGCCAGATGGAGTGGCACTAATACAATATGTAGACGACATCCTTCTAGCAGCGGACACCATACCAATAGCCGTCACAGCCACCATCAAACTACTCCATTTCCTTGCTGAAAATGGTCACAAGGTCTCCCGAAAGAAACTGCAGTTCTGTAAATCACAAGTGACCTATTTGGGTCACCTTTTATCAAAAGAAGGGAGAAAACTCATGCCTGACAGGATCCAGACAATTCTGGGCACCCCTGTCCCCAAAAATCAGAAGCAAGTCCGCTCTTTGATAGGCCTCACCTCGTTTTGCAGACAGTGGTTACCGAACTTTAGCCTCATTGTCAAACCCCTTCTCTCCCTCCTAGCTAAGGACATCCCCTCACCTCTCCCCTGGACCCCGAATGCCAGACAGCCTTTAAAGAACTACGCAATACCCTTTGCTCAGCACCAGTCCTAGGAACCCCAGATTACTCCAAACCATTCTTCCTCTACACACACGAAAGGGAGGGATGTGCATTGTCTGTCCTAACACAATCAATTGGTCACAAACAACGCCCTTGTGCATATTTTTCTGCCACCCTCGATCCAGTAGCCAGAGCACTGCCAGCGTGCCTGCGCGCTGTGGCAGCTGCAGCGGTATCAATACGCCAGAGCGAAGGAATAGTGCTCTCCAATCCAGTCACTGTTTTAGTACCCCATGCAGTCGACACACTACTGAACCAGACCAAAACCCAACACTTGACTAGCGCCCGACTGACAGGATATGAGTTGACCCTGCTAGCACCGCACATTACCCTAAAGCGATGCACCACCCTCAATCCAGCCACACTGTTACCCCTACCCGAGAACGATTCTAACGTGGCTCCACTACACGACTGTGTGACACTAACCGATGAACAAACAAAAAGTAGAGTAGACCTCAGAGACACCGCCTTTCTAGAGCCAGATGGAGAACTATGGGTGGATGGTTCGTGCATCAAACTCCCCGACGGCACCACCTCAGCTGCATACGCTGTCACCACAGCCCGAACCATTCTAGAAACAGCCCGTATTGCCCAACGTTCCGCCCAGGCAGCAGAACTCATTGCCCTCACACGAGCATGTATTTTAGCAGCTGGCACGACAGTTAACATATACACCGACAGCCAATACGCCTTCGGGTGGTTCACCATTTCGGGATTCTATGGAAAGAAAGAGGGTTCCTGACTTCACACGGTACACCCATCCTGCATGGAGATTTAGTCTCCGCCTTGACGGAAGCAGTCCTCCTCCCCAAAAGCTAGCAGTGATAAAATGCCAAGCACATAGGAAAGTGACAGATCTCATTGGACAGGGAAATGCGCTAGCAGACGTTACTGCCCGAGCCACAGCAGAAGACAGAACCATGACACGAATGTATGTGACCAGGTCACAAGCTGAACAATGGACTGATGCTAGGACCACTGTAAGGGACATACAGACTACAGGCACACAAGACGAATTTACAGAGTGGGAAAAGGTGGGACTAAAAGACGAGGAAAATTGCTGGAGAACTAAAGACGGAAATAAATGGCTGTTACCCAATGCCTACCTCATCCCCATATTGACCATGGCACATTTACCAGCACACATAGGCTCCACCCCCATGATTGAACTAATCACAAGAGTATGGCATAATGTCAAGATAACAGAATCTGCAAATCGCCTAGTACAACAATGTATAGTATGCCTACAACACAACCCAGGGAAAGGGACAGTAGTACCACGGGGAGGGTTTGGAGTCCCTGATCACCCCTTTGAAGTCCTTCAAATGGATTACATCCAACTAGAGAGATGCCATGGTCTAAAAAATGTCCTGGTGGTTGTGTGCGCTTTTAGCAAATGGGTGGAGGCATATCCCACCCGCGACAATACTGCCATAGCCACTGCAAAAGTATTGTTGAAAGAATTCTTCCCCGGTACGGCCTTTGCAGAATTTTATGGAGCGACAACGGCCCACACTTCGTAGCCGAAGTGATACAGAACATACTGAAAGGGTTGGGGGTAAAACAAAAATTCCATGCCGTCTTCCACCCCCAATCAGCGGGCCTGGTAGAGAGACACAATGCAACATTGAAACTAAAGCTAGCCAAAATAGTTGCCACAACCGGGTTGAAATGGCCCGACGCCCTTCCATTGGCATTGCTATCAATGCGCTCCACCCCGACCAAACACAGACTGACCCCGTATGAAGTGGTCTTCGGCAGGCCTATGAACATTTGGGCGGCACCAAGACCCACCTCCATTAACGATGTCCCGAACATATTAATGTCAGACTATCTGCATAAATTGACAAACGAGCTAACAATTATCCACCAACAGGTGCAGCAAGCCTTGCCTGACATATCCAGGGGCCCAGGACATGTGATAAAGCCTGGGGACTTCATCCTAGTTCGCAACTTCCAAAGAACGAAGAATCTGGAGCCCAGGTGGACGGGCCCCTGGCAAGTCTTGATCACCACTCGAACTGCCCTCCGAGTGGAAGGAAAAAAAATTGGCTGCACGCCCACCACTGCAAGAAAGTCCCTCCAACGCTGGCAACCTGTGAAGAGGTGGAGGTGCAAGAGGAAGTACTCGCAAAAGACCGACCAGCTCTGAGTTGCAACCCACAAGAAGACACCCTCGAACTGTCTGAATTTCCCGACCCCACGGTGCCATCCAAGGAAGGGTACAACCTAAGATCGACGAAAGGGGGGAGCTCCAACAACCAGGCCACTAACTGAGTCAGAGTCTCAGATCGGTAGCACAGCCAAACGACGCTACCAGGAAAAACACCAGACAAAAGTCTGTGGTCCTAACAGTTGGTGAGCTCCTCGAAGATGATGGAAGAAACGGAACACCTGCAAAGCCACCGCAAAGTCACAAAGACTTTTGAAGTGCACAGTACAAAGACAATTGCACTTGTAGCTGCATTTCTCACCTGCCTCCTGCTAATGGTCACACTCTGGATCATTGAAGAGAATGCACCTGCATACAGAACATTGTCACCAACCATGCAACCAATCACAAAGAAAGAACACTACCTGGTATCACTACCGCCACATCTCCGAGAACGACGCAAAAAATTCTGGAATAATTCTTTCGTACAGATGCTGCACCAGCACAATCTTGCCACCAATGCCACTAACTGTTGGGTCTGTGGGCTGCTACCACATGCCACTGAACATTCCATCCCTTTCATCCCTTCACCCTTTTCTGTTCATGGATCTTGCCTTGCCTGGATGATGCTCCTACAAGAAAGTTACAAAGACAATGCCACTTCCGATGGGACAATCGCTCAGTTCTACAACGAGTTCTGGCTAAACCAAACAGGAAGAACAGCAGCTCCCTTTTGCCCTCACACCTCCAATACGACATTCCCAATGAATGTCCCCTCCAAAGAACGAGTGGAAATACAAGTGTTCAATAATCCTGTCAGAGCCACATTTTCCTACCTGAAGAAAAGAACTGCTGCAACACTGACTGTGGCCCTATCTGTGGTGAACGTCTCTGGCCTTGTATGCATTGAAGGCCGTGGGACTAAGAATGTGGGTCACAGCACTTGTAACATTGTCAGGACTTTGAACACTGCCAATCCTCCAGCATTTGTTGCATCACCCAATATGTACTTTGTCTGTGGAACCAAAGCCTACACCTGGCTCCCAAGAAACTGGGGGGCACGTGCTACATCGCCTTTGTTTTGCCACCGACCTACACAGCCCCTGCAGAGCATCATCGAGAAAAGCGTTCTAAAGACACTGATCAAGCAGACTCTGCCGCATCACAGTTCGTTGACGCAGCAAAAGGGCTCGTCCCGCTATGGGGTCCGATGGCAAACAGCCGAGCCATCAGACATCTGTCTCAAGCGGTAGAAACCGCCCTGAACGTCACAGCTGGCATCCTCACCAACAACACTGCCGAGCTTCAAGCAGTCCGTCTGGTGGCCCTACAAAACCGCATGGTCCTGGACGTGGTACTAGCGGATCGTGGAGGAGCATGTCGCATCATTGGTGCCAGTTGCTGCATATACATCCCTGATAATTCACCCTCTGTCTATGAAGCAATCGAACATCTCCACAGACTGTCTTCAGAAATTCATCAAGGATCAGAGACTTGGACAATTGGAAGTTGGCTTTGGGGCATCTTAAAGGACTGGGGTTGGAAAATATCAATGTTTCTCTTGGTCCCAGTATTGGCAATATGTGGTTGCTGTTTGGGTGTACACTGTACACCACCTTTGTGTTCTCTTTACATAAGTGCCTTGCGCCCTAAGACTATGGATACTCAGTTAACAAAAATGAGAGTAATGTATGAACAAGAAATACAGGACATTATGGAGATCGAAATAGACTGACAAGATGGCTAGTTATGTTCAAAGGGGCGACTGTTAAGAACAAAACACAATAATGAACATTCTGCGCCATATTGTCTGATGAAAGTTCCTACGTGCACATAAACTACAGTCATTCTGATTTACCACAGCCATTTTGTACTCTGTTGGTCACCTTCATTTCACCCTGTCCTCTAGCAGCCTTCTGACTCTCTGACCAAACCTGATATGTGTGCTGGGGGCTATAAACTATTTCCACGACAAACATCAACATCACCTGCTGCCTCAAACTCGTCTTTCCTCTCATCCCTGCACAAACGGTTACAAATACCAAACAGACTCTTGCAAACATGGTTTATTGCACTACACACAGCAAGACTGGTTTTTGCCAATAATGGGACCTGTTCTTATCAACAGAACGGACTCTTAGATCTGGCCGGTCTCACTCGTTTTTAGACCCTGAAGCAAGGTCCAGCTGCAATTAAATTGTCTGTTTTTGACCTGGGTGGGAGGAGAGTTAATGTTGGGCTTGTGTAACCATGTTGATAAAACAATGTCAGGCTTGTGTGACAACCTGCCCGGGCGGAGACTCCAAGCTTGTAACCATGATAAAAGAAACAAATACATTGTGTAAAACTGTATAAAAGGAAGAGTCAGAAGCATTGCCAGTAGAACACCTCCCTGAAGACATCCTGGTGTCAGCAGTTGACGTGGTCTCCTCTAAGAGTAATAAACCTTTTTCTTGCCTTCCAGCTTTCAGCGCCTGCCTCGTTATTTTAGATAGTGAATCCAAAGTGGATTAAAGGTGACTTTGCGCCGGGCAGCATTGGGGATCCCAGGAGACTCGCTGCTTTTCACACGTCCAGCCTAATAACATAATAGAACGTAACTGAGATTGGCCTTGTTGTAACATGGCTAAATCTTGTTCCAGTATGTCAATAGCAGAGGATACAATGTTGTCCAGTGAATAAATTCTGGATGACAAAGTTGTTAACCCATTGTCGACCACAGTGAGAGATTTCTCTAAGTTAATACGATCAAGCTCACGTATTCTTTCTGCGGCCTTTGCCTGTGAAACCTTCCATATTTCATTATAAGCAGCATAAATGCCGGCATATATGAAACATTTTTGACGCGGTTTTCTTGGTCCTAGCAAGAAATCCCTAAGGTCTGCGTCTTCTTTAAGTAAAGATAAGTGTTGTTTCACATCCTCGAGTGTAGATTTTTGTAACCAGTCGAGGCACAATTTTCCTACACTGTATTTTGTTACTACCCCTGGATGTTGTCGTCGAACGTAACGTGGGTCTGGCATATAGATAGTAAAGCCCTGTATTCTCTTCAGGAATCTTTCTTGACAGATGTTTGTGTCTGTGGGCCAGAGCAACCATTTTTTCCAATCAGGATCTGATCTGTTGTTTTGTAGTATTGTGTCTACTGTGACCGCTCCCTGTGTAGTGCTATTACTTGCAGGTGTTGGTACAGAAGGTGTGTTCATGTCTTTGATCTTGGCTAAACCAAGGCAAGACGTTTGTTGCACAGTGTCATTCAAAAACATTATTTGCTGTGGGATGATACAGGCTCTAAACAAAGCTTCTATCCCCTGCACTTGCCAATCTTTAGAACCCCAGACAGATTTTGTGTCGATTGTGTCTTTCCAAAAGTCAAATCCTTGTCTAGACAGTTGGGTAATAAAGGCTGCAGAATAAATCTGTTTTGTATTAGTTAACATAATTTTCTTTTCTCTTTATTGTTTACATTCTTATAGTAAAATGTTTCTGGATCAGATGTATTTGTACCCTGAAAAATATGGAAACTTATTTGCAAACGTTTTGAACTACCCCTTGGTGGTGTAGGACAATGTTCCCATTGGTTAAACATAAACACATTTCTAGGTGTTGCAGATTTATGCAAGAAATGATGACCATAGTGGTTGTAACAATAAAGCTGTTCGTAGTCTGATGAACCCTCTAAGTATTCATTGTTAGAGAATGCAGCAGACCTTTCTAGATCAGACATCATGTTATTAACAGTCTCAAAGTCCCAATTTTCAGAATAGGTACTGGAGGTAATAAAGTCACTTAATGAAATTTTAAATAAATGTGGAATCTTCAAAAGTTCAGTTGGGCCGAATATGTCGAAATCGGTTTTGTCCCAAACTATACCATCCTGTATAGGAACGGCTGTGATGTTCACTGCTGACAAGTCTCTTGCTTCACGATGGGATGATCTGTGTGGTTTTAAAACTAAGTTCACTTTTTTACTTTCAGTGTCCATACGAATGTATCTGCCATTTATAAGCACGCTAAGAGTCATTACTAAAGCTAGCCAAAGCAGAAAGAAAAATATTCCAGAAATAATCCATGGTGAAACCAGATAAGTCTCTTTCAGGAAATGAAAAAGGTCTTGTACTTGTTGTTTGAAAGTTTTTAGGGCTGGCGTCGTTTCAGGCTCACTTGGAACCTCAGAAAACGTATCAAAGTTAATGAAGTAGCCAGAAGCAGTTCGGTCAATTGTTGGAATTGCATCAGGATTCATCGAAATCGCTGGAACCAGTTGATCACGTGTTACATTGGTGTAGACAGGTGTATCTGGACGAACTGTTACTTGAGTTTCAAGAGGGATGAGTTCCATAGCATTGTTGCTTAGTCCTTCACCTCTTACTGCTGAATTCTCGATGGTTATGAGTCTTTCAGTCTGAACCTCATGGATAGTAGCGAGAGGAGTGCGTCTGCTACTAGGTCGGAGTCCACGAGGCCTACTATTTAGTATTGGCCACATACTGTGGTTTGATGAAATCGATTGACACAAATCTTTTCTCCTTTTTTCCAGCAAGGGGCGGCAGAAGTACTGTGCTTGTTCCGTGGACGGCTAGGACAGTTACTGGTTGTCTGTAAGAAGGTCCAAATTCCTTCTTGTCCGCAATCTTCTCTCTGACTAGATCCCCAACTTTTGGGATCCAGACAGGCCTTGCTGGGACTGCCGGTTTTTCCCCAGTGGTGGTTGGCGTCAGGAACACGTTGCTTTGTTTAGATCTTAGTTCATTTAGATCCTGTAAAACAGCCAAACGATCTTTGATATCAAAGGGTTTATTTTCCACCACTGTGCCTTTACATTCGAGATCAGGAACCCACATTCTTGTCCCAAATAGGACCTCATATGGAGTGACCCCCTAGAGAACTTCTTGGCAAATTATTTAATGAGCGTTGGACCCCATAAAGATGTTTGACCCACCTATCACCCGAACCTAATACTCTAGCTGTTATAGACAGCTTTATATCCCGGTTTTTCCTTTCCACAACAGAATTTCCCTCAGGATGAAACGGAGAGGAGTACCGCAATGCTACGCCCAAACTGGCCATGGCTTCTTTGTAAGCCCGAGAGCTAAACGCAGGGCCCTGGTCAGAATGTAGTGTGCCAATTGCGTATGTGCCGTTAAAGACTCGCAAATCTTTTATAAGAGTTCGAGCGTCAGCCGAGCGCTGAGGCCACATCCATAGGAACCTTGACTTAGTATTTGTGGGGTTGCATTTGTCCAAAAGGATGCCTGCGCGTAGATCGCTTAATGCTGTCTAACAATGGTGCCTGCACTGGATAAGCTACCTTGTAGCATGGTGTCTGGTGGCGTTCTGCACTAGTCTGTCTATTGCAGTCTCTGCAGTCATTGATGAAGATATGAATCTGTGTATTCATTCCAGGCCACCAGTACATCTCTTTTAATGTTAATATTGTTTTAGAGATCCCTTGATGTGACAGACACTCCCCCAGATGTGCTTCATAAATCAAAGCTGCTCTATGTTCCATGTTTGGTATTACCCTATCCCCCACTCCAGGGATTCGAGCAAAAGGAATGTTGTTCGCATCAATTACATAAGAGTACTTGAGTGGAAATTTCTTTGGTAACGCTGCACCACTGCCTTTGCTTGAAGCATTGACAGCCAACAATATCTCACTGTCTATTCTCGTTTTTGAACGAGTGATCGCAGCTACGGAAGCCGTCTGAACAGCCCTCTTTGCGGCTTCATCAGCCAATGAATTCCCTGCACCGTGAACGCCATCACGTTGATGACTCAGCGTGTGTATCACGTGAGCTTTTGGTAGTTCGTTTCTCAACTGAACTACTTGTTCCCAAAGCGTTTTATGCTTTATTGTGCCACCTTTTGCATCTTTGAATCCGTTTTGAAGCCAATTCTGTATATATTCATTATATGACTGAGCACAGTAAAGGAATCGCACACTATAAGTGTGGGGAATTTGCGATCTGTATTTTCAAGTGCCAGTTTGAATGCTTGTAGTTCAGCTCGCTGAGCTGTACAATCTCCTAGAGATTGAGTTTTAGTGACCATTGGTCTGAAGTTACCATCGCGCATGCGACCTTTAACGATTGCGCACGCTGCACTGTAAGCTTGCTTACTCCCTGTAGCGGGTTGTGCTGATCCGTCAGTGTAAATTATAAATTCGTACTGATCGAGAGGCAGAATTTCAGTGGGCAGAGGACATTCATGTTCATATTGCAGGAACGCTTGTGTTTTTAAAACAGGATCAAAAACATATTCAACATCTGTTGCAGCAAGAGAATTAACCCATTGTATCCATCTAGGATGTAAAGCTTTTGCATTTGGAATGCTCGCTTTTGTGACCGCCTCTAAGGCTGGTACTGGAGTTACGACAATAATGCGTTTCCCTTGATCTAGAGCTCTTTCTTTTGCTACAGTGGTTTGAACTGCTGTCAGTATTTTTTCTGTTGAAGTGAAGCGCATTTCTGCTTGTGTATACAAATGTGATTTGTATGCTATTGGTACTTTTTCACCCTCATTAAATGTTAAATAGGTGAATCCGCATTGACCCGAAATTATTCGGATCACTAAATTGCGTTTATTTATACGTGTTTGTAAGTGATTTGTTGCTAACATGTTAGCTTGGAGTGAACGCAGGATTTCTGTGTGTTCTTGTGTCCAATGTTTTGTTGAAAAATCAGGTTTGATTAATTCGTAGAGAGGTTTAACCCTTTCTGCGTAATTTAGAATGTAAGTTCTTCCAAAATTTAGGAAACCCAAGATGGATTGTAAATTTTTCAGCGTTTTTGGAGGTTGGAGCAGCGCGCACTTTTCTAGAAAGTTAGCTGCCAGGCTCTTGCCTTCACTTGAAAGCTCATATCCTAGGAAAAGGACATTGAGATGGGCAATTCTGGATTTTTAAAAGTTGAATTTATAGCCCTCAGAGGCGAAGCCCAATATAATGGTACTCACCCTATTCAAGTGCCTATCTAGGTCATCGTCTGTCAGATAGATGTCATCGACATATGACAATGCCTCATTATCATAAATTTGTAGTAACTCTGTTACTCTTGCTGAGAATAACCCCGGGCTGTTTTTGAACCCTTGTGGGAGTCGACAAAATTGACGCTGGGTCCCCATTATTGAGAAAGCTGTTAAGTACCTGCTTTCAGGTGCTATGTTTTGACAAAAGAAACCATTTGAAATGTCCAATGTGGTTTTATATTTTTTACGCACAATGTTATTCATTAATGCTGTACTATGTGCATTTTGCACTGCAAATGTTTTGGAACAAGTGTTCAAGTGTCTGTAATCCAAAACTAGACGATATGTATTGTCTGGTTTGGATACAGGAAACAAAGGATTGTTCATTGAGGAGGTGCATGTTTCAATCACCCCTTGGTATTCAAGTTGATCTAAGATCTCCCTGACCTGTTTTTTAGCTTCTTGCTTTATTGGGTACTGCCTTTGTGCAGTAGGTTGATTTTTTAGCTGTATTTTGTGGTGAGGTGAGTCCTCATCCCATCCTACATGATTTTTGTATAATGCTGGGGCCTGGGCAACTGCCCATTTCCTGGCATAAGTATATTTTAGGTGAATTGGAATATGGTTGGAGAAGGCTGACATAATGATGTCCTCGCCATGTGTGCACTCCCTGACAAAGTTTGGTGGCCAGTCCTTTTCTGCTAGAAGTATATCATAACCCCCTGAAAGTTTCTCCCAAAAGAGTGTTTTCACTTTTCTTGGTATGTCTCCCTCCATTCGGAGTGTTATTTCATATAACTTTTGTGGAGTACTAACCCTGGTGTCTACAGTCTCTACTGTGATGTACTCATTCAAGTCCACTATCTCCAGAAGTTCCTTCAGGTTCTGGCGAGCTATTGTTACTTCTGCTGCACTGTCCAGCATTGTCTGAGCCCATTCTCCGTTCTTGAGCTGTGTTCTCAGTATTCTCGTCATGTCTGATCTTCAGACCTGCTACCTTCTTTTTTGTGAATTGAGGTTTTGATTTATTTTTCTGAACGTGTTTATCGTCTTTGGATTTCACGCGTTCTTCTCTATGTTCTGACTGTCCTCTTCTTTCTGATGTCTGTGACGATATCTGAAAGGTATGAGAGGAACGTGTATCAGTATCTTGATACCTGTCAGGTTTTCTTAAATTATCCCTATTCCTGAGGTTATACCTCCTTTCAGAGGGCTTCTTTTGAGGAGACCTACCTCGGGATTGAGAACGTGTCTCGTTTGAATTTTGTTTATTAGTTTCCCACTTCTTTTAGAAGATGTAGGATTTTGTTTAATAGAGTCCTTCTCAGGACCTTCAGATAGTTTTGGCTTCAAAGGTTTTCCACCCAAACTGTCTCTGCCTAATTCTGCATAAGATTGTTCTATTATTCTGGGTAGTTCATGTTGATGTTCAGTTACATCAAATTCCCTTAAGCGTTGGCGGATCGCCACTGATGCTGCCTCCCCTTTAATATTAGATAATATTATTGTTGAGACCTGGTCGAAGTTTTTCAGTAATTTCATACCTAAATTCAGAGCAGGTTCTGCCCCGTATTCGTTTTGAATTTTTCAGGACATCTGGTATTACTGCAATTGACGGAACACCATGTGTTTTAGTATAGATGGCAGCAAAGACTGAGCCCCAAGTGGTGCAGTCTTCCAGTTGTGGTGTGATCCCCATTGGTAAACAGATTGTTAGGATTCTGTGTTTCTCATAAGGGCTAGTATTTGGAAATACTGCTTTGATTTGAGTAATTTTTTGAGCTATCCAGAATGGAATTTGTTCACGTTTTGTGGGCATTTTACCCATGACTGCGTGTAAAGTCTGTAGAGTAATTTTTAGTATATTCCCCTGTTGAGGGGTCTGATTTGGAATTGTTATAGGTGGTTGGACTGTGAAAGTCTGCATGACATATTGGACTAATTGTCTGTAAATTTTTATTAACTCTTGTAGTTGAGTAAGTAATTCTTCGTCTGACATTTCTTCGATGGCAGGATGAGGTGTGTAGCCGGCTAAAATCGGCCATGTTGCTCCTGGTCTACCTAGTGGACCGAGCCTGGTAATGTTTTTGTGATGTTTTAGGGCGCCTTTAAACCAGAGATTATGCTCCTGGTATGTGAGTGGAATTTCAATATCCTCGAAAGGAATATATTCCTCTGGTGGTTCATCTTCTTTAAAGAAGTGAAATATTTTTGTTATTGGATTTGATTCTGGGAATACAATCCATGAATAGAATACCTCTGTCTGAAAGGATTCGTGTGCCTCTATCACGAAAACTGCTCTACCACCTCTTGGTGTTAGGCCGTGTTTTATAAGTTTTAGAGTGATGGCTCTCCTTAAGTTTGGAGGGATGTTTATAACACCCTCATCGGTTTCATTTAAGCCTGTAAAATTAAAAGCTGTTACGACTGGGTCAGCCGCAGCTACACCATTTATTTATTATTTATTATGTAGCTTATAGAGCGCACGGCTACCCCCAACGGGAGTGTCCCGGCGCTGGTAACAGGTAGAGAGAGGGAGGATAGGAGTTGGATTGCCACGGGTGCTAAGGAAGACTGAAAAGCCATGTCTTCAAGGATTTCCGGAAGCTTAGCTCCGTGTTGGCCTTTCTAATGTGTACAGGCAGGGAATTCCACAGAGTTGTGGTTCGGACTGTAAAGGATCTTCCTCCTATTCTAGCCCTAGCAAAACGAGGGGTGTTAAGGAGTTCAAGATGATTGGATCTTAGGTTTCTTGTTTGCTGAGATTTACGGATTCTTTTCCGAAGATAGAGGGGGCCACTTCCGTTTATTGCCCTATAGGCAAGAGTGAGCGCCTTGAATTCTGTGCGTTTTTTCACAGGCAACCAATGAAGACTGCGTAGATGGGGGGAAATATGGCGCTTAAGAGGGACATTTCTAATAAGCCTCGCGGCTGCATTCTGTATTATCTGCAATTTCCTGAATAAATACGTTGGTAAACCCAGATAAAGACTATTGGCGTAGTCCAGCTTTGATGTTATAAGTGCATGGACAATAGTTTTCCTGCAGTCCATTGGTAGGAAATGAAGAAATCTTCGTAGTGTCTTCATTTTCCAGAAGCAGGATGATGATACAAGTCCTATCTGGGATTTACATGAGAGAGTGTTGTCCATTTTAAAGCCCAGATTCCTGGCTGAGGACACAGGCTGTGGAGGGGGATTGAGTTGTGAGGGCCACCAGAGATCAGAATGGGGGGGGAAGGCTGATGAAAAAACAAAACCTCAGTTTTGTCGGCATTCAGCCGTAGGCAATTCTTAGTCATCCAGGTAGATATATCAATCAGACACTGTTTAAAATGTGTAAATGCGGCCTCTGAGTGGTCTCTAAAAGAGAACACTAGCTGGGTGTCATCGGCATACGAGACGACACCCACGCCATGTTGCTCTATAAGTGTGGCTAGGGGCGCAAGGTAAACATTAAAAAGAGTAGGGCTGAGAGCCGAGCCCTGAGGGACTCCACAGTTCACACAACGGGGTGATGAGACATAGGGGTGCAACCTTACATTCTGGGACCGCCCCTTAAGACCGTTCTCGGTGTTAGTATCCCCGTTCAGGGACATTTTTTTGAAAAAATGCAGAACAAGTTTCAAGGAAACAAAGATAAGGTGCACAATATTTTGGAACACTGTATCCTTCAACGTTGAACAAACCAAACAGCTAATATATAGGGTTTTTTCCTATTTAGCTTTGGCGGATATTTAACCCTACCCACTCCAGACGTCTTATGGAGTATATGGGTAGGGGTCTCTGAGAAAAGCACGACTGAGTTACTCAGTATCTAGCGTTAAATTAGTGCCTTACCAAACGTTGGGCGCCATGTAGTGAAGTTCCTATTTCCCTAATAGGCTCTGCGCATTGGAATAATATACCCTATAGGTTTGACATAGGACTGAGGTCAGTATGCCCCTATCGAGTATATTAAACTTAATTACTTTGTACCAGCTAACTCAGAGGCCACTAGAAACTCCTTGTAAACAAGAAGGGAGTAGTTTCTGGCAACCGCATAAACATGACAACTTTGTTTCCCTTTAGAATCGGAACACTCTCAGAATCGTGGAAACAACAGATAACAGTTTCACTCAGCTAATCGTGCATGCTTAGTTTCTTCAGAGTTACACAGAAAGAATAGACGGGCGTTTCAATAAAAGGATTTATTGAACAGTCTTGTTTCTCGTGTAAGAGATATGAGCTGTTACAATCGTAAGACAGTATGCAAGATATATTATGTACAGTGTAAGCAGTAGAATGAAATAATAATGCGCTAGCATTATCTTTTAGCTATGACACATATATTCATATACATAAATAACATAAGCTAAAAATGCGAGTACTCATAAGATGCTTCTCTAACTAGTTCTACCCCAGTGTACCTAACCTAAGTGTAGTGCAAGGTAAGAAGTAGGTGATGTATTCTATAGTATGGTATGCTATAGTATTCCAAGTCTGGTATGCCAAGTCTGGTATGCCAAGTCTGGTATGCCAAGAGTCCCTCTAGGTTCTAGTCAGCTCCATACCTTGAGAATGAGAGAGGTGGGAATCTCTTTCCGGGTCTCGAACTCGAACTCTAAAACCCCGCGAAGGGAGTCAGAACACTGGAAGCTGGATTCTCTGCGAGCAGGGATGACAGCGTCTCTTGTCAGTGCGTCAGGCCGGGACACGGGCTCCTCTAAAGTCGAGGTCTCCTCCCACTTGCTTGGGCAAGGGAAGGTATATTTATTTATATATATAAATATATATATATTTATACCCGGTAGGTGCCTTGGAATGTTAGCATTGACGTAAACTCGGGCAGAGGAAGACGTCAGGAATGAACCCTTAAGGAATAGCGGTTCATGCATAATAAATGAGTTCTTGGAGAAATCAATAATCCTGTGCTAGGGGAACTCCCAAGAGCTTAAGGGTCTGGTTTCTAAGAACTCGTTGTGACGTTAGGGTGGACGGATGTAGGTGACCATGCCTGTATTTGGATAGCTTGGCTAATGCCTAAATAAGGACTGGGATCTTATGCCTATATAAGGGCAATGCGAATTGTGCCTATATAAGGACATGTATCAGGAAAACCTATATACGGACACCTAAAGCGGAATACAACACTCTCTGAGGCACCCATCGCCCACCTCTCTGAGGCACCCATCGCCCACCTCTCTGAGAGACCCATCGCCCACCTCTCTGAGGGACCAATCGCCCACCTCTCTGAGGCACCCATCGCCCACCTCTGAAGCACCCATCGCCCACCTCTGAGGCACCCAGCG
This sequence comes from Calotriton arnoldi, assembly GCA_963921515.1. Lineage (NCBI taxonomy): Eukaryota > Metazoa > Chordata > Amphibia > Caudata > Salamandridae > Calotriton > Calotriton arnoldi. Next base: position 684,883 of record CAWUFW010006672.1, read on the forward strand.
CCCACCTCTCTGAGGCACCCAGCGCCCACCTCTCTGAGGCACCCATCGCCCACCTCTCTGAGGCACCCATCGCCCACCTCTCTGAGGCACCCATCGCCCACCTCTCTGAGGCACCCATCGCCCACCTCTGAGGCACCCACGGTCCACCTCGGAGGCACCCAGCGTGCACCTCTCTGAGGCACCCAGTGCCCACCTCTCTGAGGCACCCAGCGCCCCCCTCTGAGGCACCCAGCTCCCACCTCTGAGGCACACAGCCCCCCCGAGGCACCCAGCACCCCCCCTGAGGCACCCAGCGCCCACCTCTGAGGCACCCAGCGCCCCCCTCTGAGGCACCTAGCGCCCATCGGCCCCCCTCTGAGGCACCCAACGCCCCCTCTGAGGAACCCAGCGCCCACCTCTGAGGCACCCAGCGCCCACCTCTGAGGCACCCAGCGCCCCCTATGAGGCACCCAGCGCCCACCTCTCTGAGGCACCCAGCGCCCACCTCTCTGAGGCACCCAGCCCCACCTCTCTGAGGCACCCAGCGCCCAACTCTCTGAGGCACGGCACCCATCGCCCACCTTTCTGAGGCACCCATTGCCCACCTTTCTGAGGCACCCAGCGCCCCCCTCTGAGGCACCCAGCGCCCCCTCTGAGGCACCCAGCACCAATCGGCCCCCCTCTGAGGAACCCAGCGCCCACCTCTCTGAGGCACCCAGCGCCCACCTCTCTGAGGCACCCATCGCCCACCTCTCTGAGGCACCCATCGCCCACCTCTCTGAGGCACCCACCGCCCACCTCTCTGAGGCACCCATCGCCCACCTCTCTGAGGGACCCATCGCCCACCTCTCTGAGGGACCCATCGCCCACCTCTCTGAGGGACCCATCGCCCACCTCTCTGAGGCACCCATCGCCCACCTCTCTGAAGCACCCATCGCCCACCTCTCTGAGGCACCCATCGCCCACCTCTCTGAGGCACCCATCGCCCACCTCTCTGAGGCACCCATCGCCCACCTCTCTGAGGCACCCATCGCCCACCTCTGAGGCACCCATCGCCCCCTCTGAGGCACCCATCGCCCCATCTGAGGCACTCATCGCCCACCTCTGAGGCAACCAGCGCCCACGGCCCACCTCTGAGGCACCCAGCGCCCATCTCTCTGCGGCACCCAGCGCCCACCTCTCTGCGGCACCCATCGCCCCACCTCAGAGGCACCCATCGCCCCACCTCAGAGGCACCCATCGCCCCACCTCTGAGGCACCCATCGCCCCACCTCTGAGGCACCCATCGCCCCACCTCTGAGGCACCCAGGTCCCCACCTCTGAGGCACCCATCTCCCCACCTCTGAGGCACCCATCTCCCCACCACTCTGAGGCACCCAGCTCCCCACCTCTCTGAGGCACCCAGCGCCCACCTCTCTGAGGCACCCAGCGCCCACCTCTCTGAGGCACCCATCGCCCACCTCTCTGAGGCACCCATAGGCACCCATCGCCCAGCTCTCTGAGGCACCCATCGCCCAGCTTTCTGAGGCACCCATCGCCCAGCTCTCTGAGGCACCCATCGCCCACCTCTCTGAGGCACCCATCGCCCCCTCTGAGGCACCCATCGCTCCCCTCTGAGGCACTCATCGCCCACCTCTGAGGCAACCAGGGCCCACGGGCCACCTCTGAGGCACCCAGCGCCCACCTCTCTGCGGCACCCAGTGCCCACCTCTGAAGCACCCAGCACCCACGGCCCACCTCTTGAGGCTCCCAGCCCGGCACCCTCGGCCACCCTTGCTTACAGGGCCTTCCGCTTCAATCCGCACCTTCACCCATCCCCCTTCCCCCCCTCCCTACTCGGCTTCTCACCGGGGAGCATGCTGTAAGAGGAAGGCGCCTAGAGGCGCCCATGCCGCAGTGTGTGCTATACCTTACCCTTTCAAATGCCGCTGCCAGTAATACCCCCCCCCCCCGAGCAGCCCCCTCCCCCCTTTAGTTTACGTTTATATGAAAGAGACGCCACATTGATGTGGCCTCTGGCTCCTACTCGTGAAAAGAGGGCGAGTGAGTCACGGCGAGAAGCCGAGACTTCTCAGAACTGGGATTAAAGGGTTATTTTAGTTCTTAACCAGTAGGTGGGAGAGATTCACCAAAAACATAATATTAATGCAAATGTCTCAGTTGGTGGTAAGTCGTGCAGCTGTCACAGCTGTTAGAAGTCTTAGTGTGAGACCAAAGCACTAGCCTCAGCGATGGGCGGGGCTTCCGGAGAATGGGCTTTTGTTATTGGTTACACAGCTCATCAGTCCAATGTATGGACTTCAAGGCCATTGTTGCTGCCTCACTTCCGGCGACTTCCTATTGATCCTACGCCCCTAGGTCTGACCGGACCCTACACCTGCCATCCTGCCATGAAGCTCTGTAGTGTAAGGGTCCTGCCCTGTCCCTGCACCCCTAGGCCTGACCGGACTCTACACCTGCGTTCCGCCAGGATGCTCGGTAGTGTAAGGGCCCTGCCCTGTCCCTGCACCCCCAGGCCTGAGTGGACCCTACACCTGCCGTGCCGCCAGGAGACCTAGTAATGTAAGGGCCTTGCTCTGACCCTACACCTGCCGTGCCGTCATGATGCTCTTAGTGTAAGGGCCCTGTCCCTGCATCCCTAGGCCTGAGTGGACCCTACACCTGTCGTGCCGCCAGGATGCTCGGTAGTGTAAGGGTCCTGCCCTGACCCTGCACCCCTAGGCATGAGTGGACCCTACACCTGCCGTTCCCCCATGATGCTCTTAGTGTAAGGGCCCTGTCCCTGCAACCCTAGGCCTGAGTGGACCCTACACCTGTCGTGCCGCCAGGATGCTCGGTAGTGTAAGGGTCCTGCCCTGCACCCCTAGGCCTGACCGGACCCTACACCTGCGTTCCGCCAGGAGGCCTGGTAGTGTAAGGGTCCTGCCCTGTCCCTGCACCCCTAGGCCTGACCGGACCCTACACCTGCCGTGCCGCCAGGAGGCCTAGTAGTGTAAGGGTCCTGCCCTGTCCCTGCACCCCTAGGCCTGACCGGACCCTACACCTGCCGTGCCGCCAGGAGGCCTAGTAGTGTAAGGGTCCTGCCCTGTCCCTGCACCCCTAGGCCTGACCGGACCCTACACCTGCGTTATGCCAGGATGCTCGGTAGTGTAAGGGTCCTGCCCTGTCCCTGCGCCCCTAGGTCTGAGTGGACCCTACACCTGCCGTGCCGCCAGGAGGCCTAGTAATGTAAGGGCCCTGTCCCTGCACCCCTAGGCCTGACCTGAGCCTACACCTGCGTTCCGCCAGGATGCTCGGTAGTGTAAGGGTCCTGCCCTGTCCCTGCACCCCTAGGCCTGAGTGGACCCTACACCTGCTGTGCCGCCAGGAGGCCTAGTAATGTAAGGGCCCTGCTCTGACCCTACACCCCTAGGCATGAGTGGACCCTACACCTGCCGTGCCGCCATGATGCTCTGTAGTGTAAGGGCCCTGTCCCTGCACCCCTAGGCCTGACCGGACCCTACACCTGCCATCCTGCCATGATGCTTGGTAGTGTAAGGGCTCTGTCTCTGCAACCCTAGGCCGACCGGACCCTACACCTGCCGTGCCGCCATGATGCTCGGTAGTGTAAGGGCTCTGTCTCTGCACCCCTAGGCCGACCGTACCCTACACCTGCCGTGCCGCCAGGATGCTCGGTAGTGTAAGGGTCCTGCCCTGTCCCTGCATCCCTAGGCCTGACCTGACCGTACACCTGCGTTCCGCCAGGATGCTCGGTAGTGTAAGGGTCCTGCCCTGTCCCTGCATCCCTAGTCCTGAGTGGACCCTACACCTGTTGTGCCGCCAGGACGCCTAGTAATGTAAGGGCCCTGCCCTGACCCTGCACCCCTAGGCCGACCGGACCCTACACCTGTCGTGCCGCCAGGATGCTCGGTAGTGTAAGGGTCCTGCCCTGACCCTCCACCACTAGGCATGGGTGGACCCTACACCTGCCGTGCCGCCATGATGCTCAGTAGTGTAAGGGCTCTGTCTCTGCACCCCTAGGCCGACCGGACCCTACACCTGCCGTGCCGCCAGGATGCTCGGTAGTGTAAGGGTCCTGCCCCGTCCCTGCACCCCTAGGTCTGACCGGACCCTACACCTGCCATCCTGCCATGATGCTCTGTACTGTAAGGGCTCTGCCCTGTCCCTGCATCCCTAGGCCGACCGGACCCTACACCTGCCGTGCCGCCAGGAGGCCTAGTAGTGTAAGGGTCCTGCCCTGTCCCTGCACCCCTAGGCCTGACCGGACCCTACACCTGCGTTCCGCCAGGATGCTCGGTAGTGTAAGGGCCCTGCCCTGTCCCTGCACCCCCAGGCCTGAGTGGACCCTACACCTGCCGTGCCGCCAGGAGGCCTTGTAATGTAAGGGCCCTGCTCTGACCCTACACCTGCCGTGCCGTCATGATGCTCTGTAGTGTAAGGGCCCTGTCCCTGCATCCCTAGGCCTGAGTGGACCCTACACCTGTCGTGCCGCCAGGATGCTCGGTAGTGTAAGGGTCCTGCCCTGACCCTGCACCCCTAGGCATGAGTCGACCCTACACCTGCCGTTCCCCCATGATGCTCGGTAGTGTAAGGGCTCTGTCTCTGCACCCCTAGGCCGACCGGACCCTACACCTGCCGTGCCGCCAGGATGCTCGGTAGTGTAAGGGTCCTGCCCCGTCCCTGCACCCCTAGGTCTGACCGGACCCTACACCTGTTGTGCCGCCAGGACGCCTAGTAATGTAAGGGCCCTGCCCTGCACCTCTAGGCCTGACCGGACCCTACACCTGCGTTCCACCAGGAGGCCTAGTAGTGTAAGGGTCCTGCCCTGTCCCTGCACCCCTAGGCCTGACCGAACCCTACACCTGCCGTGCCGCCTGGAGGCCTAGTAGTGTAAGGGTCCTGCCCTGTCCCTGCACCCCTAGGCCTGAGTGGACCCTACACCTGCGTTATGCCAGGATGCTCGGTAGTGTAAGGGCCCTGCCCTGACCCTGCACCCCTAGGCCGACCGGACCCTACACCTGCCGTGCCGCCAGGATGCTCGGTAGTGTAAGGGCCCTGTCCATGCACCCCTAGACCTCACCGGACCCTACACCTGCCGTGCCGCCATGATGCTCTGTAGTGTAAGGGCCCTGTCCCTGCACCCCTAGGCCTGACCGGACCCAACACCTGCGTTTCGGCAGGATGCTCGGTAGTGTAAGGGTCCTGCCCCGTCCCTGCACCCCTAGGCCTGAGTGGACCCTACACCTGCCGTGCCGCCAGGAGGCCTAGTAATGTAAGGGCCCTGCCCTGCACCCCTAGGCCTGACCGGACCCTACACCTGCCGTGCCGCCTGGAGGCCTAGTAGTGTAAGGGTCCTGCCCTGTCCCTGCACCCCTAGGCCTGACCGGACCCTACACCTGCGTTATGCCAGGATGCTCGGTAGTGTAAGGGTCCTGCCCTGTCCCTGCACCCCTAGGCCTGAGTGGACCCTACACCTGCCGTGCCGCCAGGAGGCCTAGTAATGTAAGGGTCCTGTCCCTGCACCCCTAGGCCTGACCTGGGCCCTACACCTGCGTTCCGCCAGGATGCTCTGTAGTGTAAGGGTCCTGCCCTGTCCCTGCACCCCTAGGCCTGAGTGGACCCTACACCTGCCATGCCGCCTGGAGGCCTTGTAATGTAAGGGCCCTGCTCTGACCCTACACCCCTAGGCATGAGTGGACCCTACACCTGCCGTGCCGCCATGATGCTCTGTAGTGTAAGGGCCCTGTCCCTGCACCCCTAGGCCTGACCGGACCCTAAACCTGCCATGCCGCCAGGAGGCCTAGTAATGTATGGGCCCTGCTCTGACCCTACACCCCTAGGCATGAGTGGACCCTACACCTGCCGTGCCGCCATGATGCTCTGTAGTGTAAGGGCCCTGTCCCTGCATCCCTAGGCCTGAGTGGACCCTACACCTGTCGTGCCGCCAGGATGCTCGGTAGTGTAAGGGTCCTGCCCTGACCCTGCACCCCTAGGCATGAGTGGACCCTACACCTGCCGTGCCGCCATGATGCTCGGTAGTGTAAGGGCTCTGTCCCTGCAGCCCTAGGCCTGGCCGGACCCTACACCTGCCGTGCCGCCATGATGCTCGGTAGTGTGAAGGGCCCTGCCCTGTCCCTGCACCCCTAGGCCTGAACGGACCCTACACCTGCCGTGCCGCCATGATGCTCGGTAGTGTAAGGGCCCTGTCCCTGCACCCCTAGGCCTGACCGGACCCTACAACTACCGTGCCGCCATGATGCTCGGTAGTGTAAGGGCCCTGCCCTGTCCCCCTAGGCCTGACCGGACCCTACAACTACCGTGCCGCCATGATGCTCTGTAGTGTAAGGGGCCAGCCGCAGGAAGTAGCTGTGGCCCTGGACCTACAGAATCCAGTGACGTTTTACCTGAAGGATGTTATGGACGAGGTACAGCCATTACCACGAGTCCCTGGAGTTCAGGAGTGCTTCTAAGCATGTTCTAAGCGGGGGTGGGGGGGAGCTGTGCAGTACAAGACAACTGTCGGGTATGTGACGTCACCGATGCTGTGGTTAACACCGTCACTGTCCACTCCTTCCCTGCACCTGACAGACTGCAGACCCACTGACCGCTAATAAATGACATCAAAGCGACTGTAGAGATAACGAGGGTGGAGCAGGCAATGTATAGCTCGCGAGCTATAAGGCTGTGTTATTACTCACCTGCTGTAGTTATATTATAAACACAGGGTTACAAAACCTGTACCAGTTACACAGGGGTCTGTGCAGTTATTATATGGACACACAAGGTTACAGTACCTGTACCACTTAACAGGGGCCCTTGCAGTTATTATGTGGACACACAAGTTTACAGTAGCTGTACCAGTTAACAGGGTTTCATGTCATTATTATATGGACACACAATGTTACAGAACTGTTGCCAGTTAACAGGGGTCCTTGCAGGTATTATATGGACACACAAGGTTACAGTACCTGTACCAGTTACACAGGGTTCTGTGCAGTTATTATATGGACACACAAGGTCACAGTACCTGTACCAGTTACACAGGGTTCCGTGCAGTTATTATATGGACACACAAGGTCACAGTACCGTTGCCAGTTAACAGGGGTCCTTACAGTTATTATATGGACACACAAGGTCACAGTACCTGTACCAGTTACACAGTTTTCCGTGCAGTTATTATATGGACACACAAGGTCACAGTACTGGTGCCAGTTAACAGGGCTCCTTGCAGTTATTATATGGACACACAAGGTCACAGTACCTGTACCAGTTAACGGGTCCTTGCAGTTATTATATGGACACACAATGTTACAGTACCATTGCCAGTTAACAGGGGTCCTTGCAGTTATTATATGGACACACAAGGTCACAGTACCTGTACCAGTTACACAGGGTTCCGTGCAGTTATTATATGGACACACAAGGTCACAGTACCGGTGCCAGTTAACAGGGGTCCTTGCAGTTATTATATGGACACACAAGGTCACAGTACCTGTACCAGTTAACAGGGGTCCTTGCAGTTATTATATGGACACACAATGTTACAGTACCGTTGCCAGTTAACAGGGGTCCTTGCAGTTATTATATGGACACACAAGGTCACAGTACCTGTACCAGTTAACGGGTCCTTGCAGTTATTATATGGACACACAAGGTCACAGTACCTGTACCAGTTACACAGGGTTCCGTGCAGTTATTATATGGACACACAAGGTCACAGTACCTGTACCACTTACACAGTGTTCCGTGCAGTTATTATATGGACACAGTACCTGTACCAGTTAACAGGGGTCCTTGCAGTTATTATATGGACACACAAGGTCACAGTACCTGTACCAGTTACACAGGGTTCCGTGCAGTTATATATGGACACACAAGGTCACAGTACCTGTACCACTTACACAGTGTTCCGTGCAGTTATTATATGGACACAGTACCTGTACCAGTTAACAGGGGTCCTTGCAGTTATTATATGGACACACAAGGTCACAGTACCTGTACCAGTTACACAGTGTTCCGTGCAGTTATTATATGGACACACAAGGTCACAGTACCTGTGCCAATTAACAGGGGTCCTTGCAGTTATTATATGGACACACAAGGTCACAGTACCTGTACCAGTTAACAGGGGTCCTTGCAGTTATTATATGGACACACAATTTTACAGTACCGTTGCCAGTTAACAGGGGTTCTTGCAGTTATTATATGGACACACGTTACAGTACCTGTACCAGTTAACAGGGTTCCATCTTGTTATATGGACGCACAAGGTTACAGTACCACTGCCAGTTAACAAGGGTCCGTGCAGTATGGGGCGTGGCCAAAAGCCTAAGATGGCGGACGTGCTTTGAGCCCGCTCCGCACCCTTCCCCTGTTTATCCTTCCACATCGGTGCGACTGCCTTACCCGATAGCCCATCCGCGGCTACGAACATCGTCCTGCCGCTGCTGCATCCAATGGTGTAGCGGCCCGTAGCGGCCCGTGCCCTCGTCCTGCCCTAATTGCTGCAGCCGCGGGTGCAGCCTTGCCTGTGTGGGCGCCCGAGCCTTCCTGCAGCTTGCCTCCTTGCCCTCATCCGGAGTGGCGGTCCTGCTGTGGACGGAGGGGAGAAGCCTGACTGGCCGTGGGCCTGGAGCTTTTGGGTCCCACTAACCGACTGCTCCTCCGGACCGCCTGCATTGGCGGGACTCCCAGACCTGAGGGCACTGCTGGGTGCTTGGCCGGTTCCTTCTGAGGCCTGCTGCATGGGGGCCCAGGCGTGCCCCTTACCGACACTTCCTGGGCGCTCTCGCCTGGTGTGGCGCCCCCGCTTCCCTGCGCCCATAGTCTGGTCGTGGGCTGCTGGCCCCCGTCGGCGAGACCGGATCGGCCTCCAATGTTTACTTCCTGGCTGTTCTTGTTCCTGACCAGACACCCCTCCTACGGATCACACTACCTCTTCATTTCATACCCTGGAGCTGCCTGTCCTTTAGACCACCTGTGAGAGGTGAGGTTTTGCCCACTTCTCAGCGCGAGGGGTTGTCCCGGGGGTCGGACCGGACCTAGCTCGCTCCCCTTCTTGCTTCAGCTAACTAGACACCACTTCACATTGAACTAATAAGGGTATGGGTGTGGGGTGCCACTCCTTGCTCCAGAACTAGCCACTATTGACTGTATTATTAGCCCCCTCTCTCCCCTGGTCCTTACCATTTGCTGCCCTGCTCGTCTTTCAGTGTCCGTCAGTTCTACCATCAGATATACCGGCTGGTCTAACACTGTGGGGTCGCCTTCAAACCCTTACATACCCTCTTAATTTAGTTGCGGAGTCATACCTTGTGACCCATTACATCATCCAGGGGCAGGCACCAGAACCTTTTCCATGCCCACTGCCCAGCAGTTAGTCATGGGCCGCCTTCGCTCCACTACCCACATGCGACGGCGCACCAAGAGGCCGGTGATGAGGCGTCTTCAAAGAAAGATGGGCCTCTGGAGTCTCAGCACTCTGCTGTCTCCTCCAAACTTGACTCAGTCCTTGCGGCCGTGGAGAAAATTGGAACAGCTTTCGACCAGACATGCACCTCGCTGGAGGCACAATAGAAAAAGTGGTATCAGACTTTACGCTCCTGAAGGTCGATCACCAAACTTGCTCATAGAGCCCACCAGACTGAGCTTACACTCACCGACCTGCAGTCCAAGTCTCACAACCACACCACCACCCTACAAGATCTTCTGTTCAGGTGTGCACTCTTGAAGACAGACTGGACGACACTGAGGGCCGCTCGCACCCCAACAACGTGTGAGTGGTTGGCCTCCCGTAGGGCTCAGAGGGCCAGGATCTGGTCGACTATACCGAGCGCTGGTTGAAGGATCTGCTTCCACCAGGGGTTCTGTCTCCCCAATTTGTGGTGGAGCATGCGCACAGGGTGCCCTCTCGGAGGCCCCCACCTGGAGCAAGCCCTCGTCCATTTCTATTCCGACTATTGAACTTCAGGGATAGAGACACAATTTTAAGAGAGGTCAGAAAAATTCCGGGACTCACCGTCCAGAATGCATCATTTATGTTCTTTCCGGACTATATTGCCCAAGTGCAAAAAAGACGTGGCTCCTTGGGATTGGTGAAGTGCCAACTCCGCGACCTTAAGCATGCGATACTCCTTACTATTTCCAGCACGCCTGCGTGTGGTTAAGGATGGATCCACTCGCTTCTTCGATTCACCCTCAGACGCTTGGGACTGGCTGGAGGAGACAGGCTTGGCCACTATGCCTAGATCTACTGATGGCGCCCCGGCATATCAGACGTGGCTGGCGCAGGGGCAGAGGGGGTTGGCCCCGCCGTCGTACCCCATCAAGCAATGCTCCGGACCTAGAGCAGATCCTATCCGAGCATCAGGTGGCGCTTCAAGCGGCTGCGACGATTCGCAGCACGAAACCTGCCACTGCATCAGTATTGTCGCCACCCAAGTAACCTAGTGAAGATGATTCTTTACCGGTGTGGTATGGCCCCATCCCCCTATCATCACTCCCCAAACCTCGGACGCCATAATCTGAACGTTACAAACTTATTACATATTATTGGTCAGTCCTATTTGTACCCTATCATGCTCTGCATTTTTTAGTTCAAGCTCATCCTCCGTTTCCACTCATTTGAGCTCCGGAGGAGTGGGGGTGGTGGGGGTGGATCTATGCTCAGGACAGGGCCAAGCTTCACTTTGCCCTGTGACCCGGTTATGCAGTGAACGGGGCGCAGTATCTTATTTACGCTTGACATTTTTTCCTTTCTTTCATACTCAAATACCGGGGGATAGACAACAAGTTATAGCTCTACGTGCTTCCGCTCCCCCCTCGATCACTAGCTCGTCCGTGCATTAGTTGCCATGGTTAGGCAGCCCTTTTTGGACAAACTCCCATTGCGAGCTGGCTCTTATGAGGTTACACAACACGCAAACAAGTTCTTTAATTTTCCCCCTATACCCTTTGTTGCCCCTGCTGGGGTGCCACCCAGCCGCCTGCTCTACTCTTGCATGTCTGCACCGCTAACTGTACTCAGACGCTACTACTGTCCCCAATGACTCACATTAATGTTGTTACCTGGAACGTGAGGGTAATACATTCCCCCTCGCGTAGATACTCCATCTACTCTTATTTACAGCGCAGGTTCACTGGCATTGCCTTGCTCCAGGAGACCCACCTGACTAATCTTCAGGCGGACTGGCTACGCCACCACTGGCGAGGTCAGGTGTACAGCACTAACTTTTCTTCCCAGGCAAGGAGCACATTGATATGAGTGAAGGCGGGGGTCCCTTGTGAGGTGGAGGAGGTTGAGGCCGATGCAGAGAGTAAATATGTGTTTCTCAAGGGTAGACTTAATAGCCAGCCCCTCCTTATTGGCTCTGTTTATGCTCCCAACGTAGACCAGAACTCCTTCGTTCGTAGACTTTCTTGGGTGTTGGCCCATTGGATTGGCTTGCCCTGGTTTATAGGGGGCTACTTTCATTCTGTCCTCAACGTCTCACTGGAGTGCTCTTTGCCTCCCCTCACGGGTACTATCGCGACATCCAACGCACAGGTTCTACACACTTGGCTTAGTCATTGGTCCCTAATAGACGAATGGCGCTCTCATAACCCCGATGCCCGCATATACTCCTTCTATTCATCTGTCTATAATCTCCATGTGTGACTGGATCGCATGTTAGCTTCTTCTTCCCTCCTCCCCCTGATTCAGGATACTGAATATCGCACACACTCTGATCATAACCCTCAGCTTCTGAAGCTTAGTTGGGATGCAGGACCTCCTCCAATCCCTACTTGGCATCTTCAGCCGGCTGCACTGGAGGGCCAAGCTTTCCGCGGGTCTCTGGGCGTGGCAATTTCCGGCTACTTCGCCTCCAACGTTGGCTCCACAGGTTCACCATCTCTGGAATGGGAGGCCTTCAAAGTCCCGATTAGAGGGCACTGTCTTGGCTTTACATGGAACATCCGTAAACAACTGGATGCCTCCCTTAGTGCCATCGAACGCAAACTGCTCCGGTACGAAACTGCCTCAGTCTCACAACCTGCGGCTAATAACCGTTTAGATGAACTGCGTGGTGAGCATGCAGGAATTTTAGACAGGCTTCGTTGCTACAGTTACTTGGCTCACTCGGCACGCACACATGCTACGTACGACAGTGCAGGTAAATTACTTGCTTACCTACTGCACCAGGAACACCGCACCGTCCAATCCATGCCATACGTGATGACTTGGGCCACATGCATTACACGCAGCTCGACATACACATGGCCATGAACAGGCACTATTCAACACTTTACAAATTCACTAGCCTTGGGGATCTTCAACAGGTCGGTGCATTCCTAGGTTCGATAGACCTGCCTTCAATGTCCCTCGACCTATACATGGCGTTAGACTCCCCCATCACTATTGATGAGGTGCGTGAAGCCTTAACTGCACTGTCATCTGGGAAGGCGACGGGCCCTGATGGGCTCCCAGTGGAGTTCTATAAGACACATTCGGATGCACTGGTCCCGCACTTACACACCCTTTACACCTCTACACTAGAAAATTCCCTACTGCCACCCTCACTACGCACGGCTAGTTTAGTTTCTTTACTGAAGCTGGGCAAGGATCCTACAGCCCTAGGCTCCTACAGACCTTTGGCCATCTAAACACCGATTATAAAATCTTAGCGAAAATACTTGCTAATCGACTTACGCCCCTCATCCCTGCCTTGGTCCATCCGGACCAGAACGGGGTTTGTCCCCGCTCGTGGCACTCCCCTGAACCTTCGCCGCTTCTTGTGGGTTGCGAGGTATGCGACACTTCGCTGGCCATACTCAGGGTGCCTGGTTTTGGACCTCAAGAAGGCCTTTGACTCCCTTGAGTGGGATTATCTTTTTGCAGTGTTATCCAAACTCGGTTTTGGAGCCACCTTCATCGGTATGGTCAGGTTACTTTATACCCGTCCAACTATTCATGATCCCATTACTGTAGGTCATGGAACTAGACAGGGCTCTCCCTTATCCCCTCTTCTTTCCTCCTTGGCAATGGAGCCACTGGCAGAATGCGTCCGCACCCAAGTCGATATGGGCATACCCCTAGGTAACGGGACACACATGATCTCACTGTATGCGGATGCTATCCTGTTGTATGTGAGAGACGTTCACTCCATTCCCTCCTCGTTGGCTCATACTATGTAATCGTTTGTCGATGTGTCGAGGTTGCGCGTCAATGTATCAAAGTCCTCTTTATACCCCTTTTCGGGATCCACTCAGGACCCTAAATATACCCTTGACAGGAACCAGGTAATGTGGTGCGCCGACTCCTTCCGATATCTTGGCATTCGCATTTATCGGCGAGACCCCGACCTCTTCGACGGCAACATAATTAGAGTAATGACCGCAATTTGCGCCCAACTCTCCTTTTGGGGCACCCTTCTGCTATCTGTTACTGGTAGGATTGCCCTTACCAAAACGGTGATGCTTACACGGCTCCTCTATTATTTCACATAACTGCCCCTCTATATACCCCCCTTCTTTAAGGAACTGGAGAGTACAATTAGAGATTTCATTTAGGGTACCTCTCGCCACTGTCTGTCTCCATTAAAAAACGTTATCTATCTACAGACCATTGAGGCCTGGCTGCCCCTAACCTAGAGCATTACTATCTAGCTGCGCAGCTACAATGGATCGCCCGATGGCTGGCCTCCCGCCAGCTCAAGGACACAGCCACTCTACACCCTCTCTATCGCATCACTCCCTACTCCATTTGTTTCACCCTTGCTCACGTCCCAAGATCATGGGCTCCCTACTGCTCACAGTAGCACACACATGCTTCTGCAGAAGCCTCTTTATCACCCGCTAGTCCTCTCCAGGGGACATCCAGGGGGTCGGAGGTCACCGTGGCGGCCGAGCTCCACAATTGGGAGGCAGCTGACATTCATGACATTGGGGATCTTTTCCGGGAGGGGACCCTCATCCCATACACCACACTTGTCTCTGAGGAGGGGCTCCACCCGGGCCGCTTTCCTTTACATCGCTCCCTAATAGCAGCCCCCACGGCTCGTTCACGTGGCTTGACCATAGAGCCTCCCACACATCTCACTGTTCAGTATTTACACATGATGGGCAGCGGGGGTCAGCTGATCAGGTGGTTTGCCGCCTCCCTTAGGCAACGCGCTGCGATGAAGCTAGATCCCTTGAAGCTTCTCTGGGAAGGGGACTTGGAACGTCCTTTCACAGACACTGAGTGGGCGGCGGCCCTAAAGAGCCCCACACGAATACCCTGCAATCAGCGCTTCCGCCAGATACTGCACAGAGCGTACCTCACCCCAGTCAAAATGAATGAGTGCTTCCATCGCACTGACACCGCCTGTTTCAGGTGCCAATTGGTAAGCGCCGACCTCTTGCATATGTTGGGGCGCTGCCCTGCTCTTAATGAGTCGGGAAAGCAATAGCCAACGTCCTTGCCCGCTGCCCTGAGCGTGATATTCCCTTTCAATGGGAGGCTCACGTTTTGCATCTCTTTAAGAGAGGTAAACAGTATATGGTTACATCTCGCTTCCTAGATTTGGGTTTGGCAATCGCTAAGCGTCTGATCACTAGGAGATGGGAATCTCCTACACTCCCTAACGTTATGGCGTGGCGTCGCTCTGACATGGGCTAAGGAAGAGAGCATTGCCCTGTACATAGAAGATTTGCTAGGCCTCCGCAAACTCCCTCTAGCCGCCAGCTGGGACGCAGTATTCGTGGACCTACAGAGGTTCAATGCCATGGATCCAGTAGATTTATCCACTGAGGAGGAGTCGCCCATTGTGGCGACATGATTCAGGAGTGTTGACCCATCCCCATTGAGTCATGATGTCCCTTCATTAATGACTTCTCCTACAACCAGTCGGCGAATACACATATAGCACACGTGGCAATTATTTGCTGAAGAAGACAGGTGCGCGTGCGGGGGTGGTTTGTGGGGGGAGGTGCACGTCGACTGCATAATACAGTTAACCTTATCCTTTGCTTTCTTTGTCCTCATTTAATTGTACCCCACTCCCCCTGTTTAGTATTAGTTGAACAATAATTTTGCACTGTATGCATATACATGTGATGTACAGAGGTAGTGACACTAGTCTCGGTATCCGCAACTCTCTATAATACACGTTTGTTATTCTCGCTTACTGTATTTGAATTGCAATGCCCTACAGATCTGAATCGTCCCTCGTCTTGGGGTCCGTTCTGAGTGTTCCTCTGTATATGTCACTATACTTCTTCACGTTCTTATGTGAAAAACCGATAAACAGATTTGCAAAAAAAAAACGGGTCCGTGCAGTTAATATATGGACACACAAGGTTACAGTACCTGTACCAGTAAACAGGGGTCTGCAACGTTATTATATGGACACGCAAGGTTACAGTACCTGTACCAGTAAACAGGGGTCTGCACCGTTATTATATGGAGTCACAAGGTTACAGTACCTGTACCAGTAAACAGGGGTCTGCACCGTTATTATATGGACACGCAAGGTTACAGTACCTGTACCAGTAAACAGGGGTCTGCACCGTTATTATATGGACACGCAAGATTACAGTACCTGTACCAGTAAACAGGGGTCTGCACCGTTATTATATGGACACGCAAGGTTACAGTACCTGTACCAGTAAACAGGGGTCTGCACCGTTATTATATGGACACACAAGGTTACAGTACCTGTACCAGTAAACAGGGGTCTGCACCGTTATTATATGGACACACAAGGTTATAGTACCTGTACCAGTAAACAGGGGTCTGCACCGTTATTATATGGACACACAAGGTTATAGTACCTGTACCAGTAAACAGGGGTCTGCACCGTTATTATATGGACACACAAGGTTACAGTACCTGTACCAGTAAACAAGGGTCTGCACCGTTATTATATGGAGTCACAAGGTTACAGTACCTGTACCAGTAAACAGGGGTCTGCACCGTTATTATATGGAGTCACAAGGTTACAGTACCTGTACCAGTTAACAGGGGTCCTTGCAGTTATTATATGGACACACAAGGTCACAGTACCTGTACCAGTTAACGGGTCCTTGCAGTTATTATATGGACACACAAGGGTACAGTACCACTGACAGTTAACAGGTGTCCTTGCAGTTATTATATGGACACACAAGGTCACAGTACCGCTGCCAGGTATCAGGGGTCCTTCCAGGTATTATATGGACACAGAAGGTCACAGTACCTCTACCAGTTAACAGGTAACCTTGCAGTTATTATATGGACACACAAGGTTAAAGCACCTGTACCAGATAACAGGGGTCCACGTACATATTATATGGACACACAAGGTTACAGTACCGCTGCCAGTTAACAGGGGTCCTTGCAGGTATTATATGGGCACACTAGATTACAGTACTTGTACCAGTTAACAGGTAACCTTGCAGTTATTATATGGACACACAAGGTTAAAGCACCTGTACCAATAAACGGGTCTGTGCAGTTATCATATGGACACACAAGGTTACATTACCACTGCCAGTTAACAGGTGTCCTTGCAGTTATTATATGGACACACAAGGTTACAGTACCAGTAAATTGGGGTCCTTCAAGTTACTATATGAAAATACAAGGTTACAGTACCTGTTAACGGGTGTCCTTGCAGTTATTATATGGACACACAAGGTAACAGTGCCTGTACTAGTAAACAGGGGTCCATGCAGTTATTGTAAAGACAGACAAAGTTACCATACCACTGCCAGTTAACAGCAGTCCTTGTAGTTATTATGAGGACACACAAGGTTACAGTACCTGTACCAGTAAACAAGGTTCTGTGCAGTTATTATATGGACACACAAAGTTCCTGTACCAGTTAACAGGTGTCCTTGCTGTTATTATATGGACACACAAGGTTACAGTACCTGTACCAGTAAACATCGGTGCGTGCAGTTATTAGATGGGCACACAAGGTTACAGTACATGTACCAGTTAACAGGTGTACTTGCAGTTATTATATGGACACACAAGGTTCCTGTACCAGTTAACAGGTATCCTTGCTGTTATGATATGGACACACAAGGTTACAGTACCTGTACCAGTAAACATCGGTGCGTGCAGTTATTATATGGACACACAAGGTTACAGTACCAGTAAACTGGGGTCCTTCAAGTTACTATATGAAAATTCAAGGTTACAGTACCTATTAACAGGTGTCCTTGCAGTTATTATATGGACACACGGTTACAGTACCTGTACCAGTAAACAAGGTTCTGTGCAGTTATTATATGGACACATAAGGTTCCTGTACCAGTTAACAGGTGTCCTTGCAGTTATTATATGGACACACAAGGTAACAGTGCCTGTACTTTTAAACAGGGGTCCGTGCAGTTATTGTATAGACAGACAAAGTTACCGTACCACTGCCAGTTAACAGCAGTCCTTGTAGTTATTATGAGGACACACAAGGTTACAGTACCTGTACCAGTAAACAAGGTTCTGTGCAGTTATTATATGGACACACAAGGTTCCTGTACCAGTTAAAAGGTGTCCTTGCAGTTATTATTGGACACACAAGGTTACAGTACCTGTACCAGTAAACAAGGTTCTGTGCAGTTATTATATGGACACATAAGGTTCCTGTACCAGTTAACAGGTGTCCTTGCAGTTATTATATGGACACACAAGGTAACAGTGCCTGTACTAGTAAACAGGGGTCCGTGCAGTTATTGTATAGACAGACAAAGTTACCGTACCACTGCCAGTTAACAGCAGTCCTTGTAGTTATTATGAGGACACACAAGGTTACAGTACCTGTACCAGTAAACAAGGTTCTGTGCAGTTATTATATGGACACACAAGGTTCCTGTACCAGTTAACAGGTGTCCTTGCTGTTATTATATGGACACACAAGTTTACAGTACCTGTACCAGTAAACAGGGGTCAGTGCCGTTATTATATGGACACACAAGTTTACAGTACCTGTACACAGGGGTCAGTGCCGTTATTATATGGACACACAAGTTTACAGTACCACTGCCAGTCAACAGGGGCCTTTGCAGTTATCATATGGACACTCAAGGTTACAGTACCTGTACCAGTAAACAGGTGTCCTTACAGTTATTATATGGACACACAAGGTTACAGTCATGTAAGAAAGTGCCCTCTTTTTGCATGGTTGCCCCCACTTTTTGCTAAAATGCAGATGTAGTTTGACTGAGTGTGCCCTGGGTTCCTGCCAAACAGGTACACAGGGCCTATGTTCGTTCCCTAAACTGCATTAAAAACAAAACCCAATTGGCACTCTTTGGCTACAGGGCAGTCCCTTGTAAATGGTACCACAGGTACCCAGGGCACTGTGGCCATGGAAGACCTCTAAGGGCTGCAGCACTCATTGTGCCACCCTTAGAGGCCCTGTACCTTTACACACACACTGCCTTTGCAGGCTGCGTGTTTTGGTGCAGATCAAAGTGAAGAGTCGACATGGGACACATCCCTGTGTGCCATGCCTACAACCCACTGCCCTGGCATAGATCAGTCACCCCTCTACCTGGGTGCACTATACCAGTGGTGAGGGTACAGGTGCATGAGCCCTGTACCCCTACAGTGTCTAAGCCAATTCTTAGACATTGTATTTGCAGTGCTGCCATTAAGAGTATATGGTGCTGGGAGTTTGTCATTACGAACTTGACAGCATCATAATGGCTACACTGAAAACTGGGAAGTTTGGTATCCAACTTCTCAGCGCATTAAACCCACACTGATGCCAGTGTGGGATTTAATGAAAAATGCACTCAGAGGGCATCTTAGAGATGCCCCCTGAAAAACGACCTAACACTAGTGTCCAGGCTGAGTGGCTGCTTGCCAGCTGCCACCATCAGACATGTTTCTGGACCCCTGGGTCGAGAGCCTGCTGCTCTCGGTGGTCTGAAACAATGCACATCCTGGGACGAGGTGCCAAGCCTCCTCCCCCAGGATGGGCAGGGTCCACAAAGGGGAAGCTTCAAAGGCTTGCCGCCTTTGTGAGCTGCCCCAGCCCTTTGCTGCTTCCAGCAACTGGCGCCCACCGGTTCTGACCCCCACTTTGTGCAGGAGAATTGGCGGGAACACCAAGTGAGGAAGGGAGGTGCGCCCACCTTTGCCAACCCCACCCCTCAGGTGGGGGAGGCGAGGTGAAGCACAACTCTCAGTCCCCACCATCTTGCAGATGGGGGGTACCCAGCCAACCAGAGTGAGGCATATGCCCCCCTCTCACTGGAGGGTGGCATAATAGGGGGTGTACCCACCCCAAGGAAGGGACCCTTTGGTCCCGTTTACCTACCTGTAACGCCCCTAAATCTAGTATTTAGGGGCAACCCTGAACCTTCCCTCCTCAGACAAGAATCGACAAGAAGAGAAGAAAAAGGACCGAAGGACCCGTGCTGAAACTAAGAAGAGGAGGACGCCCACTGACTTGGCCCCAGCCCTACAGGCCTGTCCCCGCTTTGAACCTGCTCCAGTGAAATCCCGGTGTGTCCTGCAGCCAGCAACCTCGACAAACCCGGAGGACCGGCCTGCCTTCAGTCCCAAAGACTCTGTCTCCTGTGAACACCGGATTTGGTCACCAAGAGACTCTGGCTCCGGCCAAATCCGCGAGTCTGCACCACTCTGCACCCGACGCCTACGGCCCAAGTTCAAGTGTCCCAACATCATGAGGAGGTCTCCCCGGCGATCCTTATCTGAGATCTGGGGATCTCTGACCTGCCTCGAATCTCCAAGCGAAGCCTGCAGCCTCTTTCTGGAGGTCTCCCTCGACCGCCACCGGAGCTGGTAAGAAAACCCGGCGCCTAAAGACACCCCTGCACCCGAAGTCCCATGGCCTTGGGTGGCCCAACAGATGGTGTCCCAGCATCCCCAGGCATTCCAACTTACCTCTCCAACCAGTGGTCCCCTCCAGAAGATCTTCGTCCCCGAGCCTGCAGTCTTTGTTGCAACCGGAGAATCCCCATTGAAACCAACAGGGCACCCAACGCCAAAACACCACCCTGCAACCAGCCGCCCCTGCGCCACTGCGGGTGCACTTTGGATGCTAACTCAGATCCCCCTTTGCCCTGAGCCTAACACCAGGAGCTTTGCTACCCCAACCTTGTGGCCTGCTTGTGAGCAGCCACCAACCAGAGGCCCCCTATTCCTCATTGGATAACATTGGGCCTCAGCACTCTGCGTCCGGCCGCCCTAGTGCTGCTGAGGGTGCTTTGAGAGTGCATCCTTGACCCTGGGGGAACCCTGGTTCTTACCTCAGAATGCCAACTCCCACAACCAAGCACTTACCTGTTAACTGATAACCACATTTTCTCCATAGGAATCCATTGACTAGTTTTCCTTGAAAATTGTTCTGTGGAGTTGGTTTTGTATGAGAACTTGAAAAACTGCAAATAACTAAAAACTGCTTTACTTACTTTTTCTGTAGGAAATGTCCCAGTGTGATATCTAGGCATATCACACCGAGTAGAAAAAGTAATCCATAAAGGAATCTGAAAAGTAATCAAAAGTAATCGAACAGTAATTTCCACTGCATTTAAAAGATTTACAAACCTGTAACAAAGACATTTTCATTCAGCTTGCTTGTATTGTTCAACCTGCCTTGAAAAGTACTATTTACACTTACCTGTACCAGGCTTGCTTGGTTCTAGAAAAGAAATATAACTAAATAATATTTTTTATACAAACAAATTGGTCTGAGTTCAGTCTTTGAGTGTGTGACATCATTTGCTGACTGAGTGTGTACAACAAATGCTTAACACTACCCTCTGATACTGCCTTACTGCTCGACCACACTACCACAAATAGAGAGTAAGGTGCTATCTACTTTACCTCTGCCTACCTTTGGGGTTCCACTGGACTCTGTGCACACTATACCTCACTTTGGTATAGTATATCAGAGCTAGCTTCCTACAGGTACCTCTCCCAGTTCACAGGTAACCTTGCAGTTATTATATGGACACACAAGGTTACAGTACCTGTAACAGTTAACAAGTAACCTTGCAGTTATTATATAGAGACACAAGGGTACAGTACCTGTACCAGTTAACAGGTGTCTTTGCAGTTATTATATGGACACATAAGGTTACAGTACCACTGCCAGTTAACAGGGGTCCTTGCCGTTATTTTGTGGACACACACTTGTACAGTACCTGTACCAGTAAACATGTGTCCTTGCAGTTATTATATGGACACACAAGGTAACATTACCTGTACCAGTAAACAGGTGTCCGGGCAGTTATTATATGGATGCACAAGTTTACAGTACCTGTACCAGTTAACAGGTATCCGTGCCGTTATTATATGGACACACAAGGTTACACTACCTGTACCAGTAAACAGGGGTCTGTGTAGTTAATATGTGGACACACAAGGTTGCAGTACCTGTACCAGTTAACAGGGGTCCTTGCAGGTATTATATGGACACACAAGGTTACAGTACTTGTACCAGTTAACAGGTGTCCCTGCAGTTATTATATGGACACACAAGCTAACAGTACCTGTACCAGTTAACAGGGGTCCTTGCAGGTATTATATGGACACACAAGGTTACAGTACTTGTACCAGTTAACAGGTGTCCCTGCAGTTATTATATGGACACACAAGCTAACAGTACTTGTACCAGTTAACAGGTGTCCCTGCAGTTATTATATGGACACACAAGGTTACAGTACCTGTACCAGTTAACAGGTGTCCCTGCAGTTATTATAAGGATATACAAGGTTCCAGTACCACTGCCAGTTAACAGGGGTCCTTGCAGGTATTATATGGACACACAAGGGCACAATACCTGTTCCAGTTAACAGGGGTCCTTCCAGGTATTATATGGACACACAAGGGCACAATACCTATTCCAGTTAACAGGGGTCCTTGCAGTTATTATATGAATATGAATGACAGAGAGAGGGACTGGGGCGTCATAGGTCCAGCATACGTGCCCCTGTTTATGAGTGGCAAAAACAAGGTATGCAGTGCCTGGGGAAGGTGGTGACTGAGGGAGAAAATGGGGTTGTTTCCCAGGTGCCAGGAGGTTGAGAGGACAACAGGGGGGGGATCGTTCCCATAAGGAGCAAGAGCCCTCACACACCCCGCAAGGTGTCATGCTTCATCATCGGGCAGCTCCTCGTTGGACCGGCGCTGCACTGCCCAACGGGCCCCGCGAGGGGGCTCTTTGCTGGAGGTCTTCTCTTTTTGCCGATGTGAAGTTTGAGGGGTGAGGGGGTATAAGAGTATTATGAGGCGATATGGAAAGGTGTAAGTGTGAGCTAAAAATGGCTATAAGGAGCCCACAAGATATCCTTTATTGACTGGGTTCTTATACTACTGTAAAGTCGTAGCTAGAGAGGGGGAATCACAACCTCTCAAGCTCAAAACGGCGCATGTGCAGTGAGGGGGTCAACATGTTTCATGCCGATTCAAAATCCACGGGATCTCGGCATTTTGTCAGGACCAGGGATCTTCGTCTACTCAGGCAGGGACGGTTTGGGTGCGTGTGTTTTGTGAAGTGATGTCCCTAAAGAATGGACTTGTGATGTAGTCCAGCATAAATAGGTAAATAAGGTACGTTCTGGATACACATGGAGGGGGAACAGATATTGACACGATTAAATCACCGGGGCAACTTGGGGTATCAATGCAGCGGTGTGCTGGGTCAGATAGAATATTGTAGGACACATTGAAAACAAGCATGTTAGACAAACAGGTGGGAAAGACATGTATTTGTAGACATAAAACAAGATCATTCAAATTTATTGAACTAAAATAGTTGCATATATGATTCCATAAGCATTCAGAACTGTAGTTGTTAATTAGCCATGTGGTTCGTTGCATAAACATACATTGTGCAATACATGTAAGGACAGTGTGGTTTTTTAAGAAAAACAAGGGGCTGTGCCATTGAAGGAGGTGAAGGGGCGCCATAGTCGGGGCGCTCCCCTACGCATGTGGCCCCGTCCCCCGGCCACATGATACCAGGCAAGGGCCGGTGGTCTAGGGTAGAGGCTTACCTAGAAGGGGGGAGCTACTGGCCCCCTCGTGACGCAGCAGTAATTAGGGGTTCTTGAGACCCTCACGCCTTGCGCCTTAAGACCCTCACGGGTGAGTATTGCGCTCTACAAATCCCTGATTGATTGATTCTTGCAGGTATTATATGAACACACATGGTTTCAGTACCTGTACCAGTAAACAGGGGTCTCTGCAGTTATTATATGGACATACAACGTTGCAGTACCGCTGCCAGATAACAGGGGTCTCTGCAGTTATTATATGGAGTCACAAGGTTGCAGTACCGCTGCCAGATAACAGGGGTCTCTGCAGTTATTATATGGACACACAAGGTTGCAGTACCGCTGCCAGATAACAGGGGTCTCTGCAGTTATTATATGGACACACGCGGTTACAGTACCGCGGTTACAGTACCTGTAGCAGTAAACAGGGGTCTCTGCAGTTATTATATGGACACACACGGTTACAGTACCTGTAGCAGTAAACAGGGGTCTCTGCAGTTATTATATGGACACACACAGTTTCAGTACCTGTAGCAGTAAACAGGGGTCTCTGCAGTTATTATATGGACACACACGGTTACAGTACCTGTACCAGTAAACAGGGGTCTCTGCAGTTATTATATGGAGTCACAACGTTGCAGTACCGCTGCCAGATAACAGGGGTTTCTGCAGTTATTATATGGAGTCACAAGGTTGCAGTACCGCTGCCAGATAACAGGGGTTTCTGCAGTTATTATATGGACACACAAGGTTACAGTACCTGTACCAGTTAATGGATGTCCTGGCATTGTACGGACACTCAGAGCTGAGATGTCCCTGCATTGGGTCACCCAGCCAGTGTCACCACTGCTGAAGTCTGCAGTTCCATTCACAGCCGAAAGATGGCGCGTCACAAGGTACATGTCCGCAGACCGTTGGCATCCCCGGATCCCACTCTGTAAAACGTGCTAACTTCTCGTACAAAGCGCCTCCTAGCGCATTGTAGCGCCTGAGCCCTGCTGTCAGCTGCCGGGGGGGTCGTCCTGTTTGCTAAGAGTGGCGTCATCCACCCAGGGGCAGCTCGCATTCCCTGCGTGTCTGAGGAGCATTTCACACCTGTTGTTGTAATGACCCTGCGTGCAGGAGGGGGGAGTGATTTGTCAGCGCCCCCCGCTAACCCCCCCTCCTGCCTTTTGGGATTGGATTCCCACTGCGCCCCCCCCAGTGAGCCAGGGCCAACGTGCAAACAAAAATAAGTTGTGAGTCATTTGAATCCGTTGCATTGCAAGTCATCCTGTTTGTCTCCTGTCTTTACCTTGCGCGAGGCTTGGGTGGCCGAGGTGGGCGAGCCAACAGATGAACAGGTAGAGCCGAGCCAGAGCCGAGCCAAAGCGCATTGATTAAACAATCCGAAGCGTCTCAACTTAGTACATCAGATTATATCACCACATTGAGGGATATTTATTGAAAGTTTTGAAACGTGAACTTAAAAAGGTCCCTGCCCTCCGCCCCCTGCCCTGATGACACTTCCATTGGTGAACCAAGAGGCAGCTCGGTTGTCGTGTGCACCGTGTTTGTGGCCTCGATTCTTGGATGAAGCTGCATCATTCTCTGTCAAAGCAAGCACACGAGGCTCTTGTACAGGACACATCCGGTCACCCTCCCCTTCTGTCACTCCCAGTCCTTCACCCTCCCCTTCCTTGTCACCCTCCCCTTCTCTGTCACTCCCAGTCCTTCACCCTCTCCTTCCCTGTCACCCTCCCCTTCCCTGTCACCCTCCCCTTCTGTCACTCCCAGTCCTTCACCCCCCTTCCTTGTCACCCTCCCCTTCTCTGTCACTCCCAGTCCTTCACCCTCTCCTTCCCCGTCACCCTCCCCTTCTCTGTCACTCCCAGTCCTTCACCCTCCCCTTCCTTGTCACCCTCCCCTTCCTTGTCACCCTCTCCTTCCCTGTCACCCTCTCCTTCCTTGTCACCCTCTCCTTCCCTGTCACCCTCTCCTTCCTTGTCACCCTCTCCTTCCCTGTCACCCTCCCCTTCTCTGTCACTCCCAGTCCTTCACCCTCTCCTTCCCTGTCACCCTCCCCTTCTCTGTCACTCCCAGTCCTTCAACCCCCCTTCCTTGTCACCCTCCCCTTCTCTGTCACTCATAGTCCTTCACCCTCTCCTTCCCCGTCACCCTCCCCTTCTCTGTCACTCCCAGTCCTTCACCCTCTCCTTCCCTGTCACCCTCCCCTTCCTTGTCACCCTCTCCTTCCCTGTCACCCTCTCCTTCCCTGTCACCCTCCCCTTCTCTGTCACTCCCAGTCCTTCACCCTCTCCTTCCCTGTCACCCTCCCCTTCCCTGTCACCCTCCCCTTCTGTCACTCCCAGTCCTTCACCCTCCCCTTCCTTGTCCCCCTCCCCTTCTCTGTCACTCCCAGTCCTTCACCCTCCCCTTCTCTGTCACTCCCAGTCCTTCACCCTCTCCTTCCCTGTCACCCTCCCCTTCTCTGTCACTCCCAGTCCTTCACCCTCCCCATCCCGGTCACCCTCCCCTTCTCTGTCACTCCCAGTCCTTCACCCTCCCCTTCCCTGTCACCCTCCCCTTCTGTGTCACTCCTAGTCCTTCACCCTCCCCTTCCCTGTCACCCTCCCCTTCTCTGTCACTCCCAGTCCTTCACCCTCTCCTTCCCTGTCACCCTCCCCGTGCCTGTCACATTCGGAGACGAGAGTGTGTGTATCTGTCCCCTCACATGGCAGTGTCTTCTGTCACTGACTCTGTGACCTTTGACCCAGACGGGAGGGAGTTTGGGACTACCCTTGACTAGACCGTGTGAGCCCCTGATACGTTGGTGGCAATTCTTGGCATATGGTGGGCATCGGTAACAGGATGGTGCACAGCCTGGCACAGTGCTGGTCATTTCTCTCATATTGTGAGGGTACCTACCACTTTGTTGCCCACTTCTGATATAATGTCCACCGTGGAATAATATTGGTGCTTCTTTGCATATTCCAGGAGTCGATTGGTCTTACGGTGGGGCAGTGGTGGTCGTTCTTGGCCTGTTATGGGCACCCATGACACTTGTGTGCCCACTTTCTCTGCCATGGCATCGCCGACTTCATTCTTTTCCTAGTGTTTCTATCCTTGGCATTCGCCGCTGCGGTAGCCACTCTGGTAGAGGGCAGGAGCCCTTGGCACCATGCTTGCTCTGGAAGAGGGCAGGAGCCCTTGGCACCATGCTTGCTCTGGAAGAGGGCAGGAGCCCTTGGCACCATGCTTGCTCTGGAAGAGGGCAGGAGCCCTTGGCACCATGCCTGCTCTGGTAGAGGGCAGGAGCCCTTGGCACCATGCCTCCTCTGGTAGAGGGCAGGAGCCCTTGGCACCATGCTTGCTCTGGTAGAGGGCAGGAGCCCTTGGCACCATGCCTGCTCTGGTAGAGGGCAGGAGCCCTTGGCACCGTACTTGCTCTGGTAGAGGGCAGGAGCCCTTGGCACCATGCCTGCTCTGGTAGAGGGCAGGAGCCCTTGGCACCGTGCTTGCTCTGGTAGAGGGCAGGAGCCCTTGGCACCATGCCTGCTCTGGAAGAGGGCAGGAGCCCTTGGCACCATGCTTGCTCTGGTAGAAGGCAGGAGCCCTTGGCACCATGCCTGCTCTGGAAGAGGGCAGGAGCCCTTGGCACCATGCCTGTTCTGGTAGAGGGCAGGAGCCCTTGGCACCATGCCTGCTCTGGTAGAGGGCAGGAGCCCTTGGCACCATGCCTGCTCTGGAAGAGGGCAGGAGCCCTTGGCACCATGCTTGCTCTGGTAGAGGGCAGGAGCCCTTGGCACCATGCTTGCTCTGGTAGAGGGCAGGAGCCCTTGGCACCATGCTTGCTCTGGAAGAGGGCAGGAGCCCTTGGCACCCTGCCTGCTCTGGTAGAGGGCAGGAGCCCTTGGCACCGTGCTTGCTCTGTTAGAAGGCAGGAGCCCTTGGCACCATGCCTGCTCTGGTAGAGGGCAGGAGCCCTTGGCACCGTGCTTCCTCTGTTAGAAGGCAGGAGCCCTTGGCACCAAGCTTGCTCTGGTAGAGGGCAGGAGCCCTTGGCACCGTGCTTGCTCTGGTAGAAGGCAGGAGCCCTTGGCACCATGCTTGCTCTGGTAGAGGGCAGGAGCCCTTGGCACCGTGCTTCCTCTGTTAGAAGGCAGGAGCCCTTGGCACCAAGCTTGCTCTGGTAGAGGGCAGGAGCCCTTGGCACCGTGCTTCCTCTGTTAGAAGGCAGGAGCCCTTGGCACCAAGCTTGCTCTGGTAGAGGGCAGGAGCCCTTGGCACCGTGCTTGCTCTGGAAGAGGGCAGGAGCCCTTGGCACCATGCTTGCTCTGGAAGAGGGCAGGAGCCCTTGGCACCGTGCTTGCTCTGGTAGAGGGCAGGAGCCCTTGGCACCATGCCTGCTCTGGAAGAGGGCAGGAGCCCTTGGCACCGTGCTTGCTCTGGTAGAAGGCAGGAGCCCTTGGCACCATGCCTGCTCTGGAAGAGGGCAGGAGCCCTTGGCACCATGCCTGTTCTGGTAGAGGGCAGGAGCCCTTGGCACCATGCCTGCTCTGGTAGAGGGCAGGAGCCCTTGGCACCATGCCTGCTCTGGAAGAGGGCAGGAGCCCTTGGCACCATGCTTGCTCTGGTAGAGGGCAGGAGCCCTTGGCACCATGCTTGCTCTGGTAGAGGGCAGGAGCCCTTGGCACCATGCTTGCTCTGGAAGAGGGCAGGAGCCCTTGTCACCATGCCTGCTCTGGTAGAGGGCAGGAGCCCTTGGCACCATGCTTGCTCTGTTAGAAGGCAGGAGCCCTTGGCACCATGCTTCCTCTGTTAGAAGGCAGGAGCCCTTGGCACCAAGCTTGCTCTGGTAGAGGGCAGGAGCCCTTGGCACCATGCTTGCTCTGGTAGAGGGCAGTAGCCCTTGGCGCCATGCTTGTTCTGGTAGAGAGCAGGAGCCCTTGGCACCATGCTTGCTCCGGTAGAGGGCAGGAGCCCTTGGCACCATGCTTGCATCTATTACATGACTGCGATGCTCGTGACAT
Organism: Calotriton arnoldi; assembly: GCA_963921515.1. Taxonomy (NCBI): domain Eukaryota; kingdom Metazoa; phylum Chordata; class Amphibia; order Caudata; family Salamandridae; genus Calotriton; species Calotriton arnoldi. Next base: position 712,848 of record CAWUFW010006672.1, read on the forward strand.
CTGGCTGTTCAACTAGTTGGCAACTAATAGACGTTTCTGTGGAGTGAAGCTGGCAGACTGGCTAAACAGAATCTGTCCACGTGGGGAGACACCAATATTTGGGGCTGAAACTTCTATTTACTGAAAAAAAACCTGTATTTCAGGACAGAATCGTGTGTTTTTTGTGAGAATGGTAAGCTAGGTTTTGGGTCGAATTAGGGACCTTTGGGTGAGAGCTAAGTGTGTATATTTCAAAAGTGATGTTTCAGAACAAAATGATTGTAATTCATGAATCTTTAAGATAGGTCCGACTTTACTGCCTAGAACTTGAGGTTGTGAGTTCCCTGTCCCTTATGCCTGACACGACCCGGGATACACAAACATAAAAGAAAGCGGAAAAGTGTGAAAAGGGTGCTGTATACAGTTAAAAACGAAAAGGCCAGGTGAAATTGCACATCTGGACTTTTGGTAACTACATCTAATGCCCGTGTTTAAAAAATAAATAAAGTAAAGTTGTCCATCAGTTTTTCAAACTTTCTTGGACAGGGTGAACACAAAAGCCCCTGGTGGGGGGTCATGCTGCTTGGCACACAACCTGTGGCTTTTTCTCATGTAAGAAGAGTATCTGAGGGGGCACCCATTGCCCCCCCACCCCAACACCTAGAAGCAGGTAGGGTTGGCTTTATTTACTCCTGGGCGCATCTCCTCGTGACCCCCAGCCCCACTGCTCACGGCTGCCCTGTGGATATTAATCCCGGCGCCACTAGTAAGTGGGGAGGGAGGGATGGTATTTTTTTTGTAAACTCTGAAGTTTTAAAAGTTGTTATACCCATTTGGGGGGTTTCACCGAATGCAGCCACAGTGGTTGCCCCAGGGCCGGTTGTGTGTCCGTGAAAGACCAGGCAAGTCAAGGGTTGGGTTTTCCAAGACCCCAGGCGGGAAGGCCGGTGGGGTTGGGGAGGCCTTTTTATTATGTCACGCAGGCGGAAGGTGGAACTCCTGCCAGTTTGGAGGGATTTGTTAATCACTTCGCGCAGAGGCGGTCCTCGAGGCACTCGAGCTCCTCAGGTTTGGACAAGTCTTCGGGGCACTCGAGCTCCTCAGGTTTGGACAAGTCCTCGAGGCACTCGAGCTCCTTGTGTTTTGGACAAGTCCTCGGGGCACTCGAGCTCCTCAGATTTGGACAAGTCCTCGGGGCACTCGAGCTCCTCAGGTTTGGACAAGTCTTCGGGGCACTCGAGCTCCTCAGGTTTTGGACAAGTCGTCGAGGCACTCGAGCTCCTCAGGTTTGGACAAGTCTTCGGGGCACTCGAGCTCCTCAGGTTTGGACAAGTCCTCGGGGCACTCGAGCTCCTCAGGTTTGGACAAGTCCTCGAGGCACTCGAGCTCCTTGTGTTTTGGACAAGTCCTCGAGGCACTCGAGCTCCTCAGGTTTGGACAAGTCCTCGGGGCACTCGAGCTCCTCAGGTTTGGACAAGTCCTCGAGGCACTCGAGCTCCTTGTGTTTTGGACAAGTCCTCGAGGCACTCGAGCTCCTTGTGTTTTGGACAAGTCCTCGAGGCACCTCGAGCTCCTCAGGTTTGGACAAGTCTTCGGGGCACCTCGAGCTCCTCAGGTTTTGGACAAGTCCTCGAGGCACTCGAGCTCCTTGTGTTTTGGACAAGTCCTCGAGGCACTCGAGCTCCTTGTGTTTTGGACAAGTCCTCGAGGCACTCGAGCTCCTTATGTTTTGGACAAGTCCTCGAGGCACTCGAGCTCCTTGTGTTTTGGACAAGTCCTCGAGGCACTCGAGCTCCTCAGGTTTTGGACAAGTCCTCGAGGCACTCGAGCTCCTTGTGTTTTGGACAAGTCCTCGAGGCACTCGAGCTCCTTGTGTTTTGGACAAGTCCTCGAGGCACTCGAGCTCCTCAGGTTTTGGACAAGTCCTCGGGGCACTCGAGCTCCTCAGGTTTGGAGAAGTCCTCGAGGCACTCGAGCTCCTCAGGTTTGGACAAGTCCTCGAGGCACTCGAGCTCCTCAGGTTTGGACAAGTCCTTGAGGCACTCGAGCTCCTTGTGTTTTGGACAAGTCCTCGAGGCACTCGAGCTCCTTATGTTTTGGACAAGTCCTCGAGGCACTCGAGCTCCTTGTGTTTTGGACAAGTCCTCGAGGCACCTCGAGCTCCTTATGTTTTGGACAAGTCCTCAAGGCACTCGAGCTCCTTGTGTTTTGGACAAGTCCTCGAGGCACTCGAGCTCCTCAGGTTTTGGACAAGTCCTCGGGGCACTCGAGCTCCTCAGGTTTGGACAAGTCCTCGAGGCACTCGAGCTCCTCAGGTTTGGACAAGTCCTCGAGGCACTCGAGCTCCTCAGGTTTTGGACAAGTCCTCGAGGCACTCGAGCTCCTCAGGTTTTGGACAAGTCTTCGGGGCACTCGAGCTCCTCAGGTTTGGACAAGTCCTCGAGGCACTCGAGCTCCTCAGGTTTTGGACAAGTCCTCGAGGCACTCGAGCTCCTTGTGTTTTGGACAAGTCCTCGAGGCACTCGAGCTCCTTATGTTTTGGACAAGTCCTCGAGGCACTCGAGCTCCTCAGGTTTTGGACAAGTCCTCGGGGCACTCGAGCTCCTCAGGTTTGGACAAGTCTTCGGGGCACTCGAGCTCCTCAGGTTTGGACAAGTCCTCGAGGCACTCGAGCTCCTCAGGTTTTGGACAAGTCCTCGAGGCACTCGAGCTCCTTATGTTTTGGACAAGTCTCGAGGCACTCGAGCTCCTTGTGTTTTGGACAAGTCCCCGAGGCACTCGAGCTCCTCAGGTTTTGGACAAGTCCTCGGGGCACTCGAGCTCCTCAGGTTTGGACAAGTCTTCGGGGCACTCGAGCTCCTCAGGTTTGGACAAGTCCTCGAGGCACTCGAGCTCCTCAGGTTTTGGACAAGTCTTCGGGGCACTCGAGCTCCTCAGGTTTGGACAAGTCTTCGGGGCACTCGAGCTCCTCAGGTTTGGACAAGTCTTCGGGGCACTCGAGCTCCTCAGGTTTGGACAAGTCCTCGGGGCACTCGAGCTCCTCAGGTTTGGACAAGTCCTCGAGGCACTCGAGCTCCTTGTGTTTTGGACAAGTCCTCGAGGCACTCGAGCTCCTCAGGTTTTGGACAAGTCCTCGGGGCACTCGAGCTCCTCAGGTTTTGGACAAGTCTTCGGGGCACTCGAGCTCCTCAGGTTTGGACAAGTCTTCGGGGCACTCGAGCTCCTCAGGTTTGGACAAGTCCTCGAGGCACTCGAGCTCCTCAGGTTTGGACAAGTCCTTGAGGCACTCGAGCTCCTTGTGTTTTGGACAAGTCCTCGAGGCACTCGAGCTCCTTATGTTTTGGACAAGTCCTCGAGGCACTCGAGCTCCTTGTGTTTTGGACAAGTCCTCGAGGCACTCGAGCTCCTTATGTTTTGGACAAGTCCTCAAGGCACTCGAGCTCCTTGTGTTTTGGACAAGTCCTCGAGGCACTCGAGCTCCTCAGGTTTTGGACAAGTCCTCGGGGCACTCGAGCTCCTCAGGTTTGGACAAGTCCTCGAGGCACTCGAGCTCCTCAGGTTTGGACAAGTCCTCGAGGCACTCGAGCTCCTCAGGTTTTGGACAAGTCCTCGAGGCACTCGAGCTCCTCAGGTTTTGGACAAGTCTTCGGGGCACTCGAGCTCCTCAGGTTTGGACAAGTCCTCGAGGCACTCGAGCTCCTCAGGTTTTGGACAAGTCCTCGAGGCACTCGAGCTCCTTGTGTTTTGGACAAGTCCTCGAGGCACTCGAGCTCCTTATGTTTTGGACAAGTCCTCGAGGCACTCGAGCTCCTCAGGTTTTGGACAAGTCCTCGGGGCACTCGAGCTCCTCAGGTTTGGACAAGTCTTCGGGGCACTCGAGCTCCTCAGGTTTGGACAAGTCCTCGAGGCACTCGAGCTCCTCAGGTTTTGGACAAGTCCTCGAGGCACTCGAGCTCCTTATGTTTTGGACAAGTCTCGAGGCACTCGAGCTCCTTGTGTTTTGGACAAGTCCCCGAGGCACTCGAGCTCCTCAGGTTTTGGACAAGTCCTCGGGGCACTCGAGCTCCTCAGGTTTGGACAAGTCTTCGGGCACTCGAGCTCCTCAGGTTTGGACAAGTCCTCGAGGCACTCGAGCTCCTCAGGTTTTGGACAAGTCTTCGGGGCACTCGAGCTCCTCAGGTTTGGACAAGTCTTCGGGGCACCTCGAGCTCCTCAGGTTTGGACAAGTCTTCGGGGCACCTCGAGCTCCTCAGGTTTGGACAAGTCCTCGGGGCACTCGAGCTCCTCAGGTTTGGACAAGTCCTCGAGGCACTCGAGCTCCTTGTGTTTTGGACAAGTCCTCGAGGCACTCGAGCTCCTCAGGTTTTGGACAAGTCCTCGGGGCACTCGAGCTCCTCAGGTTTTGGACAAGTCTTCGGGGCACTCGAGCTCCTCAGGTTTGGACAAGTCTTCGGGGCACTCGAGCTCCTCAGGTTTGGACAAGTCCTCGAGGCACTCGAGCTCCTCAGGTTTTGGACAAGTCCTCGATGCACTCGAGCTCCTCAGGTTTTGGACAAGTCCTCGATGCACTCGAGCTCCTTGTGTTTTGGAGAAGTCTTCGATGCGTCCTAGGAGTCCTAATTTTACTACTACTAAATGCCTTCTGCGAATACCAAAAGTAGTAAGTATAGGATTTTGTCTCAGATTAGTTCTGTGACTCGGCCCCCATATTAGTAAGTTCCACTGAGATGTGGTTTCAAAGACAGTAAATTTGTAGCAGTAAATCAGGCACCTCTGAGACGCAGCTAGCCAGGACCCTAAAAGGATGCGAGGTCTTTAAAAAGAGGATTTGAGAAACGTCGCAGTGTGCGCTGAAGGAGCCTGGCCGTTTACTCCTGAGATCCACTCAGAGGATTCAAAGGAAAGGCACTCATTCCTTTATTACGGGGTTCACTGGCAAGCCCTTTACTGGGAATATCACCTGTAGGGCTCCCGGTTTTATGGTATTTATTTTTTTGACATTTCATCTGTATTTATTCTTATTTATTTTGTGTTTTGTGAATAAATGGAGTCGTAAAATGATATATTTCCAATTTTTTTTAATTAACTCTTAGACGTGCACTCATATGTGGATGCCTGTCACATTTTAGCAAATTAAGTAGCCATGTACAACAAAACACTAGACCCACAGGTACATATTAGCATTATACTACAAATATATGTTAACATATGCCCATATGTAAGGGAATCTCATCCTGGTCTTACTCTCCGTGCTGTCTCCCATGCTGTGAAGCCCATGGACAATGGAGGGTGAGCGTGGAGGTGGACAACAGAGGGTGGCGGGTAAGGATGGGTTGGAACATGGACAACGGAGTGCTGGGTGGTGAAGCACACGACAAAAGTGACTGAGCAGGCGGAGATCAGGAACCGCTTGGACGATGGAGGGTGGCGGGTATGGATGGGGGAGGCACAAGGACGACGGAGGGTGGCGGGTACGGATGGGGAGGCACAAGGACAATGGAGGGTGGCGGGTATGGATGGGGGAGGCACAAGGACAATGGAGGGTGGCGGGTATGGATGGGGGAGGCACAAGGACGACGGAGGGTGGCGGGTATGGATGGGGGAGGCACAAGGACGATGGAGGGTGGCGGGTATGGATGGGGGAGGCACAAGGACGACGGAGGGTGCGGGTATGGATGGGGGAGGCACAAGGACGATGGAGGGTGGCGGGTATGGATTGGGGAGGCACAAGGACGACGGAGGGTGGCGGGTATGGATGGGGGAGGCACAAGGACGACGGAGGGTGGCGGGTATGGATGGGGGAGGCACAAGGACGACGGAGGGTGGCGGGTATGGATGGGGGAGGCACAAGGACGACGGAGGGTGGCGGGTATGGATGGGGGAGGCACAAGGACAATGGAGGGTGGTGGGTATGGATGGAGGAGGCACAAGGACGACGGAGGGTGGCGGGTATGGATGGGGGAGGCACAAGGACGACGGAGGGTGGCGGGTATGGATGGGGGAGGTACAAGGACAACGGAGGGTGGCGGGTACGGATGGGGGAGGCACAAGGACAATGGAGGGTGGCGGGTATGGATGGGGAGGCACAAGGACGACGGAGGGTGGCGGGTATGGATGGGGGAGGCACAAGGACAATGGAGGGTGGCGGGTATGGATGGGGGAGGCACAAGGACGACGGAGGGTGGCGGGTATGGATGGGGGAGGCACAAGGACGACGGAGGGTGGCGGGTATGGATGGGGAGGCACAAGGACAACGGAGGGTGGCGGGTATGGATGGGGGAGGCACAAGGACGACGGAGGGTGGCGGGTATGGATGGGGGAGGCACAAGGACGACGGAGGGTGGCGGGTATGGATGGGGGAGGCACAAGGACAACGGAGGGTGGCGGGTACGGATGGGGGAGGCACAAGGACAATGGAGGGTGGCGGGTACGGATGGGGGAGGCACAAGGACGACGGAGGGTGGCGGGTATGGATGGGGGAGGCACAAGGACAATGGAGGGTGGGGGTATGGTTGGGGGAGGCACAAGGACAATGGCGGGTGGCGGGTATGGATGGGGGAGGCACAAGGACAATGGAGGGTGGCGGGTACAGATGGGGGAGGCACAAGGACGACGGAGGGTGGCGGGTATGGATGGGGAGGCACAAGGACAATGGAGGGTGGCGGGTACGGATGGGGGAGGCACAAGGACAATGGAGGGTGGCGGGTATGGATGGGGGAGGGACAAGGACGACGGAGGGTGGCGGGTATGGATGGGGGAGGCACAAGGACAATGGAGGGTGGCGGGTATGGATGGGGGAGGCACAAGGACGACGGAGGGTGGCGGGTATGGATGGGGGAGGCACAAGGACAATGGAGGGTGGCGGGTATGGATGGGGGAGGCACAAGGACAATGGAGGGTGGCGGGTATGGATGAGGGAGGCTCAAGGACGACGGAGGGTGGCGGGTATGGATGGGGGAGGCACAAGGACGACGGAGGGTGGCGGGTATGGATGGGGGAGGCACAAGGACAATGGAGGGTGGGCTGCGACACAGGGAAGGCACATAGACAATTGAAGACGGGCAGGGATGGAGGACAAATGCGGAGTGCTGGTGGGCACAGATGTGGGTGCACACAGATACTGGAGGTGGGTAGGAAACAAGAATGGCAAGGAAAGGTGGGGAGGAATCATGAGCAGCAACTCAGGGAGAGAGGGCGATGGGATAAACATGCAGGGGGAAAGAGTAACACAAAATACACAAGAGAGACAGCTGGAAAATGCATGCATTCTCGTAGAGTTCTCAACCAAAAAGAAAAAAGCATTGTCAAAGCCAAGAGGTTTCGCGTATGCAATAGCTACTGGCTTTCACCATGGTGTTTTCGCCTTGTTGTACTCCAGCGCAGCTGCTGAATAGCACGGATAAAAGTTTGGAAAAAAGTGCAATGACGCGCTGTTTTTTCTGGCTATAGAGGGAAGGGGCAAGTAGCAAGGGGGTAGGGGTGTCAGGAAGGCGGGGGAAGGGGCAGAGGTATGGGGCAAGATACAATGGGAAGGGGGCAGGGGATGGGGCAAGCAACAACGGGTGGGCAGGGGAATGGGTGAAACAAAGACAGGAGGGGTGGGGAAGGAAGAAATGGGCCTGGCAACAATGCAGGAAGGGGACAGGGCAAGCAACGACTTGGGGGAGAGGCAAGGAATCAAAGAAGAGGGTAGGGGGAATGGGTCAAGCAACAACGTGGGAGGTGGGCGGGGCAAGCAACAATCACAGTGCAACAAGGGGGTAGTGGGATGGAGCAAGCAACAACGTGGGAGGTGGGCGGGGCAAGCAACAATCACATTGTAACATGGGGGTAGTGGGATGGAGCAAGCAACAACGTGGGAGGTGGGCGGGGCAAGCAACAATCACAGTGTAACATGGGGGTAGTGGGAATGTGGTAAATTAATTTTACTTATTACCTCATTTCTGAATTTCTATGCTTAATAAATCATAATTTCTTGTCAATGCAAAGCGAGGAGTCCGTGGTGCTCAAATGAAGGAGGAGAAGACCAATAACTCGAGTTAAAGGGAGCGCTTCCAGCACCAAGCGGGCACAGGAGCAATCTCTCAAGTCCCTCTCTTTAAGTGGGGGTCTTTATTTTCAACAGCAGAATATTTATACAGTCTTGGTCACGAGGCAAAATAGAGGAACAAACAGGTCGTGGCAGATAGAGGAACAAAGATTCAGCAAGAGGAGCAGAGTGTGAAGAAATGGGGGCGTGTCTTGAGGCTTCGTGAGGGGACTTGCGATGTGAAATAGTCTGACAGTTGGAAGGGGAAGGCTTCCTCATTTGGGGTTTGTGCTCGTGCTTCATGTCAGAAACATGAACCATCTCTGCGGGGGAGCAGGAACTCATGTACTGGTTTCCCGGACTTGGCAGAAACCACAGAGACAGATGGTGAAAATGAGGAAAACCAGGTGCAGGGGTGTCGTGCTCGTGCTCGGGGTCTTGGGACACCAAAGGGTGAATTAAAAACAAAATGGTGTCGGCTTTTAATGTGGGCAATTATTAATCGCGCAAAGGGGATCGCGCAAAGGGGCATAATTAGATCGCGCAGAGGGCAGCGAAGGGGCATAATTATAGATTTTATTTCCACATTCCCTCCTTGCCCCAGAGTGTACCTACATTATATCTCAATTTGCATGAGATCATTTATACATTCTTGTAACATGATTCTTTCCCTTTCTCTCTGCTGGACAAGTGGTTTAGGAATGCATTTTGCAGCGCATAGACCGCATAGGGCAGGACCACATTGGATGCAAAGGCAGCATCCAGTTATTATCAGGAATATTATGCCTGCTGCTGACAGCAGTTGCCATCCCCAGGACGATATTATCTTCCAGAACCAGTCAGACCACGTCCAAGTGCCAGGTTCTTGATGTAAACTTACGGCTATCTTGTGTAATTTTGTTATGGCCGTGTATACAGATGGGGAATTATCAGGAATAAATATACAGCAGCTAGAGCCTATAATTTTACAGGCTCCGCCTCTGTCAGCCAAGATGATGTCAAGGACAAGGCGATTTTGGAGAGTAACCAATCGTATGGCAGACTGCTCCTGGGTTAAGCTCCCCAGGGCAGACGCCGTCTGGTTTACTACAGCCTCTAAGGTCCTTGTCAACCTGCGTATAAGCTTGCTGTTCTGTACAGGGCCAACAAAGAAGAAGAACCCTTTGTTAAAATCTGTATACTGTTCCCATGAGGTTTCCGTTTGGTCAACCAAGGAGGTATCGATCGTTCTTTTATGTCTGACATGGGGCACTAGGAGGTCTCTGTGGTAAGTGGATGGGGCCACAAAGACAGGGGGTAACAGGAATGCTATATAGCAAGTTCCCCCAGTTCAAGGGCAGCTGCACATAGGCCGTTTGGCCACAGATGAAATAAGTATGGCGAGATGCTAGAAATGAGGACTTTCCTCTGTCTTCAAAACTTATAGTGGTATGACAGTCACTGTGTCCTAATGGAACAGAGCCATTTTTCTGGATGCACAGGTGTCCTTTTACTGGTGAGACCGAGATGGAAGGGGAACCAGCATTCTTTTTAGGTTTGGTATTTAACATCTTGTAGGACATGGTCATGTTCCCTTGCTTGTATTCTTCACTTTCTAGGACTGTACCGGTCGCCTGAGGATCTCCCTCCTTATTAGGGTAACAGGCAGTATTGAGTACCTTGTTTAAATCCCCCAAGGCCACCCATTCTTGCATGAATTATTTCCGTCAGGGCAGGAGGTGGGGGTAGTAGCGTCAGCTGTTATTAGGGCGAACCAGGCTTCACAAGTTCCATTATAAGAGAATGGGAAAGAAAAAAGAGGCATCCCTCCTTTTTCTGATGAGGTGGGATGCGGCCACATATCCAACAATTGGTGCTATTACTGGCTTGCTGAGTGTGGTGTAGCATCTGTATGAAGGTATTGTTTCGCAAGGCTAGTCTATGGGCTTGTTCATGAGGGGGTAGGTCGTGATAGGTGTGTTCCTGAGTGCTGTTGGGTGTATGAGAGGTGTGTTGTGTTGGGGGAAAAACAGTGTGGAGAATCCAACCAAGACACGTCATAACTGCCATGAGGAAAAATAATACTGTCAAACATATAATAGGACCATTATGTCTTTTTCTAGAGTTCATTTTTTTTTTTCTCCCACATAGTCAAGGTGTTAAAATCCATTCCCATGCTCCAACCGCTTCACCACTGGACCGACGCCCAATGGACTTAATTAGCCAGAGTCCGAATGGCAGACCTTAACTTTGATTTGTAATCCTGTTGTGGGGTTAGTTCCAAAGGCAATAAAGATTGTTCAGTCACAATGTCAGTGGGATTGGCAGGGCCATCAGCAACAGTGTCTTTTTGTCCAAAATGTTTCCGGCAGTGGCTTGCGTGGAGCCAGCCCTTCCTGCCCTCGACCTTCACTGCTGTCCGTGTTGTTAGTAGTACGAGTCTTGGCTTCTTCCACCTGGGCTGGAGGGGACTGGTCCGGTCGAAGTTCCTCACGAGGACCCAGTCCCCGGGTCGGATGGCGTGTTCTTCCGGGTTGGTTTTGTCAGGGAAGGTGGCAGCAACCTGAGAACGACAAGATTGGAGTGCAGACATCAAGGAAGCCAGGTAGTCAGTCAGCATAGTACTGTCAACATCAGTTATTCTTTTAGGCCTTGGCGTACCCACATATTTGGTGGTCTGCCAAAGACCACTTCATATGGAGATAAGCCAGTTCTGGAATGGGCTACCATACGCATGTAGAAGAGGGCAACCGGTAAGGCTACCATCCAGTCCACGCCTTTGTCAGTGCATATCTTGGCCAATTTTGTCTTCAAAGTTTGGTTGTGCCTTTCTACTAGACCTGCTGCATGAGGATGTCTTACACAGTGAAACTTCCAAGTGTACCCTAACAGAAGAGACACTTGCTTCATGAGTTCAGAGGAAAAAGGTTGGCCGTTATCTGAGTAGATGACACGGGGCAACCCATACCTCGGAAAAACTCTCTAACTAATTGTTTAGCAGTTGTCGTTGCAGTGTAATCTGGGACGGGATAGGCTTCTGTCCATCTGGTCAGAGCACACACTACAACTAGCACATACTTGTGACCTCTACATCTCTCCATCTGGATATAGTCCATCTGGAGAACTTCAAATGGATGGTCAGGGGTTGGAATCCTCCCTGTTCCACCTTTGTGCCTTTTCCTGGGTTGAACTGATTACAAATCATGCACGTTTTAACTTTTGTTTGGCTGCAGCTCTCAAATGTTTGTTGTGCCATATATTCTGTATGCTGTCTAACATTGCTTTTTCTCCCAGATGTGCTGGTCCATGTATGGTGTTTACCATAACTTGTACCATGGCATCCGGTAGAAACCATACTGCTCTTTCAGGTGTCATCCAGCCTTGATCTGTAAGGACCCCTCCTTTTTCCTTCCATTCTAGCAGTTCCTGTGGTGTGGCGTGACTTTGGACATCCTGGATGTCAGAAAAGGGGTCTCGTATTGTATATTGGCGGTGTGGTATACTTAATTCTGTGTTTGCTGCTAACTTGGCTGCACTGTCTGCAGAATCATTTCCTTTTGATATTTCATCTGTTCCTTTTGTGTGCGCTTTACATTTTAGCACTGCGATTTTCTCTGGTAACTGACTGGCCTCTAAGAGGGCAGTGATGAGTGTAGCATGCTGTATTCTGAACCCATGTGATGTGAGAAATCCTCTCTCTTTCCATAATGTACCGAAGTTGTGTACAACTCCAAAGGCATATTGTGAATCAGTGTAGATGTTAACTGACTTTCCTTTGCTAAGTGACATGCTCGTGTTAGGGCTATGAGTTCTGCTGCCTGTGCCGACAGTATCTCTATCTTGTGTGCTTCTAAAGTGTCTGTACCATTTGTGACGGCATAGGCTGCTGCTAATTCTCCTTTGGGGAGTCTCATACATGAACCATCAACAAAGAGTGTCATTTCTGCCTTAGCAAGGGGAGTATCTTGTAAATCTGGTCTTGGTTTGGTCACTAAATCAATTATGTCAATACAATCGTGAATTTCTTCAGTAGGAGAGGTCAGTGGCAACAGTGTTGGTGGGTTTAAAATGTTGCAGCGTCTAATCTCAATGTGTGGCTGAAAAAGTGTCATCTCATATCCGGTGAGTCTGGCTATTGTCAGATGCTGTGTTTGTGTTCTGTTTAACAGAAGTTCTACAGCGTGTGGGACCTGAACTATCAGATGATGTCCCAATACAATAGAATCGCTTTGTCTAATAGCTTGTGCAGTAGCTGCTACTGATTTTAGACATGCAGGCAATGCTTGTGCTACTGGATCTAATGTGCTTGAAAAATAACCACATGGTTTATGTTTGTCTGCTTGAAGTTGGGTCAGAACTGATAGTGCTGTACCTGAGTTTTCTGTTACAAATAATGTAAAATCTTTGGTGTAATTAGGTGTTGCCAGCACTGGGGCTTGACACATAGCTTTTTTAAGAGACTGAAAGGCTTGCGTGTGTTCATCTGTCCAGGGTAATTGTGGAGTAGCGCCAGCTTCGAGTGTTGTCAGCTGCACTAACGGTTTGGAAATGAGTGCAAATTGTGGGATCCACTGTCTACAATATGAGGTGAGACCAACAAAGGCTCGAACTTGTTTCTGTGTTGTTGGTTGTGGTATTTGTTGTATGAGTTGGATGCGTTCCTGTGTAAGCTGCCTACCCTCCTTTGACAGCAAGTGCCCTAAGTATGCCACTTGCTGTAAACAAAATTGGAGCTTACCAGGGGAAACTTTATGGCCATTTGCAGCTAGGAATTCTAGTACTAGTAGTGATGCTTCAGCACATGCTGCGTCAGATCTGGCCGTAATGAGGATATCATCAACATATTGTAGTATGGCTGTATCCGTGGGCATTTGAACAGTATCTAGTTGTCTTTTTAATGCTTGGCTATATACGCTTGGACTCTCTGTGAAACCTTGAGGAGCTCTTGTGAATTGGAAACTTCGTCCTTGTAAGGAGAAGCCAAAAGGTATTGACTGTCTGGGTGAATAGGTATGCTAAAGAATGCGTTTTCAAGTCAATGACTGAAAAATGCGTTGCTTCCGCATCTATGGCTGTGAGTAGGGTGGAGATGTCTGGAACCACAGGGTGTTGTGGAACGACACATTTATTGAGCTCTCTCAAATCCACCACTAGTCTGTAGACAGGTGGTGTTCCTGGTTCCACTTTTTTATGAACTGGTAAAACAGGGGAATTGCAAATGTTAGAAGTTGTTTCCTTAATCACACCTGACTGTATTAGGTCCTGAATAATTAACATTAATGCTTGTTCAGCCTGAGGTGGAATTTTGTATTGCCTTATGCGTGGTAGTTGGGCTCCCTCTTTCAGTGTAACCTTGTGAGGTGTTATTTCCATACATCCTACTGTGGTGGAATCAGTGGCCCACAGGGTGTGTGGCAAATCTTTCAAACGCTCATCTAATTCTCTACTTGTGTAGTGGCCCTTGAAATCTCGCAGAAATAGTCTGACATCTGTAGGTGAGCAAACAATGACAGCTCCTAATTCTTTCAATGTTTTTATACCAAGCAAGTTTTCTGGACATGATTTTGTCAATATAAGATCTGTAGTTGTCATGAGGGGACCAACCTGCAAGGGCAGTGGCTTTGACGTGACGTTTGTCACAGGTTCTCCCGAGAAACCCAGAGAAATACTTTTTGAACCCGAGAGAGGAGCCTCTGGGACCTCTTGGTGGCTTATTGTTGTTTTACTGGCCCCAGTGTCTAGTAGAAACTTCCTATCCTCCCCAAGAAGTCGGACCTCTATAAATGGACCTGTCTGATCTACTGGAATGGGGATTAGGGGCAGTTTGTCATCTTCTCTCTCTGGGCAACATCATGAGAAATCTGGGTAATATTCAGTGTAGGCGCTGTCTATAATATTCATTTGGGCCATTTGTGTTGTCAGTGGAACTGAAGGTGTTGAACTGTCTAGGGAATCATTCTGTTTTGGCTGATATGGGCGTGGCTGGGTCTTACCAGTAGCCAAATTGTGCTTTAAGACAGGGCAATCTTTAACGAAGTGTCCCATCTTTTGCAATAATTACAAGTGCTTTTTATATTTGTCTGGCTACTTGGTGTCTGTTGACGCTGGGGTGCAGTTTGGGCTACTAATGCTTTCATCTTTGTGTCTTTCATGCGTTTCTTATCATTTTCTTCTTCATCCCTAATGCGATTCTGGTGATATTGTAGCATTTGTAACACCTGTGGAGGTGTATGTGCTTGCCAGGTACTTTCTACTTTTAGTACTCTGTCCTTAATGGCTGGCAAGGCGTTATCTACTAATTTGGAAACAAACAGATGCGGGTAAGCTTCACTTGTTGGCGTAAGGCCGCTATTTACCGCAAAACACTTTTCAAGTCTAGTGTAATAATCTCCTATGTCTTCACCATGTTTCTGTTTGCAGGAGGAAATGGCATCCCAGTCCTCCTTTTTCACTGTTAGTAACTGTGGTAGCACCTTTAAAATAGTGCCAGGAAGTGCTTTTAGTTTGTCTCCTATACCTTGACCTGCTACTCTAGTATTTTCGTCATTCTGAAGTTCAGTCCATTTAATGTGTTCACCTGCTACTTCCCAATCTTTTTCTCTTAGTTTGTCATATATACCTGATGGCAACAATAATTTCAGAATTGCTGTGATATCAGAAAGAGTATATGTTCCCATCATTAATACATCTCCTAATTCCTTAAAGAATCCAGCAGGATCCTTTGAGTGGGAGGGAACCATCTCTTTCATCCTTAGTAACTCAAGTTTTGTCAAGGGTACATAAATGAAGACGCGTTGTAGCGCGCCATTCGTGTCAGCTCTGGGGTGGACCTCTCTCATGGGGAACTGGCGTGTTTGAGGAAGTCTATTAGTTGAAACACACATATTATGGGGAGATCTATATCCAGTCACTTTCTGGTATTTCTGTCTAAAATCTATAAATGTGTTAAGAAAAACTGAACTATTGTGGAGGAACATGTTATCAGCGCAGTCAGACAGAAAATCTTCGAGTCTTGGATCATGTTTAAAATGAGTGTCATTGAGTGTGATGAGATGTTGTACCATGTAGAGACTTGCTAATCTTTGATGTGAGCGTGGTAATGCTAGAAAAAGCTGGGCTATGAGATCATTGTCATATATCTTATATTGAGAGACCCATAGGGTCGCAGTTCTAGCTATTTCCTCCTCCTCCGGTGTAAGCGGAGGTTCCTGGTCTAACCAGTAGTCTAATGCATTGGATGTATTTTCAAATAACTCATCTGGAGATGACCGTTCAGAGTGACCTTGGAGGAATGTAGGCGGGGGTGTTCGTGAATTAGGGGCGGAAGAACGAACGGGTAGGACTTTTTCAGTAGGTTCAGTAATTTCCTCCTCAAGTTTCTTATTCTCTTCATTTGTTTGCAAGTTTTGCAGAATACGGGTCACATTACGGGTGAACCTGTCTAGTGCATCATTTATAAGTTCTAGACTAGTGTGGTCGGATGCGGAATCTAATAAGTCAAAAAGTGAAACTGGTACATTTCTTTCCTCTGCTTGTATGTGTTTTATGAAACAGCAAAGGAGGAACCTATACATGTGCATTTTTACAGGGTGTGATCTTCTTGTAGTCATAGCGTTAATGGCTCGTGAGTTCTCTCCAGTACGAAGAAACTCAGAGGCCGCTTGAAGAAACGTGTCAATTGCTGGTAGATGTCTTATTTCTTCCCAGGAGTCATGAAGTATTTTACTTATTCGGCCCGCCTCCCCTGTGTTGCTCGGAGTCGGGTCATAGGGGCAGTCGGGAATTGTTTTACCTGGGTCTGGACCTACGGCACCCCCTTCTGGAGTGAGAGGTGGTGCGTTATGTTGTGAAAGGGGTGGCGGAGGCAGAGGGTGTTGAATGACTGGAACTTCATAGGGTGGTGGAGTATCTAAGAGAAAATTAGTAAAAGTATCCTCTGGTGGTGGGGCTGTAGGCTGTGCTGATGCAATGTTAAGGTTTTCAGGTGCAGATGGCAATACAGGATAAAAACCAGTAGAAATGGCTGATTGTTCCCTTTTATTCCTTTCACTAACTACTTCTTTCCCTATTTCTTGTAACTGTTCTTTCTTGGCCTGCTCTGACATTCTCTTACCCTTTTCAACTTTATGCAATTCCTTCTGTTGCCTCCTATGGGCTTCTTTTCTCCATAATTCTACTGAGTCACTCTGTGACTGGCGGACTCTCTTTTCTTCCATAACTGTTCCTCTAATTTCATAATACACCCCATATCAAAACTACCATTTTCAGGCCATCTATATCTGAGTTCTAGGTCTTTAGTATATTCTACCCATAGATCACAATAAATAAGTGCACCGACACCATCTTTTGCATACATGAAGTGTCCTGGAGTATCCCGAGGAGGAAGGGGAATTTCCTTCTCAAGAATACTCTTTTGGTTGCCATCTTACGTATTTTCGAGAAAATAGGCATGATGGCAAGACTTTCAAAGATTTTAGAAGTGAGAAAAACATAAACAGAACAAATATCTTTACCGTACCCACGAAAGAGGTGAGTCCGTCTTTTATACTAGTTTAGTAGTCCTCACAAAATAAGTGAGAAACCCACAAAAAACATGTATCTTTACCGTGCCCACAAGGTAGTGAGTCCGTCTTTTATACTAGTTTTAGTAGTCCTCACCAAAGATAGGTGAGAAACCAAAAAACGCGTATCTTTACCGCCCCACAAAAGCTGTGGGTTTGTTTTTATACTTTTCAGCAGTACTCACCGAAAAGTAACTGGAAGGCCTCTTGAAGATTTTGGGAAAACGCGGCGCGCAGTTTCAAGGTGGGATTTGTAGAACCTCGGACTCGTCTGCTTCGCAGGTTGGGCTTTGGTTCAGGACGTTCCGCTATTTCCTCACCGCCTCGTGTGGATGCTGGGCCGCAGTCGGTCCCCCTCTTCGCCTCGAGGGAGTTAGCGGGAATTCCCGCGTTGTGCACTTTGAAGTCCGTCAACGGTCAGGAGGGGACAGTACCGGGTCCAATATCGCCGGCGCGTGGGGAAAGGGAAGGTCCCTGTTCGGGCGCCAATTACTGTGGTAAATTAATTTTACTTATTACCTCATTTCTGAATTTCTATGCTTAATAAATCATAATTTCTTGTCAATGCAAAGCGAGGAGTCCGTGGTGCTCAAATGAAGGAGGAGAAGACCAATAACTCGAGTTAAAGGGAGCGCTTCCAGCACCAAGCGGGCACAGGAGCAATCTCTCAAGTCCCTCTCTTTAAGTGGGGGTCTTTATTTTCAACAGCAGAATATTTATACAGTCTTGGTCACGAGGCAAAATAGAGGAACAAACAGGTCGTGGCAGATAGAGGAGCAAAGATTCAGCAAGAGGAGCAGAGTGTGAAGAAATGGGGGCGTGTCTTAGGCTTCGTGAGGGGACTTGCGATGTGAAATAGTCTGACAGTTGGAAGGGGAAGGCTTCCTCATTTGGGGGTTTGTGCTCGTGCTTCATGTCAGAAACATGAACCATCTCTGCGGGGGAGCAGGAACTCATGTACTGGTTTCCCGGACTTGGCAGAAACCACAGAGACAGATGGTGAAAATGAGGAAAACCAGGTGCAGGGGTGTCGTGCTCGTGCTCGGGGTCTTGGGACACCAAAGGGTGAATTAAAAACAAAATGGTGTCGGCTTTTAATGTGGGCAATTATTAATCGCGCAAAGGGGATCGCGCAAAGGGGCATAATTAGATTGCGCAGAGGGCAGCGAAGGGGCATAATTATAGATTTTATTTCCACAGGATGAGCAAGCAACAACGTGGGAGGTGGGCGGGGCAAGCAACAATCACAGTGCAACAAGGGGGTAGTGGGATGGAGCAAGCAACAACGTGGGAGGTGGGCGGGGCAAGCAACAATCACAGTGCAACAAGGGGGTAGTGGGATGGAGCAAGCAACAACGTGGGAGGTGGGCGGGGCAAGCAACAATCACAGTGTAACATGGGGGTAGTGGGATGGAGCAAGCAACAACGTGGGAGGTGGGCGGGGCAAGCAACAATCACAGTGTAACATGGGGGTAGTGGGATGGAGCAAGCAACAACGTGGGAGGTGGGCGGGGCAAGCAACAATCACAGTGCAACAAGGGGGTAGTGGGATGGAGCAAGCAACAACGTGGGAGGTGGGCGGGGCAAGCAACAATCACAGTGCAACAAGGGGGTAGTGGGATGGAGCAAGCAACAACGTGGGAGGTGGGCGGGGCAAGCAACAATCACAGTGTAACATGGGGGTAGTGGGATGGAGCAAGCAACAACGTGGGAGGTGGGCGAGGCAAGCAACAATCACAGTGCAACAAGGGGGTAGTGGGATGGAGCAAGCAACAACGTGGGAGGTGGGCGGGGCAAGCAACAATCACAGTGCAACAAGGGGGTAGTGGGATGGAGCAAGCAACAACGTGGGAGGTGGGTGGGGCAAGCAACAATCACAGTGTAACAAGGGGGTAGTGGGATGGAGCAAGCAACAACGTGGGAGGTGGGCGGGGCAAGCAACAATCACAGTGCAACAAGGGGGTAGTGGGATGGAGCAAGCAACAACGTGGGAGGTGGGCGGGGCAAGCAACAATCACAGTGCAACAAGGGGGTAGTGGGATGGAGCAAGCAACAACGTGGGAGGTGGGCGGGGCAAGGAACAACGTGGAATGGGATAAGGGAGGACAGGAGACGGCCTACAACCACATGTACTCTTAGTGAGTGCTGAAAGTGTTAGACAAAACCGGGGTACAGGGCAGCGGGGCAAGGTGCAGGAGAAAAGGCGGCAGGTAATACAGCTTGGGGAACGTGGAGGGGGCAGGTGCTGGGGGGCCTGGTGCAGAGGTACAGGGGAATAGGTGGCTAGGTGCAGGGGAACAGGAGGCAAGGGCCATCGGGCCATGTCACACCATTTCAATCCTTTCCTGGCAGGCACTCACAGATGCATGCACACATTGTAAGGCTTTTGTTTTACACCTTTCATAAAGGTGTCCTGGCCTCTCGTGGCTGAAAGTAAATTTTTAAAAGCGCTATGACGCTGCCTGGTGCATTAGTGCCGGATGCTTCCTAATATTTCAGCCATGGTGCACAGCAGCCACACTGCTATACAGCATGGCAACAAATCATTCCATTAGTGGGCAATGTCCGTGCTGTACGCATGAAAAAAAGGCAATGGCAGAGCCAATAGTCTCAAAGGCAAGACATTCTGGCTTTGCCAATGCTTGTTGCATCCTGGCACAATGCCCCTGTGTTTCTGAACATATCATTCAATCGCCCCATGTGTACAAAATAGAAAAATATGATATTTGGCACCAAAAAACAATCACATAAACAAAGCAATTGCACCCATGCCCATGTCTTCACTTGGAAGCAGATAACATCCCTTGTCATAAGAAAAGCAGATAACACCTGTTGTCACAATATACATCCATTTCAAAGCAGAAAAGGGCTTCTTTGAAGTGTGTGTGGCATTATAAACATTGCTACAAATCGCAAGAAGTTCAACAAGGACCACAGGGAAGAAGAAAAAATAAAAGTAGTGCCTCAATCACAGCGTGATCAGAGAAAGGACAGCTATCAAGCTGAAGCAGTCAGTATTTGGTCCATGCTCCAGTCGAAAGAAGCGGAAGTGAAGCCAGCACGCTCGGACCTATTAGAAGGCTGCAAATAAGAGTGACAATGAAGCCAACAAATATTAAGCAATGGGTGGGCTGTAAGTCCCTTGTTATATACAATATATTTTGCAAGCTGTCTCGGGAGAGACACAGCAGCAGCGCAGTTGTACAACATGACTAAAGACATTGACAAAGTCAATAGCTCTCTCATAGTTTTGCCAATGCTTGTTTTTACAAGCCTTGTGCGGAGGCTTCTTCCGGGGTCACGCTGAGGCTCCAGGTCCCGTGTTTCCAGCACTGGTATGTTTCTGAGGCTAGTACCGTGCCTAGGACACCCCGCCCCCCCGGAGTACTTTGAGGACAGCAGTGCCAATCACTTTGATATGTGATTATATCTTGGGTGGAGCTCTGAAAACCAGTGCCCCCCGCGGCACAAGGTGTGCAGCTGAGGGTAGATGAATGGTACAGCAAGGGGAGGGCCCTGACGCACTGCCATCGGGGCAGGGAGAGCCCTGCCGCACTCCCATCGGGACAGGGAGGGCCCTCTACTCTCCCGTCAGGGCAGGGAGGGCCCTGCTGCACTCCCATCAGGGCAGGGACGGCCCTCCACTCTCCCGTCAGGGCAGGGACGGCCCTCCACTCTCCCATCAGGACAGGGAGGGCCCTGGCCCTGCTGCACTCCCATCAGGACAGGGAGGGCCCTCCACTCTCCCGTCAGGGCAGGGAGGGCCCTTCAATCTCTCGTCAGGACAGGGACAGCCCTCCACTCTCCAGTCAGGGCAGTGAGGGCCCTCCACTCTCCCGTCAGGGCAGGGAGTCCTGACGAGAAATTGGAGGGCCCTCCCTGCCCTGATGAGAGTGCGGCAGGGCCCTCCCTGTCCTGACTGGAGGGCCCTCCCTGTCCTGACGAGAGATTGGAGGGCCCTCCCTGCCCTGACTGGAGGACCCTCCCTGCCTGATGGGAGTGCAGCAGGGCCCTCCCTGTCCTGATGGGAGTGCGGCAGGGCCCTCCCTGTCCTGACTGGAGGGCCCTCCCTGTCCTGATGGGAGTGCGGCAGGGCCCTCCCTGTCCTGACTGGAGGGCCCTCCCTGTCCTGACAGAGAGATTGGAGGGCCCTCCCTGCCCTGACTGGAGGACCCTCCCTGTCCTGATGGGAGTGCAGCAGGGCCCTCCCTGTCCTGATGGGAGTGCGGCAGGGCCCTCCCTGTCCTGACTGGAGGGCCCTCCCTGTCCTGATGGGAGTGCGGCAGGGCCCTCCTCTCTCACATCAGGGCTGGGAGGAAACTCTCATCACGCAATGGTTTTGGGAGGGGCTGTTTGGCGCACCTGGGACAGGTAATTGGGCAGGATGGGGCAGGCAGCTCAAGGCCCCTCGTACCTTCGCCTGCAGCGCCCCCTCCCCCCCCACCCCCTCCTTAAATGTGTGCAGCTCCTCGCGTGCGCGGTTGTGCTTCAGTGGTGTGGTGATCGGGTGGTGTTTGCACACACAGCGGGCTTCATCCCATACACCTCTTTGCACCTCCATGGGCACTTGAGAGGCCCCCGTTCGTGCGCCCCTTGGCCCCTCCGCCTCCACCCTGTGTGCCTTTATCGCAGCAAGGCTCCTGGCGGTGTGTCTGTCTGCTGGGCTCATTTCATGGGGTGGTTGTGTGTCTTTTCCAGGGTGCAGGAGACTGGGAGCCGTGCGCCCCTCCGCCCCGCCACCCCTAGGTGTGTTTACATCTTCAAGATTCAGAGGTGAAAGGGAGAGGTGTGGTGTGAGGGGAGCTGAGGTGAAAGGGAGAGGTGTGGGGTGAGGGGAGCTGAGGTGAAAGGGAGAGGTGTGGGTGAGAGGGGAGCTGAGATGAAAGGGAGAGCTGTGGGTGAGAGGGAAGCAGAGATGAAAGGGTGAGCTATGGGGGGAGAGGTGTGGGTGAGAGGGGAGCTGAGATGAAAGGGGAGCTGAGATGAAAGGGAGAGGTGTGAGGGTGAGAGGGAACCTGAGATGTAAGGGAGGTGTGTGCGGTGAGAGGAGAGCTGAGATGAAAGGTAGAGGTGTGGGTGAGAGGGTCTGAGATGAAATGGAGAGCTGTGGGTGAGAGGGAAGCAGAGATGAAAGAGTGAGCTGTGGGGGGAGAGGTGTGGGTGAGAGGGGAGCTGAGATGAAAGGGAGAGGTGTGAGGGTGAGAGGGAGAGGGAGAGGGAACCTGAGATGAAAGGGAGAGGTGTGAGTGGGAGGGGCTGAGATGAAAAGGGAGAGCTGTGGGTGAGAGGGCAGCTGAGATGAAAGGGAGAGGTGTGGGTGAGAGGGCAGCTGAGATGAAAGGGAGAGGTGTGGGGTGAGAGGGGAGCAAAGATGAAAGGGAGAGGTGTGAGGGTGAGATGAAAGGGATAGGCGTGGGGTGAGAGGGGAGCTGAGATGAAAGGGAGAGGTGTGGGTGAGAAGCGAAAAACGATGAAAAGGAGAGATGTGGGGTGAAAGGAGCTGAGGTGAAAGAGGTGTGGGGTGAGAGGGAGAAGAGATGAAAGGGAGAGGTGGGAGGGGAGCAGGGGTGAAAAGGAGAAGTGTGAAGTGGGAGGTGAGGTGAAAGGGAGAGCTGTGGGGTGAGGGGAGCTGAGGTGAAAGGGAGAGGTGTGGAGATGGAGGGGAGCTGAGGTGAAAGGGAGATGTGGGGTGAGAGGAGAGCTGAGATGAAAGGGAGATGTGTGGGGTAAGAGGGGACTTGAGATTAAAGGGAGGGGTGTGGGATGAGAGGGGAGCTGAGGTGAAAGGGAGAGGTGTGAGGAGCTGAGGTGAAAGTGAGAGGTGTGGGGTGAGGGGAGCTGAGATGAAAGGGTGAGGTGTGAGGTGAGAGGGGAGCTGAGGTGAAAGAGAGAGGTGTTTGTGATGGAGGGGAGCTGAGATGAAAGGGAGAGGTGTGGGGTGAGAGGAGCTGAGATGAAAGGGAGAGGTGTGGGGTGAGAGGGAGAAGAGATGAAAGGGAGAGGTGTGGGGGAGAGGGAGAAGAGATGAAAGGGAGAGGTGTGGGGTGACAGGAGCTGAGATTAAAGGGAGAGGTGTGGGGTGGGAGGGGAGGGGAGCTGAGGTGAAAAGGAGAAGTGTGGGGTGAGAGGGGAGCTGAGGTGAAAGGGAGAGGTGTGGGGTGAGAGGGAGAAAAGATGAAAGGGAGAGGTGTGGGGTGAGAGGAGCTGAGATGAAAGGGAGAGGTGTGGGGTGAGAGGGAGAAGAGATGAAAGGGAGAGGTGTGGGGGAGAGTGAGAAGAGATGAAAGGGAGAGGTGTGGGGTGACAGGAGCTGAGATTAAAGGGAGAGGTGTGGGGTGGGAGGGGAGGGGAGGGGAGCTGAGGTGAAAGGGAGAGGTGTGAGGTGAGAGGGGTGCTGAGGTGAAAAGGAGAGGTGTGGGGTAAGAGGGGAGCTGAGATGAAAGGGAGATGTGTGGGGTAAGAGGGGACTTGAGATTAAAGGGAGAGGTGTGGGGTGGGAGGGGAGCAGAGATGAAAGTTAGAGGTGTGGGTGATAGATTGTGTGGGTGTCTGCGTGGCATGTGTGTGGTTCATTTCATGTGGTGGTTTGGTTGTGTGCGCTCACACAGCTGGCAGGCAACGATTCTTGGGGCCAGACCCTCGTGTGTCTTACCTCTACAAGGTTCCTGTGCTGGTGGTGTGTGTGGGGGCGGGTCATTTTTCGGGGTTGTTCCGGTGCACGTTGGCATATAGATTTGCGAGGTGGCTATAATTGGAGGGCAGGGGGCCACTGTGCTTGTGTGCCCATCACCCCCTGGCTCCATGTCCCTTTACCTCCGTGAGGTGTGTGAGCGGGGGGGGGGGGCATTGTGTCCCTTAAGCCCTTCACCCTTTGGCCCCCAAGTGTTCTTGCAGGAGGTGGGCGATTGACAGCTCTTCCTTTTCCTCCTCCTCCTCCTCTTCCTCGGGGGCAGTAGGTTGGGAGTCTGTGCCCTGTCCCCCATCACCTGCCCGCCCGCAGGGGTCTGTGGCTCAGTGAGTCCATCGCCCCGTGGGGTGTATCCCTGTGGCTCAGTGAGCCCATCACCCCGTGGAGTGTATCCGTGCGGCTCAGTGAGCCCATCCCCCTGTGGGGTGTATCCCTGTGACTCAGTGAGCCCATCACCTCGTGGGATGTATCTGTATAGCTCAGTGAGTCCATCACCCTGTGGGGTGTATCCATGTGGCTCAGTGAGCCCATCACCCTGTGGCGTGTATCCCTGTGGCTCAGTGAGCCCATCACCCCGTGGTGTGTATCCCTGTGGCTCAGTGAGCCCATCACCCCGTGGGGTGTATCCCTGTGGCTCAGTGAGCCCATCACCCCGTAGCGTGTATCCCTGTGGCTCAGTGAGCCCATCACCCCGTGGGGTGTATCCCTGTGGCTCAGTGAGCCCACCACCCCGTTGGATGTATCCCTGTGGCTCAGTGAACCCATCACCCCGTGGGATGTATCCCTGTGGCTCAGTGAGCCCATCACCCCATGGGGTGTATCCCTGTGGCTCAGTGAGTCCATCACCTCGTGGGATGTATCCGTGTGGCTCAGTGAGTCCATCACCCCGTGGGGTGTATCCCTGTGGCTCAGTGAGTCCATCACCCCGTGGGGTGTATTCCTGTGGCTCAGTGAGCCCATCACCCCGTGGGGTGTATCCCTGTGGCTCAGTGAGCCCATCACCCCGTGAGGTGTGTCCCTGTGGCTCAGGGAGTCCATCACCCCGTGGCGTGTATCTGTGTGATCAGGGAGTCCATCACCCAGTGGGGTGTATTCCTGTGGCTCAGTGAGCCCATCAACCCGTGGGGTGTATCCCTGTGGCTCAGTGAGTCCATCACCCTGTGGGGTGTATCCATATAGTCAGTGAGTCCATCACCCCGTGGGGTGTATCCATGTGGCTCAGTGAGTCCATCACCCCGTGCGATGTATCTGCGTGGCTCAGTGAGTCCATCACCCTGTGGGGTGGATTCCTGTGGCTCAGTGAGTCCATCACCCCGTGGGGTGTATCCCTGTGGCTCAGTGAGTCCATCACCCCATGGGGTGTATCCATGTAGTCAGTGAGTCCATCACCCCGTGTGGTCAGAGTCCATCACCCCATGGGGTGTATCCATATGGCTCAGTGAGTCCATCACCCCGTGAGATGTATCTGCGTGGCTCAGTGAGTCCATCACCCTGTGGTGTGTATCCCTGTGGCTCAGTGAGTCCATCACCCCGTGGGATGTATCCATGTGGCTCAGTAAGTCCATCACCCCATGAGATGTATCCATGTGGCTCAGTGAGTCCATCACCCCGTGGTGTGTATCCTTGTGGCTCAGTGAGTCCGTCACCCCGTGGCGTGTATCTGTGTGGCTCAGTGAGTCCATCACCCCGTGAGATGTATCCATGTGGCTCAGTGACTCCGTCACCCCATGAAATGTATCCGTGTGGCTCAGTGAGTCCATCACCCCGTATGATGTATCTGCGTGGCTCAGTGAGTCCATCACCCCTGGGGTGTACCCCTGTGGCTCAGTGAGTCCATCACCCCGTGGGGTGTATCCGTGTGGCTCAGTGAGTCCATCACACCGTGAGATGTATCTGCGTGGCTCAGTCAGTCCATCACCCCGTGGGGTGTATCCTTGTAGTCAGTGAGTCCATCACACCTGGGGTGTACCCGTGTGGGTCAGTGAGTCCATCACCCCGAGGAGAGTATCCGTGTGTCTCAGTAAGTGTATCACCCCGTGGGGTGTATCCGTGTGGTTATTGAGTCCATCACCCCGTGAGATGTATCTGCGTGGCTCAGTGAGTCCATCACCCCATGGGGTGTATGCCTGTGGCTCAGTGAGTCCATCACCCCGTGGGGTGTATTCCTGTGGCTCAGTGAGCCCATGACCCCGTGGAGTGTATCCCTGTGGCTCAGTGAGTCCATCACCCTGTGGGGTGTATCCATATAGTCAGTGAGTCCATCACCCCGTGCGATGTATCTGCGTGGCTCAGTGAGTCCATCACCCTGTGGGGTGGATTCCTGTGGCTCAGTGAGTCCATCACCCCGTGGGGTGTATCCCTGTGGCTCAGTGAGTCCATCACCCCGTGGGGTGTATCCATGTAGTCAGTGAGTCCATCACCCCGTTGGGTGTATCCCTGTGGCTCAATGAGTCCATCACACCTGGGGTGTATCCCTGTGGCTGAATGAGTCCATCACACCTGGGGTGTATCCATGTGGCTCAATGAGTCCATCACACCTGGGGTGTACCCCTGTGGGTCAGTCAGTCCATCACCCCGTGGGCTGTATCCGTGTGGTCAGTGAGTCCATCACCCCGTGAGATGTATATGCGTGGCTCAGTGAGTCCATCACCCCGTGAGATGTATCTGCGTGGCTCAGTGAGTCCATCACCCCGTGAGGTGTTCCCTGCCTTCATCAAGAGGCGTACCTCTATCGAGAGCCCTATCTACATCAGATCCCTACCTACTTTAAGCGGCCTGCCTACATCACCGTCCACAACCAGCGACCCCCCCCCCCTCCTCTGGTTCCTTGACCATAGCTTGTCTTTGACCCTGTAGGCGCTGTGCTGCCTCTTGGCTCTGTTGTTGCTACACAGACACTACCCACATGTGCACTTGTGTTGCTGTGTGTGTATTTACACACACGCGAGAGAGGTCGCTATTCTTGGGGCAGGATGCTGGGCACTGTGGGTGAGGGGGCAAAGTAGCAGACGCTTCCAGCCTCCTGCCCTCTCGAAATGGCCTCTCGGAGGCGAGTGTGGCATCAACAAGACCCCCCCTCCCCCCCCCCCCCGTGGATTAAACTGCAGCACACACATACACACACGTGCCCGCTCTCTCCCTCACAGAAGGTAAAAGACACCTTGGTTCAGGGGGCGTCGAGGCACATGGGGGGTGGGGGGACAGGATGATGTGCACTCAGACTCTGCCGCCTTGCCCCACCACCCCTCTGCCCCCGGGTGTCCTCTCCTCCGTGATGTCCCTTCTGTGTGTGATGTGTTGCGGTGCTTGCATTGGTCTTGTCGCTCGTTGTTTGCACACATAGCTGGAAGGTGAATATATTAGGGGTGCAGCAGGCTGGGAACTCTCTGCCCCTGTACCCCTCTGGCCCCCACCTCCCCTCCCCAAGCGCCTCTCCTTTTGTGATGGCCTCATAGTGTGTTGTGCTCTTATACACTGGTCTTGTTGCACATTGTTTGCACACAGAGCTGAGGGGTGGATACACTGGGGGTGCAGCAGGTAGGAACTCTCTGCCTCTGTACCCCGTTACCCCTCTGCCCCCCCAAGCGCCTCTCCTTTTGGCCCTCGAGGTGTGTTGTGCTCTTATACACTGGTATTGTTGCACATTGTTTGCACACAGAGCTGAGGGGTGGATACACTGGGGGTGCAGCAGGCTGGGAACTCTCTGCCTCTGTACCTCGTCGCTCCTCAGCCCCCCACCACCCCTCTGCCCCCCATCACCCTCTCCTTTTGTGAGGTCCTCGCGGTGTGTTGTGTGCTTCGTCTCATGGGGTGGTTTTGTTGCCCTGCACTGTGTTTGCCCACACAGCTGCCAGGCGGCCATTCTCGGGGGGCAGGAGCAGGGGACCCCCGTGCATCCTGTTTTCAGTGCGCTCTGCACCGGGCCTTGCTTCCACAACAGCTTTTGAATCGGCCCTCCCCTCCCTCCGCTGCCCCCATCGGGCCTTTCTTGCCCCCCACCATGAATGGCCTCTTTTTCTTCGACCCCATCTCCCCCGCCGGGCATTGTGGGAGAATCTTCCTCTGCAGGGGATTGTGGGAACGGGCCCGGCCCTCGGTCCTCACAGGGGCCCACAGAAAGGGACCCCAGGGCTCCGGCGCCGCTCAAAGCCTGGGGGGGCCGAGGGGGCACTTTCCGAGCCTGGCCCATTGAGGCGGCTCGAAGGCGCACAAAGGCTTCGCGGCGCCCGCTGCGCCGGCGCACAATGGCCGCCCCAGGCCCGTCCATCTCGGGGCTCCCCGCCGACCCTCTCAGGCCCTGTTTAAAGCTTCAGTTCCCCCCAACAATACGGGCCGCCCCGCAAATATTTCCACAGCCGCCTTGGTCGTGGCGGAGGAAAGTGGGGGGCATAAGTGAGAGGCATGGAGGGCCAGGGGCACGTAAGAGAGGAGGGAAGTAGGGGGGAGAGGGGCTGCGAGAGGAGAAGGGAGTGGAGATATCGGGGTGCAGGAGACGGGCCTGGGGAAAGAAAGAGAGAGAGAGAGAGAGAGAGATGGAGACGAGGTGGGGGCATCTAGACACGAGCAAGTGGGTTCTGATGACAGGTGGAGAAGGGTTAGGGCATGGGGCGCGATAGATTGGGCTGGGGAGAGACATGGGGATGCGGAGATAAGAGAGGTGAGAGGGGAGAACAGAAGAAAGGGAGAGGTGTGGGGTGAGAGGGGAGCTGAGATGAAAGGGAGAGGAGTGGGTGAGAGGGGAGCTGAGAAAGGGTGAGGTGTGGGGTGAGAGGGGAGCTGAGGTGAAAGGGAGAGGTGTGGGGTGAGAGGGGAGCTGAGGTGAAAGGGAGAGATGTGAGGGTGAGAGGGAGAAGAGATGAAAGGGAGAGGTGTGAGGGTGAGAGGGGAACTGAGATGAAAGGGAGAGCTGTGGGGTGAGAGGAGAGCTGAGATGAAAGGTAGAGGTGTGGGGTGAGCGGAGGATGAGATGAAAGGGAGAGCTGTGGGGTGAGAAGGGAGAATCGATGAAAAGGAGAGGTGTGGGGTGAGAGGAGCTAAGATGAAAGGGAGAGGTGTGTGGTGAGAGGAGAGCTGAGATAAAAGGGAGAGGTGTGGGGTGAGAGGGGAGCTGAGGTGAAAGGGAGAGGTGTGGGGTGAGAGGGGAGCTGAGATGAAAGGGAGAGGTGTGGGGTGGGAGGGGTGCCGATGTGAAAGGGAGAGGTGTGGGTGAGAGGGAGAATAGATGAAAGGGAGAAGTGTGGGGTGAGAGGGGTGCCGATGTGAAAGGGAGAGGTGTGGGTGAGAGAGGAGCTGAGGTGAAAGGGACAGGTGTGGGATGAGAGATGCTGAGATCAAAGGATATGAGGGTGAGAGGAGCTGAGATGAAAGGAAGAGCTGTGTGGTGAGAGGGGATCTGAGATGAAAGGGAGAGGTGTGGGGTGGGAGGGGAGCTGAGATGTAAGGGAGAGGTGTGTGGTGAGAGGGGAGCACAGATGAAAGGCAGCTGTAGGGTGAGAGGGAGAAGAGATGAAAGGGAGATATGTGGAGTGGGAGGGGAGCTGAGATGAAAGGGAGAGGTGTGAGGAGCTGAGATGAAAGGGAGAGTTGTGGGGCGAGAGAGGAACTGAGATGAAAGGTAGAGGCGTGAGGAGCTGAGATGAAAGGGAGAAGTGTGGGGTGGGAGGGGAGCTGAGGTGAAAGGGAGAGGTGTGAGGAGCTGATATGAAAGGGAGAGGTGTGGGGTGAGAGGAGCTGAGATGAAAGGGAGAGCTGTGAAGTGAGAGGGGAGCTGAGATGAAAGGGTGAGGTGTAAGGTGAGAGGGGAGCTGAGATGAAAGGGAGAGGTGTGGGGTGAAAGGAGCTGAGATGAAAGGGAGGTGTGGGTGAGAGGGGAGCTGAGGTGAAAGGGAGAGGTGTGGGGTGAGAGGGGAGCTGAGATGAAAGGGTGAGGTGTGGAGTGAGAGGGAGAAGAGATGAAAGGGAGAGGTGTGGGGTAAGAGGAGATGAGATGGAAGGGAGAGGTGTGGGTGAGAGGGGAGATGAGGTGAAAGAAAGAGGTGTGGGTGAGAGTAGAGGTGAGATGAAAGGGAGAGGTGTGAGGGTGATAGGAGCTGAGGTGAAAGGGAGAGGTGTGAGGGTGAGAGGCAGAAGAGATGAAAGGGACAGGTGTGGGGTGAGAGGGGAGCGGTGTGGGGCGTGGGGGAAGCTGAGGTAAAAGGAAGAGGTGTGGGGTGAGAGGAGCTGAGGTGAAAGGGAGAGGTGTGGGTGAGAGGGGAGTTTGGATGAAAGGGAGAGTTGTGGGGTGAGGGGGAGCTGAGGTGAAAGGGAGAGGTGTGGGGTGAGGAGCTGGGTGAAAGGAAGAGGCGAGGGGTGAGAGGAGTTGAGATGAAAGGGAAAGGTGTGGGGTGAGAGGGAAGCTGAGGTGAAAGGGAGAGGTGTGGGGTGAGAGGAGCTGAGATGAAAGGGAAAGGTGTGGGGTGAGAGGGGGGCTGAGGTGAAATGGAGAGGTGTGGGGGTGAGAAGGGAGTTGAAGTGAAAGGGAGAGGTGTGGGGTGAGAGGGGAGCTGAGATGAAAGGGAGAGGTGTGGGGTGAGAGGGAAGCTGAGGTGAAAGGGAGAGGTGTGGGGTGAGAGGGAAGCTGAGGTGAAAGGGAGAGGTGTGGGGTGAGAGGAGCTGAGATGAATGGGAAAGGTGTGGGGTGAGAGGGGGCTGAGATGAAAGGGAGAGGTGTGGGGGTGAGAGGCAGAAGAGATGAAAGGGAGAGGTGTGGGGTGAGGGGAGCGGTGTGGGGCGTGGGGGAAGCTGAGGTAAAAGGAAGAGGTGTGGGGTGAGAGGGGGCTGAGATGAAAGGGAGAGGTGTGGGGTGAGAGGAACTGAGGTGAAAGGGAGAGGTGTGGGTGAGAGGGGAGTTTGGATGAAAGGGAGAGGTGTGGGGTGAAAGAGGAGCTGAGGTGAAAGGGAGAGGTGTGGGGTGAAAGGAGCTGAGATGAAAGGGAGAGGTGTGGGGTGAGAGGGGAGCTGAGGTGAAAGGGAGAGGTGTGGGGTGAGAGGGGAGCTGAGATGAAAGGGAGAGGTATGGGGTGTGAGGAGCTGAGATGAAAGGGTGAGGTGTGGAGTGAGAGGGAGAAGAGATGAAAGGGGGAGGTGTGGGGTAAGAGGAGATGAGATGTAAGGGAGAGGTGTGGGTGAGAGGGGAGATGAGGTGAAAGAAAGAGGTGTGGGTGAGAGTAGAGGTGAGATGAAAGGGAGAGGTGTGAGGGTGATAGGAGCTGAGGTGAAAGGGAGAGGTGTGAGGGTGAGAGGCAGAAGAGATGAAAGGGAGAGGTGTGGGGTGAGAGGGGAGCGGTGTGGGGCGTGTGGGAAACTGAGGTAAAAGGAAGAGGTGTGGGGTGAGAGGAGCTGAGGTGAAAGGGAGAGGTGTGGGTGAGAGGGGAGTTTGGATGAAAGGGAGAGGTGTGGGGTGAAAGAGGAGCTGAGGTGAAAGGGAGAGGTGTGGGGTGAGGGGGAGCTGAGGTGAAAGGGAGAGGTGTGGGGTGAGGAGCTGGGTGAAAGGAAAAGGCGTGGGGTGAGAGGAGTTGAGATGAAAGGGAAAGGTGTGGGGTGAGAGGGAAGCTGAGGTGAAAGGGAGAGGTGTGGGGTGAGAGGAGCTGAGATGAAAGGGAAAGGTGTGGGGTGAGAGGGGGGCTGAGGTGAAATGGAGAGGTGTGGGGGTGAGAAGGGAGCTGAAGTGAAAGGGAGAGGTGTGGGGTGAGAGGGGAGGGGAGCTGAGATGAAAGGGAGAGGTGTGGGGTGAGAGGGAAGCTGAGATGAAAGGGAGAGGTGTGGGGTGAGAGGGAAGCTGAGGTGAAAGGGAGAGGTGTGGGGGTGAGAGGGGAGCTGAAGTGAAAGGGAGAGGTGTGAGGGTGAGGGGGAAGAGATGAAAGGGAGAGGTGTGGGGTAGGAGGGAGGAGGTGTGGTGTGGGGCGGGAGCTGAGGTGAAAGGTTTAGGTGTGGGGTGAAAGGAGCTGAGATGAAAGGGAGAGGTGTGGGGTGAAGGGGGAGCAGAGATGACGGGGGGAGTTGTGGGTTGAGAGGGGAGCAGAGATGAAAGGGAGAGCTGTGGGTTGAGGGGAGCTGAGATGAACGGGAGAGCTGTAGGGGGAGAGAGGAGCAGAGATGAAAGGGGGAGGTGTGGGTCAGAGGAGCCGAGATGAAAGGGAGAACTGTGGGGTGGGAGGGGAGTTGAGGTGAAAGGCGGAGGTGTGGGGTGAAAGGAGCTGAGATGAAAGGGAGAACTGTGGGATGAAAGGGGAGCTGAGATGAAAGGGAGAGGTGTGGGTGAGAGGGGAGCACAGATAAAAGGGGGAGCTGTGGGTTGAGAGGGAGAGTTGTGGGTTGAGAGGGGAGCACAGATGAAAGTTAGAGCTGTGGGCTGAGAGGGGAGCAGAGATGAAAGGGAGTGCTGTGGGTTGAGAGGGGAACTGAGATGAAAGGGGGAGCTGTGGGCTGAGAGAGGGAAGCGGGTGAGATATTGGAGAGATGGAGAGGGCCACGAGCATGGGAGATGGGGTTGAGAGGGAGCTGAGATGAAAGGGAGAGTTGTGGGTTGAGAGGGGAGCACAGATGAAAGTTAGAGCTGTGGGCTGAGAGGGGAGCAGAGATGAAAGGGGGAGCTGTGGGCTGAGAGGGGAGCTGAGATGAAAGGGGGAGCTGTGGGCTGAGAGAGGGAAGCGGGTGAGATATTGGAGAGATGGAGAGGGCCACGAGCATGGAGATGGGGTTGCGTTGAGAGAAGTGTGGACGGTGTGGAGGAGAGGGGCTGGGGAGATTAGGGGACGTATTTCGCCCGGGTAGAGATGGACCAGAGGGGCTGGGACGTGAGAGCTGGTGATGGGAGAGGAAATGCTTATTAACAGCACAATTGATTTTAATAGCGCACACCACAAACTGACTTTCCCTCTGGGCGCTCAGATCATAAGTGTCGTAATCCTACTCTACAGCGCCCCTTTTGTCGACGCTGCGTGGATTAAAGGCTGGACTGGCTCTGCAGTGATTCCAGCCTGTGGTTGATTGGGCGACCCAGCTGGGATCGGCCTTTGTCAGACAGTGGTAGATGGACAACGACAAACCCCAGGAGAGGGTGGGGGGGTGGGGGCGTTGTTCAGATAGTGGTAGATGGACAAACCCCAGGAGAGGGTGGGGGCCTGGGGGGCTTGGTCAGATAGTGGTAGATGGACAAACCCCAGGAGAGGGTGGGGGCCTGGGGGGGCTTAGTCAGATAGTGGTAGATGGACAAACCCCAGGAGAGGGTGGGGGGCCTTGGTCAGATAGTGGTAGATGGACAAACCCCAGGAGAGGTTGGGGGGCCTTGGTCAGATAGTGGTAGATGGACAAACCCCAGGAGAGGGTGGGGGGCCTTGGTCAGATAGTAATAGATGGACAAACCCCAGGAGAGGGTGGGGACCTGGTGGGGCTTAGTCAGATAGTGGTAGATGGACAAACCCCAGGAGAGGGTGGGGGGGCTTAGTCAGATAGTGGTAGATGGACAAACCCCAGGAGAGGGTGGGGGGGCCTTGGTCAGATAGTGATAGATGGACAAACCCCAGGAGAGGTTGGGGGGCCTTGGTCAGATAGTGGTAGATGGACAAACCCCAGGAGAGGTTGGGGGCCTTGGTCAGATAGTGGTAGATGGACAAACCCCAGGAGAGGGTGGGGGGCCTTGGTCAGATAGTGGTAGAATAGATGGGCAAACCCCAGAGGGGGGGGGGGGGGGCAGCTGAGGCTTTAGTTGTGGATGGAGAGAATCACCTCCTTCGGGTGGGAACAGTGGCCCTGGTGTGAGAGCTGCCAGGGGTGGTCTGTGGTGAAATCCAACTAAAGAGGGGCCAGGTATGCACCAGGACAAGAGAGGGACCAGGTGTGCACCAGGACAAGAGAGGGGCCAGGTATGCACCAGGACACCAGGACAAGAGAGGGACCAGGTATGCACCAGGACAAGAGAAGAGGGACCAGGTATGCACCAGGACAAGAGAGGGACCAGGTATGCACCAGGACAAGAGAGGGACCAGGTATGCACCAGGACAAGAGAGGGACCAGGTATGCACCAGGACACCAGGACAAGAGAGGGACCAGGTATGCACCAGGACAAGAGAAGAGGGACCAGGTATGCACCAGGACAAGAGAGGGACCAGATATGCACCAGGACAAGAGAAGAGGGACCAGGTATGCACCAGGACAAGAGAGGGACCAGGTATGCACCAGGACAAGAGAAGAGGGACCAGGTATGCACCAGGACAAGAGAAGAGGGACCAGGTATGCACCAGGACAAGAGAGGGACCAGGTATGCACCAGGACAAGAGAGGGACCAGGTATGCACCAGGACAAGAGAGGGACCAGGTATGCACCAAGACAAGAGAGGGACCAGGTATGCACCAGGACAAGAGAGGGACCAGGTATGCACCAGGACAAGAGAAGAGGGACTAGGTATGCACCAGGACAAGAGAGGGACCAGATATGCACCAGGACAAGAGAAGAGGGACCAGGTATGCACCAGGACAAGAGAGGGACCAGGTATGCACCAGGACAAGAGAGGGACCAGGTATGCACCAGGACAAGAGAGGGACCAGGTATGCACCAGGACAAGAGAAGAGGGACTAGGTATGCACCAGGACAAGAGAGGGACCAGATATGCACCAGGACAAGAGAAGAGGGACCAGGTATGCACCAGGACAAGAGAGGGACCAGGTATGCACCAGGACAAGAGAGGGACCAGGTATGCACCAGGACAAGAGAAGAGGGACCAGGTATGCACCAGGGCAAGAGAGGGACCAGGTATGCACCAGGACAAGAGAGGGACCAGGTATGCACCAGGACAAGAGAGGGACCAGGTATGCACCAGGACAAGAGAAGAGGGACCAGGTATGCACCAGAACAAGAGAAGAGGGACCAGGTATGCACCAGGACAAGAGAGGGACCAGGTATGCACCAGGACGAGAAGAGGGACCAGGTATGCACCAGGACAAGAGAAGAGGGGCCAGGTATGCACCAGGACAAGAGAGGGACCAGGTATGCACCAGGACAAGAGAGGGACCAGGTATGCACCAGGACAAGAGAAAAGGGACCAGGTATGCACCAGGACAAGAGAAGAGGGGCCAGGTATGCACCAGGACAAGAGAGGGACCAGGTATGCACCAGGACAAGAGAGGGACCAGGTATGCACCAGGACAAGAGAGGGACCAGGTATGCACCAGGACAAGAGAGGGACCAGGTATGCACCAGGACAAGAGAGGGACCAGGTATGCACCAGGACAAGAGAAGAGGGACTAGGTATGCACCAGGACAAGAGAAGAGGGACCAGGTATGCACCAGGACAAGAGAAGAGGGACCAGGTATGCACCAGGACAAGAGAGGGACCAGGTATGCACCAGGGCAAGAGAGGGACCAGGTATGCACCAGGACAAGAGAGGGACCAGGTATGCACCAGGACAAGAGAGGGACCAGGTATGCACCAGGACAAGAGAGGGACCAGGTATGCACCAGGACAAAAGAAGAGGGACCAGGTATGCACCAGGACAAGAGAAGAGGGACCAGGTATGCACCAGGACAAGAGAGGGACCAGGTATGCACCAGGACAAGAGAGGGCCCAGGTATGCACCAGGACAAGAGAGGGACCAGGTATGCCCCAGGACAAGCGAGGGACCAGATATGCACCAGGACAAGAGAGGGACCAGGTATGCACCAGGACAAGAGAGGGACCAGGTATGCACCAGGACAAGAGAAGAGGGACCAGGTATGCACCAGGACAAGAGAGGGACCAGGTATGCACCAGGATAAGAGAAGAGGGACCAGGTATGCACCAGGACAAGAGAAGGACCAGGTATGCACCAGGACAAGAGAGGGACCAGGTATGCACCAGGACAAGAGAGGGACCAGGTATGCACCAGGACAAAAGAAGAGGGACCAGGTATGCACCAGGACAAGAGAAGAGGGACCAGGTATGCACCAGGACAAGAGAGGGACCAGGTATGCACCAGGACAAGAGAGGGACCAGGTATGCACCAGGACAAGAGAGGGACCAGGTATGCCCCAGGACAAGCGAGGGACCAGATATGCACCAGGACAAGAGAGGGACCAGGTATGCACCAGGACAAGAGAGGGACCAGGTATGCACCAGGACAAGAGAAGAGGGACCAGGTATGCACCAGGACAAGAGAGGGACCAGGTATGCACCAGGATAAGAGAAGAGGGACCAGGTATGCACCAGGACAAGAGAAGGACCAGGTATGCACCAGGACAAGAGAGGGACCAGGTATGCACCAGGACAAGAGAGGGACCAGGTATGCACCAGGACAAGAGAGGGACCAGGTGTGCACCAGGACAAGAGAGGGACCAGGTATGCACCAGGACAAGAGAGGGACCAGGTATGCACCAGGACAAGAGAGGGACCAGGTATGCACCAGGACAAGAGAGGGACCAGGTATGCACCAGGACAAGAGAAGAGGGACCAGGTATGCACCAGGACAAGAGAAGAGGGACCAGGTATGCACCAGGACAAGAGAGGGACCAGGTATGCACCAGGACAAGAGAGGACCAGGTATGCACCAGGACAAGAGAGGGACCAGGTATGCACCAGGACAAGAGAAGAGGGACCAGGTATGCACCAGGACAAGAGAAGAGGGACCAGGTATGCACCAGGACAAGAGAGGGACCAGGTATGCACCAGGACAAGAGAGGGACCAGGTATGCACCAGGACAAGAGAAGAGGGACCAGGTATGCACCAGGACAAGAGGGGGACGAGGTATGCACCAGGACAAAAGAAGAGGGACCAGGTATGCACCAGGACAAGAGAAGAGGGACCAGGTATGCACCAGGACAAAAGAAAACTGCCTGACTGTCGAGGGCCTAGGCAGCAGAAAACACAAGAGATATCTAACTTCAGGTGGTGGAGGCCAGCAACAGTGCAGTGTGTAGTAGTGATCAGTGCCTGGTGCTTCCCGGGCATTGGTCTCGTGCACTTCGCAGTTTCCTCCCTTCCTGCACCTGAGCGAGGGTTCACTGACGCCAGAACAGTGTGTCTTTTCACCAGTACTTGTAGCGCCAGAACCGGGTGTCTTTTCACCAGTACTTGTAGCGCCAGAACCAAGTGTCTTTTCACCAGAACCGGGTGTCTTTTCACCAATACTTGTTGCGCCAGAACAGGGTGTCTTTTCACCAGTACTTGTAGCGCCCGAACCGGGTGTCTTTTCACCAGTACTTGTTGCGCCAGAACCGGGTGTCTTTTCACCAGTACTTGTAGCGCCCGAACCGGGTGTCTTTTCACCAGAACCGGGTGTCTTTTCACCAATACTTGTTGCGCCAGAACAGGGTGTCTTTTCACTAGTACTTGTAGCGCCCGAACCGGGTGTCTTTTCACCAGTACTTGTAACGCCCGAACCGGGTGTCTTTTCACCAGAACCGGGTGTCTTTTCACCAGTACTTGTTGCGCCAGAACCGTGTGTCTTTTCGCCAGTACTTGTAGCGCCCGAACCGGGTGTCTTTTCACCAGAACCGGGTGTCTTTTCACCAATACTTGTTGCGCCAGAACAGGGTGTCTTTTCACTAGTACTTGTAGCGCCCGAACCGGGTGTCTTTTCACCAGTACTTGTAACGCCCGAACCGGGTGTCTTTTCACCAGAACCGGGTGTCTTTTCACCAATACTTGTTGCTCCAGAACCGGGTGTCTTTTCACCAGTACTTGTAGCGCCCGAACCGGGTGTCTTCACCAGTACTTGTAGCGCCCGAACCGGGTGTCTTTTCACCAGTACTTGTAGCGCCCGAACCGGGTGTCTTTTCACCAGTACTTGTAGCGCCCGAACCGGGTGTCTTCACCAGTACTTGTAGCGCCCGAACCGGGTGTCTTCACCAGTACTTGTAGCGCCCGAACCGGGTGTCTTCACCAGTACTTGTAGCGCCCGAACCGGGTGTCTTCACCAGTACTCGTTGCACCAGCAACTCGCGAGCATTTTAGACGCGAGTGCACGTGTTTTGTGACGCAACACTCACAAGGGAAAGGTACATCAAATTACAGTTCCTCGTAAAAGCACAGCAAATCCAAATGTTCACATGAAGTCGCTACTCGTGTAGAACCTGATAACCGACCAATTTCTTGCGAGAAATACGTGGAGGGTGTGATTAAAAATAAATGCACACCCCACATTCAGATAGAACTGTACTGTCATTGAGTCTTTGCGACTACAAAAGAACCCCAAAACATAAAGCATTCTCGCCTTTGAATGGTCGACCTACTTCCTGGCTTTGCCGATGAATGTTGGAATGGGGTTCCTATAAAAATAAACCCATATGATGATGGCGCCCATTTGTCGTGACGCACGTGCACGCACATTTCTAGGCACACTCTGCTTTGCGAGGCAAGAGTCTTGATGTATGCGGGGTGCTTTTCGTTTACTATTTTAACATGGGAGATAAACCGTGTTCGAATGGTAAATTAAAACGTAGACATGGAAAAAAGTTGTGAAAGGGACATGAGCACCCAGAAGGCACTTGGCATTTTCCAGACTGTTAAAAAAAAGAAAACACATTGTGTTGGGTAGAAGAGAAAGTTTAAAAAAACAAGAAATACACCCACTCTCATGGAGGTCTTAAATAAATGGAGAAAGGAGTCCCCTGAAGTATGTATATTTAAATGTCCATTATTTGTAAAGCGCGAACAATTGCCCGAAGGTTTCAAGGCGCTGGGGGCCGTCAGGAAGATTAAGCGAGTTATTGCCCAGAGTCACATGGTGCTGGGCTGATCTGCCGGGGATCAAACCGTGAGCCCCCGGGTTCTGGAGTCAGTCGCCCTGGCCGCTGCGCCACACCTCTTCCACAAGTATGCGGTGGAAGGAGACAGCTCATCCATTCAGAACTTGTGAGTTGGTCCAACACTGGATTATGGACAAAAACCATTCAAGAGCAGACAGTGAGATAGGCAGTAGAGCCGTCCAATCACAAGCAAGGGGCAGACCCAGGGCCCACTCTATGTAAGAGGCCTGGCTGCAGAGTGCTAGAACTCTCTGTAGCAGAGACCTAAAAATAATGCAGGAAACAAAACGCAGGCCGACGTAGGCCGTGACTTGGGCTCTGGGACATTTTGTATTCTTTGAAGTGCCGACTTTTTCACCCAGATTTAAATTTCGTTCCCAGAGACCTGTCTGACCAGCAGTGTGCACCCCAAAGAAGATGGCTGGGAGTTCAAAAACAGCGAAGGAGGTGGGCGGGCTTCAAAATATTGTGATAACCAAACATAAAGTATCCCGCCCTGTATGCGGGTGATACGTGGGGCACTACTCGCCTCAGGTGGCACACTGTCCGTTTAGGGGCGGGGAAGGAAAAGATTCCTTTTTGTTATATAACCCTCACACACTCTAGTAGTGTCATGCTTCATCATCGGGTTCACCCTGACTCCTAAAGGTCAGGGTGGGCTCAACCATATTTCAGGGAGCATTTCGGAGAAGTAGACCAGGGTGCCTAAAGATTATAAAATCATCCGTTAACTCCAAGGTATCCCTTTATTCGTGGAGTTACTGGGGATATTAAAACGGGGAAAAAATAGGGAGATGAGGGTATTATGGTCCTATAACCCTAAAGCCAACATGTTTCAGCCCTTAAAATTGGCCCTACTGGGTCCTGGGCTTTCGTCAGGACGATTCACTTTTCCTCCCTGGTATTTTAAGGTTCTACCTATTTTTAAGGAAAATGTGCAGGAGTCTGCACTTAAAATGGGCAGGTATATACTTGCCCTAAGTCCGGTGTTTATCTTCTTTTATGGTGTCCAACCTGAAAATGAAAAACCGTTTTTGGACTCACTGTATGTGCCGGTATCATACTGCGTAATTAATCACTATCGCTGGTGGAGTCGTGGTTGGAGACTCTGTGCGCAAGCATGCATTAGACACTCTAGATTCATTTTCCAGTGATTATTGGGTGTCTTGTTCCCCAATCAAACTCGGATTAGTGGGTGTATTATTTCCACACTCCCACCTATCTCGTGAACGTTAAGATTCAAATGCAGACTTTCTTACATTCCCTGTTAACTGTTAAGCACCGTTAAAAACACACACCCATTTGATAGTGAATTAAAAACCACGCAGTCACCAATTGTATAGTGGATTTGTTGCTACTCAATCGCACTCGTTCTCAGTGGGCCCTCATCCTTTTGGAGTGGACCTCTCGCTTCACGAGGGTATGCGGTATCAAGGGTAGCCCTGTAGTCGCACACTAATGGTAACAATAAAGTAGAGGGGAAGAGAAGAGCAGCGCGTTGTCGATGATTATAAGCACCAACAGCGTAATAGGATGGTAGATTTCTACCATCGTGCTAAAACCATGAATACAGGCAGGTATAAAAATACATGACAATAAAATGCATACTCCTACGATGCGACCCTAACTAGATGTACCTAAGTGTACCGAGCATGTATGTAGGTGTAAAGCCAAGAATCCCTCTATGATAAAGTCAACCCTATTACCTGAAGTGTGAGACTGTGGGACCCCTTCTTGGTCTCGAAATGGACACCCCGCGAGGGATGTCAGGCCACTGCGAGCTGGAGTGTCTGCGCGCAGGAACCTCAGCGTCTTGCGTCAGTGTGTCAGCATGGAAGTCCTTTTTCTCCTCACCCTGCCTCAGAAAAGATATGGTGTTTATATACCCAAAGTGGTACCCTTAGGGGATCTACCTTGCTGTGTCCTGTCAGACTAGGATGACGGAAGGAATGACCCTTATACATAGTTATTATGCAGGAGATGGTAGACCTGCTGAGTTTCCGAGAATCCTCATGCATAATGGACGAGGCTAGTTTTCAGGGAAAACCCCACGTCATTTAGGCATTACCGTAACTAGGTAAAAGGTCAGTACTAAGAACCGTTATGTAGTGTAATGTCAGGGTAATATAGGTGAAAGGTCTGGTTGCTACCTGAGCCTATATCGGGCACCTGTATGAAACATAACACAGGTGTCTCGCTGGGTACATAGTGCATTGTCCCAGGTGTCTCGCCTCTACATGGTGCATTGTCCCAGGTCTCTCACCTATACTTGGTGCATTGTCCCAGATCTCGCCTCTACATGGTGCATTGCCCCAGGTGTCTCTCTACATGGTGCATTGTCCCAGGTGTCTCGCCTATACATGGTGCATTGTCCCAGTGTGAAAGGCAGCAAGTCTTCTAAGACCCTCAATGCTGCCCGGTGCAGGGTTCCACCTCTAATTCACTTTGGGTTCGCTATCAAAATAATGAGGCAAGCGCTGGAAACTGGAAGATAAGAAAAAGGTTTATTTCTCATGAGGAGATCACGTCAACTGCAGACACCGGGATGTCTGAGGGAGGTGTTCTGCTGATAACTCCTTTGGCTCTTCCTTTTATACAGGTTTGACACAATGCATTGGTTTCATCAACATGGTTACACAAGCTTGGGGTCCCCGCCCGGGCAGGTTGTCACACAAGCCCAACAGTAATTCTCTTCCCACCCAGGTCAAACAGACAACCTTATCTTGCAGCTGGACCTTGCTTCAGGGTCTAAAACATGTGAGACCGGCCAGATCTAAGAGTCCGTTCTGTTGATAAAAACAGGTCCCATTGTTGGTAACAACAAGTCTTGCTGTTTGCAGTGCAATAAATCATGTTGCAAGAGTCTTTTTGGTGTTTGGAACCTGTTTGTGTAACTAGGTGCAGTGAGGGGTAGAGTGTCCAAAGGTTTGCCTGAAAACAGAGATGAGAGGAAAAACGAGTTTGTGGCAGCAAGTGGCGCTGAGGTTTGTTGCGGCAAATAGAGTTTATAGCCCCCAGCACACGTACCAGGTCGGTCAGAGGGTCAGAGGGATGCTAGTAAGGGCAGGGTGAAACAAAGGTGACCAACAGAGTACAAAATGGCTGTGATAGCTTAAAATGACTGCAACTTATGTGCACATAGAATTCCACCAGACAAGATGGCGCAGGTAATGTTCACGATTGTCGTTTTGCTTTTAACAGTGGCCCCTTTGAACATAACTAGCCAGCTTGTCAGTCTATTTCGATCTCCATAATGTCCTGTATCTCTTGATCATACATTTACTCTCATTTTTGTTAGCTGAGTGTCCATAGTCTTAGGGTGCAAGGTAGTTATGCAAAGAGAACACAAAGGTGGTATACAGTGTATACCCAAACAACAACCACATATTGTCTATACTGGGACCAAGAGAATCATTGATATTTTCCAACCCCACTCCTTCAAGATGCCCCAAAGCCAACTTCCAATTGTCCAAGTCTCTGATCCTTGATGAATTTCTGAAGATAGTCTATGGAGATGTTCGATTGCTTCATAGACAGAAGGTGAATTATCAGGAATGTATACACAGCAGCTGGCACCGATGATGCGGCATGCTCCTCCACGGTCCGCTAGTACCACGTCCAGGACCATGCGATTTTGCAGGGTAACCAGACGGATCGCTTGGAGCTCAGCAGTGTTGTTGGTGAGGATGCCAGCAGTGACGTTCAGGGCGGTCTCTACCGCTTGGGACAGATGTCTGATGGCTCGGCTGTTTGCCATCGGACCCCATAGCGGGACGAGCCCTTTTGCTGCGTTGAGGAACTGTGATGAGGCAGAGTCTGCTTGATCAATGTCTTTAGAACGCTTTTCTCGATGATGCTCTGCAGGGGCTGTGTAGGTTGGTGGCAAAATAAAGGCGATGTAGCACGTGCCCCCAGTTTCTTGGGAGCCAGGTGTAGGCTTTGGTTCCACAAACAAAGTACATATTGGGTGATGCAACAAGCGCTGGGGGTTGGCAGTGTTCAAAGTCCTTACAATGCTACAGGTGCTGTGACCCACATTCTTAGTCCCACGGCCTTCAATGCATACAAGGCCAGAGACGTTCACCACAGATAGGGCCACAGTCAGTGTTGCAGCAGTTCTTTTCTTCAGGTAGGAAAATGTGGCTCTGTTAGGATTATTGAACACTTGCATTTCCTCTCGTTCTTTGGAGGGGACATTAATCTGGAATGTCGCATTGAAGGTGTGAGGGCAGAAGGGGGCGGCTGTCCTTCCTGTTTTGTTTCGCCAGAACTCGTTGTAGAACTGGGTGATTGTTCCGTCGGAAGTGGCATTGTCTTTGTAACTTTCTTGTAGGAGCATCATCCAGGCAAGGCAAGATCCGTGAATATAAAAGGGCGAAGGGATGAAAGGGATGGAATGTTCAGTGGCATGTGGTAACAGCCCACAGACCCAACAGTTGGTAGCATTGGTGGCAAGATTGTGCTGGTGCAACATCTGCACGAAAGAATTATTCCAGAATTCTTTGCGTCGTTCTCGGAGATGTGGCGGTAGTGATACCAGGTAGTGTTCTTTCTTGGTGGTTGGTTGCATGGTGGGTGACAATGTTCTGTATGCAGGTGCATTCTCTTCAATGATTCAGAGTGCGACCATTAGCAGGAGACAGGTGAGAAATGCGGCTACAAGTGCAATTGTCTTTGTGCTGTGCAGGTTAGCAGTCTTGGTGTCTTTGCGGTGGTTTTGCAGGTGTTCAGTTTCTTCCATCATCTTCGAGGAGCTCAACAACTGTTAGGACCACAGACTTTTGTCTGGCGCTTTCCTGGTAGCGTTGTTTGACTGTGCTACTGATCTGAGACCTTGACTTAGTTAGTGGCCTGGTCGTTGGAGCTCCCTCCTTTCGTCGATCTTAGGTTGTACCCTTTCCTGGATGGCACCGTGGGGTCGGGAAATTCTGATAGTTCGAGGGTGTCTTCTTGTGGGTAGCAACTCAGAGCTGGTCGGTCTCTTGCGAGTACTTCCTCTTGCACCTCCACCCCTTCACAGGTTGCCAGGGTTGGAGGGACTCGTTTGCAATGATGAGCGTGCAGCCAGTTTCGTTTTCCTTCCACTCGGAGGACAGTTCGGGTGGTGATCAGGACTTGCCAGGGGCCCGTCCACCTAGGCTCCAGATTCTTCGTTCTTTGGAAGTTGCGAATCAGTACATGGTCGCCTGGCTTTATTTCATGTCCCGGGCCCCTGGATACGTCAGGCAAGGCTTGCTGCACCTGTTGGTGGATAATTGTTAGCTCGTTTGTCAATTTATGCAAGTAATCCGACATTAATATGTTCGGGACATCGTTAATGGAGGTGGGTCTTGGTGCCGCCCAAATGCTCATAGGCCTGCCGAAGACCACCTCATACGG
This sequence comes from Calotriton arnoldi, assembly GCA_963921515.1. Taxonomy (NCBI): domain Eukaryota; kingdom Metazoa; phylum Chordata; class Amphibia; order Caudata; family Salamandridae; genus Calotriton; species Calotriton arnoldi. Next base: position 756,221 of record CAWUFW010006672.1, read on the forward strand.
GGTCAGTCGGTGTTTGGTTGGGGTGGAGTGCATCGATAACAATGCCAATGGGAGGGCGTCGGGCCATTTCAACCCGGTCGTGGCAACTATTTTGGCTAGTTTTAGTTTCAACGTTGCATTGTGTCTCTCTACCAGGCCCGCTGATTGGGGGTGGAAGACGGCATGGAACTTTTGTTTTACCCCCAACCCTCTCAGTATGTTCTGTATCACCTCGGCTACGAAGTGGGGGCCGTTGTCGCTCCATAAAATTCTGCAAAGGCCGTATCGGGGAAGAATTCTTTCAGCAATACTTTTGCAGTGGCTAAGGCGGTATTGTCGCGGGTGGGATATGCCTCCACCCATTTGCTAAAAGCGCACACAACCACCAGGACATATTTTAGACCAAGGCATCTCTCTAGTTGAATGTAATCCATTTGAAGGATTTCAAAGGGGTGGTCAGGGACTCCAAACCCTCCCCGTGGTACTACTTCCCTGGGTTGTGTTGTAGGCAGACTATACATTGTTGTACTAGGCGTTTTGCAGGTTCTGCTATCTTGACGTTATGCCATACTCTGGTGATTAGTTCAATCATGGGGGTGGAGCCTATGTGTGCTGGTAAATGTGCCATGGTCAATATGGGGATGAGGTAGGCATTGGGTAACAGCCATTTATTTCCGTCTTTAGTTCTCCAGCAATCTTCCTCGTCTTTTAGTCCCACCTTTTCCCACTCGGTCAATTCGTCTTGTGTGCCTGTAGTCTGTATGTCCCTTACAGTGGTCCTAGCGTCAGTCCCTCGTTCAGCTTGTGACCTGGTCACATACATTCGTGTCGTAGTTCTGTCTCCTGCCGTGGCTCGGGCAGTAACGTCTGCTAGTGCATTTCCCTGTCCAATGAGATCAGTCACTTTCCTATGTGCTTGGCATTTTATCACTGCTAACTTCTTGGGGAGGAGGACTGCTTGCGTCAAGGCAGAGACTAAATCTCCATGCAGGATGGGTGTACCTTGTGAAGTCAGGAACCCTCTTTCTTTCCATAAGATCCCAAAATGGTGAACCACCCCGAAGGCATATTGGCTGTCGGTGTATATGTTAACTGTCGTGTCAGTCGCTAAGATACATGCTCGTGTGAGGGCAATGAGTTCTGCAGCCTGGGCTGAACGTTGGGGAATACGGGCTGTTTCCAGAACGGTTCGGGCTGTGGTAACAGCGTATGCAGCTGAGGTGGTGCCGTCGGGGAGTTTGATGCACGAACCATCCACCCATAGTTCTCCATCTGGTTCTAGAAAGGCGGTGTCTCTGAGATCTATTCTACTCTTTGTTTGTTCATCGGTTAGTGTCACACAGTCGTGTAGTGGAGTCACGCTAGGATCATTTTCGGGTAGCGGTAACAGTGTGGCTGGATTGAGGGTGGTGAATCGCTTTAGGGTAATGTGCGGTGCTAGCAGGGTCAACTCATATCCTGCCAGTCGGGCGCTAGTCAAGTGTTGGGTTTTGGTCTGGTTTAGTAGTGTGTCGACTGCATGGGGTACTAAAACAGTGACTGGATTGGAGAGTACTATTCCTTCGCTCTGGCGTATCGATACTGCTGCAGCTGCCACGGCGCGCAGGCACGCTGGCAGCGCTCTGGCTACTGGATCGAGGGTGGCAGAGAAATATGCACAAGGGCGTTGTTTGTGACCAATTGATTGTGTTAGGACAGACAATGCACATCCTTCCCTCTCGTGCGTGTAGAGGAAGAATGGTTTGGAGTAATCCGGGGTTCCTAGGACAGGCGCTGAACAAAGGGCATTGCGTAGTTCTTTAAAGGCTGTCTGGCATTCGGGGTCCAGGGGAGAGGTGAGGGGATGTCTTTAGCTAGGAGGGAGAGAAGGGGTTTGACAATGAGGCTAAAGTTCGGTAACCACTGTCGGCAAAATGAAGTGAGACCTATCAAAGAGCGGACTTGTTTCTGATCTTTGGGGACAGGGGTGTCTAGAATTGTCTGGATCCTGTCAGGCGTGAGTTTCCTCCCTTCTTTGGATAAAAGGTGACCCAAATAGGTCACTTGTGATTTACAGAACTGCAATTTCTTTTGGGAGACCTTGTGACCATTCTCAGCAAGGAAATGGAGTAGTTTGATGGTGGCTGTGACGGCTATTGGTATGGTGTCCGCTGCTAGAAGGATGTCGTCTACATATTGTATTAGTGCCACTCCATCTGGCAATTGTATGGCGTCCAACTGTCTTTTAAGCGCCTGGCTATAGATGCTTGGGCTCTCAGTGTACCCCTGAGGTGCTCTGCAAAATCTGTACGAACGGGAGTTTAGGGTGAATCCAAATAGATAGCGGCTGTCCTTGTGTATAGGTATGGAAAAGAATGCGTTTTTGAGGTCAATTACAGTGAAGGTGGTGGCAGTGGAGGGGATTAAAGTCAAACTTGTCGTGATGTCGGAAACTACTGGGTATTGTGGCACTACGATTTTGTTTATCTCCCGCAGGTCAATTATGAAGCAGTAGGCTTTTCCGTCTCCCTCTCCCTGTCTCTTTACAATCGGTAGTATGGGACTGTTACAAACGTTGCTCACTACTTCCTCTACCACCCCTGCCTCTACCAAAGAGTGTATGATCTCTGTCAGGGCCTTCTCACCCTCTGGCGATATTTTGCACTGCGGTACTTTCGGTAGGGTTGCGTTCTGTCGTATTGTTACGTGTACTGGATCAATCATCATTCGTCCTACGTCTGAATCAGCCCTAGCCCTTAAGTGTGATGGCAAAGTGTCCAGTAGGGATGCGTCAGTCTCGGAGATGGGAAACATGTGCTGAGAAGGGTTCTCTCTATGGCGCTGGGGGTTGTCATACAGGACGACACGCACTCCGTCTGGTGAGCATCTGATAGTCGCATGGAAGTGTTTCAAAAGGTCGAGACCCATAATGGCGTCTGGGGTGTTGGAAGAGAGGAGGAATGTCGTTTCGACGCTATTGTTGTCAAGGTTAAAAGGGATCGGTCGGGACAAAGGGTTGGTGGAGGGCGTACCGTCAAATCCTATTGAGGTCACATGTGAGCCTGACAAGGGTGCCCTTGGAATCAGTCGTTTGGATAGTGCACTACGTGTTGCTCCCGTGTCTACCAGAAATGGCGACTTTGTGCCCAGGACCTCAGCGGTAACATAAGGGCCTTGCTGATCAACATAGAGCTCGACTGGATCCCTCCCTTGCCCCTGGCTGTCCTATGCAAAGTCGTACGTATTGTCATAATCTGTCTGTTGGTACTGATTCTGTTTGGGATGGTCGAATGTGTTCACTCTTCCTGGCCTTTCCTCGCTTGCTTCACTCGCGTACCCTCTCCCACGTCCTCTTCCTCTCTGACCACTTGCTATTTCCCTCGCCCCTCTGCCCCTACCAGCTCCTAACAAAGCCGGGCATTGGGTTTTCCAGTGTCCATATTCTTTGCAAAATGCACATTGATCCTGTCCTAGGTCTTGGCGTCCTACATATGATGTCGATGAATTGTTTCTAGGTGGCTGTACTCTAGGGGTATTCTGCTGGTATCCTGCCCTATATTGCTCCCTTCCTGTATTCGCCCCCTGGAGTTGTGCTACCATTACCCTTTCCTTCAAGTCCTTCTTTTTCCTTTCTGTAGCCCTGTCATTTTCGTTTCTCTGATGCTCATAGTACTGGGCCATTTGGAGAATGGCCGCCGGTTTAGATGCTGCCCAACTACTTTCGCTGGCTTGTAATTTCTGGGATACATCTGGCAGTAGTCCTTTGACATAGTTCTGCACAAATAAGTGGTGTCCGGTTGCGGTGGACATGTCTTGTCCACTGTAATCGGAGAACACCGTTCAAATCTGGAGAAATACTCTGAGACATCCTCTTGTGGTTTCTGGCGGCACGCGGTTACTATGGACCAGTCTATCTTTTTCTCTGGGATCAGCGTTTTCACTTTCTGCACTATTTTGTCAGGGAGGTCCAATATTGCTTTAACCGGTTTTTGACCAGGGTTCCGCTGTTTATCTAGTGTGTTGAGTTGTTCCCAGGTATGACCAAGCAGTTTGGTATGGTCTATTTTCCTAATCTGTTTCCACACATCTGCTGGCAAACATAACCCGAAGAACAAGTCTATGTCGGCAAGTGTCATTATTGTTGATCCCAGAGCGGTACCTAGCTCGGTGTAAAAAGCGGTGGGGTTCTTTCGTAAATCCGGTAAAAATTTACGGAACGTCAAAATGTCCTGTCTGTCCCATGGTTGATACACCCAATTGTAGACCACCCTTCCTCTAGCGTCTTGATGGTTCATATCGTCATGAGTCCCTTGTCCTCTAGGAGGTACCCAATAAGGGGCAGCTTCTTTTATCGGCATCATGCTATCTGGTTTTTCCACCGGGGGTCCTGCTATCTTAGATGTCCTGTCCTTATCTATCCGTCCTTGTTCCACGAGGTGACGGAATACCTCCAGTGTGGATGAAAAGAGTTCTGTAACATCGTTGTCGCCTTCATCTCCGGTGTCTACCTTCCTATAGAGAGCCACTAGTCGCTCGGGCCCTACATCTTGGTACTTCTCTTCATAAGCAGTAAGAGTGTGGTAACAGAGACGTACAATAAAGTATCGTTTGCGGTTTTCAACATAGGAGTTGCATATGTCAGTTACATACTCTTCTGTCTCCTTCCTATCTATGAGGGATTTAACTATTTTATCAATGCCTGCTCGCTCATTTTTACTTAATCGCGGGACCCTGGGCGCTCCTGTTTCTTTTGATCCTACCTCTACTACTGTATCCTTTGATGAGGCATTTGGTGTGGGTGACTCGGTGGGAGCAGAGGCGGTGGAGACTGAGGCGATCGTGCCATCTCCGGCTATACTTTGGTGGTCCTGTCGTTGTACTACGGGATGAGTAGGGGCGTAAGGGGGCGGCATGTATGATTGGGGGACCTAACAATAAATCATCATCTACCCTTTGTTTTGCTGGTAACTTGGGGTAAAGAGTCGAGGGTGTTCTAACAAGGCATTGACCTGATATTTTTGATTCCTGTTCCTTTTTATCGATTTCCTTTTCTTTTAGTTTTTCTTCTAATCTTTTTACAGGCTTGGTAAGCTGATTTTCGCGTTTCTTTATCTTGTCTAGCTTCGTCCCTTTTCTTTCTTTGAGCTGCCTCTTTTCGCCATGAACCAAAACTGTCAAACATGGCTGGTCTAGTTTTCTTTTTGTGGAGAGCTAATTCTAACGTTTCTATTTTAGCGGGATCGAAAGATCCCGTCAGTGGCCACTGATTTACCCGGTCCTTCCTAGTGTATTTATGCCATAATTTGCTATAAGCAACGGTGGCTAATCCATACTTTACAAACATGTCCTTGTTAGGGGTGCCTTCCGGCGGTGCCGGCTGACTGACCTCTAACGAACGTTCTGGTCCAAAACAATTACAATCAAACAATCTAGAGAAAACAGGCATGACGTATTTATCGGTCAAAAATGAATATCTCAATCAATCAATTTAGACAAAAAGTCTGCACTACCTGTCCTTCGCTGCCTGCAAAGAGAGAGAATATTCCTATTCTTCGTTGTTTGCAAGCAGGGAAATGTCGCAAATAACTCAATATCAAAAAAGAAATACTAGTATTTCAATCAAACTATTCAATCAATCAATTTAAGTCGTTTTTTCACGACCTTACCCGGACCGTATGGACGGTTCTTCGTCTTCCCCTTCCAGCGCCTGGTTGTCCTCTCACTCCAACAATCAACGCGGCGTTCCTCTAAGGTCCCAGTCAGGACCGCAGGTCACTCGAGAGAGGTCCATTCGGAACCGGTGAAGTTCAGTCGATCGGCAGCCAGACAAGGGTCTTCTCAGGCAGGTATACCCCAATCGTTTAGTCGTTCACTCCGTCGTTAGGACCTCTCTACCGGACCCACGCGTCGCTGATGGGCCCCCACGTTTGGGCGCCAATTTGTGAAAGGCAGCGAGTCTTCTAAGACCCTGAATGCTGCCCGGTACAGGGTTCCACCTCTAATTCACTTTGGGTTCGCTATCAAAATAATGAGGCAAGCGCTGGAAACTGGAAGACAAGAAAAAGGTTTATTTCTCATGAGGAGATCACGTCAACTGCAGACACCGGGATGTCTGAGGGAGGTGTTCTGCTGATAACTCCTTTGGCTCTTCCTTTTATACAGGTTTGACACAATGCATTGGTTTCATCAACATGGTTACACAAGCTTGGGGTCCCCGCCCGGGCAGGTTGTCACACAAGCCCAACAGTAATTCTCTTCCCACCCAGGTCAAACAGACAATCTTATCTTGCAGCTGGACCTTGCTTCAGGGTCTAAAACATGTGAGACCGGCCAGATCTAAGAGTCCGTTCTGTTGATAAAAACAGGTCCCATTGTTGGTAACAACAAGTCTTGCTGTTTGCAGTGCAATAAATCATGTTGCAAGAGTCTTTTTGGTGTTTGGAACCTGTTTGTGTAACTAGGTGCAGTGAGGGGTAGAGTGTCCAAAGGTTTGCCTGAAAACAGAGATGAGAGGAAAAACGAGTTTGTGGCAGCAAGTGGCGCTGAGGTTTGTTGCGGCAAATAGAGTTTATAGCCCCCAGCACATGTACCAGGTCGGTCAGAGGGTCAGAGGGATGCTAGTAAGGGCAGGGTGAAACAAAGGTGACCAACAGAGTACAAAATGGCTGTGATAGATTAAAATGACTGCAATTTATGTGCACATAGAATTCCACCAGACAAGATGGCGCAGGTAATGTTCACGATTGTCGTTTTGCTTTTAACACCAGGTGTCTCACCTATGCATGGTGCATTGTCTCAGTTGTCTCGCTTCTGCATGGTGCATTGTCCCAGGTATCTCTCTACATGGTGCATTGTCCCAGGTGTCTCGCCTCTGCATGGTGCATTGTCCCAGGTGTCTCGCCTCTACATGGTGCATTGTCCCAGGTGTCTCACCTATACTTGGTGCATTGTCCCAGGAGTCTCTTCTCTACATGGTGTATGGTCCCAGGTGTCTTTCTGGGTACATAGTGCATTATCCCAGGTGTCTCACCTCTACATGGTGCATTGTCCCAGGTGTCTCGCCTCAGCATGGTGTATTATCCCAGGTGACTCGCCTCTGCATGGTGCATTGTCCCTGGTGTCTCTACATAGTGCTTTGTCACAGGTGTCTCTCTACATCGTGCATTGTCCCAGGTGTCTCTCGACATCGTGCATTGTCCCAGGTGTCTCGCCTATACATGGTGCATTGTCCCAGGTGTCTCCTATGCATGGTTCATTGTCTCGCTACATGGTGCATTGTCCCAGGTGTCTCTCTACATGGTGCATTGTCCCAGGTGTCTCTCTACATGGTGCATTATCCCAGGTGTCTCGCAGGGTATATGGTGCATTGCCCCAGGTGTCTCACCCGTACATGTTGCACTCCCCAAGGTGTCTCGCTGTGTACATGGTGCACTGCCCCTAGTTTCACCTGGAAGATGGTAGATCCCCCCAGGTGTCTCGCAGGGTACGTGGTGCATTGCCCAAGGTTCCTTGCAGGGTTCATAGTGCATTGCCCCAGGTGTCTCGCAGGGTACATGGTCGATTGCCCCAGGTGTCTCGCAGGGTACATGGTCTATTGCCCCAGGTGTCTCGCTGGGTACATGGTGCATTGCCCCAGGTGTCTCGCTGGGTACATGGGGCATTGCCCCAGGTGTCTCGCTGGGTACATGGTGCATTGCCCCAGGTGTCTCACTGGGTACATGGTGCATTGCCCCAGGTTTTTTTGCTGGGTACATGATGCATTACCCCAGGTGTCTCGCCGCTACATTGTACATTGAAGAAGGTGTCTCACTGCGTACATGGTGCATTGCCCCTAGTTTCACCAATGAAATTGGGGCATTGCCCCAGGTGTCTCGCTGGGTACATGATGCATTGCCCCTAGTTTCACCTGGAAAATAGGACATTACCCCAGGTGTCTCGTTAGGTACCTGGTAAATTGCCCCAGGTGTTTCGCTGGGTACATGGTGCATTGCTCCAGGTGTCTCGCCGCTACATGGTGACTTGCCCCAGGTTTGTCGCAGGGTACATGGTGACTTGCCCCAGGTGTGTCGCAGGGTACATGGTGCATTGCCCCAGGTGTGTCGCAGGGTACATGGTGCATTGCCCAGGTGTCTCGCAGGGTACATGGTGCATTGCCCCAGGTTTTTTGCTGGGTACATGATGCATTACCCCAGGTGTCTCGCCGCTACAATGTACATTGAAGAAGGTGTCTCACTGGGTACATGGTACATTTCCCCTAGTTTCACCTGGAAATTGGGGCATTGCCCCAGGTGTTTCGCTGGGTGCATGGTGCATTGCTCCAGGTGTGTCGCAGGGTACATGGTGCATTGCCCCAGGTGTGTCGCAGGGTACATGGTGCATTGCCCCAGGTGTGTCGCAGGGTACATGGTGCATTGCCCCAGGTGTCTCGCAGGGTACATGGTGCATTGCCCCAGGTTTTTTGCTGGGTACATGATGCATTACCCCAGGTGTCTCGCCGCTACAATGTACATTGAAGAAGGTGTCTCACTGGGTACATGGTACATTTCCCCTAGTTTCACCTGGAAATTGGGGCATTGCCCCAGGTGTTTCGCTGGGTACATGGTGCATTGCTCCAGGTGTCTTGCCGCTACATGGTACATTGCCCCAGGTGTCTTGCAGGATACATGGTGCATTGCCCCAGGTTTCTCGCAGGGTACATGGTGCATTGCCCCAGGTGTCTCGCAGGGTACATGGTGCATTGCCCCAGGGATCTCACAGGGTACATGGTGCATTGCCCCAGGTGTCTCGCTGGGTAAATGTTGCATTGCCCCAGGGATCTCGCAGAGTACATGGCGCATTGCCCCAGGTGTCTCGCTGGGTACATGTTGCATTGCCCCAGGGATCTCGCAGGATACATGGCGCATTGCCCCAGGTGTCTCGCTGGGTACATGTTGCATTGCCCCAGGTGTCTCGCTGGGTACATGTTGCATTGCCCCAGGGGTCTTGCTGGGTACATGTTGCACTGCCCCAGGGATCTCGCAGGGTACATGTTGCATTGCCGCAGGTGTCTCGCAGGGAACATGGTGCATTGCCCCATGTGTCTCGCTGGGTACATGTTGCATTGCATTATCCCAGGTGTCTCGCTGGGTACATGTTGCATTGCATTATCCCAGGTGTCTCGCTGGGTACATGGTGCTTTGCCACCGTTGCCCGTCTCTACATGGTGCACTCCCCAAGGTGTCTCGCCGCTATATGGTGCATTGCCCCAGGTGTCTCGCTGGGAACATGGTGCTCTGCCCCTAGTTTCACCTTGAAGATGGTGCATTGCCCCAGGTGTCTCGTAGGGTACATGGTGCATTGCCCCAGGTGTCTCACTGGGTACATGGTGCATTGCCCCAGGTTTCTCGCTGGGAACATGGTGCTTTGCCCCTAGTTTCACCTTGAAGATGGTGCATTGACCCAGCAGATACAGGTGACGTTGCTCACGGTGTCTCGCAGCGCTTGACCTCTCAGGTCACTGGCCCAGACACGTCACCCAGTACATAGTGTCATGTCCCAGAGGTGTACCTCATGGCACGGTGTCCGAGCCGGAGGCCACGCCCCTCTCCTGCCTGTGGCGTCCTAGGCTGCTAGTCCGTAGACTTTATCGATTTTCAGTAGGGGGGTGGGGGGGCTTGGTGTTGTCCTGTCCTGCACCTAAGCCTCGAACCACTTTATGAGCCCATGTAGTGGCCAGTGATGGGCACTGAAGGGTTTCAGGGCCTCTCAACCGAGCTGTCTGTAAAAGGTGGCTGTGACTGGCTCTGCAGCCTGGGTGTTGCAATTTATATAGCTGACCCAGATGGGTTTATGTGGTCAAGTAGTGCCTATTTACAGGCATGGCAGTGATGTAGTGCCTGTTTACAGTCCTATTGATGAGGTTTCTGTAACCCATTAGTTCCTGTTTACAGACCTCTCAGGGGTATGTTTATCTACCAATGTTGTGCCCATTTACAGACCTGTCTGTGAGGGGTACTTTGCCCACATAGTGGCTGTTTACCGACCTGGAAGCGATGGGATCTCTGCCTGAGTAGTGCCTGTTTACAGACCTGGCTTTGAGGGGTTCTGTGCTCAAGTTCGCATGTTTACTGACCTGGAAGCGATGGGTTTCTCTGCCCATGTAGTGCCTGTTCACAGACCTGGCGCTGATGGTTTCTGTGCCCTTGTAGTGCCTGTTAAGAGACCTGGCAGTGAGCGGTTCTGTGCGCGTGTTTACAGACCTGTAAGTAATGGGTTTCTCTGCCCATGTAGTGCCTGTTCACAGACCTGGCGCTGATGGTTTCTGTGCCCTTGTAGTGCCTGTTAAGAGACCTGGCAGTGAGCGGTTCTGTGCGCGTGTTTACAGACCTGTAAGTAATGGGTTTCTCTGCCCATGTAGTGCCTGTTTACAGACCTGGCGGTGAGGATTTCTGTGCAGTGCCTACTTACAGACCTGGTGGTGATGAGTTTTCGTTCCTCTTTGCAGATCTGGCAGTGATGGGTTTCGCCGCCTGTGTAGTGCTTCTTTACAGACCTGGTGGTTATGGGTTTTCATTCCTGTTTACAGACCTGGTGGTGAGGGCTTCTATGCCCCTGTAGTGCCTGTTTACAGACCTAGCAGTGATGGGTTTCGCTGCTGATGTGGTGCCTATTTACAGACCTGGCAGTGATGAGTTTTCGTTCCTCTTTACAGACCTGGCAGTGATGGGTTCTTGTTCCTCTTTACAGTCCTGGCAGTAATGGGTTTCGCTGCTCATGTAGTGCCTATTTACAGACCTGGCACCGATAGGCTTCTCTGCCCATGTTGTGGTTGTTTACAGACCTGACGGTGTTCAGTTTTCATTCCTGCTTACAGACATGGCAGTGATGGGTTTTCATTCCTATTTACAGACCTGGTGGTGAGGGCTTCTGTGCCCCTGTAGTGTCCGTTTACAGACCTGTGTGTGATGGGTTTTCGTTCCTCTTTACAGACCTGGCAGTGATGGGTTTTCGTTTCGCTTTACAGACCTGGTAGTGATGGGTTTTCGTTCCTCTTTACAGACCTGGCAGTGATGGGTTTCGCTGCTCATTTAGTGCCTGTGTACAGATCTGGCTGTGAGGGCTTCTGTGCCAGTGTACTGCCTTTTTACATACCTGACATTGATGGGTTTCTCTGCCCATGTTGCGCTAGTTTACAGACCTGGTGGTGAGGGCTTCTGTGCCCCTATAGTGCCTGTTTACAGGCCTGGCGGTGATGGGTTTTCGTGCCCTTGTAGTGCCTGTTAACATACCCGGCGGTGAGGATTTCTGTGCCCGTGTAGTGCCTGTTTACAGAACTGACGACGAGGGCTTATGTACCCATGTAGTGCTTGTTTACAGACCTGACGGTGTTGGATTTTCATTCCTGTTTACAGACCTGGCAGTGATGAGTTTTCATGCCTGTTTACAGATCTGGCAGTGATGGGTTTTCATTCCTGTTTACAGAGCTGGCACTGATGGGTTTTCATTCCTGTTTACAGACCTGGCAGTAATGGGTTTCTTTGCTCATGTAGCGCTTGGTTACAGACCTGACGGTGTTGGGTTTTCATTCCTGTTTACAGACCCGGCAGTGATGGGCGTATCTGCCTGTACAGTGCCTGTTTACAGTCCTATGCGTGAGGGGTTATGTGCTCACATAGTGCCTGTTTACAGTCCTGTGGGTTAGGGGTTATGTGCCCACGTAGTGCCTGTTTACAGTCCTATGCGTGAGGGGTTATGTGCTCACGTAGTGCCTGTTTACAGTCCTGTGGGTTAGGGGTTATGTGCCCACGTAGTGCCTGTTTACAGTCTTGTGTGTGCTGGGTTATGTGCCCACATAGTGCCTATTCACAGAGCTGGCGCTGAGGGGTTCTGCGCATGCTCTGACCTGTGCTTCAGCCCCTATGTTTTAAGTCCGGCCCAGGATTTCTTCCTCTTACAATGCATCTGAGACTTAGTGTATGCTTTACTAGGGAATGTAAACGTGCGTCTCCTCTCGTTTTTTAGGTCTCGCCTAGCGATGCAGCGCAAAGCGCTGCTCGCTATGCGAGATCTATTGTTGCCGACTTTTGCTCCGATGCGGGACAGGAGATGTGCACGCGCATGGTGCGAGCAGAAGTTGTAATAGCGCCCGCAAGCCGTACGCGTGCACATCAACTGTCTGTGCCGAAACTTAAACAGACAGGAGATGTGCACGCGTACGGCTCGCGGCGTTATCACAACGCCTGCTCGCACCATACGCGTGCACATCTCCTGTGCAGGCAGCCGATGCGCACGCTCACGGCGTGTCTTCAGCATCGTGGTACGGGCTGGAGGCGCCCTTCCGAGAGGAGCACGAGCGGCGCATTCTGCCAACATGGAAAGTTCTGGAGAGGCGCTGCTAGAATCCAAGTCAGCGACATGCTGTGGGTTGAGGTAAACCGGCCCGTCCTTGTTTTTTTGTTGCCTATGGTCAGCCGATGCGCACGCTCACGGCGTGTCTTCAGCGTCGTGGTACGGGCTGGAGCGCCCTTCCGAGAGGAGCACGAGCGGCGCATTCTGCCAACATGGAAAGTTCTGGAGAGGCGCTGCTAGAATCCAAGTCAGCGACATGCTGTGGGTTGAGGTAAACCGGCCCGTCCTTGTTTTTTTTTGTTGCCTATGGTTTATCGTGGTGTTTTGTGTCCAGGTTTTTAGGGCTCGTATAATACAGCCTTGGTAATGCTTGCCTACAGAGAACACCCCTCCCACCTCCCAAACTGCATCAAGCGGCGATCCCCATGGCCATTTATTTATTTAATACAGCCTCGGTAATGCTTGTTAAAATATGCAAGTTGCTGTGAAGAAAGTAAGACTAACTGTGGATCATAAACAAGTTTCAAATCTCAACCCAATACCACCGAGCTCAAAGTCAGCCGCTCCAAGCACACTGCCCCCCCTCCTAAACCGTTGCCGCCATTCCACCCCTGCGGGCCAATGACTCCTGAACCACGCCGAGACCCAACTCACCCCACCCCACCCCCTCCAAGGTCGGCTGTTCCGACCATAACCCCCCCTAGAAACCCCGCCATCACCCACTGTCTCTTTACACCACCCCACTGCGCTCCCAAGCCCTAGTCTCCATCCTAAAATTTTATTGCACTTGCGTCGTTTCCTTGCGTGAGCGCGTGCTGCTCCTTGAGGCTGCACCCCCAGCCAGGCGCATGCTGACCCAAGCTGCTGGCCTTTGTCACCCTCTGCCAGCAAAACACGGATGTGCTAAGGAGGTCTGAACTCCACTTCTTCAAGCAGTGGATTAAAAGGTGAGAGGGATTTCGCGGAGACACGTTTAGTGGGTGTTCTGGCCGCTTTTACGACATATATTTAGGGTCAGCACCGGTGAAGAGAGGCGCATAGAGGGGAATGGGGACTACAAATTTGGCAAAACATCTTCGAAACTATGACTACCTACCAACTTTTAAAGTTACTGATGGACTGGACCCCTCCCAGCCCCCTCTCTTTAACTCTTCTAGCACCCTCTCTCGGCCCCCACCTTCCGTCTTTCTCGCCTTGCCTTCCATGTCTGCATCCTCTCACCCTCCCACCACTTCCGGGTGCCTCTCCACTCGGGTTCACTCGGCAGCCTCTCTCCCCTGCTTGGGCCTCTCTCCATCCGTCTCATCACTGCCTTCTTCTTTCCACTTCTTACCTCCATTAACCCCCCCTGCTTTTCGTTCTCTTTCCCCTCATTGTGTCTCTCGCCCTTTTACTCCTCCTCCTGACTCTCTCCTCGTTTCATTCTCTGCCCCCCTCCCGAGACCATCTCTCCTTTCTGTTCACCCCATCTCTAGACTGACACCCCTGCCATGTGGCCTCATCTGCCCCTACCTTTGCCTCTATGTCCATCGGTGATACCTGGGGAGCAGCGCCGGGCGTGGAGCCCTGAGGCTCGGGAGGCAGGGAGCAGCCGTGGACGTCAGTGCACCCCTCAGTGAGAAGCTTCACTGCAACCCAGAGGTGGGACTTTACCTATGACAGCGCTGCGGCACAAATTTCATCATTACCACCATCAGGAGCGAGTGTGACAGCTGAGCACACGGTGCGGATGACAACATGTTTGATGTCACACTTTCAGCCTCTTAACCCTGTTCTTTTCATCGTGTGCAGCTTGGTTCACTGTTAATGCTTTACGCCTAGGGCCTTAATTCATAAATGCCTCTAAGGTCAAATGTCATGAAGGTTTGTGTTTTAATGAGTTAATATGGCCGCATTTGTCATCTTGTGCTGCGCTTGATCCTGCCGTTTGGTCATTCTTAGCGCTGTAAAGAAAGCTGCTGTGACTGTCTCAAATCCTCACCTTTTCAAACTTAGCAGTAAGACAAAATGCAGAGACAGCCCAGAAGGATTCATATCGGTGACCTGCCCGTGAACTCACAGATCTTTGCAGTCAGCCTGTTAACCCACTGAGCTATCTTACCAACTGACTAACAGGAAGCGTATGAAATAATTATTATTACAAACGAGAGCATACCATTGTAGTGGCATACCCTGCACCAGAGGGCATTACGTTCATGTCTCTGATCTGACAATGGCACATGACTATAGTTATTGCCATTTTGCATTACACCATTTAATTAATGCTTCACGAAAGGAAAAAAAAACAATAACATTTACAATGCCAATAGCTCAAAACAATGTCATTGCGAGACCTATTGCATTGTAAATGCTTGTTCGTGGGGTGGTGCTCGCAATGGCCTTTTCTTGCCGTTTTATTCTTCTCATTGAGAGCTCCAGGTGGGCTTCTGGTGCCCAGATGCCCATGGTGGCATGTGGTGTGCCCGCTTTTGTGCCAGTTAGAAAGACTTTGAACTTGTCTTTGTTGTTTGGTTGTTTGTGGGAAGCTGTCCCTGTGATCTCGCACAGGCTCCGCACAGATCTTGTGTCTTGCAGCAGTATCCTGTGCGGGACAGGCTGTTCCTGGACCCGTTCCAGGCCCATGCTGGGGTCACGGGGCCCCCAGTTTAGACCCAGCTCTCTGAAGACCTTCAGCACCGTTTACTCGTCCTGGATGCAAAGGATGACCTGGGCATGGCTGTGATCCCACCGCTGTCTGCAGCCTCAGTCCATCAGTTCCAGGTCACTATGAAAAATGAATGTTGCTGTTTGGGGGCTCCCGTCACTCGGCAGCACTGCTACTTTTGAGTTAATTTGTTGCAATCTGATGCCCTCTTGTGGACATTTGCAGTGCCTCTCCAAGGCCGCTCCCTTCAGGGGCCTTAAGGGCAGCACGGTTGCCCCGCCCATCGGACTTCCTGTTTGGTGCCTCGGGTTGCACAGTATTTATGTTCACCTTAAGCTGACTGTCCCTTCCGTTTTTTTCTTTTTACAATCCACGTAGAAATGTTTAAAAGTCACTTCATCAAGGATTTATAAAGCGCAGCAAATCACCTGTGAGGGTCTCAAGGCGCTAGAGTTACTGACTGCTTTTTTTTTTTTTAAGTCAAGGGGGAAAGCCAGGAGAAGGCACCCAAAAAAACGAGGGGGTGGAAGGAAGGAGAAAACAGTGAAAGGGGTGGGGGGGGTAAAGCAAGGAGAAGACAGGAGACAGAGTGATCCAGCAACAAGGGTGAGTCGGGCCTGGGGCCTGCTTTGTGCTGCAGGTGTTTGCTGTTGGGACGTCATAAGATGATTCGTGTCAGGGTCGGAAGCCTGGCGTTTCTTAAAGCGAGTCCAGAGCTCAGGTGTTTGTTACATACGATGGCTGCGGAAACCCCCTTTTCTGCTACTTTTCACACAGGTGGGGGGGTCCAGGGACTGCCTGTTGACCCCCTATGACCCGCACACCTAGACACCCGCCTGGCCCTGAGGTTTGTAAGGCGCGGCAGAATCCTCATTCAAGGAACCTTTTTCCCCCGCAGAATGCTCCCTGCACGGGGTGGCTTTTCTAAAATAACTTATAAAAGTTATTCGCACAGCAAAGGCCGCTCCTGACTGCTTCGCACCCCGCACTCTCAAGAAGAAAAACCATGATTGGTTTCTCTTTTTTGAAATCACCGAAGCCAATTTTACTCGCAGCACAAGTGCGCTAATTGTTGTAAAATGAGTTTATTTAAGATGCAAGCTCCAAGCTGAAATATCCCTTAAAAGGAGAGGGAGTGCACGTGACTTACAGCAGATTAAAAACAGAGGGTGTGCGCGTCACTCATAACAGGTTAAAAGGAGAGGGTGTGCGCGTGACTCACAACAGGTTAAAAGGAGAGGGTGTGCGCGTGACTCACAACAGGTTAAAAGGAGAGGGTGTGCGCGTGACTCACAACAGGTTAAAAGGAGAGGGTGTGCGCGTGACTCACAACAGGTTAAAAAGAGAGGGTGGGCGCGTGACTCACAACAGGTTAACTGTGTTACTAGTTGTAAGGTGTATGTGCGACCTGACACACCCGTTGTAGCTATCCACAGCTGTTACTTGTGTTGTAAGGTGGATGTGTGACCTGACAGATGTGGATAGCTACAACCGGTGTATTGCTTGTTGTAAGGTGTATGTGTGACCTGACAGATGTGGATAGCTACAACCGGTGTATTGCTTGTTGTAAGGTGTATGTGCGATCTGACAGCTGTGGATAGATGGACCGGTGTGTTACTAGTTTTAAGGTATATGTGGGACCTGACAGCTGTGGATAGATGGACTGGTGTGTTACTCATTGTAAGGTGTATGTGGGACCTGACAGCTGTGGATAGATGGACTGGTGTGTTACTCATTGTAAGGTGTATGTGGGATCTGACAGCTGTGGATAGATGGACCGGTGTGTTACTAGTTGTAAGGTATATGTGGGACCTGACAGCTGTGGATAGATGGACCGGTGTGTTACTCATTGTAAGGTGTATGTGCGACCTGACAGCTGTGGATAGATGGACCGGTGTGTTACTAGTTGTAAGGTATATGTGGGACCTGACAGCTGTGGATAGATGGACCGGTGTGTTACTCATTGTAAGGTGTATGTGCGACCTGACAGCTGTGGATAGATGGACCGGTGTGTTACTAGTTGTAAGGTATATGTGGGACCTGACAGCTGTGGTTAGATGGACTGGTGTGTTACTCATTGTAAGGTGTATGTGGGACCTGACAGCTGTGGATAGATGGACTGGTGTGTTACTCATTGTAAGGTGTATGTGGGACCTGACAGCTGTGGATAGATGGACCGGTGTGTTACTAGTTGTAAGGTATATGTGGGACCTGACAGCTGTGGTTAGATGGACTGGTGTGTTACTCATTGTAAGGTGTATGTGGGACCTGACAGCTGTGGATAGATGGACTGGTGTGTTACTCATTGTAAGGTGTATGTGTGACCGGACAGCTGTGGGTAGCTACAACCGGTGTATTACTGGGTAAAGTTCCCCCACAGTTCCCCGGAGGAGCCCCACAGCCCCTCTCTGCCCCACTTTTCCTATCCTAGGACCCTCCCTTGCCCTGTTGTCTTGGTTTGTGCTCTGGTTCCGAGCGCCTAGATATCCCTCCGGGAGGGATTCGTGCGCTATATCAAATGTCAAATCAAATCTACATCAAATGCCAAATGGAGCAGGTATTGGGAGCACACGGCTGGGGTATCGATCGAATGGCCTGGGCTTGAAGTCACCGGTTTTGGGGTTCTGCTTCAGCCGTGTTCACAGACCCTTCGACCCCGTCTCCTGTCTGGCACGGAGGGCTGAATATTTCCTCAGCTGCTGTACTTGAGGTGGTTCCGGTGGGGGTGGGGGGTGCTGGGGGTGATACGTGTAGTGCTGCATTCCTGCCTCGCGTGTGTAAGCGCTATTTCTGCTGCGCTCTATTTATAGGACTGGACTCCAGAGTCAGGAGGGGTCTGCTGCCCCTCCCCTCCCCCCCCCCCCCTCACATTCTCTGGACTCAGGGAGGTGGGGCCCTGTCCTTGGGTACCTTCAGCTCAGGGTAACACTCGGGTCAGGTGATCCCGAGGTGACCCTGCGGCAGATGGAACCCACCGGTGACCCGGAAACACCGGCAGGTGAGGACAGGACTCGGGACCGACTCCTGCACACACGCAACCAGCACAGACGGAACCAACACCAGCACACACTGGACCGACACCAGCACACACGGAACCAGCGCAAACGGAACCAACACCAGCACACACTGGACCGACACCAGCACACACGGAACCAGCGCAAACGGAACCAACACCAGCACACACTGGACCGACACCAGCACACACGGAACCAGCACAGACGGAACCAACACCAGCACACACTGGACCGACACCAGCACACACGGAACCAGCGCAAACGGAACCAACACCAGCACACACGGAACCAGCACACACGGAACCAGCGCCAGCACACTCGGAACCAGCACACACTGGACCGACACCAGCACACACTGGACCGACACCAGCACACAGGGAACCAGCACACACGGAACCAACACCAGCACACACTGGACCGACACCAGCACACACTGGACCGACACCAGCACACACAGAACCAGCACACACGGACCGACACCAGCACACAGAGAACCAACACCAGCACACACGGAACCAGCACACACTGGACCGACACCAGCACACTTGGAACCAACACCAGCACACACGGAACCTGCACACACGGAACCAGCACACACGGAACCAGCACACGCGGAACCAACACACACGGAACCAACACCAGCACACACGGAACCAACACACACGGAACCAACACCAGCACACACTGGACCGACACCAACACACACGGAAGCAACACCAGCACACACGGAACCAACACACACGGAACCAACACACACGGAACCAACACCAGCACACACTGGACCGACACCAACACACACGGAACCAACATACACGGAACCAACACCAGCAGACTCTGGACCGACACCAACACACACAGAACCGACACCAACACACACAGAACCGACACCAGCACACACTGGACCGACACCAACACACACGGAACCAGCACACACGGAACCAACACCAGCACACACGGAACCAGCACACACGGAACTGACACCAGCACACACGGAACTGACACCAACACACACGGAACTGACACCAACACACACAGAACCAACACACACAGAACCAACACACACGGAACCAACACACACGGAACCAACACCAGCACACACTGGACCGACACCAACACACACTGGACCGACACCAACACACACGGAACCAACACCAACACACACGGAACTGACACCAGCACACACTGGACCGACACCAACACACACGGAACCAGCACCAGCACACACTGGACCGACACCAACACACACGTAACCAACACCAGCACACACGGGACCAGCACCAACACACACAGAACCAACACCAGCACACACGGGACCCGCACACACGGAACCGACACCAGAACACACGGAACCAGCACACACGGAACCAGCACACACGGAACCAGCACCAGCACACACTGGACCGACACCAGCACACACGGAACCAGCACACACGGAACCAACACCAGCACACACTGGACCGACACCAGCACACACGGAACCAGCACACACGGAACCAACACCGGCACACACTGGACCGACACTAGCACACACGGAACTAGCACACACGGAACCAACACCAGCACACACGGAACCAGCACACACAGAACCAGCACACACGGAACCAACACCAGCACACACGGAACCAGCACAGACGGAACCAGCACACACGGAACCAGCACACACGGAACCAACACAGACGGAACCAACACACACGGAACCAACACCAGCACACACTGGACCGACACCAACACACACAGAACCAACACCAGCACACACTGGACCGACACCAGCACACACGGAACCGACACCAACACAAACGGAACCAACACCAGCACACACTGGACTGAGACCAACACACATGGAACCAACACACACGGAACCAACACCAGCACACACTGGACCGACACCAGCACACACGGACCCGACACCAGCACACACGGACCCGACACCAGCACACACGGAACTGACACCAGCACACACTGGACCGACACCAGCACACCCGGAACCAGCACACACGGAACCAACACCAGCACACACTGCACTGACACCAGCACACGCGGAACCAGTACACACGGAACCAGTACACACGGAACCAACACACACGGAACCAACACACACGGAACCAGCACACACGGAACCAGCACACACGGAACCAACACACACAGAACAAACACACACAGAACCAGCACACACGGAACCAACACCAGCACACACAGAACCAGAACAGACGGAACCAACACACACGGAACCAACACCAGCACACACTGGACCGACACCAACACACACGGAACCAACACCAACACACACGGAACCGACACCAGCACACACTGGACCGACACCAGCACACACTGGACCGACACCAGCACACACTGGACCGACACCAACACACAGAACCAACACCAGCACACACTGGACCGACACCAGCACACACGAAACCAGCACACACTGGACCGACACCAGCACACACTGGACCGACACCAACACACAGAACCAACACCAGCACACACTGGACCAACACCAGCACACACGAAACCAGCACACACTGGACCGACACCAGAACATACGGAACCAGCACACACGGAACCAGCACACACGGAACCAGCACAACCTGGACCGACTCCTGCACACACGGAACCAGCACAGATGGAACCAACACCAGCACACATGGAACCAGCACACACGGAACCAGCACAGACAGAACCAACACCAGCACAAACGGAACCAGCACACACTGGACCGACTCCTGCACAGACGGAACCAGCACAGATGGAACCAACACCAGCAAACACGGGACCGACACAGCACACTCGGGACCGACACCAGCACACACGGGATCGACACCAGCACACAAGGAACCAACACCAGCACACACTGGACCAACACCAGCACACACTGGACCAACACCAGCACACACTGGACCGACACCAGCACACACGGAACCAGCACAGACGGAACCAACACCAGCACACACGGAACCAGCTCACACGGAACCAACACCAGCACACACAGAACCAGCTCACACGGAACCAACACCAGCACACACTGGACCGACACCAGCACACATGGAACCAGCACAGACGGAAACTACACTAGCACACACGGAACCAGCACACACGGAACCAATACCAGCACACACTGGACCGACACCAGCACACACGGAACCAGCACACACGGAACCAACACCAGCACACACTGGACCGACACCAGCACACACGGAACCAGCACAGACTGAAACTACACCAGCACACACAGGACCGACACCAGCACACACGGAACCAGCACACACGGAACCAATACCAGCACACTATACCAGCACACACTGGACCGACACCAGCACACAAAAAATCTACACCAGCACACACAGGACCAACTCCAGCACACACACGGAACCAACAAGCACGGAACCTACACCAGCACACATGGAACCGACACCGGAACACAAGAAACCTACACCAGCACACATGGAACCTACACCAGCACACAAGGGACTGACACCAGCACACATGGAACCAATGCACACAGGACCAACACCAGCTCACCCGGAACCTACACCAGAACACAAGGAACCTACACCAGAATGCAAGCATCTACACCAGCACACACGGCACCGACACCAGCACACACGGGACCGACACCAGCAAACACGGAACCTACACCAGCACACTCGGGCCCGACACCAGTACACACAGGCCTGGCACCAGCACACACGGAACCGACACCAGTACACACAGGCCTGGCACCAGCACACACGGAACCGACACCAGCACACACAGGACGAGCACCATCACACACGGGGCCAACACCAGCTCATAAGGGACCAACACCAGCACATAAGGGACCGACACCAGCACACACAGGAGTGACACCAGCACACACAGGAGTGACACCAGCACACACAGGACCTACACCAGCACACACGGGACCGACACCAGCACACACAGGACCTACACCAGCACACACGGGACCGACACCAGCAAACATGGAACAGACACCAGCACACACAGGACCTACACCAGCAGACATAGACCCAACACACACGGAACCTACACCAACACAAACGGAACCGATACTAGCATACACAGAACCTACAGACACGGGACCGACACCAGCATACACAGAACTTACACCAACACACACGGAACCTACACCAGTACACACGGAACCTACAGACACAGGACCGACACCAGCATAGACGAGACTGACAACAGCATACACGGGACAGACATCACACATGGAACCTACACCAGCACAAACGGAACCGATAGCACACACAGAACCTACAGACACGGGACCAACACCAACATACACGGGACCGACACCAGCATACACAGAACTTACACCAACACACACGGAACCTACACCAGCACAAACGGAACCGATACCAGCACACACGGAACCTACAGACATGGGACCGACACCAGCATAGACGAGACTGACAACAGCATACACGGGACCGACATCAGCACACATGGAACCTACACCAGCACACACGGAACCAACACACAAAGACACAAAATCACACAGAATCTACACCAGCACACACGGGACATATTCCTCCCAGGTCCCAGTAGACACCTCAACTCTCACGGTCATTGTACCACATAGAGGAGCATAAATGGGTTAGCTTTATTCAGGATTTATATGCAGATAATGCAATGGCAATTAAGTATATCGCACCAAAGGAAGACCCCTCATCGTATGGATCTCCATCTGAAAAAGAAATTGAAATGGCGATCAAGGGGATGCGATGGGCCCCGATGAATTACCCATCACAGTTTTAAAACAAAATAGTATACTGTGGAGTAAAATTCTTTATCTGGTGTTCAAGTATTGCTATGCAAACAAAATGGTTCCCCACTCTTGGAAGGGGAGTATATTAGTCCCTCTGTTTAAGAAAGGAGATCGAGATGCCCCACACAACTATCGTCAAATTGCACTTCTTGACGCAGTGGGTAAAGTTTTTGCTAAATGCCTCTTGATCCAAATAAATGATTGGGTGGATGCGGTTAAAATTTTACCGTTGGAACAAACCGGGTTTAGGACAAAGCATGGAACAATTGATAACCTAACTGCACTACAGGTAATAAACGAAAAATATGTTAAAGTTAGAGGAGGAAGGGTGTATACAGGCTTTATAGATTTCTCCACAGCATTCGATAAAGTAGATCGTCTTCTGCTGTGGAGAAAACTGTCGGACCTGGGTATGCCGGCCATCCTCTTGGAGTTAGTTCGTGCCCTCCATATGGATACTTGGTGCAGAGTCCTAATGGGAGGGGAAAGAGGTCTCTCCCAAACCATCCCTACTGCAAAAGGCCTAAAACAAGGATGTTTATTGGCTCCTCTTCTTTTCTCCCTATATATATCTGACCTTCCTCACGATTTGGCTCAAAGTGAGGGCATCGCCCCGTTACTGGGGGGAAAACCGATTGCTTGTTTACTTTATGCAGACGACATAATATTGGATCTAACGCCTAGGGGATTAAATAGTCGTCTGCAGGCACTGCATAAATATGCAGAGGCACATTATTTAAAGATTAATATATCAAAAAGTAAAATCATGTGCATGCACGGAAGAAAGAAGCTGCAGTACGGGAATGTTGTATGGTCTGTGGGTGGCCAAAAACTGGAACTTGTAAAATCTTATGTTTTCTTGGGAAAAACAGTGTGTGGCAACCTAAGTGACAAAGCCCATATAGAAAATAAGATCCGTAAAGCTACTATACAGGGGAAAAGCTTGGGCTCCCTCTACAGATCTACTGGAAAAGACACTTTGCACTTTTATTAGAGGTCTTTTGTGCAAAAATTCCTGCTTCGCTGTTGTATGGTATTGAATTGCTGGATGTAGAAAAATGGTTTTTTTCAACAGAGGGCAACATTTTAAGGAGTTTGGCTTCAGTCAACTCTGTTTGCCCTGTGGCTGCACTAAGGTTAGAATTTGGTTTAAGAAGTAGTTGGGTACAGGGTCTTGCCGGGATAGTGCGATGGGTTATAAGCCTTGTAAAGGGTGATCCTGGCACATTAAGATTTTTAATTCAGAAAGAAATATTAGGAAGTTTAAAGGAACAGTCATTAATTCTTAAAAATGTTAGAACTACGGTTGACTTGCTACAACTGGATGAGTCTTTGCTTTTCACCCTATCGCCATATCAACTAAGGGCCACTTTGAAGCAGGCCACTTGGGAATTAAGCTTCACTAGGGATAGGGAAGTTCGTATCTTAAAGAGGGGTATCCACCCGGCCATAGATTCCTGTGTGATAAATAAAGTACAGGCTTATATTTCCTGGAACCTGCCCCATGGAGTGCGCCGCTTTTGGCTATTATTGAGGCAGGGTATGCTCCCTTTAAATAACGTACTGTCTAAATGGTATGGTTCTTCCCCGATTTGTAATCTGTGTCATAATTCCATCCAGGACGTTAACCATGTTCTATTTATTTGCCCCGCTTTATCACTGTGTCGGCGTAAACGGATGAGACCAATTTGTCTAAAATGATCTATTCTTTCGGCCTCCGCACGAACGGATTCTATTTATGAGCCACCAAATGAAATGTTTTGTCACAGGATTTTTAACTTTTTTAAGTGTTTTTTAAATTTATATTAACGTACATTACATGAAGGATGCAATTATTAACTTTGGTTTTACCTGATGTTGTATAGTATTAAGGGCATAAAGGATATTTTAACTGTATAAAATATTTTAATGTTTTGTATTTGGAGATTTTTTACTGTCGACTTTCAGTTATGATTGTAGAAACCTTGCTGCACAATTTTTTTATATATATATGTTGTTGGCCTTTCAGTTTAAGTGGATCTCTTTGGAGTTCCAAGATCATAAATAAATAAACTTGAACTAGAGGACCAGTATTGCTGACGTTTGCTGCGGACACGCCGTTGCGGTCCGCCATTACTTTACTTTATCTTCTTGCTCCACCGCACGGTCATTGCACCACCTAAATTACCAGCATCACTGGTCGCCGTCGTGGATACCCGGCTGCGGTCCACTTTCCTTCACTATTTCTTCGTGCTCCACTGCACGGTAAGCGCTGTCCTTTTACCTCCCGGTTTATCACTTCTGAGGTACACCGCCCCATGTAAACGGCACACTCCTTCACACAGGTTTTTTTACTACTACGGCTGGAAAACGACAATTGAGACCTAAGCGCGTTCCACCACCAGACAGTTTTCCTTCGTGCCCTCTGCACAGCAACTTTTACTCAGGCATGCAATACAATGTCCTGATGATGATCCCTCTATTGGTCTTACGGGATCGAAACGTCGTTGACTTCTTGTACACCGCAATCATTCCCCTTTGTTGTACTCTCCTTGTCGGGGACTAATGTGTTTGTAACTTACGGGACATATTCCAGCACACACGAAACCGACACCAGCACATACGGAACCGACACCAGCGCACAAGGAACCGACACCAGTGCACACGGAACCTACACCAGCACACAGGACGGACACGAGCACACACAAGACCGACACCAGCACACATAGAACCAGCACACATGGAACCAAAATCACACGGAACCAACACCAGCACACACGGGACCGACACCAGCACACACAAGCCCAATCCCAACAGGCACAGAACCTACACACTTGGAACCAACACACACAGAACCTACACCAGCACATAGGGGACCAACACCAGCAGATACAGAACCTATGCCAGCACACACGGTACCTACACCAGAATACACCGAACCTACACCAGCACACTCAGAATCAACACTCTCGGAACCAACACACAAGGAACCTAAACAGATCACACGGAATCAACCCCAACACACACAGAACCTACACTAGCACACATGGAACTAACACACACAGGACCTACACCAGCAGACACAGAACATACACCAGCACACACGGAACCTACACCAGAACAAACATTATCACACACTGAACCTACACCAGCACACACAGAACTGAGACCAGTACAAACATTATCACTCATGGAACCGACACCAGCACATACGGAACTGACACCACCACACACGGATCCTACACCAGCACACACTGAACTGACACCAGAACACACTGAACCAGCACACACAGCACCAACACCAGAGCAAACACCATCACACAAGGAACTGACACCAGCACACACGGAACCTACATCAAGACACATGGAACTAGCACACACGGGACCTACACCAGCACACACGGAACCTGCACCAGCACACACGGAACCTGCACCAGCACACACACAACTGAGACCAGAACAAACATTATCACAGGCAGAACTGACACCAGCACATACATAACTGACACCATCACACACAGAATCTACACCAGCACACAGTGAACTGACACCAAAACACATGGAACCAGCACACACAGGACCAACACCAGAGCAAACACCATCACACAAGGAACTGACACCAGCACACACGGAACCTACATCAAGACACATGGAACTAACGCACACGTGACCAACACCAGCATACACGGATCCTACACCAGCACACATGGAACCTACACCAGAACAAACATTATCACACATGGAACCTACACCAGCACACACGGAACTGAGACCAGAACAAACATTATCACTCACGGAACCGACACCAGCACATACGGAACTGACACCACCACACACGGATCCTACACCAGCACACACTGAACTGACACCAGAACACACTGAACCAGCACACACAGGACCGACACCAGAGCAAACACCATCAGCCAAGAAACTGACACCAGAACACACTGAACCAGCACACACAGGACCGACACCAGAGCAAACACCATCAGCCAAGAAACTGACACCAGAACACACTGAACCAGCACACACAGGACCAACACCAGAGCAAACACCATCACACAAGGAACTGACTCCAGCACACACGGAACCTACATCAAGACACATAGAACTAACACACACAGAACCTACACGAGCACACACATAACCTACAACAGCACCCACAGAACCTGCACCAGCACGCATGGAACCTACACCAAACCAAACTGTCAAGGCTTCCACCTGGCAAGGGTGAAAGAAGGAACTCCTCAGGATCCGAACGATGCTCAAATGGGTCCACCTCTCGATACCCCCAATTCAGATGTGTGAAACAGAATATTAGGGTGATCAAGCGAGGGAAGGGATAGGAAGGGAACAGCTGGGAAGAAGGAGAAACCTGAAAGAAGAGAGAGAAAAGATTAAACACATGGAAGAAACTACTCTCAATAATTCTCGCTAAATAAGGGAACACCACATACCTCAACCAAGAGTACGCTGTTCTCTCACTTCTTTCATGCCGCCATACAACTGCCCCAATATGTGTACACTATCCTTTAAACCGGAAAACAAGAAGAGATATTAGTCTCCACATATGTACTATCATACACCATCAAGCGTTTGCACCATACTCGGTTTCATACATACCCCTCAAAATAGTCAAAGAGATCAAAAGGATATGCCGAAGTCTTCTCAAAAAATAAAGAAACGAGTAATCCAAGCAAATGTGCATAAAATTGTGAAGGAATCATAAAGTTGTGAGTTGAGACGTGAAAACCCAACCGCCCCTAGTTACTTCTTTACTCCAAGGAAAAACATAGGAGTATCCAAAGTCAATACGTTCCCAAATCCAGATAACGATTATAAAGAAAAACGTCTTTAATTCCAAGTTATTAGTTCATAACTTTCAGGTATTAGTCAATACTAAAATTCAGGCCACACAGTGGTTTGCTTCCTGAGCGCTGGACCAGCCCCAGTTACCTCACTGCAGAGCCACGTCAACTCCAATCAGCGGTGAATCAAGAAGACGGCAGCTTTCTCCTGCCGCCGCCGCCCAAGAACATCAAGCTCACCTCCGTGGCTTGAGAAGCTCTGTCAATCTCCTCACCTCTGGAAACCAGACGCGGACACGAAAAGGAACGAATTCAGCTTCCGCAGCCCCCTCCGCAGCCCTCCACAGCCCCCTCTGCAGCCCTCGCAGCCCTCCGCAGCCCCCTCTGCAGCCCTCTCAGCCCTCTGCAGCCCTGGCAGCCCTCCGCAGCCCCCTACGCAGCCCTCCGCAGCCCCCTCCGCAGCCCCCTCCGCAGCCCTCGCAGCCCCCTCCGCAGCCCCCTCCGCAGCCCTTGCAGCCCTCCGCAGCCCTCCGTAGCACCCTCCGCAGCCCTCCGCAGCCCCTCCGCTGCCCTCGCAGCCCTCCGCAGCCCTCCGCAGCCCTCGCAGCCCCCTCCGCAGCCCTCCGCAGCCCCCTCCACAGCCCTCCGCAGCCCCCTCCGCAGCCCTTGCAGCCCTCCGCAGCCCTCTCCGCAGCCCTCCGCAGCCCCTCCGCAGCCCCCTCCGCAGCCCCCTCTGCAGCCCCCCCTCCGCAGCCCTCGCAGGCCTCCGCAGCCCTCGCAGCCCTCCGCAGCCCCTCCGCAGCCCTCGCAGCCCTCTGCAGCCCTCGCAGCCCTCCGCAGCCCCTCCGCAGCCCCCTCCGCAGCCCCCTCCGCAGCCCTTTGCAGCCCTCGCAGCCCTCCGCAGCCCCCTCCGCAGCCCTCGCAGCCCTCCGCAGCCCTCCGCAGCCCCCTCCGCAGCCCCCTCCGCAGCCCTCCGCAGCCCCTCCGCAGCCCCCTCCGCAGCCCTCCGCAGCCCTCTCCACAGCCCCCTCCGCAGCCCCTCCGCAGCCCTCTCAGCCCTCTGCAGCCCTGGCAGCCCTCCGCAGCCCCCTACGCAGCCCTCCGCAGCCCCTCCGCAGCCCCCTCCGCAGCCCTCGCAGCCCCTCCGCAGCCCCCTCCGCAGCCCTTGCAGCCCTCCGCAGCCCTCCGTAGCACCCTCCGCAGCCCTCCGCAGCCCCTCCGCTGCCCTCGCAGCCCTCCGCAGCCCTCCGCAGCCCTCGCAGCCCCCTCCGCAGCCCTCCGCAGCCCCCTCCACAGCCCTCCGCAGCCCCCTCCGCAGCCCTTGCAGCCCTCCGCAGCCCTCTCCGCAGCCCTCCGCAGCCCCCTCTGCAGCCCCCCCTCCGCAGCCCTCGCAGGCCTCCGCAGCCCTCGCAGCCCTCCGCAGCCCCCTCCGCAGCCCTCGCAGCCCTCTGCAGCCCTCGCAGCCCTCCGCAGCCCCCTCCGCAGCCCCCTCCGCAGCCCCCTCCGCAGCCCCCTCCGCAGCCCTCCGCAGCCCTCGCAGCCCTCCGCAGCCCCCTCCGCAGCCCTCGCAGCCCTCCGCAGCCCTCCGCAGCCCTCCGCAGCCCCCTCCGCAGCCCCCTCCGCAGCCCTCCGCAGCCCCCTCCGCAGCCCCCTCCGCAGCCCTCCGCAGCCCCCTCCGCAGCCCCCTCCCCAGCCCTCCACAGCCCCTCCGCAGCCCTCCGCAGCCCCCTCGCAGCCCTCCGCAGCCCCCTCCGCAGCCCCCTCCGCAGCCTGGCATCAAACGGAAAACATCCCCGCGTAGGATCACTAATTCAGACCACTGACTGAACTGCCACGAATGCTACAGAACGGACAGTAGCACATAGAGGAACGACACACAACACCACCCTTGCACTGAAGAGAAGTCCGGCTCCCACGAATCCGCCCAACAGAACAGACATTAGCAGTGACCAAAGGTCCCTCAGAACTGACCTTTCTCACATGGAGCAGACACCAGCTCTCGCAGAGCAGACACCAGTTCTCAAAGAAGAGACATTACTGACCCCGGCCCCCACTTGGGAAGATCCCTCCTACAGAACTGGGCACAAAACAGAGATAGCCTCCTGCAGAACAGACACCTGCGCTCGAAGCAGAGGCAGAACTTACTCCAGATCCCACGTGGCAGACCCCTAATCCCACAGAACTGGGCACAGAACAGATCCCAGCTTCACATAAGTGACCCAGCTCCCAAGAACAGTCATCAGTTCTGAACTCCCAAGTCCCCCAGAACTGACCCTACTCACGTGGAGCGGACTCCGGCTCCCGCAGAACAGACACCAGCTCTCACGGAAGAGACATTACAGACCCCGGCCCCAACAGGGGAAGACCCCTCATACCACAGAACTGGTTACAAAACAGACATAGACTTCTGCAGAACAGACACCAGCTCTTAACAAAGAGACGGAATCGCCCCTATGCTCACACACAGTAGAACTGACCACATCTCCCTTAGGGCAGACTCCTGGTGTCATTGTACTGGGTACAGTAGGCTCGGACTTTGCCCAGATAGCGCCTTGGGCGAAACCAAACTTGTTGCCCTTCGTGAAGCCTCGTGTGTCTGCTTAGTGGACTAATGCGTGTACTGTAAGGGCCTGTGTTTAACCTCATGATCATAGTTCAAATCCTATCGGGTCCACTCAGCCTTTCATCCTTCTTAGGTCGATAAAATGAGTACCATTGAGTTGGGTAACAATAAACATCTGTTATTCAGCGCCAAGATACCCTTGGGTGAACGTGCGCTTTACAAATACACGTTATGTTATGTTATAATAAGATCCTCCTCCTCCCCTCTGTTCCCACCTGGCCTCTTCATAGCGCTGTGTGTCGTAGGCGCTAGTTGTTAACAGGTATGAGCACAGCTGTTGAACTGTTCTTTTTCTGCTGATATTGGTGTAAGTGTGACGTAGATATGGACTGTTGCTGTACAGGCTGCTGGTAGGGTTATGCTGATCACTGGTGCAAAGACACGCCCCCCCTATCCTTGCTATGCTGCAGGACTAGAAGCTGCCACCAGGAGGGGGTGCTGGGGGTGCACAGGGGGTGGTGCCGCTGGCCAGTGACGAGAATAGAAAGAGCTACTTTCTACAACCTTCACTGCCACTTACCTTCTCTTTCCGCCCATTCATCATGCGCCTGCAGTGCCCACTGCGGGGTCCCTGTTGTGTTCATGGCTCAGATCACGGTGGGTACATCAGAGCATTGACTGGCCTGTGGACACTTGTCCCAACCCCCACTCACCTAAACAAGGTATGCCCCTTTCCACTGGTGCATAAGTGAGAGAGCCCTGGGGAGAAGGAAGGGAACCCACAGGAAGGCAGAGAGCCTGCAGTCCCTGGTGGCCTGATATTAAAAGTAGTTTGCTAAGAAAGCTCAATGCTGCCCCCTTGAAGCTAGGCGCCCTGGGCGTTGGCCCAGGACGGACATGCCAACAGCCGCCCCAGGGGTGCAGGGTAGACCCCAGGTTGTGTATGATGACCCCTATTACCACAGCAGAGGCACCAGCAGCGCCCCTACTCTTGAAGGCCAGACTGCATTCATTGTGTAGCGCTTAGAAGCCTGCGCTTCAAGGTGAGGCATCAGCCACTGACTCCTAACCCCTGCCTCTCTCCACAGGTGTGAGCTGCGGCACCGAGTGTGCGTGCGGGCGCAGTCACTTCACGTGCGCCGTGAGCGCCTTCGGCGAGTGCACGTGTATCCCGGCGCAGTGGCAGTGCGACGGCGACAACGACTGCGGCGACCACAGCGACGAGGATGGCTGCAGTAAGGAGTGGGCTGTGGTGCGGGGGAGGGGGGACTGTGGTGGTAGTGGGGGGCTGTGAGGGTGGGTCTTTGGAGGTGTAGTCTGGCAGATTGTTGGCGACCTGTGACAAGAGGGTGGGTCTGTGGAGGTTCAGCCTGAGAGCCGGGTCTGTGAGAGGGAAGTCTGTGGAGGTGGAGTCTGAGAGCTGGGTCTGTGAAAGGTGAGTCTGTGGAGGTGGAGTCTGAGAGCCGGGTCTGTGAGAGGTGAGTCTGTAAAGGATGAGTCTGAGAGCTGGGTCTGTGAGAGGGGAAGTAAACCAGAAGGTATGCAGTTCCTATGGGGGGCGTTCTGGAAGGTAAAAGGGAGACGGGATTCCAGGTGAGAGAAGGAAGGTCGGGAAGGGAGAGCTCCAATAAGGAGCAAGGGCCCTCACACCCCCGAGAGGTGTCATGCTTCATCATAGGGCAGCTCCTCATTGGGCCGGCGCTGCAATGCCCAACGGGCCCCACAGGGGGGCTCTTTGCCGGAGGTCTTCTATATTGTTTGCCGAATGGCCCTAGAAGGTGGAGTGTTTGAGCGAGTATGTAGTGAGTAGAGTGGGGGTGAAGGTGAGTCTAAAAATAGCTCCCGTTGCTTTCAAGCCCCCGAGTGGGCCAGGTCCCGGGGGCAATGTGTCATTGTAATGTGGGGGCCCATGGGGGGCCCCGCAGCCCCGGGGACCGCCACCTCCCCGGGGCTGTGTTATTAATGTGTGGGGGGAACGCGGCCCCCCCGCAGCCCCGGGGACCGCCACCTCCCTGGGGCTTTTCTTAAAAAATGCGTGGGGGACTCCTGTCCCCCATGCTGTGCCCCGGGGACCGCCACCTCCCCGGGGCATTCCTTTTTATGGGCCGGGGGCCTCACGAGCCCCCCCAAGCCCCGGGGACCGCCACCTCCCCGGGGCTTAAATTATATTTAAAAAGTGTGGGGGGTTCCTGCCCCTCCCCACACTGCCCCGGGGACCACCACCTCCCCAGGGCTTAAATCATGATGGGAGGGGGGCAGCGCGGCCCTCCTCTTGGAGCCCTTCTTGGCTTTGGGGACCACCACCCCCCAGGGCCGGCTCCAGCAATGTCCCGGGGTGCCCACCCCCGGGACATTTCAGTTTGCTATGGCAAGGCTGTCATAGCAAACACTGCTTTGCTTCATGGAAGCGAGAGCAGGAAACCTGCTCTCGCTTCCACGAAGCAAAGCAGAATTGCTTTTGGGTAAAGGGAGCTGCATGTTAGCAGCTCCCTTTGCCCAAAAGCAATGCTGGCTCTCGCAGGAGGCGGGGAGGCGGCTGGGACCGCGGGGGCATTGGGGCTCCACCGCGCTCTCCAACGTTGAGGCCAGGCCCCAGGGGATGTGGTCCCCGGGGACAAAAGTGGCCCAGGGAAGGGGGGCCACGCAGCCCCCCTCACGTGAAAATAATATTTTTTTTAAATAAATAAACGAGGCAATGCCCCGGGCGATGGGGTCCTCGGGGCCAAAAATGGCCTCAAGAGGGGGGCCGCGCAGCCCCCCTCCTTTAAAATGAATTAAAAAAAATAATAATAAATAAGTGGCCATGCCCCCGGTGATAGGGTCCCCGGGACAGAAATCGGCCTCAGGAGGGGGGCAGCGCGGCCCCTTTCCCATTTAAAAAAAAAAAAAGAAAACAAAATTGTCACAGGCCCTGGGGGATGGGGTCTCCAGGGCCCATAAAATATTGAGAGAAGGGGGGCCACACAGCCCCCCTTCTAACAAAAAAAAAGCCGGCATCTCGCCATAGGCCCCGCCCCCTCGCTGCACCACACTGCAAGCGCGCCTCCTGGCGCGTTCTGGTGCGTTCTGGGTTGGGGGATTAAGTCCCTTAGATCCTTAAGGGTCCTTAGGGGCCAACTAGCCCACCAGGCACCTCCAGTAATCCCCACACAGTGGGATTGCTGAGAGGTGGTCTGAGGCCACGCCCCTTTTTACACCGCTCTGCAAACGCGCCTCTTGGTGCACTGCTCGTGGGGCGATGAGGTCCTCTTGTGCCCTGAGGACCTTAGGACTAAAGTGGATGTAATCCCCGAGCAGCAGTGCCCCAGGAGGCCCGTTTGCAGAGTGGTGTAAAAAGGGGGCGTGGCTTAGGACCACTCTCAGCAATCCAGCTGTGTGGGGCTTACTAGAGATAACAGGAGGGCTAGTTGGCCCCCAGGGACCCTCAGGGGGCAAGGGGACTTTATCCCCCAACCAAGAGCGCACCAGGAGGCGCGTTTGCAGAGTGGTGTTGAAAGGGGGCGTGGCCTGTGTCCACCTATCAGCAATCCTACTATCTGGGGCTTACTGGAGGTGTCAGGTAGGCTAGTTGGCCATTAAGGACCCCCAGCATCGAAGGGGACTTTAATCCCCATCCAAGAGCGTGCCAGGGAGCGCATTTGCAGAGTGGTGGGCAAAGGGGGCGTGGCCTGCTATGAGAACTTACCAATGCTGCTGTGTGGGACTTACTGGAGGTAATAGGAGGGGTAGTTGGCCCCCAAGGATGTCCTTGGGGGCCAACTACCCCTTCTGTTACCTCCAGTAAGTCCCACACAGTGGTATTGCTAAGAGGTCTTCGGAGGGCACACCCCCCTTTCTCCACCACTCTGCAAACGCGCCTCCTGGCACACTACGGGTTGGGGGATGAAGTCCACTTTACTCCTGAGGGACTTTGGGGACCAAGAAGCCCTCCTGGTACCTCTAGTAAGTCCTACGCTGCTGAATTCCTGAGCGCTGGTTGGAGGCCACGCTCCTTTCTGCACCACTCTGCAAACGCGACTACTACGTTATAGTTATAACTGAGCATTTAAAAAACCTTATAAATTCATTGAAAAAACCATAGGTTTCAGGGACTTTATAGTTAGAAATTAGCATTTAGAAATCCTTAGAAATTTACTGAAAAAAACATAGGTTTCAGGGACATTATAGTTAGTTGGGCATTTCACTCATACAAAACCAGAGAAATTCGGCCGTTATAGTTAGTTCAGCTAACTATAACTTGTGCCCCTGCAATGCTCTGCTGATGACGTCACATATTATATCACTCATGACATGGTCAGTGACATCACTGATGACATCACTGATGACATCTCAAATGACATCAGTGATGACATCACTGATGACAACATCCAGAGACTGGGTGATTTTTAAAAGTTTAAGAATGTTATTTATAGATACGCAAAGGTGTATTGAAGAATGAGTGGGTGTATGAGTGTCTGAATGGATGATTTACTGGGTGCGTGACTGACTGTATAAGTGAGTGATTAAACGTGTCTTAGTAAATGCATGGGTGAGTGACTAATCTGTGTGAGTGTCTGTATCAGTCTGTCAGTTGGTATGTAAGTGGCTGCTTGGGTTGGTGAGTAGCTACATAAGTGTCTATATGGGTTAATGATTGCTTGTCTGAGTAGCTGTATGGCTGCCTGAGTATCTGTGTGGGTGGGTGGAGGGGTGTAACTCCCTGCATGGATGTGAGTGGGTGAATCTCTGGGTGTATGGGTTCATGAGTGCGTCTGCGAGGGGCTGTATGGGTGAGTGAGTGTGCGTATGGATGTCTCAGTGGTATATGTGTGAGTAACTACATATGTGAAAGGCAGTATATGTGAGTGTTGAAGTATATAACTGACTATATGTGAGAGTGGGTGATTTTGAGAGTGGCTGTATGGATGAGTGTGTGCTTGTGTCAGTGATTGTATAAGAGAGTAAGTATTGTTAGTATCTCTATGAATACATGAGGTGGTGTGTGTATAACTGTCTAATGAGTAAATCGCAGTGTGATTGATTCTTTGGGTGACTGACTAGGTGTGTGAGTATCTCTGTGGATGAGTGTCTGTATGGGTGTATGAGTGCATATATCAGAGGCTGTATCGATGAGTGACTGCATATATGAGTGACTGTATGGGTGAGTGAGTGGATGTGTGTAGACCTATGAATCAGTGAGTGAGTATGTACTAACTGGTATTGGTGTGTCTATGGTTTCAAAAATGGTAGTCTATATTTTAGAGTAGGTGTATGAAAGGTTATATTAGGGTGTGAGGTGGTGCATCAGATATTAAGTGGAGGATGTCATCAGTGATGTCCTCAGTGATGTCATTTGAGATGTCATCAGTGATGTCACTGACCATGTCATGAGTGATGTAATATGTGACGTCATCAGCAGTGCATTGCGTGGGCGCGAGTTATAGTTAGCTCAACTAACTATAACGGCCGAATTTCTCTGGTTTTGTATGAGTGAAATGTCCAACTAACTATAAGGTCCCTGAAACCTGTTTTTTTCAGTGAATATATATATATATATATATATATTAAACAATTACATTTTATAGTTTGGTGTTGAAATGAAATAAACGCTAACGTTTTAAAAACAAACAAAAAGTTTACTGAGCTAGCTATAACTTGCCCAACCACCCCCTGCACTGCTTATGACCCACCTACTAAATTACTCATAACATGACAAATGACATCTAACTATAGCGTCACTTTAATCCTTGGTTTTTTTTCCAGTACATTTCTAGATTTTTAATCATATTCATATGCCCAACCTGTGACTAACTAGCCCACTGCTGATACCCCACGAACACCCCCGCAGCCAGCCAACCCCACGCTGCCAGGCCCTGCACCCAACTCTGTGGCAGGCACCCAACCCACACTCTCTCTACTTGGATACTCTGCAGTAGTCCCCCGGGGTACACATTACAGAAGCTTTCACCCCATGCTGGCCTGAAATTGTTTACTTTTCACTTTAATCTCCAGGGTGGCCCCCCACCCCAAGTGCCTGGAGGGGGGGAATTCAGAGTGTCCATATCCTGTCCCTTATACTCTTTTTGAACAACTCCCTTAAGTCCTGTAATGGCAGCGGCAACATTTTTGTCGCAGTTACAGCCAGCCAATCAGATCTCACTGTTGACCAACAATATCAAAATGGCCGACAAGAGAAAAAGTCAATCAGAAAAAGCCAATCAGAAGAAGGCCTTAAAATGTTTTTCGTTTTTGGCAGGACTCCCACAGGACCAACCTTCCAGATATTCCTAACTTTATAACCCCTTAATGCCCAACCAAAGTCCCCCTTTAAACGTTAATTTCTCAAAAACAGCTGAACGGATTTACACCAAATCACAAAAAGCCAGCTTCCTGGGTAAAGTTCTAACTTTTTGTCAAAACTGGTTTAAATGAGTTCAGCTGTTTTTCTCTATCGGAAAGCAAAGTTGTCTACGGCAATTAACAAGAGAAATCAGTGTTTTGGACCCACCCTGCCTTTTTCTTGCCCCCCACATGACAGACCTACATTAACTTTCCTTGAAAGATCCAAGGTGGGTGGATTTTTTTGGGTGAAAGGTTTCACCAGATTCATCAAACAGCGCCAAAGTTATTGACAAAACAAGAAACTCTCTTCCTGTTAAAACTGTGACTTAATTACACATTGGTGACTTCCACTGTGTAATACATATATTACAGATAGACCTGTGTAGGTTGCCCCCACTAGTTTTATTGTTTTTTCTTTTTATTTGTAATAAATATATTACTCAGTGGCACTCACCGCTGTGTAGTTAAGTCAGTTGCAACAGGAAGAGTGTTTTTTGTTTTGCCAATAACTTTGGCGCAGTTTGATTAAAGTATGTCCCTACTTTGTAGGTGTCTGCCACTGGTTGTATCTGTGGCTCAGTGTGGTCCCCGCAACCCTTAAAACATGCCACTGGTGTGTTGGGGTATCTGGGTATGGGTGTAAGGGAGGGCACGTGAGGCTGTATGGATGTGGTGACCTCAGTGTATGGTGGTGTCTGTGTGAGGGTTCATGTGTCAGGAGTCTGTGTGTGAAGGTGAGGGTGTTGGGTGCAGTGGTGACTGTTTGAGGGCATGTGAGAGAGGGCACGTAAGGCGGTATGGATGTGGGGATCTCAGTGTATGGTGGTGTCTGTGTGAGGGTTCATGTGTCAGGAGTCTGTGTGTGAGGGTGCTGGGTGCAGTGGTGACTGTTTGAGGGCATGAGAGAGAGGGCACGTAAGGCGGTATGGATGTGGTGATCTCAGTGTATGGTGGTGTCTGTGTGAGGGTTCATGTCAGGAGTCTGTGTGTGAGGGTGTTGGGTGCAGTGGTGACTGTTTGAGGGCATGTAAGAGAGGGCACTTAAGGCGGTATGGATGTGGTGATCTCAGTGTATGGTGGTGTCTGTGTGAGGGTTCATGTGTCAGGAGTCTGTGTGTCAGGGTGTTGGGTGTAGTGGTGACTGTTTGAGGGCATGTGAGAGAGGGCATGAAAGGCGGTATGGATGTGGTGACCTCAGTGTATGGTGGTGTCTGTGTGAAGGTTCATGTGTCAGGCGTCTGTGTGTGAGGGTGTTGGGATGCAGTGGAGACTGAGGGCATGTGAGGGAGGGCATGTAAGGTGGTGGCTAATGTTGAGGCCTCAGTGTTTGGTGGTGTCTGTGTGAGGGTTCATGAGTCTGTGTGTGAGGGTGTTGGGGTGTAGTGGTGCCTGTTTGAGGGCATGTGAGAGAGGGCACGTAAGGCGGTATGGATGTGGTGATCTCAGTGTATGGTGGTGTCTGTGTGAGGGTTCATGTGTCAGGAGTCTGTGTGTCAGGGTGTTGGGGTGTAGTGGTGCCTGTTTGAGGGCATGTGAGAGAGGGTACGTAAGGTTGAGGCCTCAGTGTATGGTAGTGTCTGTATGAGGGTCCATGTGTCAGGAGTCTGTGTGTGAGGGTGTTGGGGTGTAGTGGTGACTGTGTTTGAGGGCATGTGAGGCAGGGCACGTAAGGCGGTATGGATGTGGTGACCTTAGTGTATGGTGGTGTCTGTGTGAGGGTTCATGCGTCAGGAGTCTCTGTGTGGAGGTACTGGCGTGTAGCGGTGACTGTGTTTGAGGCATGTGAGGGGGTGCATAATGTTGAGGGCTCAGTTCATCTCTGTGTGTGAGTCAGTCCCTGTGGGGGTCATGGGTCTTAGAAGCTGTGCTGTCAGCAGCCTGTGTGTGGAGGCATCTGGGTGTGTTGTGAGAGTTGTGTTGTGGGTGTATATCTTTGTAGGTGTTCGTGTGTCGGAGGCAGTACGGTTTCAGTGAGCCTCAGTGTGTGAGCAGAGGAGGTAAAGATTAAGGGATGGGGGAGGGGAGCAACATTCGGGCTCTCCCCAAGCTGGCATCTAGAAGGGTGAGGGCCTTGGACATGTCAGCAGAAGGTTGGAAGACACCGATCCGGTGCAGGGATTTTCAGGGCCCCGAGGAAAATGACATTTTGACGTTTGGGTTTTACACCTTCCCTGGTAACAAGGGTGTTTTGAGGAAATGTGTTGCAGTCCAGAGCCCTGGCCTCTTGTGGGGATGCTGTGAGGCCGCCCTGGCTGCAGTGACGTAGGACAGGAGACATGTGTCCAGGTCCATCCTGTCTAAATGTGCCCCAGATGGGGGTGCTACTGAGCCCCGTGCCAGCAGGATGCGAGGGTCCCTTCACACACACACCAGCTGATGGACTGCTGGTGTGTGAAGGAACCCTCCCAGTTGTTTCCATGTACTGGGAGCGGGATGGGACAGCGTGGGGCGCCGCTGCCATCTAGTGGACATTGTAGGAACCTCTGCTTCTCGGCGCCTAGAGACGCGTCCTGTGCCGCCGCCCGCCTTTTTAGGCCGTGTACATGTACTCCCCCTTTTAAAGGGCCGGTAGACAATTATTTGACATTCTGACAAAGAATCACATTTACGCTCGGTTGTGTGTAACATCAGAAGCCAAGTTCAAGGGCCGGGTCAATCGGGGCAGGAGAGAGGTCAGGTCAATCGGGGCAGGAGAGAGGCCAGGCCAAGCAGGGGTAGGAGAGAAGCCAGGCCAAACAAGGCAGGAGAGAGGCCAGGCCAAATAGGGGCAGGTGAGAGGCCAGGCCAAGCGGGTCAGAAGAGAGGCCAGGCCAAGCGGGTCAGGAGAGAGGCCAGGCCAAGTAGGGGCAGGAGAGAGGCCAGGCCAAGTAGGGGCAGGAGAGAGGCCAGGCCAAGTAGGGGCAGGAGAGAGGCCAGGCCGAGCGGGGCAGAAGAGAGGCCAGGCCAAGTAGGGGCAGGAGAGAAGCCAGGTCAATCGGGGCAGGAGAGAGTCCAGGCCAAGTGGGGCAGAAGAGAGGCCAGGCCAGGCCAAGTAGGGGCAGGAGAGAGGCCAGGCCAAGCTGAAGGAAGTGACCCAATTAGGGCCACCCGGGTCACTCTCGACCTCCTCTAGCCTCCCACTTAATGAAGAGTCGATGACACAGTAGAAAATACTAGCAAACTCGTTTATTCACAAAGTACACTGCAGTGGAGTCCAATCTGACCAGCCTCCTATGATGGCTGACGAGGGACTGACTCTAACAAACATAAAGTTACATTATGTATGTTGCGGAGCCCACAAAGACCCGCCTACTATGGAAAAACACTGGTAGCTGTCGTAATACAATGGGGGTACAGAACATAAGTTTCGATTCCGCAGCCTGGCACAAGCTATCTACTGCCCAAGGTCGTCTGGCTTATCCTCCCTACTAGACAGGTGGGAGAAGGCCTCTATGTAATAGAAAAGGCATGCGTTAATGGGGAGAGGAGTTGGCCTAACGGCTAGGGCGGTCGACCTCGAATCTGGGGAACCGGGTTCGAGTCTCGGCAATGACGCTGAACATCCTGTGATTCTGGGCAAATCACTTAATCTCCCGTGCCTAACAAAAAATGAATGTGTCCTCATGTAACGCAACTGGTGCTATGTAAAGCGCTCTGATACCTGATACCTTCGGGTCAAGTTCGCGTTATATAAAACTCCGTAAAAATTTTTTTTTTTTTTTAAATGAGCAAGATTCAACATTGGAGAAACAAATCTTACCAAAGACCATTTCTCGTAAATGATCAAGTAACAGTTTCGATTATAATACAAAATGGCGTCTTCGTGAGGTAAAATGGTGGCACAGATGTCAACCTAACTAACGTGACATCTGCACTTATTAGTTGCGTATGCATATGGCAAGAATATATAATGAATTAGCTACATAAATGCTAACATAATATCAGGTAAAATACGAGTAATATGGCAATAATACATTTCAATTCTAACAGACCCTCCTTTTAGCATTTATAAGCTAATACGGACACCTTTATTCGTGCTATCAGGTAAAGGTCTTTACAATTCTAAAAGTAGAGAAAATATAGGAATACAGGTAATAACATGTCAGGTACGAATGTATATACGTATATATGCATAACAAAACATATGGAAAGGAATGACACTAAACATTAGCAGTACAAGTAACATCAGAGACAGAACCTGCAAGAGAAGTAGTTGAACCAAAAACACCCTCATCAATTTGCATAATAGTATCAAGCTCCTTTTGAAGCATTATAGTCGCATTAGTGTCGTGAACTGAAATCCTTTTGGGAGAGAGATAAGTAGCGCAGTATGAGCAGCATAAGGGGAGACACTAAATCAAAACACAGCAACAAATTAAAAGGACAATGAAATATATCGCCTTTTCTAGAATCCAACCCTAGCGACCAAATAAAGACCAGCTCCAATTTCCGCTCTCCATTCCTCGGACATTTTCCAAAATGTCTAAAATATGCTGAGTGATATTTCTCTCCATATTCGTGATACCGACCACACACTGCTCTCCTAATATTGCGCATGCACCACCGCTCTTAGCTAAGATAAAATCGACCGCATATCTCGTTTGCTCAGAGTATATGCCCATACTTTCTAACTGGGTGGTGATGTCAAGTAACGCTGCCACTGTAGAATTAGACAGAATCTGCAGTTTGCACCCAAAATACTCTCTAGCTCGTTCACCCCTGGCCATGGCAGTGCCACCAAATGTGATAATAGAGGAAAGGATATATCCAAAAGTGATACCATTACTGTAATTGTTGACTTCCAGATCGGTAACTCCCTCACAAAATTCCTTGGTCAGCGTTCTTTTCACCCATCTTGTATTTGGTTTACTATACTTGCAAGGTACCCCAAGAGGTAACACCATTCCCAAGGCCACATCCTCTGTGCCGTTGTACATATTAGAATAGGTGCCATTTGATAAAAAATAGAAACCTGGGTGTGCATAAAGCAGACCCTGATAATCCAATGGAGCATATCTAGTATTCATACCCTCCTTACTAGGGTCATCCTTCTTTCCTAAACGCAATATATTTTTGTACACTATTGATCCGGAGCAATTTAGATACAAATAAGCATCAGTACTATTGATTATTGGGCAACATGCAGGATAAATACCTGCCTCTTGGGTGACTGTCAGATCTTGATAATGCCAACCTGTCAGAGTGACATTTCGTTTATCAATATACAGATTATCACAATACATTTCAGGCATGCAACCTGGGTACCCTGTCCCTCTGGGTTTTCTATAATACAAACAAGGGCCAGGATATCCCATACCAAATTCACCCTTTGCCACTACAAAATGGGGAGGACGAACATATGTATAATTCACCAACGATAATGGGTAAGCAGTCCATAAACCTGTAACAGAATCAGTGGGGTAACAAGCTGTGTTTTCTCCGAAAAACTTCCTGTGCGTATCTAAGAAAACATTACTTCGTATAGCTCTTTTACTACGATCTGAAGAGACAATCCGATATAAAGCACACAATGGGGTATCACCAGAACACTCCAAAACCCAGAACATCCCCACTCCCACCAATAAGAACAGTAATATGAAAATAACACAGAACACCTTTTTTCTGAGCAACCAATCGAAAGCTGAGCTGCCCCGGTCGCAGGGCAACAAAAGACTGTTCATTTTCTACAATGGGACGACCAAACAGATACATTTTTACTATGGATTTTAGAAATAGAATCACCAGAGAAAGAGACGTCATGTAATGGAACCAATGATGAAAAGGACACAAAAAAAGAAAAAAAATATGAAAACGTTGAGAAGATCAGGGTCCGTTACAAGTCTCCCTGGCAGGCTTCTATTGTTCAATTCTCGGTGGTGCTATTGAGCACTGTACAGTGGAGCCCACACTGTTGCAGCTCATCGGCAAATGTTCACTGTTCTCAGGATAGGGCACTCTCCCTCCTTGGAAAATACCCTCAACTTATCCTGTCCTGCGTCACAGGCAGTGCACCAATCTTCTGATCCCTAATCTTATAGGAAAAAGCAGAAACAAGGGGCATTTTACTAATCTTATCCACGAAGTCCATCCCTGCTACACTCACTTCTCTTTTGGTGCACTATCCTTCTGTCGAGGACGCAAATTGTACCTTGCTACTCCAGGCACTGTCTCATCACGGAGA
The DNA here is from genome assembly GCA_963921515.1 of Calotriton arnoldi. Classification (NCBI taxonomy): domain Eukaryota; kingdom Metazoa; phylum Chordata; class Amphibia; order Caudata; family Salamandridae; genus Calotriton; species Calotriton arnoldi. The sequence goes on from CAWUFW010006672.1 coordinate 798,766, forward strand.
AAATCTGAAATTCTGGGGGTGTCGGAGACCGAGACTCAGGCTCCTGCGGATCAGATGAAGAAGAAGCCTGGGCAGCCCTAATTTCTGGGGGAACTGCCGTGTTCAGAACTGCCTCTCTCTCTTCCTCCGTCTGTGCCCAAGTCAGTTGGGCGTCAGAAAAGGGAACAAATCGTGGAACCTTCTCCGTCTCGTGGTCCCCTATCCCCTCGCGAACCCATCCATCATAGGGGAGGGGAAGCGGCACTCGCCGACAATGAGAGGTATGGATCCAATGCTTCCGGCCGTCCACTCTCACTGTCGTCCTTGTCGTGATGAGGACCAAATATGGTCCTTTCCATCTGGGTTCCAAGCTGTCTCGCCTCTGGTAATTGTTAATAAGGACGAAGTCTCCAGGCTGTATGGTGTGCCCGGCCCCTCTGGTGCTGGAGGCAAAGCTTCATGTATCTCTTGATGAATAGAACGTAAACTTTTAGTAAGATCATATAAATTATCGACTAACGGAGGATAAGCAATTTCAGAAAACTTTTTCGGTCTAGGGACGCCCCACACATTTGCGGGACGGCCAAAGACCACCTCATATGGCGATAATCCAGTTCTAGAATGGGCTGTCATTCTGGTGGACAATAGAGCAAGGGGTAACGCATCTGGCCATTGCATCCCAGTACTTTCCTTAATCTTAGCCAATTTTAGCTTGAGAGTACCGTTGTACTTCTCGACTAAACCTGCTGACTGAGGATGATTTGCTACATGGAATTTATGCTTGATGTGCAGACCATCGCACACCAATTGGATCACCTTTGCATTAAAGTGACTTCCATTGTCACTCCAAATCAAACGGGGCAAGCCGTAGCACGGGAAAAACTCCTTAATAAGAGCCTTCGCCGTCGCCATGGCTGTGTTTTCTTTTGTTGGGTAGGCCTCAATCCATTTACTAAATGCACAAACAACCACTAGCACATTTTTCAAATTATTAACTCGTTGCATCTCAATATAATCCATCTGGAGTACCTCGAAAGGGAGAGAAGGTGGCGCAAAATTACCAGAAGGTGTAGGGGTACCTTTCCCAGGATTGTGCTTCATACAAATCATACAGTGTTTCACTAGATGCGCAGCAACCTTTGGGATATTGTCATTTTGCCACACAGGATCCAATAACCTACAAATTTCCCTTGCGCTAATATGAGCCGGACCATGTGCCATTGTAACTATGGGAAATACATATGCATCTGGTAACATCCATCTCTGCTTCTCGGTTTTATCAGTCCAACACCCTTCGTCATCTAAACGCCCTGTACTTTCCTGCCACACTGCCAACTCCTCAACTGTTGCCTCACTCTGTATTTCCTTAACACTCTCTAGTGAATTTTCAACATGGTAACATCTGGTACCCATCTAGCAGGTCCTGCCACAAACATTTTCGTCATTTTTGACCTGGCTGTCTCTTTTGCTATCTGATCTGCAAAGGCATTTCCCTTCCCCATATCATCAGTGATTGCTTTATGGGCACTACACTTCATTATTGCCAATCGTTTGGGAAGGGTCAAAGCTGTCAAAAGTCTTTCTATCAGCAGACCGTTCTGGATTTTAGTACCATGTGAAGTCAAGAATCCTCTCTCTGCCCAGAGGCGTCCAAAATTATGGGCCACCCCAAAGGCATACTGGCTGTCAGTGTAAATAGTGACAGTCAGTCCTTCACTCAATTCACATGCTCGCAAAAGGGCTATCAACTCCGCAGCTTGCACAGATTGGTAAGGAATACGTAATGTCTCAACTACAGTGAGCAGCTTGGTAATAGCATACGCCGCTGTAGTGGTGCCATCTGACAGTTTAAAACAAGAACCATCGACATATAGTTCCCCTTGTGGGTCAGATAAGGGAACATCAGTCAAGTCTACCCGTCCCTTCGCCTCTTCCTCGGTGCGGAATAAACAATCATGGACATCTTTGTCCTCATCTCCCGAAGGGAGGGGTAGTAATGTGGCTGGGTTCAGAATGGCACATCTTTTGATAGTAATATGAGGTGCAAATAAAGTCAATTAGTAATTGGTCAGATGAGCACTGGTAAGGTGCTGCGTCTTTGTCTTGTTCAAAAGTACATCCACAGCATGGGGTACCATTACTGTGAGATCATGATTAAAACGAGCCCTGCTGATTGTCGAATAAAGACCGCCGCAGCCGCCGCTGCTCTTAAACAACTCGGGAGGGCTCTGGCGACAGGGTCAAGTGTAGCAGAAAAATAAGCACACGGCCTCTGATTACCTCCAAAGGCTTGTGTTAACACCAAAAGCGCACACCCAGCCGTTTCGTGTACGTGCAGCTCGAAAGGCTTCTTATAATCAGGCGTACCAAGCACAGGTGCAGAGCAAAGCGCAACTTTTAATTGCTCAAAAGCATGCTGACATTCATGCGTCCAGGGCAAAGGTTTATGCACATCTTTAGTTGTTAGGCGAAGCAGGGGATGTATTAATAAAGAATAAGTATGTATCCAATGTCGACAATACGAGGTGATGCCTATGAAAGCACGCACATCCCTCTGAGTCACAGGGACAGGCATCTTGACAATGGCATCAACTCGTTCAGGTGTTAGCCTCCGACCCTCCTTCGACAGCAGGTGACCTAAATAGGTGACCTACTGTTGACAATATTGGAACTTAGAAAGGGACACTTTATGCCCTTTGTTTGCCAAATGCTTTAATAATTTAATCGTAGCGTCCCGACAACCCTCTTCGGTATCGGAGGCTATCAAAATGTCATCTACGTACTGCAATAATACATTACCTACGGGAAGAGAGAGAGAGTCCAATTGACTTTTCAAGGCTTGACTATAAATACTGGGACTTTCTGTATACCCCTGAGGAGCTCGACAGAATTGGAAGCTCCTACCAGCCAGAGCAAATCCAAAAAGATACCTACTGTCTGGATGAATAGGAATACTAAAGAAAGCATTTTTCAAATCAATCACAGAAAAGAATTTGGCTGTGGAAGGAATCATCGTCAAGAGAACAGTAATATCTGGGACCACCGGGAACTGGGGGACTACTATCTTATTAATTTCCCAGAGATCAATCACAAAACGATAAACAGGATGTGCATCAGGGGAATCCAAAGGTGCCTTCTTAAGAATAGGAGAATGGGGCTATTGCATACATTCGCTACTGTCTCCTCAACCACCCCTGATTTGATCAGGTCCTGTATAATCTGCATCAAAGCCTGTTCCCTAGCTTGTGATATTTTATACTGGGGGTTACGAGGGAGCACAGCGTTATCCTTGACCTTTATAGAAACTGGTGGTATCTGCAACAACCCCACATCCGTATCCCCTGTGGCCCATAATGAGGACGGCACATCTTTAAATTCAACAGGAAGTGGCGCATCTTTTGCCAAACACTGTTTTGCACTAACCACATTAGGTCCAAGAGTCATGTAAACACCATCCGGGGAGTAATCAATAAAGAAGAAAAAGGTTCCCCTAATTTTAATTTTAGGTTCAAGAGGAGGGGAAAGAAACATGTGTGAACAAAGAGACCTCTAGCTGACCTATATTTCTTTTCTAAATAGACAAAGTCTTACGTACGCCCCACATGGAAGAAACTTTGCATAACTATAGTGAAATCATATAGAGATGACAAAGCTGATTAGATAACCGTTATTTTTTATTTTTTATCTTTTATTTATTATTTTTCATTTTCAAAAAGAACAAAAGAAATTTTTTCATTATAAAAACATGTTGCATTGACAAATCACAAAGTTAAATAGTGTCATAATTCAAAAGAATTTTTTTTTAACATGAGAATACAAAGTTGAAATATAGAACAAATCTATTCAGTATCATTAATATACCCCAGCACACTCATACATAAACCACAGCATACTCACTCCATACCATACCACTCATTCACCTAACATACACATAGCAGAATAAACAAGCATTGGCATAGCCAATAGGTCTCGCCTTTGGGGCCTTATAAGTGTTTAGCCAGAGCTATTGACTTTGCCAATGTCTTCAAGCTGTGCTGTAGAGAAGTGTGGCTGCTGTGCAGCATGCTGAAAAGTCATAATAAAAAAGTGTCAGAAGCATTTTTGTTACTTTATATATGACCAAGAAGGCATTATGTAAAACTGAACGACCATATTAAAAAAGTATTTACAATAAAACATTTCCTCAGTTTTCTTTTGTTCTTGCAATGCTGGCAACTTGTTTCTGCCTGTTGCAATGGTTGTTTGTTAAAGCTTTTTTTTTGAGGGGGCATAAACAATCGGAGGGTGAAGGTTGGGAACTAGTACCTGTATTATAACACATGCTGTGGTGGTGCTGAGCGATGCTGTGGTGGTGCTGAGTGATGCTGTGGTGGTGCTGAGTGATGCAGTGTTGGCCCTGAGTGATGATGTGGTGTCGCTCAGTGAAGCTATGGTGGTGCTGAGTGATGCTGTGGTGGCGCGGAGTGATGTTGTGGTGCTGGTGAGAAATGCTGTGGTGGCGCTGAGTGATGCTGTTGTGGCGCTAAGTGATGCTGTGGTTGTGCTGAGTAATGCTGTGGTTGTGCTGAGTAATGCTGTGGTTACACTGAGTGATGCTGTGGTTGCACTGAGTGATGCTGTGATGGCATTGAGTGATGCTGTGATGGCGTTGAGAGATGTTGTGTTGGTGCTGAGTGATGCTGTGCTGGCTCTGATTGATGCTGTGCTGGCTCTGATTGATGCTGTGGTTGCGCTGAGTGATGCTGTGGTGATGCTGAGTGATGCTGTGGTGATGCCGAGTGAGAGATAGAGTGAAGATATAATGCCCAATTAGAGAGGGTGGTGAGAGAGAAAGAGAGAGAAAGGGTGTACATAGAATAAAGAGTGGAGCGGGATAGAGAGAGAGAAAGAAGGGGAGAGAGAGTGAATGAAGGAGTTTGAAAGAGAAACAGATAAAGCGGTGAGAGAGAGAATGAAAGGCTAAAAAAGATAGAGAGGGGAGAGTTAATTAAGTAGAGAGAGAATTAGAGAGGGGAGAGAGAGAAGGAGAGAGACAATAAGAGTGGGGGTGTGGAGTTTAAATAGAGTGAAGAAGTGACGCGGAAAAAGTAACCTTAAATATAGCTTTGTGCTTTGCGCAAATAAATATTTTTTAAAAACAGAGTGAGACAAAAATACTGGTAATTAGGCTGTGACTCCCAATACAAAACAAATAGCGATATAAGGTGAAATCAACCCACCGAAGCAATATTTCTAACTAGACAAAAAAAAGCTTGCATTTTAATGCTAATCGCTGTTGTTTTTCATGTGACTGTAGTCCAGGGCCGTCAGTTGGTAATGTGAGCTGCTGCTGCGATTGAAACATCAGAGTCCAGAGAGTTAATGAGCCATGACGAGGAAATGAGGAAGAGATAGGAAACCCAGATGGCAGCTGCGCGCGTGCACGCTATGGTGAACGCAAGCTGGTCGCCAGCCGAAAGCCAGTGGGTTTGCACTTCCAAAACCCGCTTACTAAAACTCTCGGCCAGACCAGCGCAAGCGCTGATGCAGCTCGACATAAAAACATGAAGGAGCAGGTCCTATGGAGCAAACCATATGAAGCAAATCACAATGGAAAAGAATCACGTAAAGCAAATCACAAAGCAAAAATTATCGCGGAACAAACCACATGAAGGAAATTACATGGAGTAAATCACGTGTGGGACCAAATTACACAGAGGATAAGATCACAATGGAGCAAATGAAATAAAGCAATGTTGTAAGGGTGGAGTTATCCGTATTAAAGCGTAATCAGCCAAATTATGTTTCTTGCTGGAGACAAATACATGCATGCATGAATGAGTCTGCCTAAACAGACTATTTAAAGGGACTTCTGCAAAAACTACTAAGGTTTAGTACTGTGACACATACAAAAATTGAAAATTCCGTTATTTTGAGTAGAGGTAGGTGAGTGAGCCACTGGAAGCTCGAGCCAGGCTTGAGCCTGAAGCATGGCACAGGCTCAGCTCGAAGCCCTGTTGGAACCTAGAGCCGGTATCGAGCTGAGCTTTCGTGTGGCTTATTCTTGCCACGCTCGACCTACCATCATGCAGGAAGAGGTAAACAAAGCATTAACATATGAGGTACAAATGAGAGACAAACAGACAACTTTTTGGTGCCTGATTTGTCCAAAGTAAAACCAGAAAACCTGAATTGATCAGGGCTTCCTGCTTAACTAAATTGTGTGATCTTGGGCAAATATCTTTTTTACTGATCCTCCTTTTTCTTCACTCTCACAAATGAAAGCGCCTTCATATACATGCCTGTACAACGCCAGCTGTACGAAAACTTATTGTGTTTGAACTAATAGAGAATAACGTCGCTCTATCTGTAAGAAAGCATCAGGCACACACAGACACTGATGGAGACACACACACAAACACGCCGTCTGCATGAAGCACCCTGCAAGAATCGTCCCAGCGTCAAAAGAATAACTTCAAGTGAAACTGAAGCAGAAGAACACAGCAGCTGTTTTTTTTTTTTTTTTTTTAAACCACTATAATTATGTTTTTCATGTATAACTTACAATGCAAACTTTACATAATGCACCGAGGCACTCCCGTTTATTTTTGTCAGACAAGAGACGAGGGTCAGAGGAAGATACTCAGGATCACACAACGCAGAGCAGCAGCAACCAACTTGCAAACCCGGGTCTCTGGTTCCGAAAAGTGCAGTTTAATTACCAGATCACTTCTGCTCATAATCACACGAAACCAGACACATTGCATTTTTGGAAGACACGAAACGTGAGGGTCCTTCCGTACATGAGTACTCAGGTCAAAGCTTCCTCATGCACCCTACTCACTGCCGGCCAAACGTTGCGTGTCCCCCAGGGACCAGAGACAGACCTTTCCACTGAGTGACTGACAATAAACCAGCGAAGCACGTAAACATATCCACTGGGTCCGTCCACACCAATAGTACAGAAAATCACAGAGTACATACTAGTTCTCACATAATACAGAAGCAAGTGGCAGCCAAAACTGGGATCCAGACAGCGAACCGGCGGTGTGAGGCGGCGCTGTCAGGAGCAGCAGCAGGCAAGGGCAGCGCAGATGGGGAGACTGGCAGCAGCGGATTCAGAAGCAGAATATAAATGAAGTGAGACTTACCGGGGCCCCAGAGAGGAGTGTGCGACATCTCTCAGCTCCGCTAGGGTTCTGAGCAGGCAGCTTCAACACTCCGAGGCGGGGGTCGGGAGGGGCGTGTGCGGGAGATAGAAGACAGACCCCGGCCAGTGCACGCTCACACCACCGGGGGTTAGACGCGCTGAGAGGGGGGCCCATGCCAGCGAGCGTGCAGCGCTACCACCCCGTGACACTGCGGGGAGCAAAGGGGCAAAGAGCAAGCACCGATGGGCAGCTCTGTTTGTTATTTCGTGTGTGTGTGTATATATAAATACATATATATATACACACACACACACGCACACTCGTGTGTGTGCGTGCAAGCACTGAGTTCTGTTAATATTTTAAACTGTTTTTCAGTTGACACCTATCGCTGTATTAACAGCTCGTTGAACATTCCGCCAGTCAGATGTCCATGTGGAAACGCAGCTTGGCTCCTGTCAGTAGTGGTACTTTTTTATTTTATAGATCATCCTAAGGAGCATCAAGAAAACGCCGCAGAATAACAAGAGAGGAGCGGGGGCGAGGGCGAGCGGCGCGGCAGCCTGCTCAGCTGACCAGACGCTCGTGCGTCATGGCCTTTGCCGGCATGTGTTTACAATTATCGCGCCCGCGTCTGGGCACGATAATTGGAAACACATGTTTGCCGCGCGTACCCATCTCAAAAGGCCAGCCACGACGCACGAGCGTTTTTTGGACTGCTTTCCAAACTCGCTTACTAAAAGTCTTCGCCTCTAAGCAGCGCTTGTGCGCTACTCGAGGCTCGACCTAAAAATGGGAGCAGGGGTGTCTGAGAGAGCAATCGTTCAATCCTAGCTCTAGCTCTTATCATCAAAGGCCACTTTTTACGAACTGGGAACAAAACTTCTCGTTGCTCAGAAGATGTCCATAGGAACATAAAAGGAACCAGACAGTTCAGGGATATCAATATGCTACAGTCAGAAGTTCGTAAACTGCCATGCACCAGTAATTAGTCCATCGTATAAGATGTAAAATCCAAAAATTCATGAAGATCCAAACAGTGATATCTTGCCGGATCTATGTGTTTGTTTGTGGCGTATAGAAAAATCCCAGCATGGTTTCAGCAAAGCCTGGTTGGCATGTGGGGCGTACGTAAGACTTTGTCTATTTAGAAAAGAAATATAGGTCAGCTAGAGGTCTCTTTGTTCAACACCATCCGGGGAACAATAAATGGTAGCATGTAGCTTTTTCAACAAATCCAGTCCTAATAAATTTTCCCCACAATTCGTCGTTAACAAAAATGGAGAGTCCACAGTAAAAGGACCAACAGTCAAAGCAAGAGGTTTGGAAATGGGGTTCACAACCGGTACGCCTAAAAAACCTACCGAAACATTATTACGGCCAGACAGGGCTGCCCCGGGGCCCAGCGAACGAGAACCAGAGCTATTCATTGCACCTGTATCCACCAAAAATTTCTGTGCCGAACCATGCAAATCTGCTGTGACATAAGGACCACGCTGATCTACAGGAGTTTGGACTGGTCCATTTCCCTGTCCCTGGCTGTCCTAACCATAGGACATCCCTGCAGCTTCATCCATATTATAATCATCATGATAGTACTGCCTTCCCCGGGGGTCATCAAAATAGTTCTGATCAGAACGACCCCCCAAGGATGCACCTGCTTGAACCTCATCCCGACCAACCTCATAACGGCCCCTTCCACTCGAACCCCGCCCTCCAGGTACTGCAATTTTCTATAACAAATCTGGACACTCGCTTCGCCAATGTCCCTCCTTTTTGCAATACGCACACTGATTCGGCCCTAAGGGTGCACCACCTCTACCGGCACCCCATGACCTCTGAGCTGGACCAGTGCCTCGTCCCCTTCCGGACCCTCTTGCAACCTGCTGCAGCAACACCCTCGTTTTCAAATCCTTACTCGTCTTTTCCACCTTGTCCTTTTCCTCACTTTCTCGATGCTCATAGTACTGAGCCATGCTTAATATTACCGATGGGGAGGAGGTAGTCCAAGTGCTCTCAGAAGCCTGCAACCGAGCCGCAATCTCCGGAAGCAAATTCGTAACAAACCTGTTAACAAACAAACGAACACCACCTTCAACTGACAGATCCTGTCCACTGAAATCCAAGAACACCCCTTCAAACCAAGTGAAAAAATCAGACACACTCTCCTCTTTCTTTTGACGACATGCCGTCAGCTTATCCCAATCTACTCGTCTGGGTGGGATAAGAGAATGCATATAAGTGATGATACGACTTGGCAAAGCCAGAATCTCAGCCCTGGGTTTTTCACCGGGCTTTCGCTCCTTATCCCATGCCTTAATCTCATCCCAAGAGCCACCCAATTCCACCCTGTGATCCTGTGTATGCACCTGCCTCCATATATCCACCTAGGGCGAAATGCAAAACACACAAGATGATGGACGGAATGTTGCACATTGGCAAACATTCACCCCCAGTCACAGATCTGGGTTTAATCCATCGTTATTTTGCTTCACCACGCCACCCCAGTTCAGACATAGCCATATGCAAATCAGTCTTGACCCTGTGCCTCATGGGAACAGTCCAGACCGAACTGCCAAGCCATGTCTTCCCTGGACCGGAATCAAGCATCCTAGGACCGGTTTCGGGCTTTCAGCCCTCATCAGCCAGGATAGCTTGACTCCAGTGGCGTAGTGAGCACGGGACCACGTCTGGGCATACCCTTCCCACTTAGGCGAAATGCAAAACACACAAGATGATGGACGGAATGTTGCACATTGGCAAACATTCACCCCCAGTCACAGATCTGGGTTTAATCCATCGTTATTTTGCTTCACCACGCCACCCCAGTTCAGACATAGCCATATGCAAATCAGTCTTGACCCTGTGCCTCATGGGAACAGTCCAGACCGAACTGCCAAGCCATGTCTTCCCTGGACCGGAATCAAGCATCCTAGGACCGGTTTCGGGCTTTCAGCCCTCATCAGCCAGGATAGCTTGACTCCAGTGGCGTAGTGAGCACGGGACCCACGTCTGGGCATACCCTTCCCACTTAGGGCGAAATGCAAAACACACAAGATGATGGACGGAATGTTGCACATTGGCAAACATTCACCCCCAGTCACAGATCTGGGTTTAATCCATCGTTATTTTGCTTCACCACGCCACCCCAGTTCAGACATAGCCATATGCAAATCAGTCTTGACCCTGTGCCTCATGGGAACAGTCCAGACCGAACTGCCAAGCCATGTCTTCCCTGGACCGGAATCAAGCATCCTAGGACCGGTTTCGGGCTTTCAGCCCTCATCAGCCAGGATAGCTTGACTCCAGTGGCGTAGTGAGCACGGGACCCACGTCTGGGCATACCCTTCCCACTAAGGGCGAAATGCAAAACACACAAGATGATGGACGGAATGTTGCACATTGGCAAACATTCACCCCCAGTCACAGATCTGGGTTTAATCCATCGTTATTTTGCTTCACCACGCCACCCCAGTTCAGACATAGCCATATGCAAATCAGTCTTGACCCTGTGCCTCATGGGAACAGTCCAGACCGAACTGCCAAGCCATGTCTTCCCTGGACCGGAATCAAGCATCCTAGGACCGGTTTCGGGCTTTCAGTCCTCACTACGCCACTGGAGTCAAGCTATCCTGGCTGATGAAGGCTGATAGCCTGAAACCGGTCCTAGGATGCTTGATTCCGGTCCAGGGAAGACATGGCTTGGCAGTTCGGTCTGGACTGTTCCCATGAGTCACAGGGTCAAGACTGATTTGCATATGGCTATGTCTGAACTGGGGTGGCGTGGTGAAGCAAAATAACGATGGATTAAACCGAGATCTGTGACTGGGGGTGAATGTTTGCCAATGTGCAGCATTCCGTCCATCATCTTGTGTGTTTTGCATTTTGCCCTAAGTGGGAAGGGTATGCCCAGACGTGGGTCCCGTGCTCACTACGCCACTGGAGTCAAGCTATCCTGGCTGATGAAGGCTGATAGCCTGAAACCGGTCCTAGGATGCTTGATTCCGGTCCAGGGAAGACATGGCTTGGCAGTTCGGTCTGGACTGTTCCCATGAGGCACAGGGTCAAGACTGATTTGCATATGGCTATGTCTGAACTGGGGTGGCGTGGTGAAGCAAAATAACGATGGATTAAACCCAGATCTGTGACTGGGGGTGAATGTTTGCCAATGTGCAGCATTCCGTCCATCATCTTGTGTGTTTTGCATTTTGCCCTAAGTGGAAGGGTATGCCCAGACGTGGGTCCCGTGCTCACTACGCCACTGGAGTCAAGCTATCCTGGCTGATGAAGGCTGATAGCCTGAAACCGGTCCTAGGATGCTTGATTCCGGTCCAGGAAGACATGGCTTGGTAGTTCGGTCTGGACTGTTCCCATGAGGCACAGAGTCAAGACTGATTTGCATATGGCTATGTCTGAACTGGGGTGGCGAGGTGAAGCAAAATAACGATGGATTAAACCCAGATCTGTGACTGGGGTGAATGTTTGCCAATGTGCAGCATTCCGTCCATCATCTTGTGTGTTTTGCATTTTGCCCTAAGTGGGAAGGGTATGCCCAGACGTGGGTCCCGTGCTCACTATGCCACTGGAGTCAAGCTATCCTGGCTGATGAAGGCTGATAGCCTGAAACCGGTCCTAGGATGCATGATTCCGGTCCAGGGAAGACATGGCTTGGCAGTCGGTCTGGACTGTTCCCATGAGGCACAGGGTCAAGACTGATTTGCATATGGCTATGTCTGAACTGGGGTGGCGTGGTGAAGCAAAATAACGATGGATTAAACCCAGATCTGTGACTGGGGTGAATGTTTGCCAATGTGCAGCATTCCGTCCATCATCTTGTGTGTTTTGCATTTTGCCCTAAGTGGAAGGGTATGCCCAGACGTGGGTCCCGTGCTCACTACGCCACTGGAGTCAAGCTATCCTGGCTGATGAAGGCTGATAGCCTGAAACCGGTCCTAGGATGCTTGATTCCGGTCCAGGGAAGACATGGCTTGGCAGTTCGGTCTGGACTGTTCCCATGAGGCACAGGGTCAAGACTGATTTGCATATGGCTATGTCTGAACTGGGGTGGCGTCGTGAAGCAAAATAACGATGGATTAAACCCAGATCTGTGACTGGGGGTGAATGTTTGCCAATGTGCAGCATTCCGTCCATCATCTTGTGTGTTTTGCATTTTGCCCTAAGTGGGAAGGGTATGCCCAGACGTGGGTCCCGTGCTCACTACGCCACTGGAGTCAAGCTATCCTGGCTGATGAAGGCTGATAGCCTGAAACCGGTCCTAGGATGCTTGATTCCGGTCCAGGGAAGACATGGCTTGGCAGTTCGGTCTGGAATGTTCCCATGAGGCACAGGGTCAAGACTGATTTGCATATGGCTATGTCTGAACTGGGGTGGCGTGGTGAAGCAAAATAACGATGGATTAAACCCAGATCTGTGACTGGGGGTGAATGTTTGCCAATGTGCAGCATTCCGTCCATCATCTTGTGTGTTTTGCATTTTGCCCTAAGTGGGAAGGGTACGCCCAGACGTGGGTCCCGTGCTCACTACGCCACTGGAGTCAAGCTATCCTGGCTGATGAAGGCTGATAGCCTGAAACCGGTCCTAGGATGCTTGATTCCGGTCCAGGGAAGACAACATGGCTTGGCAGTTCGGTCTGGACTGTTCCCATGAGGCACAGGGTCAAGACTGATTTGCATATGGCTATGTCTGAACTGTGGTGGCGAGGTGAAGCAAAATAACGATGGATTAAACCCAGATCTGTGACTGGGGGTGAATGTTTGCCAATGTGCAGCATTCCGTCCATCATCTTGTGTGTTTTGCATTTTGCCCTAAGTGGGAAGGGTATGCCTAGACGTGGGTCCCGTGCTCACTATGCCACTGGAGTCAAGCTATCCTGGCTGATGAAGGCTGATAGCCTGAAACCGGTCCTAGGATGCATGATTCCGGTCCAGGGAAGACATGGCTTGGCAGTTCGGTCTGGACTGTTCCCATGAGGCACAGGGTCAAGACTGATTTGCATATGGCTATGTCTGAACTGGGGTGGCGTGGTGAAGCAAAATAACGATGGATTAAACCCAGATCTGTGACTGGGGGTGAATGTTTGCCAATGTGCAGCATTCCGTCCATCATCTTGTGTGTTTTGCATCCATATATCCACCGGCACCAACAGCCCGAAAAACATCTCAATATCTGCTAGGGTCATAACTGACGAGGAGGGCACCTGTGTTAACTCTTTACAATACGCCGGAGGGTTTTTCCTAGGATCCGGTAACTGACTCTTAAGAGCTAGCACCTCACTTCTCTTCCACGGGCCACCCGTTGTTGAACCACATCTCCATTCTGGTTACGCTGCTCTGGGATCTCAGGATGAAAAATAGGATGCACCTCCCTCATCGTAAATTGGGACACACTATTCGGAGTACGGTGATGTAATCTTTCTCGATAACCGAGCAGCGTCCCAACATTACTAAGAACTTCTGCAGGGGCCATACCAGCTGAATATACACGATCTCGAATGTCATAAATAATTTGAGGAGCTGTGCCTCCAATACACTGTTCCCACAAACCAATCAATGTAGCCGACATATGCTGGAGGGCATGCTGTTCCCTATATATATTCTCCATATATTCTCCACACTATAAATCGGACTCCGAGCCCATTGTGCTGCCTGATTTGCAACCATCCTTTTCTCCTCTTCACCTACATCAGATCGAATCAATACCCACTCCATTCGCTCCTGTGCTGCTACCCAATTCCCTCCATCCGACCCTCGCGCCCGTGTCCCAACACTACACAACACTGCAGATGAAATATCTGGGGAAGACACAAGAGATACAGACGCAGGTGACAGTGTCAGCAATGGCTGTGTAGTAGGTGTAAGAGAAGGAGGAGAAACATGAACAGAAACAGCAGACACTGCGGGGGTGCCTGCAGTCACCACACTTGCAGGTTGCGAAACCGGAGGGGAGACAGACAGGGCTGGAGCCGAAGCTGTCGAGTCTGCAGAAAGACCAGAGGAAGGCGGAGGAGCAACGAGGGACTGAGACGACGGAACAACAGGATATATTCTCTGCGGGGCATAGGGAGGTGGGGGGCGAGTTTCCAGCAGATCCTCCACAAAAGGATCCTCATCCTCTTGAACAACATAAGACTTATTACACTGTAATCGAAACTTCCTATCTGCACACTCAATATCCTTTTCGGTTTGTTCTCTATCATAAGCTACAGCTTTCTGAACCACTGTTTGCATTGCCTTCTTCCTAGACTCCTTCTCGGCTCGTATACGCCTCTGCTTAGCTTCCTTCTGCCATACCTGCAAAGTATCAAACATCGACTGCCTACTTCTTCTAGCGAATAATTTGTCCTGTAAATAATTAATTTTTGTTCGTCAAAAGTACCATCCAGTGGCCACTGAAGCTCAGTATTTTCCCTCGTATCTTTGTGCCATAATGTACGAAACATAATAGGGCCAATACCGTGCTTCACATACATCTCAAAACTCGGAGTGCCTTCTGGAGGCGCAGGCTGCCTTTCCTCCAGCTGATGCTCAACAGAGCAACAGCGACACCCCAAGCACCACACTTTACTCCAACAAGGCATCCTAGCATCAGACACATTCACTATCCACTCAATCAACACACACACACGCAATAAAAACACACACAAACAAAAGAGCTCTCAAAAGCAGTCCTCAGACTGCACCAAGACAAGTCAGTCCTCAGACTGCACCAAGACAAGATAGGCTCTAGCCCCAGGCCTTTTCAAGAATAAACCAAATTCAACAAGTGGCCTGGCAGAACATTAAAAAACGCTCCGTATCACAAGGGTCCACAGACCCACCAAGTTAATCAAGACGGCGCCGCTCTTACCAAAAATCAAGATGAACTCACCTGGTGCACACAGGTCAAAGAAGATTATTCTGCACTGCCGACTCTTCGGCCCTAACGGTCAGATCCAAGGGTTTCGCCTTTTCAGGACCCCGGCCGAGATGATCACTAGACGAGGAGCCGCCCGATCAGACCGGCGGGGCAGCCACGAGAACCAGGCTCTATCATATGGGGATCCCCGATACGCCCATCCGACCGGACGCAACCCCGACCCCACAGCCCGACTGAAGGGCGGGATGGGCCACCTGGTGCGGTCCCTGTTCGGGCGCCAACTGAAGGAAGTGACCCAATTCGGGCCACCCAGGTTACTCTCGACCTCCTCTAGCCTTCCACTTAATGAAGAGTCGATGACGCAGTAGAGAATACAAGCAAACTAGTTTATTCACAAAGTACACTGCAGTGGAGTCCAATCTGACCAGCCTCCTATGAAGGCTGACGAGGGACTGACTCTAACAAATATAAAGTTACATTATGTATGTTGCGGCAAAGACCCGCCTACAATAGAAAAACGCTGGTAGCTGTCGTAATACAATGGGGATACAGAACATAAGTTTCGATTCCGCAGCCTGGCACAAGCTATCTACTGCCCAAGGTCGTCTGGCTTATCCTCCCTACTAAACAGGTGGGAGAAGGCCTCTATGTAATAGAAAAGGCATGCAAGATTCAACATTGGAGAAACTAAACTTACCAAGGACCATTTCTCGTAAATGATCAAGTAACAATTTCGATTATAATACAAAATGGTGTCTTCGAGAGGTAAAATGGTGGCACACATGTCAACCTAACTAACGTAACATCTGCACTTACTAGTTGCGTATGCATATAGCAAGAATATATAATGAATTAGCTACATAAATGCTAACATAATATCAGGTAAAATACGAGTAATATGGCAATAATACATTTCAATTCTAACAAAGCAGGGCAGAAGAGAAGCCAGGCCAAGCGGGGCAGAAGAGAAGCCAGGCCAAGTAGGGGCAGGAGAGAGGCCAGGCCAAGCGGGGCAGGAGAGAAGCCAGGTCAATCGGGGCAGGAGAGGCCAGGCCAAGTAGGGGCAGGAGAGATGCCAGGCCAAGCGGGGCAGAAGAGAGGCCAGGCCAAGTAGGGGTAGGAGAGAGGCCAGGCCAAGCGGGGCAGGCGAGAGGCCAGGTCAAGTGGGCAGGAAGGGCCAGGCCAAGCAGGGCAGGAGAGGCCAGGTCAAGCAGGGCAGGAAGGGTCAGGTCAAATCTGGGCAGGAGAGAGGCCAGGTCAAGCGGGGCAGGAGAGAGGCCAGGCCAAGCGGGGCAGGAGAAATGCTAGGTCAAGCGGGCAGGAGAGAGGCCAGGACAAGCGCGGCAGGAGAGAGGCCAGGCCAAGCGGGGCAGGAGAGAGGGACACCCCCAAAAGCATGTGCTTCCAGAGAGACACTGCCAGTGACACCCTCAGATGCACGTGCTCCTGGAGAGACACTGCCAGTGACACCCCCAGAGGCACGTGGTTCCAGAGACACACTGCCTGTGACGCCCTCAGAGGCACATGCTTCCAGAGAGACACTGCCACTGACGCCACCAAAGACACGTGCTTCTGGAGAGACACTGCCAGTGACACCCCCAGCGACACATGCTTCCAGAGAGGTCCTGTCTGTGACACTCCCAGAGACACGTGCACCTGGAGAGACACTGCCAGTAACGTCCCTAGAGGCACGTGGTCCTGGAGAGACACTGCCAGTGACACCCCCAGAGGCACGTGCTCCTGGAGAGACACTGCCAGTAACGCCCCCAGTTGGCAGGGTATGCCCAGACGTGGGTCCCTTGCTCACTTTGCCACTGGATTCAAGCTAGCCTGGCTGATGAGGGCTGTTAGCCTGAAACCGATCCCAGGATGCTTGTTTCCGGTCCAGGGAAGACATGGCTTGGCAGTTCGGGCTGGACTGTTCCCATGAGGCACAGGGTCAAGACTGATTTGCATATAGCTGTGTTTGAACTGGGTTGGCGAAGTGAGCTAAAGAACGATGATGGATTCAACCCAGATCTGTGACTGGGGGTGAGTGTCTGACAAGTTTCAGCGCTCCGTCCATCATCTCCTTGTGTTTGCTTTGTTCGCCCTAAGTTGGCAGGGTATGCCCAGACGTGGGTCCCTTGCTCACTTTGCCACTGGATTCAAGCTAGCCTGGCTGATGAGGGCTGTTAGCCTGAAACCGGTCCCAGGATGCTTGTTTCCGGTCCAGGGAAGACATGGCTTGGCAGTTCGGGCTGGACTGTTCCCATGAGGCACAGGGTCAAGACTGATTTGCATAAAGCTGTGTCTGAACTGGGGTGGTGAAGTGAGCTAAAGAACGATGATGGATTCAACCCAGATCTGTGACTAGGGGTGAGTGTCTGAAAAGTTTCAGCGCTCCGTCCATCAGCCACTGGATTCAAGCTAGCCTGGCTGATGAGGGCTGTTAGCCTGAAACCGGTCCCAGGATGCTTGTTTCCGGTCCAGGGAAGACATGGCTTGGCAGTTCGGGCTGGACTGTTCCCATGAGGCACAGGGTCAAGACTGATTTGCATATAGCTGTGTCTGAACTGGGGTGGCGAAGTGAGCTAAAGAACGATGATGGATTCAACCCAGATCTGTGACTGGGGGTGAGTGTCTGAAAAGTTTCAGCGCTCCGTCCATCATCACGTGCTCCTGGAGAGACACTGCCAGTCACACCCCCAGAGACACGTGCACCTGGAGAGACACTGCCAGTAACGCCCCCAGAGGCACGTGGTCCTGGAGAGACACTGCCAGTGACACCCCCAGAGACACGTGCTCCTCGAGAGACACTGCCAGTGACACCCCCAGAGGCACGTGCTCCTGGAGAGACACTGCCAGTAACGCCCCCAGAGGCACGTGGTCCTGGAGAGACACTGCCAGTGACACCCCCAGAGGCACGTGCTCCTGGAGAGACACTGCCAGTGTTACCCCAAGAGACACGTGCTTCCAGAGAGACACTGCCAGTGACGCCCAGAGACACGTGCTTCCAGAGAGACACTGTCAGTGACACCCCCAGAGACACGTGCTCCTGGAGAGACACTGCCAGTGACACCCCCAGGGGCACGTGCTCCTGGAGAGACACTGCCAGTGACACCGCAAGAGGCACATGCTTCCAGAGAGACACTGTCAGTGACACCCTCAGAGACACGTGCTTCCAGAGAGGTCCTCTCAGTGACACCCCCCGAGGCACGTGCTTCCAGAGAGACACTGCCAGTGACACCCCCTGAGGCACGTGCTCCTGGAGAGACACTGCCAGTAACGCCCCCAGAGGCACGTGCTTCCAGAGAGACACTGTCAGTGACACCCTCAGAGACACGTGCTCCTGGAGAGACACTGCCAGTGACACCCCCAGAGACACGTGCACCTGGAGAGACACTGCCAGTAACGCCCCCAGAGGCACGTGGTCCTGGAGAGACACTGCCAGTGACACCCCCAGAGGCACGTGCTCCTGGAGAGACACTGCCAGTGTTACCCCAAGAGACACGTGCTTCCAGAGAGACACTGCCAGTGACGCCCAGAGACACGTGCTTCCAGAGAGACACTGTCAGTGACACCCCCAGAGACACATGCTCCTGGAGAGACACTGCCAGTGACACCCCCAGAGGCACGTGCTCCTGGAGAGACACTGCCAGTGACACCGCAAGAGGCACATGCTCCTGGAGAGACACTGCCAGTGACACCCCCAGAGACACGTGCTCTTGGAGAGACACTGCCAGTGACACCCCCAGAGGCACGTGCTCCTGGAGAGACACTGCCAGTGACGCCCCAGAGATACGTGCTTCCAGAGAGACACTGTCAGTGACACCCCCAGAGACACGTGCTCCTGGAGAGACACTGCCAGTGACACACCCAGAGGCACGTGCTCCTGGAGAGACACTGCCAGTGACGCCCCAGAGACACGTGCGTCCAGAGAGACACTGCCAGTGACACCCCCAGAGGTACGTGCTTCCAGAGAGACACTGCCAGTGACACCCCTAGAGACACGCGCTCCTGGAGAGACCCTGCCAGTGACACCCCCAGAGGCACGTGCTTCCGGAGAGGTCCTCTCAGTGACACCCCAAGAGGCACGTGCTTCCAGAGAGGTCCTCTCAGTGACACCCCTAGAGGCACGTGCTTCCAGAGAGACACTCCCAGTGACACCCCCAGAGACACGTGCTTCCAGAGAGGTCCTCTCAGTGACACCCCCCGAGGCACGTGCTTCCAGAGAGGTCCTGCCAGTGACACCCCCAGAGACACGTGTGTGAGAAGTTGGCCTGGTATATGCTGTCCACTAGTTAAAGTGGACACCTTGCACCAGTACAATTCGACTCTTATGGAAGGTAGGTTTAAGACAACCTTTATAGAAAGCTATCCTAGTGGTAGCTGTGGAGAGCAGCCTTCAGGCTAAGTCTTGAAGGAATGTAAAGCAGCTTGTTTTACCACACAATCTCTTGAATCACCAAATGAAAAGACACCACACAGGTATATATATCAAATATATATGTATTTATTACTAAACAACTCTCTACTAATCTCTTTATGAGATTAGAAGTCAGGAACATATGAACAAATCAATGTTTTACAATAAGTTAAGCACAATCAAGTAACACAACCTTAGCTTGACTAGACCTGGGCCTAGAGCATGTAGAATCGAGGGACCCCAAAGAACCACCCCAGGTAGTTGTAGGAGACCCACAGGAGACGGACGCAGTGTTCAGACACCGGTGCGAGTCCTGTACGAGTCTATGCGAAAGGACGCGATTGAGATATCAATGTTAAAGGTCCCTTGCGTGTTCGAGGCGAGAGCACCGACACGAACCCAGTACGAGTCGAAGGACGCGGTTACGGGTAGAGTTGCAAGGGTGAAGGACGCGGTGTGTCTAACACCGCCGCGAGTCCTGTACGAGTCAAATGCGATAGTCGCACTTGGAAAATAGGAGTTTTAGGGCACTTCTGGAGTAGCTACAAGCAAGTCACTTACAGGGTAAGTAGTTCTAGGGCAAACACCCACAGGAGCACCGTAGTGCTGAAGTTACCTCACCCAGGGGGGCACGGTGCATAGGTGTCCTTTGGTGTCGGGTCGCGGCGTAGTTTTCAATGGGAGCCAGTGAAGACTTGCTGCTTGCGACGACAGGAGAAGTGTCCGGTGGAATCCAAGTCTGGATTCGGAAGAAGGAAGACCTGAAAGCAGAGGGGACAGTGTTCAAAGTCACTTGGCAGTGACCCGGGGCAAGGAAGATGAATGCCCACCGTCGTTGACAGATTCAGGTCGTTCACGGGTGTCTTGACTCTTCGACCACGAGGTCCAGGAGGTGTCAAGGATGACCAGGAGCTGGATTCAGCGTGTCCCACGAAGTCTGCGGCTGACTGCGGTGTCGGCGACCCGATTGGAGCCAACAAGCCTTGGTAGCAGCAAGTCTTGTGGAGAGGATGAAAAGTCAATGGTGCAGACCAGCAAGGTCTGAGGGACTTACCCAGCGAGGGTAGGTCAGGGCAGGCCTGGAGCAACAAGGGGAGCCCTTTGGTTTTGTAGGAAAGTCTTCTGGGGACCCACAAGCCGGCTGGCCAGGGATCGCGAAGACGCCTCGGGAGGATTCACTCAACAGGGGCCCACGGTCACTCAGGACGGGGTAGGCCTCTGATCTCGGGAGGAATCTCTGCTAGAGGCTGGGACCACACGTGGTCCAAAGCACAAGTTCGTAGAACGTCGTGAAGGGGTTGCACTCGACAATAGTGCACGGTACCCAGGGTCTGTGGTTCCTCGTCACTCGTGGGGTCCACTTGCCTCAGCTTCGCTGGGGACTCACGATGGCCTTGGAGAAGTCAGGAAATCCTCTGCCTGGGCTGCAGGGACTTCGGGCTCTGGCGGGAGCGGCATAGTTTGCGACCGTCATTGTAGTTTTTGGTGCCTGCCAAGCAGGGGAGTCACTCCTTGACTCCAAGGGAGATTCTTCAGTCTTCCAGAGGTAGTGGAACGTCGAAGGTCCGGGATTCTTCTTTAGAGCGTCGTCCAGGGGTATCTAGGTTGCAATGCACAGGTTCTCCCTCTTATACTAAAAAGAAGGGAGGGACTAGCTCTATGACCCCACCTATGGGAGGGTTAGGGCAGTGGGTGGCTACACCCACTTCCCTTTGTGATTCCCTTTGTCCAGTTTCACACCAGAGCAGGGGCAGGTAGCCCCTGAGCCGGTTTGAACTGGTGTATGCACAGAGGAGCCTTCTGCTCCCCCAGTGCAGGACTTCAAAGCACTCTAGGAGTGCACCCATCCAGCCCCAATACACTAAACCCTGTCTGGGAGGTGGTCACACCCCCTCGGGACAGGATACCTATTGTTGGGCCTCCTCCACTGCGAGTGTCGGTCATCAGCAGGAGGGCAGCCCAGTGTCTGTGACTGGTGGCATCCATTTTGTGATGCCAGGGCTCTTCAGATTCTACCGCGTTTCCACAGTAGGTACATGTCTATCCCTCTAGAAGGGTGGGATCATACTCCCACACCAGTTACTGGTGTGGGGGTATGATTCCAAAGTGTTTGACACCAAACACGACATGTTTTGATGCAGCCATTCCAAAGTTAGCATTTACCGCGAGGATATAATGCACTTTAAGAGTATATGGTTTGACCGCATTCACAAACAGCCCCAGAGAATAGACTCTGAGAGCTGCAGAGGGGCCCTGCTCAGGCAGAGGCACCCCCTCACATAGAAACTAAGCACCCTGCCCTTAGGATTGATAGGGCCTGCCTTAGGGGTGACTGATAGGTTTAAATGTGTGTGCAGGAGAGATATAGGGAACCTATATCTCAGTGAGGAGTGCTAGCACTTCCTCACCCATGCTGCAGTAGCAGGCCTGTGGTGTCAGATTTAGTCTGCTTCCCAGGGGTGGCATAATACATGCTTCAGCCCCTGGTTGGCCTGTGGAGTACCTATGCCCTTGGTACCTAAGGTACCATATACTAGGGACTCATAAGGTACCACAGCATCCAATCACTAGTGCACCTAGAGTGCACTCCAAGTCGTTTAGAGAGAACAGAAAGGCTGGGGCCCTGATTGGCAGGGTCCCAGCCAGTCTATAGCCAGAAACCAGTGTAAACATCAGAAAAAAAGTGGGGGCAACATAAGAGGCAGATCCTACTCTCCTACACAACCCCCCCAAACGTAGGGACACTAAACTAACCTTGACCAGTTGAGTCTTCGTGTTCTAGGTGGAAATACCTTGAAAGTCCATCTGCATTGGCATGTTGGGTCCCAGGTCTATGTTCCACTGTATAGTCCATCCCCTGTAGGGAAATGGACCACCTCAAAAGTTTTGGGTTTTCACCTTTCATCTGCTTAAGCCATAGGAGGGGCTTGTGGTCAGTCTGAACTATGAAGTGAGTGCTCAACAAGTATGGCCTCAGCTTCTTCAGGGCCCACACCACAGCAAAGGCCTCCCTCTCTATAGCTGACCAACGTTTCTCTCTAGGGGTCAGCCTTCTGCTAATGAAAGCTACTGGCTGGTCTTGACCTTCATCATTCAGTTGAGACAGTACAGCTCCCACACCCAGCTCAGAAGCATCTGTTTGGACAATGAACTTTTGGTGTAGTCTGGACTTTGTAAGATGGGGGCAGTGCACATGGCCTGCTTTAGGTCTTCAAATGCCTTCTGACAGCTAGCTGTCCACTGAACCTTTTTGGCATTTTCTTTGAGGTCAGATCATTCAAGGGGGTCACTATAGATCCATATCCCTTCACAAACCTCCTATAGTACCCAGTCAGGCCTAGGAAGGCTCTCACCTGTGTCTGGGTGGTAGGAGCAACCCATTCCATTATGGTTTGGATTTTGCTCTGTAAAGGCAGAACCTGGCCTCCACCCACAAGGTGGCCCAGGTACACAACCTGACTCTGCCCTATCTGGCACTTAGTGGCCTTGATAGTGAGGCCTGCTTTCTGCAGAGCCTCCAAAACATTTCTGAGGTGGACCAGGTGATCCTGCCAGGAGGAACTAAAGACATCAATATCATCTAGATAAGCTGAGCAATAAGTTTCCATCCCTGCCAGAACTTTGTACACCAACCTCTGAAAAGTGGCAGGTGCATTTTTCAATCCAAAGGGCATCACCACAAAGTGGTAGTGCCCACCAGGGGTTGAAAATGCTGTTTTGGCTTTTGCATCATCAGCTAACCTGATCTGCCAGTAGCCAGCTGTTAGGTCAAATGTACTCATATACTTGGCTGAGGCCAAAGTATCAATCAGCTCATCTGACCTTGGTATGGGATAGGCATCAGTCCTGGTGACTGCATTGAGGCCTCTGTAGTCTACACAAAACCTAATTTCTTTCTTACCACCCTGGGTATGAGGCTTGGGTACCAGGACTACTGGGCTAGCCCATGGGCTATCTGAAGGCTCAATCACACCTAACTCCAACATCTTCTGGACTTCAGTCCTGATACAGTCCCTGACATGGTCAGGTTGCCTGTAGATTTTACTCTTGACAGGCAGACTGTCTCCAGTGTCCACCTCATGGGTGCACCAGGTAGTCTGACTAGGGGTCAGGCTAAACATATGTCTGTACTGCTGCAGAACTTGTCTGCACTCAGTTTGCTGATGGTCAGTGAGGCTGCTTGCCAAAGCAACACCATCAGCTGACCCATCATCAGGGTTCTGTGAGAGCAGGTCAGTGAGAGGGTCACTCTCCTCCTCCTGTTCCTCATCAGTTGCCATGAGCAAGCCCATGTCAGCCCTGTCAACATATGGTTTCAATCTGTTGACATGGAGCACCCTCAGGGGGCTCCTGGGAGTTCCAAGATTCACCAGATAGGTGACTTCTCCCTTTTGCTCAACTATTGTATGGGGGCCACTCCATTTGTCTTGGAGGGCTGCTGGGGCCACAGGCTCCAACACCCACACTTTCTGTCCTGGCTGGTTTACAGTCAGCACAGCCTTTTGGTCATGCCAAGCTTTTTGTAATTATTGGCTGGCCTCCAGGTTTTTGGTTGCCTTTTTCATGTATTCAGCCATCCTGGAGCAGAGACCAAGTACATAGTCCATCACATCTTGTTTGGGGGGTTTGAGAGGTAACTCCCAGCCCTCTTTTACCAAACATAATGGACCTCTTACAGGATGTCCAAACAGAAGCTCAAATGGGCTGTAACCAACCCCCTTCTGTGGAACTTCTCTGTAGGCAAACAACAGGCAGGAAGAAGAAGGTCCCATTTCCGCCTAAGCTTCTCTGGGAGTCCTTTAATGATTCCCTTACAGGGTTTTGTTGAAGCGTTCAACCAACCCATTGCATTGTGGGTGATAGGGGTGGTGAACTTATAAGTTACCCCACACTCCTTCCACATTGCTTTCAAGTATCCTGACATGAAGTTGGTACCTCTGTCAGAGATGACCTCCTTTGGGAAACCCACTCTGGAGAAGACTCCAATGAGGGCTCTTGCCACCACAGGGGCTGTGGTGGTCCTCAGGGAATTGCCTCTGGGTACCTGGTGGCATGATCCACTACCACCAGGATAAATCTGTGCCCAGATGCAGTTTGAGGGTCAAGGGGACCAACAATGTCAATCCCTACCCTTTCAAAGGGTACCCCCACCACAGGTAGTGGTATCAGGGAGACCTTTGTGGTGCCACCTGCCTTGCCACTCGCTTGGCATGTGACACAGGAGCGACAAAACTCCTTTGTGTCTTCTGACATATGTGGCCAATGAAAATGTGGAACAAGCCTGTCCCAGGTCTTGTTTTGGCCCAAGTGACCTGCCAAAAAGATGTCATGTGCTAGGGTCAAGAGGAACCCCCTAAACTTCTGAGGTATTACCAACCTCCTGGTGGCTCCAGGGGCTGGATCTCTACCCTCAGAATATAGGAGTCCCTCATCCCAATAAACTTTATGGGACCCACTAGCACTCCCAGCAGCCTCAGCAGCAGCCTGCTGTCTGAGGGGTTCAAGAGAGGGGCAGCACTGTTGCTCCTTACTCAGATCTTCCCTAGAAGGGCCCCCTGCCCCCAAGAACTCAACCTGGTCAGGCTCAAGTCCCTCTGGGGCAGTTCCTTCTTCAGGATCTGCTTCTCCTCCCTCAAGAGGGGAATCTGTGATCTGAGACAGAGCGGAAGGCACTGCCTTAACCCTACTGCTCCTCTTCTTGGGAAGCATCTGGTCCATAATTTCAGGATCCAGAGCTTGTTCAGTGTCATGCATTTTGGCCTGTGACCTGGTCACAGCAAATACCTCTGCAGGGATGCCCAACATCTCAGCATGAGTCCAGAACTCTACTTCAGACCAGGCTGAAGTTTCTAGATCATTGCCCAATAGACATTCTTCAGGGAGGTCTGCACTGACTACAACCTTCTTGAGGCCAGTTACCCCTCCCCAGGAGAAATTCACAACTGCCAGACTATGGTTGGTCCTGGCATTGTTTGCATTGGTCACCTGGTACATTTCGCCCAGGATGATCTGTCCAGGGTCCACAAGATCCTCTGCCACCATGGTGACACTAGCAGTCCCTAAATGCCAAAGCCTGTTTGCCATTTATTACAGGCTGCTGTTTGTATTTGCCCAGATTACTGGGGCTCACTAGGAAGGACATGTCAATGTCTCCATCACAAATCAGCATTGCCTGAGTGGGTACTCTGACTAGGCCAGAGTCCACTTCAGAACCCAGGGTCAGCCCTACTACACCCTTATTCTGTGTACCACCTCCACCAGTAGCTGAACTAGGGGGAACAGTTGCCTTAGGGGCAGGAGTGGTGGTGGTTTGGTCTTTGGACTTGTTACAATCAGAAGTCCAGTGCCCTTTCTGTTTACAGAATTTGCACCAGGGCTTCTTTTGGCCTTTTCCCTTGTTGGATTGTGACTCCCCACCAGATGCAGATTTTAGGGGCCCTTGTGAAGACTTCTGGTCTTTTGACTTATCCCCACCTTTCTCAGAGCCCTTAGGATCTTGCTTCTTTGGGTCACCCCCTTGGTTCTGGGTTTTCTGCCTCACCCTGGTTCTGACCCACTTGTCTGCCTTCTTTCCCAATTCTTGGGGAGAGGTCAGATCCGAGTCCACCAGGTATTGATGCAACAACTGGTTCTGGCAATTATTAAGGATCTGTTCTCTCATCATTAGATTATACAATCCCTTGAAATCAGTAACCCTACTGCCAACCAGCCAACCCTCCAGAGCCTTGGTTTCACAATCTACAAGTCAGTCCAGTCCTGAGTCTGTGCCTTCTGGCTGTCTCTGAACTTCAACCTGTACTGCTCAGTGGTTAAGCCAAACCCATCTATCAGTGCACTCTTCAGGACTTCATAGTCATCAGCATCCTCTTCTCTAACAGTGAGGAGCTTGTCTCTACCTTTATCTGAAAAGGAGAGCCACAAGATTGCTGCCCACTGCTTTTGGGGGACCTGTTGTACTCTACAGGCCCTTTCCATAGCAGTTATCCACTTATGGATATCATCCCCACTCTGGTAGGGAGGAACAACCTTGCTCAGGTTCCTATGGTCTGGAATATTTTCCCTGCCTCTAGGGACACTGTTGCTGCCACCAGGGGGTTCTAACCCCTCTCTTCTAGAAGCTCTCTGGATCTCCAGGGCTTCTCTATCCAGTGCCAACTGCTTGGTTTTGAGGGCATATCTTGCTTCCTCATACTGCAGCAGTTTGTACAGTCTGTCAGAGGAGGTCTCTCTTCTTGGGAAGTAGGAGTTCCTCTGGTGGACATATTCTCTGCCAGAGTGATAGGAGTGGTCAGACTCCCTGGAAAGGGACCTATGCCTCTCCTCCACTGTGTCAGTTCTCTTATGGAGAATTCCTCTGTCCTGTTCAGACCCCTTGGGGCCTGGCCATACAATCACAGAGTCTTGGTCAGCTTGATGTTCATCATCTGACCCAGACACTGTAATTGACCCACTCACTGATTCAGACCCATTAGCTCCTAGAGCTAATCTAAGATCATCTGCTGTCAGCAGATCTATCAGGTGTAGTGTGGAGGGACTCTGTCCTATCTTCAGGTGCCTTTCAGCACACATGGCTTTCAAGTCAAAGAAAGTCATGTCCTTATACTGAAGCTGAGTGGATCCACTGGGTCCAACCCTTAAGGACATTCTAGTGTTGTGCAGTGTTGTACTACCTACACTAGTTTGTGGCCTACTGATACTAGCTTGAGCTGTAGAAAGGGTGTGTTATCCCTTGGCACACAGCTCTAAGTTCAGTAGAACTTATTGATACTAAGCTTGACTTTATATGTACCTTGAGTACCTATAGTGGTTTTCAGTTAGTAATTCAAATAGAGATTTTCTGGTAAAACAATAACAAGCTGGAATCCCACACGCTGCCACCAATGTGAGAAGTTGGCCTGGTATATGCTGTCCACTAGTTAAAGTGGACACCTTGCACCAGTACAATTCGACTCTTATGGTAGGTAGGTTTAAGACAACCTTTATAGAAAGCTATCCTAGTGGTAGCTGTGGAGAGCAGCCTTCAGGCTAAGTCTTGGAGGAATGTAAAGCAGCTTGTTTTACCACACAATCTCTTGAATCACCAAATGAAAAGACACCACACAGGTATATATATCAAATATATATGTATATATTAATAAACACTCTCTACTAATCTCTTTATGAGATTAGAAGTCAGGAACATATGAACAAGTCAAATGTTATCACAATAAGTTTAGCACAATTGAATGTTACAATCTTAGTTTGCTAGACCTAGGTCTAGGGCATCTAGAATCGAGGGACCCCCAAGAACCACCCCAGGTAGTTGTAGGAGACCCACAGGGGACGGACGCGGTGACCTGGCACCGGTGCGAGTCCTGTACGAGTCTATGCGAAAGGACGCGATTGAGATATCAATGTTAAAGGTCCCTTGCGTGTTCGAGATGAGAGCACCGACACGAAGCCAGTACGAGTCGAAGGACGCGGTTACGGGTAGAGTTGCAAGGGTGAAGGACGCGGTGTGTCTAACACCGCCGCGAGTCCTGTACGAGTCAAATGTGATAGTCGCACTTGGAAAATAGGAGTTTTAGGGCACTTCTGGAGTAGCTACAAGCAAGTCACTTACAGGGTAAGTAGTTCTAGGGCCAACACCCACAGGAGCACCGTAGTGCTGAAGTTACCTCACCCAGGGGGGCCGGGTGCATAGGTGTCCTTTGGTGTCGGGTCGCGGCGTCGTTTTCAATGGTCGCCCCACTCACTGCTGCCGCTCCTGCCTGCCTTGCCGCCTCCTGCCTGGAGATTCCTTCGCTCGCTGCCCGCTGCTCCTGGGACTTTCCCACTGCTCCTGGGACTTTCCCGCTGCCCGCTGCTCCTGGGACTTCCCGCCACTGCCTCCCTGCGGCCCCGCCCCCGTGATTCCATTCGCCGCCCCGCTCCCGCCACCCAGCTGCTCCTCCCTCCAGGCTCCTTACTTATGACGCCCCCTGAGCGACCGCGCAGCGGCCGCGCGCGCAGCGGGAGCACCGACGGAGCGCCGAAGGTGCGCCAAAGGTAAGCCCGTCTGCGCCCGTCCGCGCCTGGCCCGCGCCCAGCGCCAGGACCCCTGGATCCCACCGATGCAACACTACTCGACGGACCTACGACGCCGCCACCCTCACCGCACTCAATGCCGGCCGGAACCCTGCCTGCTACCGAGCCTCACCGAGACGCACCCACGGACCCTTCACCTGCCAAGCCTGCCGATTCACCTGCCCCCGGACGTGCACCACCTCCGCCAAGTCGAGCACCAGCAGCAACCACCTGAAATGCATCCTGTTGAACACCCGCTCCGTCCACAGGCACGCCGTGGAACTCTGGGACCTGCTCGACGCAACAGCACCGGACGTCGCCTTCCTCACCGAAACCTGGATGAACGCCTCCTCAGCGCCCGACATCGCCATAGCCATCCCGGACGGATACAAGATCACCCGGAAGGACCGCGTCAACCAGACGGGAGGAGGCATCGCCATCGTACACAAGAACACCATCCGCATCTCGACTAACTCCGACGAGACCTTCACCGCCGCCGAACACCTACACTTCCAGATACACACTGACCCCAAGACCACCCTCCGAGGCACCCTCATCTACAGACCCCCGGGACCACGCACACTATTCAGCGAAGACATCGCAGACTTCATCAGCCCGCACGCCATGCCCTCCGCCGACTACATCCTCCTAGGGACCTCAACTTCCACCTGGAGAACAACAACGACAGAAACACCACCGCCCTGCTGGACAACCTCGCCAACCTCGGACTCAAGCAACTGGTGAACACGCCCACCCACTACGCCGGCCACACGCTTGACCCCGTCTTCTCTTCCAGCAAGCACATCTCCTTCAGCCACGCCACCGGACTCCACTGGACCGACCACAGCTGCGTCCACTTCAGCTTCAGAAAGACTGCGACCCACCACCACCCGCAACAGGCTCCCCGCCGGAGCTGGAGCAAGATCACCGCCGAGCAGCTCACCGCCTCCCTCAGCCAGAACACACCCACCAACACAACGGACCCAAACGAAGCAGCCAGCAACCTCGCCAAGTGGCTGACCGCCTGCGCCGACGACCTCGCACCACTAAAAACCCTCCCAGCAGACCCGGAAGCAAGAAAACCCCTTGGTTCACCAACGAACTCAAGGAATCCAAGAAGAACTGCCGCACTCTCGAGAAAGCCTGGCGACTCGACCAGACCACAGACAACAGGACCGCCCTCAAGCACGCCACCCGCAAACACCACCAGCTGATCCGTGCCACCAAGAAGTCGGCACTCAAAGAACGACTGGACAACAACGCCCACGACAGCAAGGAACTTTTCAGCATCGTCAAAGAGTTCTCCAACCCCAGCGCCGGAAACAACGACATCACCCCTCGCAAGACCTCTGCAACTCACTCGCCGAGTTCTTCCACCGCAAGATCACCGACATACATAACAGCTTCGACGCACAGACCACGCACCCTACCGCCGAACCAACGCCCGCCACCACCACCCTCTGCAACTGGACCCCGATCAGCACCGAAGACACCACCCGCACGATGAACTCCATCCACTCCGGATCACCAACCGACCCCTGCCCACACCACGTCTTCAACAAAGCCAACGCCACCATCGCACCCCATCTCCGGGACATCATCAACTCCTCCTTCCACACCGCCACCTTCCCGGAGAGCTGGAAGCACGCCCGAGCTTACCGCCCTCCTGAAGAAACCAACGGCGGACCCCACCGACCTCAAGAACTACCGTCCCATCTCGCTCCTTCCGTTTCCGGCCAAAGTCATCGAGAAGACCGTCAACAGACAGCTTGCCGCCTTCCTCGAGACGAATGGATCCCTCGACCCCTCGCAGTCCGGGTTTCGGGCCAACCACAGCACCGAGACCGCCCTTATCGCAGCCACCGACGACATCAGAACCCTAACCGACAACGGGGAAACAGCAGCCCTCATCCTCTTGGACCTCTCCGCGGCGTTCGACACCGTCTGCCACCGCACCCTAGTGAAGCGCCTCAGCAACATCGGAATCCGAGAGAAAGCACTGGAATGGATCATCTCGTTCCTCGCCGGAAGAACCCAGAGAGTCCGCCTCCCCCGTTCAGATCCGAGGCCACCGAAGTCATCTGCGGCGTTCCACAAGGATCTTCACTCAGTCCAACCCTCTTCAACGTCTACATGAGCCCCCTCGCAGCCATCGCACGCCAACACAACCTCAACATCATCTCCTACGCCGACGACACCCAGCTGATCCTCTCCCTCACCAACGACCCCACCACCGCCAGAGCCAACCTACACGACGGGATGAGAGACGTCGCCGACTGGATGAGGAACAGCCACCTTAAACTGAACTCAGACAAGACGGAAGTCCTCATCCTGGGCTCATCACCCTCCGCCTGGGACGACTCTTGGTGGCCCCCGGCCCTGGGCACCGCGCCCAAACCAACGGACCACGCACGCAACCTGGGCTTCATCCTGGACTCCTCCCTGTCGATGACCAGACAAGTCAACGCCGTCTCATCTTCGTGCTTCAACACCCTGCGCATGCTCCGCAAGATCTTCAGATGGATCCCCACTGAAACCAGGAAGACCGTCACCCAGGCACTCGTCACCAGCCGACTGGACTATGGGAACACTCTCTACGCCGGAACCACAGCCAAACTTCAAAAAGACTCCAGCGCATCCAGAACGCCTCCGCACGACTCATCCTGGACATCCCCCGACACAGCCACATCACCGGACACCTGAAAAGACCTGCACTGGCTCCCCGTCAGCAAGAGAATCACGTTCAGACTCCTCACCCACGCACACAAGGCCCTCCACGACCTGGGCCCCAAGTACCTCAACGACCGCATGACCTTCTACACGCCCACCCGCCAGCTACGATCAACCAGCCACGCCCTCGCCACCGTACCACGCATCCGCAGAGCCACCGCCGGAGGAAGATCCTTCTCCTACCTGGCAGCCAAGACCTGGAACTCCCTCCCCACTCACCTTCGGCGAACCCAGGACCATCTCTCCTTCAGGAAGCAGCTCAAGACCTGGCTGTTCGAGCAGTAACTTACCCCCTCCCACAGCGCCTTGAGACCCTCCCGGGTGAGTAGCGCGCTCTATAAATGCCGTGATTGATTGATTGATTGAATGGGAGCCAGTGAAGACTTGCTGCTTGCGATGACAGGAGAAGTGTCCGGTGGAATCCAAGCCTGGATTCGGAAGAAGGAAGACCTGAAAGCAGAGGGGACAGTGTTCAAAGTCACTTGGCAGTGACCCGGGGCAAGGAAGATGAATGCTCACCGTCGTCGACAGATTCAGGTCGTTCACGGGTGTCTTGACTCTTCGACCACGAGGTCCAGGAGGCGTCGAGGACGACCAGGAGCTGGATTCAGCGTGTCCCACGAAGTCTGCGGCTGACTGCGGTGTCGGCGACCCGATTGGAGCCAACAAGCCTTGGTAGCAGCAAGTCTCGTGGAGAGGATGAAAAGTCAATGGTGCAGACCAGCAAGGTCTGAGGGACTTACCCAGCGAGGGTAGGTCAGGGCAGGCCTGGAGCAACCAGGGGAGCCCTTTGGTTTTGTAGGAAAGTCTTCTGGGGACCCACAAGCCGGCTGGCCAGGGATCGCGATTCGCCTCGGGAGGATTCACTCAACAGGGGCCCACAGTCACTCAGGACGGGGTAGGCCTCTGATCTCGGGAGGAATCTCTGCTAGAGGCTGGGACCACACGTGGTCCAAAGCACAAGTTCGTAGAATGTCGTGAAGGGGTTGCACTCGACAATAGTGCACGGTACCCAGGGTCTGTGGTTCCTCGTCACTCGTGGGGTCCACTTGCCTCAGCTTCGCTGGGGACTCCCGATGGCCTTGGAGAAGTCAGGAAATCCTCTTCCTGGGCTGCAGGGACTTCGGGCTCCGGCGGGAGCGGCGTAGTTTGCGACCGTCGTTGTAGTTTTGGTGCCTGCCAAGCAGGGAGTCACTCCTTGACTCCAAGGAGATTCTTCAGTCTTCCAGAGGTAGTGGAACGTCGAAGGTCCGGGATTCTTCTTTAGAGCGTCGTCCAGGGGTATCTACGTTGCAATGCACAGGTTCCCCCTCTTATACTAAAAAGAAGGGAGGGACTAGCTCTATGACCCCACCTATGGGAGGGTCAGGGGAGTGGGTGGCTACACCCACTTCCCTTTGTCCAGTTTCGCGCCAGAGCAGGGGCAGGTAGCCCCTGAGCCAGTTTGAACTGGTGTATGCACAGAGGAGCCTTCTGCTCCCCAGTGCAGGACTTCAAAGCACTCTAGGAGTGCACCCACCCAGCCCCAATACACTAAACCCTGTCTGGGAGGTGGTCACACCCCCTTGGGACAGGATACCTATTGTTGGGCCTCCTCCACTGCGAGTGTTGGTCATCAGCAGGAGGGCAGCCCAGTGTCTGTGACTGGTGGCATCCATTTTGTGATGCCAGGGCTCTTCAGGATTCTACTGCGTTTCCACAGTAGGTACATGTCTATCCCTCTAGAAGGGTGGGATCATACTCCCACACCAGTTACTGGTGTGGGGGTATGATTCCAAAGTGTTTGACACCAAACACGACATGTTTTGATGCAGCCATTCCAAAGTTAGCATTTACCGCGAGGATATAATGCACTTTAAGAGTATATGGTTTGACCGCATTCACAAACCGCCCCAGAGAATAGACTCTGAGAGCTGCAGAGGGGC
Source organism: Calotriton arnoldi (assembly GCA_963921515.1). Taxonomy (NCBI): domain Eukaryota; kingdom Metazoa; phylum Chordata; class Amphibia; order Caudata; family Salamandridae; genus Calotriton; species Calotriton arnoldi. Next base: position 831,855 of record CAWUFW010006672.1, read on the forward strand.
CCTGCTCAGGCAGAGGCACCCCCTCACATAGAAACTAAGCACCCTGCCCTTAGGATTGATAGGGCCTGCCTTAGGGGTGACTGATAGGTTTAAATGTGTGTGCAGGAGAGATATAGGGAACCTATATCTCAGTGAGGAGTGCTAGCACTTCCTCACCCAGGCTGCAGTAGCAGGCCTGTGGTGTCAGATTTAGTCTGCTTCCCAGGGGTGACATAATACATTCTTCAGCCCCTGGTTGGCCTGTGGAGTACCTATGCCCTTGGTACCTAAGGTACCATATACTAGGGACTCATAAGGTACCACAGCATCCCATCACTAGTGCACCTAGAGTGCACTCCAAGTCGTTTAGAGAGAACAGAGAGGCTGGGGCCCTGATTGGCAGGGGCCCAGCCAGACTATAGCCAGAAACCAGTGTAAACATCAGAAAAAAAGTGGGGGCAACATAAGAGGCAGATCCTACTCTCCTACAACGTGCTTCCAGAGAGACACTGCCAGTGACACCCCTAGAGACACGTGCTCCTGTAGAGATACTGCCAGTGACACCCCCAGAGACACGTGCTCCTGTAGAGACACTGCCAGTGACACCCCCAGAGGCACGTGCTTCTGGAGAGGTCCTCTCAGTGACACCCCCAGAGGCACGTGCTTCTGGAGAGGTCCTGCCAGTGTCACCCCCAGAGACACGTGCTTAGAGAGACACTGCCAGTGACACCCCTAGAGACACGTGCTCCTGTAGAGATACTGCCAGTGACACCCCCAGAGGCACGTGCTCCTGTAGAGACACTGCCAGTGACTCCCCAGAGGCACGTGCTCCTGTAGAGACACTGCCAGTGACACCCCCAGAGGCACGTGCTTCTGGAGAGGTCCTCTCAGTGACACCCCCAGAGGCACGTGCTCCTGTAGAGACACTGCCAGTGACTCCCCAGAGGCACGTGCTCCTGTAGAGACACTGCCAGTGATACCCCCAGAGACACGTGCTTCCAGAGAGGTCCTTTCAGTGACACCCCCTGAGGCACGTGCTTCTGGAGAGGTCCTCTCAGTGACACCCCCAGAGGCACGTGCTCCTGCCAGTGACCCCTTCAGATGCTTTTTAGGTCTCGCGCCTAGCGTTGCAGTGCGCAGCACTGCTCGCGCAGCGCGAGACCTCTAGAAAGGGCTTCTGAAAACGACCCACACGCTCGTGCGTGTGGTTTTGTTTTCAGAAGCCCACATTGGCTGGAGCGTCCGTTTTTTTTACGGGGGCGGCACGCGATTGGTCAAAGGCGGGCGCATGTCCCGCCTTTGCCGCGCCCATTCCCGACGGTGGCCAGAACGCGCAGCAGTGCGCGTTCGCCTCGCTGCCCCGCTCCCTCCCCCCGCTCCTCTGTGGTGCGCGCGCACCACTGGTTTCGCATTCGGCTCCTCTGCGGTGCGCGCGCGGTTTCTATTCCGTTTAGGTGTAGGCTTTGTCAGTCCTTTTAGTAACGGTTACTCCTAAATTTGTCCTGGTAAAGCGACCCTGAGAGTGAGGGGATTGTCAGCGCCGACGGGGTCTTTTGACCCTCGCGCTGCTGGCAGGTTGGGTGGTGGTGGGCAGTATGCTCGTTAAGTGGCGGTCGAGAGCAACTTTTCACTCAAGCCAGCTTTTGGGGTATGCTGCTGGCCACTCTCTACGGTGGTTGGCTGTTGGGTAGGGTCCTTTGATTTGGAGTACGCATCCACTGCAGTTTGTCGAAACCACTGGAGCTCTTCCTTGCTGCAGCACCAGCCGCCTTTCAATGTCTTTACACTTTCTTTTTCCATGTTGCACACAGCTTGCTGCCGTGTTTGCGGTTTTCCTACCTAGAAGCGTTCACTGAATGATTTGCTAAATTCAGGGCAGTCTTATTTTCTCGAATTTGTCGAAGAGGTGTTTGATTTGTCGATGTTGCTATTGGTGGGCATCACGTTGGCATGATTTTAACTCCCTTAGTTGAGCGGCTGTGTAGGTCATTGTACAGTGTGATTTGTGAAACTGAGGACGTGGTTTACTTGGCACTTGCCTTGTGAGGGCGTGTTTTGCAGCCATTTACAGATTTGGATGTTGAAGCATAGGTTGCTGTTTGTAGGTATTAAGAAATGTATCATTGTTAGAATTTTTGGAAAGCAATGCGATGTTTGTATGGTTGTTAGTGCTGTTGTGATTGCACAAGTGTTGTGATCAAATTCTTTAGACCAAATGGGCCTGCACTATCTACCAGAGCTAAATAAGTCTCTTAAATCACATTTTTGATTGATGATTTTAATAACTAGTAATGCCTGCTAAACTTATTTAAAATAAAAAAAATTCGCAGCTTCCTTTAATTTCTGAAGCTTTTTGTGCTTGTCGACACCTTCTGGCCTAATAACTCTACTCACTTTTTCCATTGAACACGTCTGCTCTAGCAAGTCATCGTTTAGAATACATTTGCCTCCAGAAGAATCTCATATCATCATATGCCATACAATCAATCCAGTGTAATATGAGTTGTATGTAACCACAGCCTTTGTACAGTAACTCAAAGAGAAGGGGGCAATGGGTATAGTAGGCCGACTCGTTGCTTATCTTGTATGCTGTTGTGGGTGGAAGAAAACTGCGAATGCCAATAAAAAGGACCAATAGAGGAAGCCCGTGCTGAAAACACCCTCTATGTATTTATATAATGGATTGTTTTTATAAACATTAGTTAGTAAAATGAGCTTCGCCGCCCAAAGCAGTAATGAGCAACAAAACAAGACTGTTTCAGTAACTTGCTAATTAGGTATAAAGACGCCTTCTGGGCTATCGATGCATCTATTATATAAAAGCAGAGGAGCGCTGGTGTGGAGAATTTCAGTGAAACGAGTAGTACAAATGCATGTAAACACTGGGTGGAGTTTCACTAAAGAGGCCTTGTGTACGCTTTTTATACAGAGTGGCATTTATAAATACTTGTGTTTCTTAAAATGAGCACTGGGCCTTTTCCTGAACGAGAACTTAACATATTACAGTGTAGTGTGCTTCTAGCGGAACGTAGTCTTTACATATTGAAGTAATGTCCCTCGGTCTTCCAAGGAGAATTTCCTCGGTGCAGTAAAACTTATACCGGGAAACCGTTTTTTAGGATAAGCTTGCAAAATGCAGTCAGCACACTATTATTTTTCGTAATAGGTTAATCACAAGAAGTCTTGCATACTGCTAACAACAAAATAAGTAGTGGTGCGCTATGAAGACTACAGTTTAGCTAGGCTGAAACATTTCTGTATTTCAAAGACTGAACTAGGTTGAGCTAAACTGATCCCAAAACTCCAGCCCTTGGAGGTGCTAGGAAAACGGATTAAAATCTTGTAGTGGTAGATCATATAACAGTGGGAACTTAGCACCATGGCAACGAAGTAGAAATGAAAGACAGAATAGGTGAAATTGTATTCGCTTTTAAAACAAAATATGCAACCCTACTTTTGCTCTGTTATCTCACAAGTTCACATCTATGGTCTGGTCAGTTACAGCCAGGCCAGCGAGCCAGAGCTGCACGACATGAGTGGGAACGTGCCACTAATGATAGTAGAGGGCAGCGCATGAAGGCGAGGCACAAAAGGACGACGGAAAGAAGTGTGCCCGAGTTTCGTTTCACAGCTTCGTGAGACCACAAGGAAAGGGAAGCTAGAAATTGTCAACAAAGACCGAGTAGGAAACTAGCAACATTTGTTACTCCAAGTCCTGAGACCATTACCGTAATGTACCAGCATGCATGATGACCCACACTTTGGAGAAAGACATAGTGTCTGAAACAGCGTAACGTACAGCATGGTGGATGTCGTAGAATGAAGGCAGTAACCCCACCGTCATTTCAAGTTAATTGAAAAGCAAATGTGACTGGTCTAGTTGCTATAACAAATACTATTGTAGAATAACTGGAATTCTGTATGACATATTAACTAAGCTATTTTCAAAATCTCAGGCGACCACCATATAAATACAGCAAAGGAATGGCTGGAAGTAATGTTTTGTGCCTAAAAGTTGTAATAAAATGCGAGTTCTGTCTTTTTGCTACTTGCAAGACTGAAATAAAAATCACACGTGTAAGTAGAACACACTGGTGACTCGGGTGTTTCGATGATAATTATGTTAAGTCATCTTTTAACTGTAGAAGTATTTTTTTTGGGGGGGGATGCAGCTCAAGAGGCTATATGGATAGGTGTGGCTGCTCAATAGAGTATGCTTAAGGAGATAGTTGGAGTAGCATGCACAGATAGTATAATGGTGACTGGAGAGCTCCTATGGGAGAACTAATGAAACACCAGTGATCCTTCTAGTGCTCCTTCTCACTTGACTGGATTTCAACTGCAGCAAACTTATCATGTTGCAGCACAGTCAAGGTAATTAAAACAAAGTGCGAGCAGCAATGAAACGTGTACAGGGATTCCTTTGCCTATCGGAGTCCCAAGTTAGCAGGCACAATGGATTCACTGACTGGTTCACAAGTCAGCTGGCCCTGAACGTGTTGCAATAGCCAGTAACGGAAGAGGGAGCTGATCCATCTGTCTACTCTTTCGTATGCTTTTCGATATTCTAGAATGAGTAACCACTGACTGAAAGGGGTTCACCCGTCCCCCCTTTCTGTATAGATGTATTCTGTTTAGATGTGTATTTAGCTCAATAGTTGTGCCAAGAATGACGTAAGCACCATTATACCTCAAACCTAAAATGAAAATGTAGTTGATGGTAATATTGATAGTATGATCACAAAGGAGAGTGGGGAGGGAAAGGCAATGGCTATACGTCCTCCCAGTGTATATACTATGCACTCAAAATTGCTGTTTGCCAAGAGTTCTATTTTGTATGAGTTAGGAGCCATAGGTACTCCTATATTGTGGATGGAAGTCTCTCACCCATTTGTCAAGCGGCATGCTTCATCACAGGGCCCCTCCTGGCACTGACCTATATGATCCAAGTAAATCAACATATTTCTGCCCATGTAGCACCCTCCAGGGAGTTGAAGGCGCATTCATCAGGACCTGGTCGCTCTTTGATATGTAGGATAGAAGAACACTTTGGAAAAAAATGTACCTCCAAGAGGTGAGTTCGTTGATCTTTATGGGAGCAGCCACGGATTTCAAAGGTGTGATCACCTGTATGGGGTCAAGGTCTAAAATACGGAGCATGGATATTTAAAAACAGATACACAAGTCTATCAAAAGCATTCATATCATCATGTTCACTATGGTACCTCATGTTGTGGTAGTAATTCTGGTGAATACTGCACACTTGGTTGATCAAAGTATTGGCTGCCTTACTTAAATAGAGAATTCCTAGTGCCTTATCTCAGTGGAGGAGGCGGAGTGGGGATCTCTAATGTACTTAGTAAACGTGTTAGTCATAAATGTTAGGAAGACAAGGTTTTACATCCACTGAAAGCAATAATCATTGTCATGTACTCGTGGCTCATGACATTTATATAGGTAAACACCTTGTAAGTGGGAAAATCTCATAGGCGGTATTAGGCAAAGGGTAGGCCCCAACCGGTCATACTAGTTGTTGGAGTACATATGGTTTAGCATATAATTATAAGGACAAATGAATCATAAACTCATGTCATCTGAATTATGACGTATGTCATCTCCCTGTCTGAAACAGTGCAGCGGAACTTAGGAGTTATTGATAAAGAAAGCTATGACGTCTTTTCAGTATAACAGTGCTATGTTTTAAGGCAGGGTTATGCGCTCCCGGTATTACATTATTTAGCAATGCCAATAGCTCAAACTTTAATAATGCGAGACCTATTGCATTGCAAATGCTTGTTGAAGCTAGGCAGGAATCTGACAATGGAAGGAGGGAATGCGGGTAACTAGGTGGAAAGTAGAGGTGGGCGAGCCAGCAGATGCAATGCTTATCATACAACAAACATCACGCAAAATATGATGTCTCTTTAAATTCAAAAAAGTTTGTTCCTTTAACATGTGGAAGCTTTGACCTTAATAATACGTCACCGCACTGAGAAGTACTTAATATTAGAGATCGGTTTGTTTTTCACGAACATTCGATGAAGTCATGTGAACCGTGTACGTGGCTCACATCATTATAGAGCAGCATTATATTAAATGAAACACAAGTGTTTGCACAACTGGTATTCTGAACGCACATATCTGAAAGGCTTTCATACGCGATAGTGAAGAAAAGGAGCTTTGATTAAATAACATATTTGCTTAAGATCCCGCAATTTAAATGGGGAATCCGCGATTTATCCAGGTTTTCCGGTTTCACTTTGTACAAATCAGCCATATATCTGTCGCTATATTTGTATTTCCTTGTAATAAGAATTCGTTTTTACTTCTTTGTCCATTTGTTAAGAAGCGCGAACTCCACTGGAAGGTATTGGATGGCTTTAGCGAGCACCACTTACATTTCGGAAGTTTTATTGTTCACAGGCACGGGGAGATTAAGTGATCTGCCCAGAATCACTGGGTGTAGAACGGACGCCGGGACTCGAACTTGCGCAATCGGCAGTTCTGATGTAAGAGAAGCCGCATGAAAGCTCGGCTCCGTATAGGTTCCAACAGGACCTCGAGCCGGGCCAGAGCCAGGCTTCGGGCTCCCCACCGCTAGTAGGGAGCGCCTAGATTCCAGCCTCTGGAGCAGTGGCGCTGTGCCAGTTCCTGGCGTGTGCTCTCTCTCTCTCCCCGTGGTGAGCACACATCCTCTCCCTGGGGTCTGTGGTTTGACCAGGGCCTGTCAGCTGTCTGTCGGTCCGTCTGTGGGGAGTGTGTGGGCGCTTTGCGGTTTAAACCACAGTGGGAATAATTTATAAGTTGGCCCAAGCGACGTCCTTGGTTGTAAAATTGCCCCAGGGTTGTACCTACAACCACCATACCGGGTGAGTGTAAAACCCTTCCATGGTCGTTGGGGAGCCCCCCCCCTCGTTTATGTGTTGGGTGGATTCCTGGGTGTGGGTGGGGGTCCTGTGGTACTCAGGGCACAAGTCGGGGGTACACGCGGGGGACGGCGTCCACCCACTATTTTCACAGGGTGGACACCGTCCACCCTGCCAAGAAGTTGGGCCCCACTGAATAATGTGCTGAACTCGTCCCGGTGTAATTTCCAAACACCGGGACACTTTCAGCCTCGCCTGCGCCCTGTCTGCTTTCGATGGCAACAACGTGCGGGCTTGGTTCAGACTCCTGCTGGGGCCATTACAGAGGCCGAACTTGAGGGGTCATGAGGTCTCCTTTTGTCCCAGTCTCCTGGCTGGGAGCAGTCAGGAGCCTCACACCTGATGCAAATGCAGCAGAGGGAAAACAAAGGCTCACAGCTTGTTAGCACTTCACACGTACTGAAGAGAGGCAGCTTCTCACTTTGTTCAGTTCCTGCTTAGGAGATATGCATGCGATGTAAGAAGTCAGATGTGTTGGTCTTTCCCAGTATTTGCACAAAATAAATAGCATTTATATAGCGCTTACTACCCCTGAGGAGGCGTTGTAATAATTTAAATATCAATTTTTTTCTTGTAAAGCACTCTGGGTAGAGGAAGTTTACGCTGACAAAAGGCATCATTGTTTAATGTGTAACTTAAAAAAATGTGAATCTTCTCTCTAAATCAGGAGGGTTTCCCTGTGTACTCGAAATGTGCTCCAATGTACTCATGATAGACCTGCTAAACATATATGTGAGGGCTCAAGATCTGATGTCACTTCTTATGATGCCACTTCCTGTGATGTCACGCGCCGTGATGTCACTTGCACACTGATTAACTAGCTTAGTCCCACCCACTTCTTTCTTTAGGACTTGTGCCCTGGTGGTACTGGTATCTTAAGACACTGCAGTACTTCTTTTAATGATTGCGGTATTTCACCTTTCAATGCCCCTGTGTCTTGTTGAACCCACGGGGTGCCCTCCCTATGATGCCCCCATAGTGGTGGCTTATTTGAAAAAAAGATGGGAACCCAAATAAAGTCGACCAAGGACCTTGGGTGCTAATGTATTTTAGAAGAACAGTGGTCCCTTGGAAATCTGAAGTACGAGAGGTCAATAAAAATATAGACCCAATCAGTGCTATATTGTTAAATGACGTGTCCAGCCGGACAGAGGTCCAATATTTAATGTAACAACAATTTATAAAATACTTTAAACAAACAATAAAGTGAGTAGGACACAAGCCTGTGCCCTCACTGCATCAACAGAAAAAGAGGAGAGGAAGCATACACAATTAGATAACAAAAAACGGAAGTTCAGGCAGGGCTATGGATTTGTTAGATATGGAATTAAACAATTGAGCCAACAAATCGTGTTGGTACACCTTTACACAAAAATAAACATTTCAGAGTAGTGTATAAGGTGATTTATGTGTCGACGACGTTTCGATCCATACACGAGATACAAGGATCATCATCAGGACTAAAACATAAGCAAGCCTGAAAATAATTAGCCTGACGTGACATAAAAATAAACATCAGGGAAAAAAAGGGGGAGAGAAAGGGAGGTACAGTTAGTTATGGGGGTAGACAACATATCGATTAAGCATTTTAAGGTAATTATACATGTGATGTCCAAACACCTGTAAACAAAACATTACATTATCTGAAAAGAGCAGCGCCAAGGATGGTGGGCGACCTGTGAAAAGGTTGAAAAGAGACGACAAATTGTGTGATGGTTAGAAGGTGAGGGGATAGATCACCAGTGAGTTAAAAGCAAAAAAGGGATGCGTGCAACAGCGTTTGTCTGAAATGAAATTAATTAAAGGCCAAGATTGGCAACGAAGGAGAGACAGAATGAATGAGAAGGTGTGAAAGTAATAGTGAACGTACTAGAGAGAGTGGCTGGTAAAGGAAAATACACCCAGAGAGACACTGCAGAAAAGTAAATTAAGTGGTACACGAGGGGAGCAGAAGATCCGAATTGGTAACAAGAGAGAGACAGATTGAGCAGGGAGGTGTAAGAATAGGCGTACTAAAAAGTTGAACAGATAAGGAGGGTGACGCCCAGGGGGAACCTGCGGAAAAATAGCAAGAAAATAAAAGAGGTACATGGAACGGTCAAGGGGGACTCACCAGACTCTCAAGGAAAGGGAGAGCCGTAGTCGAAAGTACTGGAAACGATGTGCAAGAAGCGCAAGTGAAACCAGACACAGGGGATAGATAGAGTGTGGCGGGTCCCCTGTCCCTCTGTAGCTCGCACTGACCGACTCTTACTTTCCGGTCACCCTATTTCCGTTTAGGCTCCCAGCGATCCCCCATCAAGAGGATCCTTACTCACTGACGGCTTCCCGCTGAAAGTGTCTGGTTTCACTTGCGCTTCTTGCACATCGTTTCCAGTACTTTCGACTACGGCTCTCCCTTTCCTTGAGAGTCTGGTGAGTCCCCCTTGACCGTTCCATGTACCTCTTTTATTTTCTTGCTATTTTTCCGCAGGTTCCCCTGGGCGTCACCCTCCTTATCTGTTCAACTTTTTAGTACGCCTATTCTTACACCTCCCTGCTCAATCTGTCTCTCTCTTGTTACCAATTCGGATCTTCTGCTCCCCTCGTGTACCACTTAATTTACTTTTCTGCAGTGTCTCTCTGGGTGTATTTTCCTTTACCAGCCACTCTCTCTAGTACGTTCACTATTACTTTCACACCTTCTCATTCATTCTGTCTCTCCTTCGTTGCCAATCTTGGCCTTTAATTAATTTCATTTCGGACAAACGCTGTTGCACGCATTGCTTTTAACTCACTGGTGATCTATCCCCTCACCTTCTAACCATCACACAATTTGTCGTCTCTTTTCAACCTTTTCACAGGTCGCCCACCATCCTTGGCGCTGCTCTTTTCAGATAATGTAATGTTTTGTTTACAGGTGTTTGGACATCACATGTATAATTACCTTAAAATGCTTAATCGATATGTTGTCTACCCCCATAACTAACTGTACCCCCCTTTCTCTCCCCCTTTTTTTCCCTGATGTTTATTTTTATGTCACGTCAGGCTAATTATTTTCAGGCTTGCTTATGTTTTAGTCCTGATGATGATCCTTGTATCTCGTGTATGGATCGAAACGTCGTCGACACATAAATCACCTTATACACTACTCTGAAATGTTTATTTTTGTGTAAAGGTGTACCAACACGATTTGTTGGCTCAATTGTTTAATTCCATATCTAACAAATCCATAGCCCTGCCTGAACTTCCGTTTTTTGTTATCTAATTGTGTATGCTTCCTCTCCCTCTTTTTCTGTTGATGCAGTGAGGGCACAGGCTTGTGTCCTACTCACTTTATTGTTTGTTTAAAGTATTTTATAAATTGTTGTTACATTAAATATTGGACCTCTGTCCGGCTGGACACGTCATTTAACAATATAGCACTGATTGTGTCTATATTTTTATTGACCTCTCGTACTTCAGATTTCCAAGGGACCACTGTTCTTCTAAAACCCATAGTGGTGGCGGCTGCTCTCCCATTTACAGTAAATTTCTCTCTATAGGGGGGCGTTTTCTGCTCCCCACTGACCTCTTCGAAGGCCAGTACGATAGCTAAGTGAGCTAAGCACCGCCTGCACACATCTGTGCGTAGCGCTCTGAAGCCACCGTCTGTGTGCTGTGCAGATGTTGGTAAAATGGGGTATTTTCAAGCGAGTGTAGACCCCGTCTGGATCAGTGCCCAGTACCAGTGAACAAGGTACAAATGGTTTCTTTTACCAGGATTACCTTTTTTGGGAGAACCTTCGACCCTCCTACCTGGCTGTCCCTTCTTTGTCGTGTTTGGGGGGCGGGCAAACCCCACATTTTTAGAATTCACTGAAGTGAATTAGTGGCCCATTGTTCGCGGGTGACATACCTGTAGTACCTGGCCCCCTCCCCCGCCAGCACACCTGGCAGCCCCTCTGCCTGTGGGGGCCACGGGGGCTCCGGTGTGAGGGCCTGGAGGCCAGACATTCCTGCGCTCAGGTGAGGGGCGAGGCTGTCACGTGAGCCAGGAGCTCACCTGATGCAGCGTCACTCCTGTGGGCTAGTCCCGGCTCCTCCTCGTTACCACTCTTATCCTGGGCGGGTGCAGTCTCTTATCTTCACTTGTAGCGCTTAAGAAAGGGCGAAGCGTGCAAGTGAGAGCTGGCACGTTGCTGGGTTAAGGCACGGTAAGGGCATCAGCCCCGAATCTTAAATATCGCCCCACTTTACCCGGTCCACGTGGTAAAGATTTAGGGGGTCGGGGCAGGCGAGACCCTCCACTCGATCTCCCCAAATTCCTTTGTCCTCGAAGACAACCCGGACTCTCTATCCGGCGAACTGTGCTCGACAGGGCCATGTATCGAGCCCCTTTCAGACCCACGCGGTTCTGAGATAAATGACCCCGTGTCCTGAAATCACTCAGCACGATAGATCTCTGCGGTGTGTGCATTACCACACTGAGCTAACCCTGTATTCAGCAAATCAGTGGTTCAGTTTAGGTCCCTGGAACACCTTTAGAAGAGCGTGGGCACGGGGGCACAGGAAGAGAGCCCCTGTGGTCCTCACAATCATCGGTGAACTTCACTCCTTCCTTCACTCTTCGATCCCTCACTCCTTCCTTCACTCTAAGCTACCTCGCTCCTTCATTCACTCTTCGCTACCTCACTCCTTCCTTCACTCTATCACTCCTTCCTTCAGACTCTTCGCTTCCTCTCTCCTTCCTTCACTCTTCGCTACCTCACTCCTTCCTTCACTCTCCGATCCCTCACTCCTTCCTTCACTCTAAGCTACCTCACCCCTTCCTTCACTCTTCACTACCTCATTCCTTCCTTCACACTTTTTGCTTCCTCACTCCTTCCTTCACTCTTCGCTACCTCACTCCTTCCTTCACTCCCTCACTCCTCCTTTCACTCTTCACTTCCTCTCTCCTTCCTTCACTCTTCGCTACCTCACTCCTTCCTTCACTCCCTCACTCCTCCTTTCACTCTTCACTACCTCATTCCTTCACACTTTTTGCTTCCCCACTCCTTCCTTCACTCTATCACTCCTTCCTTCAGACTCTTCGCTTCCTCTCTCCTTCCTTCACTCTTCGCTACCTCACTCCTTCCTTCACTCTATCACTCCTTCCTTCAGACTCTTCGCTTCCTCTCTCCTTCCTTCACTCTTCGCTACCTCACTCCTTCCTTCACTCTATCACTCCTTCCTTCAGACTCTTCGCTTCCTCACTCCTTCCTTCACTCTTCGATCCCTCACTCCTTCCTTCACTCTAAGCTACCTCGCTCCTTCATTCACTCTAGCTACCCCACCCCTTCCTTCACTCTTCGCTACCCCACTCCTTCCTTCACTTCCTCACTCCTCCTTTCACTCTTCACTTCCTCTCTCCTTCCTTCACTCTTCGCTACCTCACTCCTTCCTTCACTCTTCGCTACCTCACTCCTTCCTTCACTCTTCGCTACCTCACTCCTTCCTTCACTCTTTGCTACCTCACTCCCTCCTTCACTCTTCACTACCTCACTCCTTCCTTCACTCTTCGCTACCTCACTCCTTCCTTCACTCTTCGCTACCTCACTCCTTCCTTCACTCTTTGCTACCTCACTCCCTCCTTCACTCTTCACTACCTCACTACCTCCTTCACACTCTTCTTTTCCTCACTCCTTCCTTCACCCTTCGCTACCCCACTCCTTCCTTCACTTCCCCACTCCTCCTTTCACTCTTCACTTCCTCAGTCCTTCCTTCACTCTTCGCTACCTCACTCCTTCCTTCACTCTTCAGTACCTCAGTCCTTCTTTCACTCTTCACTTCCTCACTTCTTCTTTCACTCTTCACTTCCTCACTCCTTCCTTCACTCTTCACTACCTCACTCCTTCCTTCACTTCCTCGCTCCTTCCTTCACTTCCTCGCTCCTTCCTTCACTTCCTCACTCCTTCCTTTACTCCCTCACTTCTTTCTTTACTACCTCACTCCTTCCTTTACTTCATCACTCCTTCCTTTAGTTCCTCACTCCTTTCACTTCCTCACTCCTTCCTACGCTTCTTCACTCCTTCCTTTGCTTCCTCACTCCTCCTTTTAGTGTCTTCACTTACTCCTCCTTTCACTCTTGTCACCTCCTCACTCCTTGCACACTTGTCACTTCCTCACTCCTTCCTTCACTCTTCGCTTCATCACTCACTCCTTCCTTCACACTCTTCACTTCCTCACTCTTTCCTTCACACTCTTTGTTTCCTCACTCCTTCCTTCGCTCTTTGCTACCTCACTCCTTCCTTCGCTTCCTCACTCCTTCTTTCACTTCCTCACTCCTTCCTTCACTCTCTGCTACCTCACTCCTTCTTTCACTTCCTCACTCCTTCCTTTACTCTTTGCTACCTCACTCCTGCCTTCACTTCCTCACTCCTGCCTTCACTTCCTCACTCCTTCTTTCACTTCCTCACTCCTTCCTTTACTCTTTGCTACCTCACTCCTGCCTTCACTTCCTCACTCCTGCCATCACTTCCTCACTCCTTCGTTCACTTCCTCACTCCTTCCTTCATTTCCTCACTCCTCCTTTTACTGTTTTCTTCCTTTTCTTACTCCATTCAGTTTCTTCATGGCTTCCTGCCTGCATCATGTCCCTCCCTCTTTCATTCCCCAATTTGACACCATTCCTCTGAGTTTCTGTCTTGTAGTGGACGTTCCTTTAGTAAGTAAACGAGTCACTCCCTTCTTTAGGTCTGGCTGGAGCGCTTGCTGGCTGTGCCCTATTGTTACCACTTCCTTAAAATATACATAGAGGGCTGTGGGTCTACCCAGGGGACTTGCACCTGTCACCCCATGTTATAGGCTCTTACGTGTATCATTCCGCCCTTCAGGAAGTGCTTTTACTGGAGTGCATGAGTGATTATTTGATATCTTGAGCGTGCACTCAGTCACCACGCTGCTTATCATGTTCAATCCATTATCTCTTATATGCATTCTTTACAAAAAATGTGTTTTTTATACTTTTCCCAGCACTGGCAAAGCCAATGGGGCAGGCTTTAATGTGTAGACCAAAGGCATATGGGACCACAAGGCGAAACTCTATGTTAATCACACTCTAAAAAGAAGGGACAAGAAGAAAAACCTTCCCTAGTCCTCCCTCAAACATGTTCAACCACACACATAAAGAAGGGAAGGTTGTTTTACATTCAATGATCTGTGTTAGGGGAAACCCTCCGGGCTTTTAATACTGCCCTCACCCACTAGATAGTGGCATGCTTCATCATAGGGCGCTTCTACACCCTGCTGCAGGCCAACATACAGGGTGGAGCGCAAAAGTAACTCTACATTGCCAACATCAGAAGACTGCACCGTGAACAGTGACAATGAGGTCCTGTTCCCGCTCCTGGATCCTCTAAACATCTTCTTGAGAAAGGACCAGTTCAAGATGCTGGCCCTGGTTGTCTGCCTTGTATCCTGGAGACTGGGTGGTAGCGTTGGGCCTGCAGGACGTCATTCCATATTCCTGTCCTGCAGTCCGACTGGCATTACCTGCGGTCCTCAGTGGGCCAGGAGCATTTTTAAGTTTGCAGTCCTCCTTTTTGCCCTTACTAGGGCTTCTCAAATATTCATGAATGTTATGTCGGTGGTCCCAGCGAACCTTCGGAGGTTGCGTGAGCCAGTTTTCTCCCTATCTGGGCTGGCTGTGGAAGGCGAGCTCGCCCTAGGCAGTCGTAGACCACTGCAGACAACTGCAAACATCATTGTGGTTCACTATCGGTGCGCTAATGTCAAGCTTGACTCTGCAGACGCTCCCGTTCTTTGGAGCCATCTTGAATATGGTGCAGTTTCATACCTTCCCTCCGGAGTGAAGAGTCCAGGATATTCAGACAATGAGCCCGATATTTCTGCCTTTGTCCTGGATTTCATTGATGTCGACTCTGAGGTTACTGGGACTGATGGCTTCCTGCATCACCGCACCAGATGGCACATGCAGGCTCTGATGTTCCAGTGGGCACAGCACCAGGAGATCTTACCAGATTCCATCCAGGTTTTGGATGAGACTGCAAAAGATAAGCAGTGGTGGCTGCTAGACCGTGATTGGACTGGTGGCAAACTCCTCTCCTTATGCCACCCAGAGTTGCCAGTGGTAGTGGATGCGTCACTACTGGGCTGGGGCGGCCATCTGGCAAAGGTGGAGATCAGAGGATTATGGCCTCTGGCAGAAACTCTACTCCACATCAATTTGTTAGAGTTGCAGACGATCCGCTTGGCGTTGAAGACCTTCCTACCATCCATCAAGGGGAGGCTAGTGCGGGTACTCACAGATGACATGAATGCCATGTAGTACTTCAGCGCGCAGAGCGGTGTAGAGTCTTGGGTCCTGTGCAAGGAGGCACTGCACCTCTGGAAGTGACTGACTCGCCAGGGCATTTCTCTGGTCATGAACCACCTTGCGGGATCTGTAAACGCAGAGGGGACAAACTCAGTACCCAACCTCTAGTAGATCTCAAATGGCAGTCACAACCGTAGGGGGCGCTGGGTACTTTTCAGCATTGGGGTGAACTCTGGTTCAGTCTTTTTGCCACCTCTGAGTGCGTGCAATGTAGGATTTTTGCCTGCTAGAGTTCCCAATAAGGCTCTCCCGGAGACACACTCAACCTAGAATGGAGCTCGTGACCGCTGTGTTCCCTCCTGCCTCTACCCTCCCCTAGCTTGAGTTCTGAAGAAGATCAAGACCGACTTGGCCTGGGTCATCCTAGTGGCTCTGGATTGAACCGAGAGGGTGTGGTATCCAGATCTTCTGGGCAAGAGCTTCTGTCCTCTGATCAAGACGCTGCTTTGGGGGGGGGGGGGTCTACTGTCACAACACCAGGGCAGGATCCCGCACTCAGGCCTTCCTAGACCAGACTCATCCTGGACCCCCCTAAACGGACCCACATCACCCCACATTGCCGACTGGAGTGCGTGGTGCACCCTTTGTATTTCCAAACACATGACCAGCCTGCCAGTGCAGACTGGTGTGAGCGTTGCACTGTTGATGTGCCTAAACCTGTGTCCAGCTTGCCATTGCGGGCTGGTGGGTGCACTGGCACCGATGGTACAACTGAATACATGTCCAGCCTGCCAATGCAGATTGGTACTTTGGGCTGCGACCCTGGATGGCAGTGGCGCTGCCTCATCATGTTTGATATCATTGGATTGCAGTGACAACCTCTTTCCAGTGGCAACGGTGGCGTTGTCATCACCCATGCAGAAATGCCACTTCTAGAACGTGGGCCTTTCTATGCTCTAAAACTCTCTTGTGTGCCTTTGTGCTTGGCTCCAGTCCACACTGGAGGTTGGGGGAGCACATCTGGGCATTCCCCAGTGACCGCCATAAAACCCTGGGCATGCCACGGGAACGACAGACCTCTGCCAGTTGTGGGCCTAGATAGAGAGATTGGAGGGAGAGGTTTTCACACTTGGCCTCCAGAGTTGGTCACACACAACGAAGAGTTGCAATTCTGTACCCAAAGAGTTGCAATTCTGTACCTCCCTGGATATGAGGCACCACGTCCAGTGTACGTTGATATTTGTCAAACCAGACATTCCGGGCACACTCACACAGGATTGCCTCGGTGTGCTTCTGATCGACGTGTACCTGACGGGGAGCCTCTTCTTTCCGAGAGGCCCCCCTACCATTCTTCACTGTTCATTCCTCGCTTGTTCCTTTCTGGCCTTCAGTGCGGCAGAACAACTGCCGTCTCCTCATCCGGCCTTCCCTGACGACATTGTGGGGCCATGTAGTATCACCTGGCTGGGTCCTGAGTGGTGAGAGTGACTGCCTGAGCTGAAGGAACACTTCAGAGAATGATCAGAAGCGGGTTGAGAAACTGTGTTAGCCCCCCTGTGCTTTGTGGAACTGGGCTGGAGCCGGAAGGCCCTTGTGGACCCCTCTGGTGTGACCAACTATTGCCCTCAGCCCGTTCCTGCTCCGCATCTTGTGGGTGAACTTCTCAAGTGGCTGCCAAACCCCTTTTGTTGACTGCCTCCTAATTGACCTTACTCCCTATCCCCACCTGCATCCCTGGGACTCTGACTCCGGCCACGTGGGGGGAGGACAGGGTGTCTCCAATCGCAGGGGTGTCGGATAGTCGCGGTGAGTTGGAGGGAGGATTGGGGCCACAGCGTTTGCAGCGTGTTACCAATTGACCTGCTGGGTATCAGTTGCACCTCTTTAGGGTGCGAGGTGCGTATGTAAGCGAGCGTGTTCCTTACAGACGTGCCTGATATCTGTTGCACTGCGTAACAGTGTGGAGTGAGCGTTTGTGTGTGTGGGAGCGATAGCAGACGATCTGCCTGTGATTCATGACACTGGCCGGTGGTTTGCCAAGTACTTTGATTTCTTGTTAGGAAAGTATTACGTTTGATATTGGTTTTACCTGCGTGGCCTCGGCCCGCGGTGCTGCTGAAAAGTGGAATAATTTGGTATTTGTGCGTACTTTTGTTATCCTTGTGACCCTGGGTGCACTATCTAACTGTGTGGTGTTGACTCATGATAATTGTTGGGGTGGACCTCGGGTGGAGAACATATTGCACCGCTTAAGGGTGCTGGGGTGGTGTAGGATCAACTCTTTCCCACGTGTTATGTTAGAGGGTTTATAAAGCGCGACAGCTGCCTCAGCAAAGAGGCGTCCCGGCGCTAAACAGCAATTAGGTGACACGGTAGAAGGCGTGCATAATGCTAATGTCATTCGAACACTGCTGGGCCTAGAACTGCTAGAAATAATTCCCAGTGTGATTTATGCCCAGAAGTACATGGTGTTCATGTTATGTTGACTATCAAGTGTGTGTTGAATACAAATGTTATTTACATATATCATGTGTGAAGTCCCTTTTGTGAAGCTCAGTGTATTTATCGTGAGTGGCTGCTGTCCCTTTGCTTTACACATTGCCTCTCTAGTAAGCCTGACTGCTCAGTGCCAAGCTACCCAAGGGTGAGCGCAGGTTACACGTTGTGTGTAATCACCCGCCCCCTGATGGGAGTGATCGGTACTGCCTGGCTGGGGGGTTGATTCAGCCAACCAGAAAGTGCCGGTTCCAACAGGCTCCAACCACAAAATGTCACTAACTGCACTCTTACAACTCGGAACAAAAAAGTTCATCATACTTACCCTACCGCACTACCTTGGGTTTCCAAATTAAAACATAGTTGAGAGTGCACAGGTGCGTGATTTACAATCTCTCACCTGGTGGATATTTAAAACTTGACTGAGACGCAAAGGAAGTTAGATAAGAAAAGAATTCAACTTTCGTGACGCGCCCCTGGCCCCACAATAAGGACCAGTAATTGAAGTTAAGTAGTTTTATTTCCAATTAATAGTCAACATCACTTGTATTTCCCATCCCACAGTACTTGGACGGTTACTACAACCGTGGGTACTCCCAGTTCTTGGTACGCGATGAACAGGAGGGTTCATCGGTTCATCTACTCATCGGGTCTGCACGTTTCTTGCCAAGATTTCTCTTCTCAGGCCCCACAATCAATAAACTAAAAATTACAGCAATGCTCCTTTTCTCTAGCTAATGAACTCTTGAGAACGCACCTGCAAAAGAAGGCACACGCTGACCAAACAAAATACATTTCAGAATGAAGGCCTTTAGTCAGGCTAACTTTAACTAAACATTTAAGCGTGCACTTCAAACACATGGTCAAACTTGTGCACATGTAACTCAAGAACAAGTGCACACGTGAGTAAAAGCACACGTGATTGCTCCTTCAAGTATGACTTTCAGAATATGTGCAAATGTGACAGTATAAATGCAAACGTGAATACAGAATACATGTCTTCATGTTAAACTGAACATTAGCGCACACGTTTATAAAGCTTTAGTTTCTCAATAGTTACGTTTCGTTAATGCGTTTAAATGTTCACACATGTTAATAAAGTTATGGCCCACAGTAAATACAGTGTCGCATGTAGGTACATAAGGACATTCATGTGACGTGTAAGGGTGGAGTCCAAATTAAGGGGCTCCAGAGTCCTTCAGTCCTTGGGAAGGCGAAGAATATCTGCTACTGATTTCCCTTGACTGGTCTTGGTGCTGCCCCAGGGGACTTGGGTTATGTTCACACTCTCGGTTTGTGACTTTCGCAGAAGTTTGGCTGAAATGATGGGGTCATTGGTAGAGAGTGCCACCAGCCTCTCCCCGGAGCCATCTTCTGGTTCTGCTCCTCTTGACTCTACAGAGGGGCCTCTGGCCTCATGAATGCTGCTAGCTTTCATGTTGCTCGCTAGTGGCCTCTCATCGCTGCTACAATCGTGCCCTCGATGGCTGTGACTGTCCCCACAGGTGGTATCCCCAAGAACAGATAGTGTCCTGTATCTACTCCAGGATGTCTGTCCGTCAGACCGCGTTTCCAACACTGATGTGTGTCTCTTTGCATCTGAATGGCCAGGTCACCCTTCCCTCGTGGAGCCTGACTTTGAGGCCTCCCAATGAGCGTCTGTTGGTTTGATGTCACTGATTTATGGTCAAACAGTACAGCTGCAGGTGAGTACT
Organism: Calotriton arnoldi; assembly: GCA_963921515.1. Classification (NCBI taxonomy): domain Eukaryota; kingdom Metazoa; phylum Chordata; class Amphibia; order Caudata; family Salamandridae; genus Calotriton; species Calotriton arnoldi. The sequence continues at coordinate 851,246 of CAWUFW010006672.1, forward strand.
GTATGGTGCAAGGTAGGATACCATACACTTATAGTAAATTATGGGCTATTCTTTCGTCCTGCTCAGCTCCTATTCTGAGCACTTTATCCAGTGATTGCATAAATCTTTCAGCTTCTCTGTTGACCCCAGCCCATCGAGTTATTTTGTGAGGCTCAATCCCTAAAGCCCTCATGGATGCTTGAAATTCTGATCTGAGGAAGGGGGTCTGTGCATCTATGAATGCCATTCCCATCAAAGTCTGGCTTTGGCCCAGGGTACAACTTGTGCTGACCATACTCCCATTTCTGTTGCATGGCACAGTTGGCAATGTATCGCTCTTCTCCGTCACCACTGTTTGCTTCTTGGGGGGGCTCACCTTGTCCCTCGGGCGTGCCCTGGTAATCCCCACTCCCGCTTGGCCTTGAGGTGCCAGTTGCATCATTAGCTCCTTAAGGTTATCAGAGAACCATAGTCCTTTCACTATTTTACAACAGATTGTTGCTGGCTCACACACCTTGTGGCGCCCTTTCCTTTGTGCTGTAAGCGTGTGTATCACGTCTGCATCTCTTGCAGCCTGGGCTGTACCAAGCCCTACCTCACCAGTGGGGCTCTATGGCGTCCCTTCCAGAGGCCCTCCTTGGCCGTTTGCTGGTTGCTTTCCACACGGTAGGGTTGTTTTCCTCCTTTTACTCCTATCCTTGCTGAAAGATTACAAAGTGCTGGAATTTCGGGACGAGCCCTTTCCTGGCTGAAGTACTGCCTGGAAAGGTGTTTTCAGGTCTTTGACGGCGCTGTACGTCATATACTTTCTCCCTAGAACCCCTGGGCTCGTCATTGAGCCCTACTCTTTTCAATGTGTATATGAGGAAACTTGTAGATATCGTCCATCCCTGCGGGATTCCGATAGTCGCTTACGCAGACGATACTCAGTTGGTCTTCTCCTGTACGCAGCGCCAAACCTCCCCCTCCTCCGCATTAGGTCCCTGCTTGGAGAACATTGCAGGCTCGATGAACAACTCCTGCCTTAGGCTTAATGGGGATAAAAGGGAGCGGATGATGCTTGGCAACAACCTTCTCCACTCCATGAGTTTGAGTTGGCCAAGCTGTCTGGGTTCTCCTCCCACTCCGAAAACAGCTATGAAGAGCCTAGGAATGTGGCTTGATAAACCCTTGAACTGCGACTCCCAAGTAGTAAAGCTTCAGCCACATGCTATGGTCTACTCAGGATGCTCCTAAAACCTCCCCCTCTCCTACCTCGCAGAGGCTGGTGCTCCAGGCTCTTAATCTTTCCCACCTGGACTATGGCAGCTCTCTCTATTTGGGATTTGAAGACTCCAGGTGGTACAAAACTCCACTGCCCGGATTCTGTTCAATTTACCTAGACATCAGTCTGCCCAACAAGCCCTGTGTTCCCTCCATTGGCTCCCGGTGGCAGAGAGGATTAAATTCAAATTGCTCTGTATCACTCATAGGGCGCTCCGTGGCAAAGGACCTCTGATCTCTTGCTCTCTGCTACCCCCTTACCTTCCTGGGAGAACTTTGTGAGCCTCCATGGCCCATCTGGCCACAGTACCTAGGATCAGAAAGTCAAAATATGGAGGGCACTCTTTTGCCTACAATGGGGCTAAACTTTGCACCACCCTTCCCAACTCTCGGAGATCAGCCAAAAAGGAACTCCCTTTTCAAAAAGTACGAAAGACTTGGCTTTTCCGGTATAGATCTCTCTAATACCCTCTCTCTGGTCTGTGCCGCACCATCAGGACTGGGATGCCTAAGGGTAGCTGTGAGCTGTGTACGTCCTGCATAGAATCAAATAGTTGCCAGTTATTATCACTTTGTTTGTTCCTTCCCCCATCCTGAGTGCCCACATTAGTTCTACCAGTTCTTTTTTCTATACCCACTTTAAATCTTACATCTAATTTTTTCTTTTTGAAATACCTATCCATCTTTTGCCAACAAGTCCCTCTTTTATGCTCGCTGCAGGTACTACTCACCCTCAGGTAGCCCCCCCCAGCACGAGTGGCAATGGCCGCGTGGGACCCTCTTCCAGGGAGCGCGAGCCTCACGCTATGCTTTGCCAATCCACTATCCCCATGATGCATGCTTCTTGGCGTGCTTGCATCACACGCAACGTGGGAGCTATCTTGGACACTCCTTTTCAGCCAATCCCAAGGCTCTCTGCAGTTCGTCTTACCTCTCCCTAGGGCCCACCCCCCAGGTACGGGTGTTGGTGTACCCGGTGAACGTGCCCACCCTCTCTCTCTAAGTGACCCAGCCACATATGCACTCATTCTTCCGGTCACCCTGGAGTGCTTCCTTTCAACTTCAGTGTTCTCGGCCGTTGTGGTATGCTGCCTGACGCTTTCAATGGAAATATAGAAGTGCCGGTACTCACTGTCCACAGCTACTGAAGAGTGCAGTACTCTTCCAAAATGTAACAGTAATGAGCTGTGCAGGTACTCACTGTCCACAGCTACTGAAGAGTGCAGTACTCTTCCAAAATGTAACAGTAATGAGCTGTGCAGGTACTCACTGTCCACAGCTACTGAAGAGTGCAGTACTCTTCCAAAATGTAACAGTAATGAGCTGTGCAGGTACTCACTGTCCACAGCTACTGAAGAGTGCAGTACTCTTCCAAAATGTAACAGTAATGAGCTGTGCAGGTACTCACTGTCCACAGCTACTGAAGAGTGCAGTACTCTTCCAAAATGTAACAGTAATGAGCTGTGCTGGTACTCACTGTCCACAGCTACTGAAGAGTGCAGTACTCTTCCAAAATGTAACAGTAATGAGCTGTGCTGGTACTCACTGTCCACAGCTACTGAAGAGTGCAGTACTCTTCCAAAATGTAACAGTAATGAGCTGTGCTGGTACTCACTGTCCACAGCTACTGAAGAGTGCAGTACTCTTCCAAAATGTAACAGTAATGAGCTGTGCCGGTACTCACTGTCCACAGCTACTGAAGAGTGCAGTACTCTTCCAAAATGTAACAGTAATGAGCTGTGCCGGTACTCACTGTCCACAGCTACTGAAGAGTGCAGTACTCTTCCAAAATGTAACAGTAATGAGCTGTGCAGGTACTCACTGTCCACAGCTACTGAAGAGTGCAGTACTCTTCCAAAATGTAACAGTAATGAGCTGTGCCGGTACTCACTGTCCACAGCTACTGAAGAGTGCAGTACTCTTCCAAAATGTAACAGTAATGAGCTGTGCCGGTACTCACTGTCCACAGCTACTGAAGAGTGCAGTACTCTTCCAAAATGTAACAGTAATGAGCTGTGCAGGTACTCACTGTCCACAGCTACTGAAGAGTGCAGTACTCTTCCAAAATGTAACAGTAATGAGCTGTGCAGGTACTCACTGTCCACAGCTACTGAAGAGTGCAGTACTCTTCCAAAATGTAACAGTAATGAGCTGTGCAGGTACTCACTGTCCACAGCTACTGAAGAGTGCAGTACTCTTCCAAAATGTAACAGTAATGAGCTGTGCAGGTACTCACTGTCCACAGCTACTGAAGAGTGCAGTACTCTTCCAAAATGTAACAGTAATGAGCTGTGCAGGTACTCACTGTCCACAGCTACTGAAGAGTGCAGTACTCTTCCAAAATGTAACAGTAATGAGCTGTGCAGGTACTCACTGTCCACAGCTACTGAAGAGTGCAGTACTCTTCCAAAATGTAACAGTAATGAGCTGTGCTGGTACTCACTGTCCACAGCTACTGAAGAGTGCAGTACTCTTCCAAAATGTAACAGTAATGAGCTGTGCTGGTACTCACTGTCCACAGCTACTGAAGAGTGCAGTACTCTTCCAAAATGTAACAGTAATGAGCTGTGCTGGTACTCACTGTCCACAGCTACTGAAGAGTGCAGTACTCTTCCAAAATGTAACAGTAATGAGCTGTGCCGGTACTCACTGTCCACAGCTACTGAAGAGTGCAGTACTCTTCCAAAATGTAACAGTAATGAGCTGTGCCGGTACTCACTGTCCACAGCTACTGAAGAGTGCAGTACTCTTCCAAAATGTAACAGTAATGAGCTGTGCCGGTACTCACTGTCCACAGCTACTGAAGAGTGCAGTACTCTTCCAAAATGTAACAGTAATGAGCTGTGCAGGTACTCACTGTCCACAGCTACTGAAGAGTGCAGTACTCTTCCAAAATGTAACAGTAATGAGCTGTGCAGGTACTCACTGTCCACAGCTACTGAAGAGTGCAGTACTCTTCCAAAATGTAACAGTAATGAGCTGTGCAGGTACTCACTGTCCACAGCTACTGAAGAGTGCAGTACTCTTCCAAAATGTAACAGTAATGAGCTGTGCAGGTACTCACTGTCCACAGCTACTGAAGAGTGCAGTACTCTTCCAAAATGTAACAGTAATGAGCTGTGCAGGTACTCACTGTCCACAGCTACTGAAGAGTGCAGTACTCTTCCAAAATGTAACAGTAATGAGCTGTGCAGGTACTCACTGTCCACAGCTACTGAAGAGTGCAGTACTCTTCCAAAATGTAACAGTAATGAGCTGTGCTGGTACTCACTGTCCACAGCTACTGAAGAGTGCAGTACTCTTCCAAAATGTAACAGTAATGAGCTGTGCAGGTACTCACTGTCCACAGCTACTGAAGAGTGCAGTACTCTTCCAAAATGTAACAGTAATGAGCTGTGCTGGTACTCACTGTCCACAGCTACTGAAGAGTGCAGTACTCTTCCAAAATGTAACAGTAATGAGCTGTGCAGGTACTCACTGTCCACAGCTACTGAAGAGTGCAGTACTCTTCCAAAATGTAACAGTAATGAGCTGTGCAGGTACTCACTGTCCACAGCTACTGAAGAGTGCAGTACTCTTCCAAAATGTAACAGTAATGAGCTGTGCAGGTACTCACTGTCGACAGCTACTGAAGAGTGCAGTACTCTTCCAAAATGTAACAGTAATGAGCTGTGCAGGTACTCACTGTCCACAGCTACTGAAGAGTGCAGTACTCTTCCAAAATGTAACAGTAATGAGCTGTGCAGGTACTCACTGTCCGACAGCTACTGAAGAGTGCAGTACTCTTCCAAAATGTAACAGTAATGAGCTGTGCAGGTACTCACTGTCCACAGCTACTGAAGAGTGCAGTACTCTTCCAAAATGTAACAGTAATGAGCTGTGCAGGTACTCACTGTCCACAGCTACTGAAGAGTGCAGTACTCTTCCAAAATGTAACAGTAATGAGCTGTGCAGGTACTCACTGTCCACAGCTACTGAAGAGTGCAGTACTCTTCCAAAATGTAACAGTAATGAGCTGTGCTGGTACTCACTGTCCACAGCTACTGAAGAGTGCAGTACTCTTCCAAAATGTAACAGTAATGAGCTGTGCAGGTACTCACTGTCCACAGCTACTGAAGAGTGCAGTACTCTTCCAAAATGTAACAGTAATGAGCTGTGCTGGTACTCACTGTCCACAGCTACTGAAGAGTGCAGTACTCTTCCAAAATGTAACAGTAATGAGCTGTGCAGGTACTCACTGTCCACAGCTACTGAAGAGTGCAGTACTCTTCCAAAATGTAACAGTAATGAGCTGTGCTGGTACTCACTGTCCACAGCTACTGAAGAGTGCAGTACTCTTCCAAAATGTAACAGTAATGAGCTGTGCAGGTACTCACTGTCCACAGCTACTGAAGAGTGCAGTACTCTTCCAAAATGTAACAGTAATGAGCTGTGCTGGTACTCACTGTCCACAGCTACTGAAGAGTGCAGTACTCTTCCAAAATGTAACAGTAATGAGCTGTGCAGGTACTCACTGTCCACAGCTACTGAAGAGTGCAGTACTCTTCCAAAATGTAACAGTAATGAGCTGTGCTGGTACTCACTGTCCACAGCTACTGAAGAGTGCAGTACTCTTCCAAAATGTAACAGTAATGAGCTGTGCAGGTACTCACTGTCCACAGCTACTGAAGAGTGCAGTACTCTTCCAAAATGTAACAGTAATGAGCTGTGCAGGTACTCACTGTCCACAGCTACTGAAGAGTGCAGTACTCTTCCAAAATGTAACAGTAATGAGCTGTGCAGGTACTCACTGTCCACAGCTACTGAAGAGTGCAGTACTCTTCCAAAATGTAACAGTAATGAGCTGTGCCGGTACTCACTGTCCACAGCTACTGAAGAGTGCAGTACTCTTCCAAAATGTAACAGTAATGAGCTGTGCCGGTACTCACTGTCCACAGCTACTGAAGAGTGCAGTACTCTTCCAAAATGTAACAGTAATGAGCTGTGCAGGTACTCACTGTCCACAGCTACTGAAGAGTGCAGTACTCTTCCAAAATGTAACAGTAATGAGCTGTGCTGGTACTCACTGTCCACAGCTACTGAAGAGTGCAGTACTCTTCCAAAATGTAACAGTAATGAGCTGTGCAGGTACTCACTGTCCACAGCTACTGAAGAGTGCAGTACTCTTCCAAAATGTAACAGTAATGAGCTGTGCAGGTACTCACTGTCCACAGCTACTGAAGAGTGCAGTACTCTTCCAAAATGTAACAGTAATGAGCTGTGCAGGTACTCACTGTCCACAGCTACTGAAGAGTGCAGTACTCTTCCAAAATGTAACAGTAATGAGCTGTGCCGGTACTCACTGTCCACAGCTACTGAAGAGTGCAGTACTCTTCCAAAATGTAACAGTAATGAGCTGTGCAGGTACTCACTGTCCACAGCTACTGAAGAGTGCAGTACTCTTCCAAAATGTAACAGTAATGAGCTGTGCCGGTACTCACTGTCCACAGCTACTGAAGAGTGCAGTACTCTTCCAAAATGTAACAGTAATGAGCTGTGCCGGTACTCACTGTCCACAGCTACTGAAGAGTGCAGTACTCTTCCAAAATGTAACAGTAATGAGCTGTGCCGGTACTCACTGTCCACAGCTACTGAAGAGTGCAGTACTCTTCCAAAATGTAACAGTAATGAGCTGTGCCGGTACTCACTGTCCACAGCTACTGAAGAGTGCAGTACTCTTCCAAAATGTAACAGTAATGAGCTGTGCAGGTACTCACTGTCCACAGCTACTGAAGAGTGCAGTACTCTTCCAAAATGTAACAGTAATGAGCTGTGCAGGTACTCACTGTCCACAGCTACTGAAGAGTGCAGTACTCTTCCAAAATGTAACAGTAATGAGCTGTGCAGGTACTCACTGTCCACAGCTACTGAAGAGTGCAGTACTCTTCCAAAATGTAACAGTAATGAGCTGTGCTGGTACTCACTGTCCACAGCTACTGAAGAGTGCAGTACTCTTCCAAAATGTAACAGTAATGAGCTGTGCAGGTACTCACTGTCCACAGCTACTGAAGAGTGCAGTACTCTTCCAAAATGTAACAGTAATGAGCTGTGCTGGTACTCACTGTCCACAGCTACTGAAGAGTGCAGTACTCTTCCAAAATGTAACAGTAATGAGCTGTGCAGGTACTCTCCCTTTCAAATGAAAGAAGTGCCGGTGCTCGGTAGCGGACAGTACTTGCCCATTCTGTTACCCTGTTGGTTGTGATTATCCCCCGCTCGTGGCCTGTTCATCTTCAGCTGGCTGTCCCTTTTTAGGTCTCACCTAGGCAGTGCTTGCACTGTCTCTTTGAGACATGCTGTATTCAGGATATGGGCATAAAGCTCTGCCCACTTTCCGCCCACCTTTTTAATTGGCTCCTGTCCCTGTCCTTTGTAACTGGTGGCTTTTCATTGGTCAATAGGCTTAGTAGTCCCACCTTAGTACTGCCTTGTCTCTTCTTGTAACCTCCCATGAGGACACCCCTGTTACATGTGTTGTTACTCCCTAGGTTTTAATTACAGCCTCAGAGGACTATTTTCTTAAAGGGATACCGGCAGGAAACACGCTTGGTCCTAGGCATGGCTGGCAGTGGTTACTTTCCTCACTAGTACATCTCACTTTTATATGAGACCTTCTATAAATTTCCCTTCATCAGCTCCACACGAAGTACAACCTAATCTGCAATTAATATAATAATTCTTTTGTCACATTTTAAATCTACTAATTGTGTATATGGACATAGCTATTTGAATGTACTCGTGGTACTGTCTTGCATGCAATGCATTATGGGTATGGTGGATTTACCATATCTTCTGCAGAGTGCAGTACCATATGTGGCCAAAAGAGGTCCCTGCAACATGGCTAGGTAAAAAACATTGGCATTTATAATGCCAATGACTCCAACTCCAACAAATGCGAGACCGATGGCATTTCCAATGAAATAGGTCTCGTATTTGTTAAAGTTGGAGCTGTTGGCATTGAAAATAAAAATGTTTTTTACTTTTGCTTTTTTATACCATTGGTAATAGAGCTTTGTATATATAATAACTCCACTGCAAATAAAAAAACATTGTTATTTTCAACGCCAACAGCTCTAACTTTAACGAATGCGAGACCTATTGCATTGCAAATACTTGTCTTTCTTAGGATCGCATTGAGGAGGAAGAGGGTACCTAGGTATACATCTTGAGGTTATAGAAACCCTTCCACGCCCAAGGCCGAATAGGATTGTCTCCATTTATGACTGGGCCAGGCCTAGTGTCGCTGGCGTCCACCTAGTCAAACCAGGGAACTTGTGTGCATTCCTCTTTCTGTCCCCCTTGACCAGTTCAGACTCTGCTCCCTGGGGGGTAGCGACCAGTAAAACCCTTGGTTCAGCCATATTCCCAGCCCTTGAGAGGGGGGGCCTCGTCTGCACATGCAAATCTAGTTTTCCTTCTACTTGCGCCTGTCCAACAGTCGGCTGCTTTGTCGTGTCTGCTGTTTGCCAGTTGAGCGACGCAGTGTATATGCCTGTTTGCAAAATAAGGTGAGAAAATGAAATGTAAACAGACAAGTGAGAGGGAGGATGTTCAATCATAGGCAGAAAGATGATTAAATGGGCTAGCTTCCCTCAGCCAGGTTACTACAGGTTTATATGCCTATTTTCAAAATAAGGTGAGAAAATGGAATGTAAACAAGAACATTGGAGGCAAGCGACAGGGAGGATGTTTAATCATAGGCAGAAAGATCATTGCATGGGCTAGCTTCCCCCAGCCAGGTTCCTACAGGTTTAGAAAGACATTCACTTGGTGCCAACTGCATTTGTGTCTCATGCTGTCGTCATACAAACCCTCTTCGGGAGTCGCCTTTCAAGGGCTCTTTTAGTAAATTCCATTTCATTCTGCTCTTCCCATCTTATCCCGTATTGGGGGCTGGTGCTAACTTTACCTGTGAAGCCCCTTCTTCTCCCATCCCCTCTAGAGGTCTAGTCATGAGACTGACTCCTCTAGGAGAGTAGGTAAGGGCTTCTGCACATCTCTCTTTGGAGAGCCTGGTAGTATCTTTACAAGACACTGTCTCTGCTAGACCCTGCACCACCTCTCAAACTGCTGGTCCCAGCCGGCTTGCGCAGTTTTGGGAAGAAACGCCTGCCACAATATCAACATTGGTAATACTAGTTGGACCAACAAGAAAATCTCAAAGACGCGTAAACATGTCCCGTCAACTGACTTGCCTTTCATGCATATTGGGGGCCATATTTGCCTTGATTTCTACTAAGTTCGAACACACTGTCGATCCCGGGGCCCTCACGGCACTTCTAGGATATGTTAAACCATGGAGCCCTGGCCTCAGACCAGTCACCGCCATGGCTTGGTTGTTAGCCAGGGTGCAGCTAGCCCTCTTACGGGGTAGCAGCAGAACACCCAACACCGATGACTTTCTGAAGCACATGACCTACTGCGATACTACTCGTGAACTGTACACCTCATTGCAGCCGCCAACCACTAGGGCTAAGGACATTTAGGCGCTCCTTCGAGCATACCTCTTGACTTTGGACTCTGATGCCTCGGACGACGCCATTGGCTAATGCATCTGTTCTTTGTCCCTATGCAGCCACATACCCGCTCATCCAATAGACTACCTTTTCAGGTGTTACGCCTCGTTGCCATGACTACCCTTGAATGTGTCACCCTTAGGCTCCCCCTCATTTACCCTCCCCTTGGCTGCGTTTGTGTATGCACTCTCAGATTATTCTGTATGTGTCAACTGGATGTGATGTAATTGAAATTGTATTTCTAGGATTGATGCAGCATTGTTTGTTATTAACCGAAAATACATAAATACATTAAAATATAAAAATTAAAAAAACATGTTCAGTCCTGCCAAAAGGTGTAATAATGCTGAGCACTGAGCTCACCCATACTCCGTGTGCCTGGGACCCCACCCTCCCAAGCGTCGTGTTAGGGAGGTTACTAATCAGAATGAGGGTCAGCCTCCTCTACGCGGCCAATAGTGAGGAGGCTGATGGGAACGTGGCTGTAAACTCGGATTGTGACGATATTGGCCCTTTACCACTACCGCATACGGCGTCCGGCTTAAACCCTGGAGTTCCATTTCTTTAAGGAGCTCTTCTTGCTTAGTTCTGAATGTTGAGTTGATATTTTACCCCACGGAACTTCGCCACCAGAAGTCCCAAAAATGTGGCGTCGTTTGCAAGACATTGGGCCGTAAACCCTTAGAAAAATTCTTCCCGATTTACTCTTAAAGCTGACTGCCACAGGCCCGTTTGGAGTGGTAAAGCTTGTTTTACCCCAGAGGTGGGAATGAATAACCTCTTCCAGCCCCTCCTCCATTGACACTACGCTGTTACAACCCTGCTTTACTGAGCTGCTATTCTAACGGACTCCCAGGCACTCATTCTTTTCTGGCTTGTTCACCCGGCTGCACGGTTGTGCTTGTTTGTAGGCCAACTAGTCAACCTGCTGGCTGAGTGAGCTGGGCGTTTGGGTGCAGTAAACCCCGTTACCTCTAATCGGCCACACCTACTGTGTGAAGGACCTCTGCTTTGGGTTGAGAAGCTTGTCAACCCTTGAAGGTTGGTTGGTTTTGCACTTGGTGTTGGATTACTTGGTGGTTGTGTGTGTCATAACACATTAAAAGGTTGAGTTGTATATGGGGGAGAGACGTCTTCTTTATCCAAGAGCTTAAGATCATTCATAAGGTAGAGCAGCCTGTGTGGCGGTGGCGAGTGAGGATTGGCCGAAGGTGTCCATGTTGGTGTTTCTGCATTGAATGGTCTGTCTGTGGATAGTTTGCAGTATGTCTGCACAAGTTTGAGTGGGTGTAGAGGTGTAGGCTGTTTTATGGGTGACCTACAGATTATTCTATAAGAAATGTGTGCCATAGAATTTAAGTGGAGGTCTGTGGTGTGGCTTAAGGGGAGGGAGCGGTGGAGTTAGGTGGTCTGTGGTGTCCCACGTGGTAAACTGAGTGTCATTTTCTCTCCCAGTGCTGCCCACCTGCTCTCCAATCGATTTTCACTGTGACAACGGGAAATGCATCCGGCGGTCATGGCTCTGCGATGGCGATAACGACTGCGGCGACGACTCGGACGAGCAGGAGTGTCGTAAGTGGTGACAGTAACTTCCAACTGTGTGGGGGGCACTAAAACCTGGGAGGGGAGCAAGTGGGTGAGGCAGCTGTGGGCTTGGGAGGGTTTCTTGACCTCAAGTCAAAGTTATTGTTTTTAGTACTTTTTTGTGGCCTGAACAATATCGCCCATCAAAATTACACAAAAATTACTCAAAAATGCACACAACAAAGTGTGTTGGAACGTCACCAATATGCAATACTGTGTTAGTGAACCAAGTATAATGCATACCATGTGGTGACACTTCATGTTTGAAGAAACCGTACAAGTCAGAGAGAGCCCACTGCATAGAAACATAGAGTATATATGAGATGCTGTCCTGCCCACTGTGGATTATAACCATATTGTAAGTCACCAAGGAGTGTCGTAACCATATATAGGCGAGAGGCCAAAGGCAGAGTACCTTTTTCATGAGAATGAAACTTCGATGTGACATGATATATTCTTATATCATTTAAAGCAGTGGCGTAACAAAGGCCCCCGCAGTGCGGGGGCGAGTTCCAAAGGGCCTCCTCAGCTCAGGACCCTGCCCTGAGAGCTCCTGAGTGAGTCCGGAGGGGCCCCCTCCATGTACTTTACAGGGTGCCCCCTCAAGGTTCGTTACCGTACTGATTTGAAAGTATGTTATTGAATATAATCAGTTGGCAAAAAGAAGCCGTCTGTTACATCAAGCGATAACATGTAGTGTAAGTGTCTGACCCACTAACTGTATTCCAGAAGTGGAACCTCGCCTGCTAGAACGTCACTACTGCCTTCTAATAGGTTATTACAATGTGATAGTTATTTTCTTATTACTGGTACGTTCCCGCATTAGAATACTCATAAGTAAACAGTGTTGGCTCCTTAATAGACCTAGAATGTACTCTCACTTATGAGATAAGTACATACATCTGGTGTGTAAGATACGTACCCTACATAAAATAAAATAAGTCCAACTACGTTTTAAAAAATGCAGGATGTAATGCAGGTGTGAGTGAAAATAATCCAAGTCTTGAGGTGCGACATTTGAGATCTTTCCTTGTGCACTGGGACCAGGGTTCATTAGGACTTGTATAGTATGGTCGCTGGCAAGGAAGACTCCTCAGAGGACCAGGTGTCTCGCCCCCTTCTTTTGGTGCAGGCAGGGCTTGTTTACTACCTCTAGAAGGTACTGTCTGGTGGTGGCCTTGTGCTGTGCTCTTGTGCAGTTGCTGCATTCCTTTCGCTTACAATCGCTTGCGGTGTGCTCTTGTGCAGTTGTCGCATTCCTTTCGCTTACAATCGCTTGCGGTGTGCTCTTGTGAAGTTGTCGCATTCCTTTCGCTTACAATCGCTTGCGGTGTGCTCTTGTGCAGTTGTCGCATTCCTTTCGCTTTCAATTGCTTGTGGTGTGCTCTTGTGTAGTTGTCGCATTCCTTTCGCTTTCAATCGCTTGCGGTGTGCTCTTGTGCAGTTGTGCATTCCTTTCGCTTACAATCGCTTGCAATGTGCTCTTGTGCAGTTGTCGCATTCCTTTCGCTTACAATCGCTTGTGTTGTGCTCTTGTGCAGTTGTCGCATTCCTTCGCTTACACTCGCTTGCGGTGTGCTCTTGTGTAGTTGTCGCATTCCTTTCGCTTACAATCGCTATGCGGTGTGCTCTTGTGCAGTTGTCGCATTCCTTTCGCTTTCAATTGCTTGTGGTGTGCTCTTGTGTAGTTGTCGCATTCCTTTCACTTTCAATCGCTATGGTGTGCTCTTGTGCAGTTGTGCATTCCTTTCACTTACAATCGCTTGCAATGTGCTCTTGTGCAGTTGTCGCATTCCTTTCGCTTACAATCGCTTGTGTTGTGCTCTTGTGCAGTTGTCGCATTCCTTTCGCTTACACTCGCTTGCGGTGTGCTCTTGTGTAGTTGTCGCATTCCTTTCGCTTACAATCGCTTGCAATGTGCTCTTGTGCAGTTGTCGCATTCCTTTTGCTTACAATCGCTTGTGTTGTGCTCTTGTGCAGTTGTCGCATTCCTTTCGCTTAGAATCGCTTGCGGTGTGCTCTTGTGCAGTTGTTGCATTCCTTTCGCTTACAATCGCATGCAGTGTGCTCTTGTGAAGTTGTCGCATTCCTTTCGCTACAATCGCTTGCGGTGTGCTCTTATGCAGTTGTCGCATTCCTTTCGCTTTCAATTGCTTGTGGTGTGCTCTTGTGTAGTTGTCGCATTCCTTTCGCTTTCAATTGCTTGTGGTGTGCTCTTGTGTAGTTGTCGCATTCCTTTCGCTTACAATCGCTTGCGATGTGCTCTTGTGCAGTTGTCGCATTCCTTTCGCTTACAATCGCTTGTGTTGTGCTCTTGTGCAGTTGTCGCATTCCTTTCGCTTACAATCACTTGTGTTGTGCTCTTGTGCAGTTGTCGCATTACTTTCGCTTGGAATCGCTTGCGGTGTGCTCTTGTGCAGTTGTCGCATTGCTTTCGGTTAGAATCGCTTGCGGTGTTCTCTTGTGCAGTTGTCGCATTGCTTTCGCTTAAAATCACTTGCGGTATGCTCTTGTGCAGGTGTTCGCATTCCTTTCACTTAGAATCACTTGCAGTGTGCTCTTGTGCAGTAGTCTCATTACTTTCGCTTGCAATCACTTGCGGTGTGCTCTTGTGCAGGTGTTCGCATTCCTTTCGCTTAGAATCACTTGCAGTGTGCTCTTGTGCAGTAGTCTCATTACTTTCGCTTGCAATCGCTTGCGGTGTGCTCTTGTGCAGTTGTCGCATTGCTTTCGCTTAGAAACGCTTGCGGTGTGCTCCTGTGCAGTTGTCGCATTGCTTTCGCTTAGAATCACTTGCGGTGTGCTCTTGTGCAGTTGTCGCATTACTTTCGCTTGGAATCGCTTGCGGTGTGCTCTTGTGCAGTTGTCGCATTGCTTTCGCTTAGAATCGCTTGTGATGTGCTCTTGTGCAGTTGTCGCATTGCTTTCGCTTAGAAACGCTTGCGGTGTGCTCTTGTGCAGTTGTCACATTGCTTTCGCTTAGAATCACTTGCGGTGTGCTCTTGTGCAGTTGTCGCATTGCTTTCGCTTAGAATCACTTGCGGTGTGCTCTTGTGCAGTTGTCGCATTCCTTTTGCTTAGAATCACTTGCGGTGTGCCCTTGTGCAGTTGTCGCATTACTTTCGCTTGGAATCGCTTGCGGTGTGCTCTTGTGCAGTTGTCGCATTGCTTTCGCTTAGAATCGCTTGCGGTGTTCTCTTGTGCAGTTGTCGCATTGCTTTCGCTTAGAAACGCTTGCAGTGTGCTCTTGTGCAGTTGTTGCATTGCTTTCGCTTAGAATCACTTGCGGTGTGCTCTTGTGCAGTTGTTGCATTCTTTTCGCTTAGAATCACTTGTGGTGTGCTCTTGTGCAGTTGTCGCATTGCTTTCGCTTAGAAACGCCTGCGGTGTGCTCTTGTGCAGTTCTCGCATTGCTTTCGCTTAGAAACGCTTGCAGTGTGCTCTTGTGCAGTTGTCGCATTGCTTTCGCTTAGAATCGCTTGCGGTGTGCTCTTGTGCAGTTGTCGCATTGCTTTCACTTAGAAACGCCTGCGGTGTGCTCTTGTGCAGTTGTCGCATTACTTTCGCTTAGAATCACTTGCGGTGTGCTCTTGTGCAGCTGTCGCATTGCTTTCGCTTAGAAACGCTTGCAGTGTGCTCTTGTGCAGTTTTTGCATTGCTTTCGCTTAGAATCACTTGCGGTGTGCTCTTGTGCAGTTGTCGCATTGCTTTCGCTTGGAAACGCCTGCTGTGTGCTCTTGTGCAGTTGTCGCATTGCTTTCGCTTTGAAACGCTTGCAGTGTGCTCTTGTGCAGTTGTCGCATTGCTTTCGCTTAGAATCGCTTGCGGTGTTCTCTTGTGCAGTTGTCGCATTGCTTTCGCTTAGAAACGCTTGCATTGTGCTCTTGTGCAGTTGTCGCATTGCTTTCGCTTAGAAACGCCTGCGGTGTACTCTTGTGCAGTTGTCGCATTGCTTTCGCTTAGAAACGCTTGCAGTGTGCTCTTGTGCAGTTGTCGCATTGCTTTCGCTTAGAATCGCTTGCGGTGTTCTCTTGTGCAGTTGTCGCATTGCTTTCGCTTAGAAACGCTTGCAGTGTGCTCTTGTGCAGTTGTTGCATTGCTTTCACTTAGAATCACTTGCGGTGTGCTCTTGTGCAGTTGTTGCATTCTTTTCGCTTAGAATCACTTGCGGTGTGCTCTTGTGCAGCTGTCGCATTCCTTTCGCTTAGAATCAGCCTTTATCAGTTGTGTGTTCTGGACAGTGATAGTCAGTGTCTCGCACACCAGAATTGGCTGGTTGGACTTGTATTTATTGAATGGACTTGTACAGCCTCAAGATCAACACAGCGCCTCACATAAGCCTGTAATAGTGCATTTATGAGAGGAGCATGACTAGTGCAATGAAACGAGGGAGAGAGAAAGCAGGTCAGACATTAAGGTACATTCCAAGCAGCTTTGTCTCCAAGTCTTTCTGAAAGGATGGCAGATTGGTGTAGAGCCTTAGATGATCTAGAAGTCAGTCCTAGACTGTCAGTGCTGATCAAGGGAAGAATTAGTTCATTCGTCTGAACTTTTTCTTTTTCTGAACTTGCAGCATTGAGTGAGGTTTACTTCCGGTGAGTTTGTGACCGGCAGTCGGGTGAAGGTTGCCCCTCAAGGCCCTTCAAAGCTAAGATGGAAGGCTTTATGGATTGTACAAGTTATGTTATGTTACTTGATTTGTATAGCGCACTAATCACATGAGAGGGTATCCAGGCGCTTGGATACCAAGTCATCTGCAAGCTAAGTGAATTTGAGCTTCCACAGACACCGGAGTGAGGCTTTGGGAGGCACTGGGTTGGATTCCTGGATCCCAGGTGCTGCTTTCTAGATGGAGAAGAACTAATGATTTAGCAGGTGTTGCGAAATCTGAGGAGGGCTGTATGTTTTCCATTATCTTTGGAATGAGTTTTGCTGAATTGGCCTTTTTTCCAATTTTTCATTATATATACATGTTCGAGGCATGTGAGCTATAGATCACATGCTTTGCATACTCCTGCCATCTAGTGTCGGGTCTGGATGTTTGCAAGTTGTTTTTCTTCGAATAAGTCTTTTCCAGTCACAAGGTAAGGTGAGCCCTCCTTTGGGTGATAGTGCGCATGGGCATCAACTCCATTGTTAGATTGTTTTCTTTCCACCATTGGGTTCGGACGTGTGTTGGGGCACTCCGATTCGGAACAGTTAATCAGGATCCCTTCAGTGCGCAATTCACTCTACACTCGTCGGTATTGTTTTCGATCACGTCTCCATCTTTTCGTGTCGAAATCTAAGAAAACGTTATCTCTATTATCAAAAAAACTCTAACCGCGGCCTTCGGGCCTACCTCTTTCCTAAGCTTCTACTTCAAGAACCAGCTTCCAGCCTTCCACCAATGGAACGGACGCCATTTCAATTCTGTCCCCGATGCCACTCCAAATATCCGCGTACCTACCAGCATAAGGTCTGTAACCTCTCTCTCTCTCCGGAACTTAAAGAGGAATGTGTCGGTCGTTCCATTCCAAAAAGACTCTGCGGTACCGTCGGGCTCGACGAAGAGACATGCAGCGACAGAGTATCCAGGACACCCCTGATATCTTCGGTAATGACATTGAGCAGAAGCAGGAATAAATGGCAGCAGAGGAAGAAAAGGCCTTCTCCCTCCAGGACTCCGATTCTGAATTGAAGATCAAACACGAGTCCCAAGACGTTCTGGCTGCACAGGGTGCAGTGAGTACTAAAGCCCCTTTGCCCACCAAACCCACTCCAACAAAACAAAAGACTATTGAGTCACCACTGCCAACAGGCCATAGTCGGCACCGAGACTCTGATTCAAACACCCCGCCTTCCGGCTTAGCACTGAAACAGCAAGTCAAGCCTTCCGGCTCGGGCCCAAGTCGAGATGATACCCCTTCGGTTCTGAAACATCTTAGATTGAAAGAGAAAAAGCAAAAATCCAGCCAGGGCACCGAAAATTTCGGCGCCAAAACAAAAAGACGCTTCCTTACAGTCATCGGAGACGATTTTGGAGAAAATGAAGGAAAAGCTGGATTTTAAACAAAAGAAGATTTACATAAATCCTGATACTGGACACAACAGCTAAACCAGTACTACCTTCAAAAAGGAAGGCAGACACTGAATACAGAATCCGTCTCAGAAAGAGGTCAGTTGCCTTTGGATTCCTTAGTGGTGTCTAATGCCCGTAAAAGGGCAAATTCACAAACATCAAGGGAGGCTCCACCTCCAGATAAAGAATCCAAACTCACAGATGCATCGGGGAAAAGAGTGGCTGCTCAATCAGCCAACCATTGGCGTGTAGCTAACATACCGGGTCTGTTGTCCAGGTACGATAGAGCTCACTGGGATGAAATGGAAGAATTATTAAAATATCTCCCAGAAGAACACAACATGAGGGGGCAGGAAATAGTACAAGAAGGGAAACTTATTTCTATTTCCTCTATCAGGTGTGCATTAGATGCTGCAGCTAGAGGAATCAACATTAGCATTATGCTTAGGAGACATGCATGGCTCAGAATTTCTGGTTTCAATCCTGAGGTGCAACAAACCATTCTTAATGCACTCTTTGATAAGGTACACTTCTTTGGGCCTCAAATAGATCAGTCCCTAGAAAAAATGAAAAAGGATCCCGAAGTAGCAAAGTCCATGGGAGCGCTTCAATCTCCTTCTACCAGAGGTTCCTTTCGTCGCTCTTTTACAGAGGAGGCTCCAAAACTAACACCACAGATGCGGCCGCATCTTCATACACGGCACAAACACTATCATCCCCCTCTAGAGGATATTACAAGGGTGGATATAGAGGGAACAATTTTAAAGGGAGAGGTAGAGCTACACCCACACGCACCTCTCCATCCACTAACAAGCAGTGACTTTCTACCACTTCCCCCAGACCATTCATCACCTGTCGGGGGAAGATTACAACAGTTTCTTCCCATTTGGCAATCCATAACAAAAGACAGATGGGTTTTGGGTATGATCCAACATGGTTATTGCCTGGAGCTTACCAGCAATCCTCCCAATATTCCACCTCGCATTCACAAACTCTTGTTACAACACCAACAGCTTCTCAAACAAGAGGTACAAGCTCTTCTAACAAAGGAAGCTATAGAACCAGTTCCATTACAAGATCAAGGGTCAGAAGTTTACTCACTTTACTTCCTAATCCCCAAAAAGAATGGGTCTCTGCGACCAATCTTAGATCTCAGACCGTTAAACCTATACATACTGTCAGAACACTTCCATATGGTCACCCTGCAACTTCCACTTCTACAACAAGGCGACTTTATGTCCACACTAAACTTAAAGGACGCATACTTCCATATTCCTAACCACCCATCACATCGCAAATATCTCAGATTTGTGATAGCGTGAAAGCACTATCAATTCAAAGTACTTCTATTCGGGGTGACTACTGCACCCAGCGTATTCACAAAATGTCTAGCAGTAGTAGCAGCTCATTTAAGAAGACAACAAATTCATGTCTTCCCATATGTGGACGATTTGCTCATCAAAGCCAACACACAGAAAAAGTGTCTACAACACACTCAAGATACCATAAACCTTCTCCATCAATTGGGATTTACAATCAATGCACAAAAGTCCCATCTTCAACCCTCACAACTGCAACCATATCTGGGAGCAACGCTAAATACTCACACAGCTCTAGCCTCGCCCAGTGCAGCCAGAATTCACAACTTTCAAACTTTATCACTACAGTTTCAAAACAACCATTGCCTAACAGTGAGAACTTTCATGCAACTGTTAGGGATGATGGCGTCATGCATTGCAATAGTCCCTCATGCAAGATTGCACATGCGTCCTCTACAGGAATGCTTAGCACGTCAGTGGAATCAATCACAGGGTCAATTAACAGATCTAGTGTTGGTAGACAGCCGCACTCATCGCTCTGTGCAGTGGTGGAGCACACAAAATCAAAAGGGCAGCCTTTTATTGACTCTACTCCACAAGTCGTACTAACAGCAGATGCATCTCTCACAGGTTGTGGAGCCCATCTCCAGCATACGACAATTCAAGGTTTATGGAACGCCAAACACAGAAGTCTCCACATCAATAACTTGGAGCTTCTAGCAGTTCAACTAGCACTAAAAGCTTTTCAGCCTCGCCTAGTAGGGAAAGTTGTCCTAGTCCGGACGGACAACATGACAGCTATGTACAAAAACAGGGGGGACACACTCTCTACAGTTGTCACGCCTCTCTCAGAACATTTGGCGTTGGGCAAAACATCACAAAATTCATCTTCTAGCACAACACCTTCCAGGCATGCACAACCAATTTGCCGACCTCCTCAGCAGGATGCGGCAACAAATACACGAATGGGAACTTCATCCTCAGGGTCTCCTTCCATATTCCCAGAAATGAGAATTCCCATAAATAGACCTCTTTGCCACAGCAGAGAACTCAAAATGTCCAAACTTCGCCTCCAGATTCCCACACCATCTATCCAAAGGCAATGCCATATTGATAAACTGGTCAGGGATATTTGCTTACGCTTTTCCGCCTCTCCCTCTCCTTCCATTTCTAGTTCTAAAACTCATACAGACATCACTCACACTGATTCTGGTGGCTCCCACATGGGCTTGTCAACCATGGTTCACCACACTACTAGAACTGTCGGTAGTTCCACACCCAAAATTGCACCTCACTTCCAACCTTCTCACACAGAGCCATGGAGAAATCAGACATCCAAACCCCAAGGAGTTCAACCTAGTGATCTGGCTCCTGAAGTCATAGATTTTGGATAGCTAAATCTACCACCAGATTGTATGGCAATTCTTAAGGAAGCAAGAAAACCTATGCAGCAAAGTGGAAAAGGTTTGTTATATATTGTACTAATAACACAATTGATCCATTAGATGCAACTATACAAAATATTATTTGTTAACTTTTGCATCTACAGCGAGGTGGCTTAGCCTACATATCTATTCGACTACAGCTTGCGCAGTAGCTGCATATCTGCAAAACGGACAACATTTATCCTTATTCAAAGTTCCAGTAATTAAAGCCTTTATGGAAGGCCTTAAAAGAATAATACCACCCATGGCACCATCTGCACCTGTCTGGAACCTCAACATTGTTCTCACAAGGCTTATGGACCCACCTTTTGAACCATTACACAATTGTGCACTACAATTTCTTTCATGGAAGATGCATTTCTTATTGCTATCACTTCATTAAGGAGAGTTTGTGAGCTACAGGCATTAACCTTAGAAGAACCCCTCTTTCAACTGCATAAAGATAGAGTAGTTCTTCGTACGAACCCAACATTCGTTCCAAAAGTAGTTTCTGCGTTTCATATTAACCAATCAGTTGAGTTACCTGTGTTTTTCCCTCAACCTGATTCAGTAGCAGAAAGGGCTCTACACACACTTGATGTCAAAAGAGCACTATTATACTACATTGATCAAACAAAAGATTTTCGTAAAACAAAACAACTTTTTGTTGCATTTGCTCCACCTCATAAAGGTAATCCTATCTCTAAATCCGGTATTCCTAGATGGATTATTAAATGCATCCAAACATGCTATATTAAAGCTAAACAAAAACGTTAACCGTACCTCCTAGGGCACATTCTACACGCAAAATTGAAGCATCTATGGCTGTGGCTGTATTAGCACGTCAACAAGTTAATGTAGGACAAGCAGTGCTAAAAACACTTTTTCAAACAACTGCCACACGCACTGGTTAGCCACCGCTTTGGGAGATACTGCTATACAGTCTATGCAAAGCATGTGTATCTACAGCACACATGCCTCGGAACAGATGATGTTACTTACCCTGTAAGCATCTGTTCTTGGCATGTAGAGCTGTAGATTCACATGCGCCCTCCCTCCTCTCCGGATACCTATGGTTGTTGTAGTTCTCATTATTCACACTACATATGCTTGGACATCTTTATACTACACTTACTTACTCCATTCTCACCCTCTTGCAAGAAAATAATCTAACAATGGAGTCGATGCCCATGCGCAGTATCACTGAAAGGAGGAGACACCTTACCTCATGACTGGAAAAGGCTCCTTTGAAGAAAAACAACTTGCAAACATCTGGACCCAACACTAGATGGCAGGAGTGTGCAAAGCATGTGAATCTACAGCTCTACATACCAAGAACAGATGCTTACTGGGTAAGTAACATAATCCTTTTTACTTGTATGTGATAGAAGTAATTGGTATATTTGCATTGCTAATTGTACGCTGACACATGATTTGAAAAGCTGCTCTGACTGCTCTATCTACAGAGTTATCTGGATAAAACTACTGTGCAGGGAAAACGTGTTCAGCCTCCTTTCATGTATTCCTAATTTTGGGTCCCATCTACTCTTTTTCATTGCTGGAAATAAAACAAACGCTATATTTTCAGTATCCACTCAGATATCCGATGGTTCATGCTTCTGAAACCAGTGGAGGTATAAAAAAAAAAAAATGGAGATTGTGTAGGGGAAATATGGTCTTACCCTTGGCCTCCGCATGAGTCCTACAGGCTCTTCCTGGGGTCCACAACAAAAATTGAAAGAAAATCCTGCAGGTGCTTCTGGGCCCTTCCACTGGATGGTGGGATAATGTATTGCATGTGACACTTGAATAGTCTCATTATGCGGAAAGGGAGACCAAACAGAAGCAGGAGAATGCAAGGACCCAGGCGTAGAGCAGTGTGCTGCACTAGAGGGTGATCGAAGCATAGACAATGGCATAGCCTGCATTAAGGGGGGGGGGGGTTAGGCACAGAGAGTCTCCTGCACTGAGGGGTGATCCATGCATAGAGAATGGCATAGCCTGCATTAAGGGGGGGTTTAGGCACAGAGAGTCTCCTGCACTGAGGGGTGATCCATGCATAGAGAATGGCATAGCCTGCATTAAGGGGGGAGGGTTAGGCACAGAGAGTCTCCTGCACTGAGGGGTGATCCATGCATAGAGAATGGAGTATCCTGCACAAGGGGGGGCACAGGCATAGAGTGGAGTATCCTGCACTAATGGGGGGCCCAGGCATTGAGTTGAGTATCCTGCTCTAAGAGTGGGGACCCAGGCATTGAGTTGAGTATCCTGCACTAATGGGGGCCCAGGCATGCAGTAGAGCTGCGGTTCTTAACCTTTTAACTTCTGTGGACCCCCATTGAATCATTACTGAAATCCGGGGCCCCCACTGAGTCACTATTGGAACCTCTCGACCCCGGGCCTAAGCGCTTTCTATGATTTGTGCTTCAAAACAGTACTCAAAAGTACAAAAACAGTTGAGCCCAAACAAATGCTCAAAAATTGAAATATTTTGTCTATTTCACAATAAAATATAGAAAAAGTTTGGAGATTTTTAAAATTTGCTTCATTTGTATATACTTTCTTAATTTTATGTATTAATTGTATTATTTAAATTTGTAACCCAGTCGCGGACCACCTGACTAGGCCTTGCGAAGCCCAGGGGTGCTCAGACCACAGGTTAAGAACCACTGCAGTAGAGTGTGCTGCTCTAAAGAGGGATACACGGGTATCCAGTGGAGTGTGCTGCACTAAAGAGGGATTCACGGGTATCCAGTGGAGTGTGCTGCACTAAAGAGGGATACACGGGTATCCAGTGGAGTGTGCTGGAGTGTGGGTGGGACACCCAGGCATCGAGCGTAGTGTGCTGCACTAAAGAGGGATACACGGGTATCCAGTGGAGTGTGCTGGAGTGTGGGTGGGACACCCAGGCATCGAGCGTAGTGTGCTGCACTAAAGAGGGATACACGGGTATCCAGTGGAGTGTGCTGGAGTGTGGGTGGGACACCCAGGCATCGAGCGTAGTGTGCTGCACTAAAGAGGGATACACGGGTATCCAGTGGAGTGTGCTGGAGTGTGGGTGGGACACCCAGGCATCGAGCGTAGTGTGCTGCACTAAAGAGGGATACACGGGTATCCAGTGGAGTGTGCTGGAGTGTGGGTGGGACACCCAGGCATGCTGCACTAAAGAGGGATACACGGGTATCCAGTGGAGTGTGCTGCACTAAAGAGGGATACACGGGTATCCAGTGGAGTGTGCTGGAGTGTGGGTGGGACACCCAGGCATCGAGCGTAGTGTGCTGCACTAAAGAGGGATACACGGGTATCCAGTGGAGTGTGCTGGAGTGTGGGTGGGACACCCAGGCATGCTGCACTAAAGAGGGATACACGGGTATCCAGTGGAGTGTGCTGCACTAAAGAGGGATACACGGGTATCCAGTGGAGTGTGCTGGAGTGTGGGTGGGACACCCAGGCATCGAGCGTAGTGTGCTGCTCTTACCATAACCCTAATAATCAGTAAAACAAATACGGTTCACAGTAACACTTTATAGACACAGCAGCATGGAGACAGCCTGGGATTGACTCATATTAATGTTGACGTTCATCTCCCGGCCTGCACTAAGGATGACATGACTTACAGTGTAGTGCCATTAACGAAGGCTGTGAAGTGCTTCTATGTAGGACATGATTTTGAGGCAAGATTTTACAACACATCAATGGAAGATTTGAATTTTGGTAATTTAAGAAAGATCTCCAAGAAGAGATTCCAATTCTTGTATCAGTATGGCTGTGAAGCAGAAAGAATTGACCTTAATCGCCTAGTATGATAGAGGTCCTCGGAAAGGGCATAGGAACAACAGTCGAGGATTGTCAAAGGATGAACAAGCGTTTCCTAATTTGAGAAGAGAACAGCAAATAGTGGCACCATTATTGCATGTGAACTGCCCCTTACATTGAGCATTTCCTTTGCCCATTGGCAACAATATACAGTCTTATTTGACATTACAGCAGCACCCGCCACAATGCCAAATTAGCATGTGGTGCATTCCCATGCACAACGTGGCAGGCACCGCGTGGTGCCTGCCACCTTGTACATGGAACTGCAGGGGGGTACCATGGGTACCCCCCAAGTGCACCTCCGACCCCACCTGGGGGGCCCGCAACCGGCCCCCAAAGCACATCTCCGCCATGGAAAGGCCTTTTGAAACACACATTTGAAACACACATCCTAATATGCCTGCTAGGCACCGCCACCATATTAAGGCCCAATTCCGCCCGGCCGGCAATCAGAACGATTGCCGACCGGCGGAAAAGCGGCGGACGGACTTTCCGTCCGTTGCGATACCCCCCGCCATAATAATATGGCGGGGGGTAATTCAGGTTGGGATGGCGGGCGGATCGCCACCGCCGGGCCAGCGGTGGCGATCCGCTCGCCATCCTAATGACCCCCAAAATCGTTTGATGGTGTATGAGCAGCACATTTCACTATGGTAACTTTGATGACCACAACAGAGGATCACATATCAGTTGTGCATTCTGTCATTCGTGTCCTTTTTAGGTCGAGCATTCGAGACCTCTTTTCTTTTTAAAAAAAAAATATTTTGATTGAGTTATTATTCGTCCAGAATCACAATACAATTGTGGTGACATTTACATAGTGCGTATACTTGCATGTAAGTATTAAACAAACAAAAAATAATACGACTCTATCAATTAAGGATATGTTCATACCTAAAATCTTGCATTAATGCATACCGTACTGTGTTCGGACATTATCTCAGGAAAACAAATCTTAACAATTTAACTCTTAACTCAACCCACCCTGCTCCCCCTCGGGTCACACAAGGGAAACACCCCCCGCACCGTGTATCATTAGTCCGACACCGTCTCACACTAGGCTTTCTACTATGTTCTCAGACCGAGGTTGCCCTCTGGCTACGCCCTCACCTCAGATCTATTGCGATCAGCCCGCGTTCCCTCGGTTATTTGTGTAGTGGGGGTCTCTCTGATGGGGATTTCTGAAATCATGATATATCACGAACTCGCATCTTCTTCTAATTTTTCATCCCTTCGAACTCGCCTCATTCGAATTAACTCTGCTGTGGCCCATTCCCTCAAGTCTTTGACCCAATTTTCTACCGTGGGGGGCAACGAACCCATCCAATTAATTGCAATACTTCTTTTGGCTAGCACCAGTCCCAACTGGAGGAACCTTTGTGTAAGCTTTTTCCCTTTAGGTCTAGGAAAAAGTCCCAGCAGTACCTCCCTGATGGAGTAGGGCAGTGTCCACCCCGTTACCTGTCTTAGGCGTTCTAATATCGACCCCCAGAATAACCTTAATTCCAAACATTCCCATATCATATGCAAGAACTGGGCGTCCCTATAACCACATTTGGGGCAATGGGCAGGACGATCCGGGTATATTCTATGTAATACACGTGGAGTCAGGTAGGTTTGATGAACAATATTGAATTGGGTAAGTTTAAATCTGACATTGGAACTAATCTGTTTAACCCCTTCATGTACCCTTTTCCATTCCGAGTCCGTTAGAGGTTCCTCCAGTAGTGCGTCCCATTTGGCCTGAACCGGGAGTGGGTCTGCGGCAAGGTCCTCCCTTAGCGCCCTGTAGATGTGGGATACCAACCTACGGCCCCCCGCCAATGAAACGAGGGCCTGGAGAGTGGCGGTTATGGGCGGCTCCTCTGGAAACACCGGCCACAGCTCTCCTGCCACCGCGGAGATCTTCGTGTACTGTAGATACTGCCCCCTGCCCAGCTCAAACATCGATTCCGCCTCCTCCCTCGTGGGGAACCGCTGTCCTGAATACAGGTCCCCCATCATGCAGCAGCCTCCCTCCATCCATCTAGCAATAGACATAGTTTAACTTATTCGTTTGAACGGTATCACTGCCCACAACGGGGCCTCCGGGGCATATGGCGCTCGTTTCACCACAGTTTTAATTGCGGTTCCCATGTTGCGGCCACATGTCTAATAATATATGGGAACCGCGCGGGCACTCTCGATCCCAGCTTAAGGAGGTCCGAGAGAGAGGTCCCCCGATGAGCACTATCCAGTAGCCACTTCTCCCAATTGTCGTTCTCGTCTAGCCACTGTACTGCATGTTGGAGCTGCGTCGCCATATAATAGTGGACCAACCTAGGAACCTCCTTTCCCCACCGCTCCCACGTCCTCTGTAACGTATCCAATTTCACCCTTTTCCGTTTGGATCCCCATAATAGGTCAACCATCAAACGGTCCAGCCGGTGGAAATACGCCCATGGAATGCGATAGAGGGAATTCTGCAAAACGTATAAGCAGCGTGGAAGGATCACCATTTTTATTAGGGCAACCCGCCCAATCAGAGATAAACCAAAGGGGATGATGGACGGAGTGTTGAACATTGCAAGCACTCACCCCCAGTCAACTGATCTGGGTTTAATCCATCATCATTCTTTAGCTCACTCCGCCACCCCAGTTTAGACATGGCCATATGCAAATCAGTCTGACCCTGTGCCTCATGGGAACAGTCCAGCCCGAACTGCCAAGCCATGTCTTCCCTGGACCGGAAACAAGCATCCTGGGACCAGTTTCTGGCTTACAGCCGTCATCAGCCAGGCTATCTTGAATCCAGTGGCAAAGTGAGCAAGGGACCCACGTCTGGGCATACCCTGCCAACTTAGGGCGAACATAGCAAAACCAAAGGGGATGATGGACGGAGTGTTGAACATTGCAAGCACTCACCCCCAGTCAACTGATCTGGGTTTAATCCATCATCATTCTTTAGCTCACTCCGCCACCCCAGTTTAGACATGGCCATATGCAAATCAGTCTGACCCTGTGCCTCATGGGAACAGTCCAGCCCGAACTGCCAAGCCATGTCTTCCCTGGACCGGAAACAAGCATCCTGGGACCGGTTTCTGGCTTACAGCCGTCATCAGCCAGGCTATCTTGAATCCAGTGGCAAAGTGAGCAAGGGACCCACGTCTGGGCATACCCTGCCAACTTAGGGCGAACATAGCAAAACCAAAGGGGATGATGGACGGAGTGTTGAACATTGCAAGCACTCACCCCCAGTCAACTGATCTGGGTTTAATCCATCATCATTCTTTAGCTCACTCCGCCACCCCAGTTTAGACATGGCCTCAACACCACCTCTGCTTCCACCCTGACGCAACCATCTCTGTCCACTTGCACTGCTCCGTCCATCATCCCCTTTGGTATCGCTTTGTTCGCCCTAAGTTGGCAGGGTATGCCCAGACGTGGGTCCCTTGCTCACTTTGCCACTGGATTCAAGATAGCCTGGCTGATGAGGGTTATGAACCCGAAACCGGTCCCAGGATGCTTGTTTCCAGTCCAGGGAAGACATGGCTTGGCAGTTCGGGCTGGACTGTTCCCATGAGGCACAGGGTCAGACTGATTTGCATATGGCCATGTCTGAACTGGGGTGGCGGAGTGAGCTAAAGAATGATGATGGATTAAACCCAGATCAGTTGACTGGGGGTGAGTGCTTGCAATGTTCAACACTCCGTCCATCATCCCCTTTGGTTTTGCCATCAGAGATAAAGGCAGATCTCGCCAGAACTCAATTGATTTGTGAACACCCTCCACACACCTCCCCATATTGCGTTCTAGGTAAGCTTCATGTATGTGCACCAGCCTGACCCCTAGTTAGCGCACCATGTCCAGGACCCAGCTCATCCCCACCATAGGTAGCTCACCTTCCTCCTTGTCCCGCAGGCTTCCCATAGGGAGGAGTTTAGATTTCCCCGGTTTGAGGCAAAGACCTGAGATTTCACCAAAGCGAGTCAGCTCCCCAATGAGTTCTGGAACTGCCTTCTTAGGATGCTGGAGGTACACCAATGTGTCGTCTGCATATTCGAGACCTCTTTTATATACTTTAGTGTATACTTATATGGGTATGTACTTTGTGGGCTCTGGAGATCAGCCCTAGGACTTGTCTGCTTCCGCTTAGGGACTTTTTTTTTCTGTTCAACTGCCTCTATTTAACTGTCTTGATAGAAAACGACCAGTAGAGGTCAGTAAAATACCAGAATTGCTTTCTGCTTGTTCAACTGCCTCTATTTTACTGTTTTGATAGAAAACGACCAGTAGAGGTCAGTAAAATACCAGAATTGCTTTCTGCTTACTTTCTTTTTAAATTTTTCTGGCAACTGCCTCTATTTAACTTTCTTGATAGCAAACGACCAGCAGAGGTCAGTAAAATACCAGAATCTCTTTAGCATTCTCTAGATTCCAGTCCATAGAAATTGCCTTTCACGAGCACCCGTAGACAACAATATTTTTTTCAAATCTTGTATTTTCAGTAATATGACCACCGAAGGCCCTGATTTTATATTAAAAACAGAGCTTTGGACTATACCATTTCCCGATGAAAGGCAATATTTCTCTCGATGTGTTCCCATACCTGGCGTGTCACGCAGTTTGGTGCTTCCTTTACCTCCATGTTAAAGAACAGTAAATGTTTCAGCACCCAGGCTAATGTGCTGCATAGCTAAATACATATGAGGTCCCAAAGGCGAGACCGATTGCATTGCAAATGCTTGTTATATGTGCTCATGACCAGGAGGACTTCAGTCAATTATGGGCTGTCGGTGTAAATATTAACCTTCATTCGTTTTGCAATGCAACAGGCCCTTGTTATTGCCAGTAATCTTGCTGTCTTAGCACTTTGCACATCTGTCAAACGTGCACCCTTTATTAATTTGTGTGCACTACAAATAGCATAACAACTCTTCAAGGTGCCAAGGTGGACCCGCGAGCAGGAACCATCCACAGAGTAATGGCCATCAGACAGACAGAATATCGAAGTTTTAAATATCGACATACACAAATATCGAGTTGGAAATATCGAGACACAGAAATATCGACAGCAAGAATATCGTGGTCTGGAATATCGACTTTAAGGTAAGAAATATCGTTTTTGAAAATATCGAAGTTAGTAATATCGTTTGCAAAAATATAGTTGTTTAAAATATCGATTTTTAAATTAGTTTTATGTATTTTAGTATGTATTTTAAAAGTATGTGATCTATTTTTTTGTATAAGTATTGCTTTTGTTTTTTAATATATGTGTTAATTTTTTTGTAGTTATTAATTTTATGTTAATTAAATTTTGCGTTTTTTAGTTCTGTAGTGGGTTGTGGGTTTATAGGGGAATAGGGTGGGACGTAATTTAATTATAATACATTAATTAACATTTTTTATTTATCAGTATTTATTTAATTTAGATTTTATAGTGTTATTTGTGGGAATTAATTAATTATTAATTGCTTGTTAATTTTAATTAATTAATTGGTAATTATGTTAATTGTGTTTTATTTAGGAGCGGGTTGTGGGTTTATAGGGAAATAGGGTGGGAAGTAATTTAATTATAATCAAATCATTAATATTTTTAATTTATTAATATTTATTTAATTTACATTTTATAATGTTAATTGAGGGGATTAATTTATTATTAATTATTCAATAATTGGTTGTTAATTATTATTCATTAGTTGGTAATTATGTTAATTGTGTCATTTTTGTAGGAGCGGGTTGTGGGTTTATAGGGGAATATGGTGGGAAGTAATGCAATTTTAATACATTTATTAATAATTTTTATATATTAATATTTATTTAATTTATAATTTATAGTTAATTGTGGGAATTAATTTATTAATAATTATTTATCAATTGCTTGTTAATTATTGGAAATTAATTAAAAATTAAATATGGCAATTGTGTAATTAATTTGATTTGAGATGTGAGTTGTGGGGTTTATTGTGGTAAAGGGTGGGAAGTAAATTCTTTTAAATTAATTAATAAGTTGTTAATTGATATTAATTTAATAATGTAAAATTAGTTATGGAAATTGTGTAATGATTGTTAAGTTTGTGTTGTGGTGTTTATTGGGGTAGAGTGTGGAAAGTATTTTAGGTTTCATTAATTAATAATTAGTTGCTCATTAATATTCATTCATTAATTGATAAATATTTATGGTAATTGTTTATTTTTATTTTGTATGTGGATTTTGGTTTCATAGGGGTAACGTTTGGTGAGTAAATTAATTTTTATCTGTTTTAATTTGTTTAATAATTAATATTTGTTTATTTGATAATTCATTATGTTAATTATGGAGGTACACCATTAAAAAAATTTAGATGTGTGCTGTGAATTGTGTGGTGTTATAGGGTAGGAAATAAAAAAATATTAAATTTATGTAACAATTAATGTTTTTGATTATAATTAATTTTTATTAAATATAGTTATTTGTTTGTAAATTATTTTTATAATTTTTATAAAATAATCTCTGTAGGTAATTTTAGATTTTTTTAACATAATATGTTTCTATCTTTTGTAATTTTTAATTTTTTTACATATGTTTCCTTTTTTTGTTTTTTTATCATCTTTTGTATTGTAGTTGATATTTTGTTTGTTTTTAATTTTGAATTGACTTCAGTGGGAATATTAATTTTTACCCCTCCGCTATCCAACACTTTCCCTACTGTTGCACTCACTGGAGTGGGAATAGTAATTTTTACCCCTTCGCTATCCAACACTTTCCCTACTGTTGCACTCTCTGGAGTTGGAATAGTAATTTTTATCCCTCCGCTATCCAACACTTTCCCTACTGTTGCACTCTCTGGAGTGGGAATAGTAATTTGTACCCCTCCGCTATCCAACACTTTCTCTACTGTTGCGCTCTCTGGATTGGGAATAGTAATTTTTACCCCTACGCTATCCAACAATTTCCCTACTATTGCACTCGCTGGAGTGGGAATAGTAATTTTACCCCTACGCTATCCAACACTTTCCCTACTGTTGCACTCTCTGGAGTTGGAATAGTAATTTTTACCCCTCCGCTATCCAACACTTTCCTACTGTTGCACTCAATGGAGTGCAAAATGTAAGTTTAAAAAGTATTAAATATTGTAATGTTTTAATTTATAATATAATGTTTTTTTTTTAGATTTTGTTATGGGTGTGTATATATTTTTTTATTTTTATTTTTGTAAATTTTTATATATTTATAACATTTTAAAATAAATTAAAATTATTAGTTTATTAATTGTTTTAAAGTAAATATACATATATATATTAAATTTTATGTATGTTTAAATGTTTTAAATTAAATGTATGAAATTTCTTAAAATGTACATTACATCTAAATACATTTTTTAAAGTCAATTTTATTCTTTAATTTATTTAACATTATTTTTATATATAAAAAAACAATATTTTTTACATCGATATTATTTTTTTGATATTTTCATACTTTACATTATAAAGATAGGATGTCGATATTTTTGACCGATAGTTATGTGTCGATATTTGTGTATAGGGATATTTTGGTAATCAATATTATGTCAGTGATCGCCTCAGAAAAGGGTGTGTTGTGCCGATGAAATGGCACCTTAGTGTGGTGTTTGATGGTAAACATACAATCATGAAATACATCATCATTCATTAATTGACCTTGAACGGTGCAGGACAGTCGGGGCCACTGGAATTATACGACAGAGGAGGACCAAATTATGCGGCAGAGTTGGCAAAATTCTGTGTCAAGCGACGGAAAATTGTACGATATAATGGGACACATTTTGTGATAGTATTACTTCATATTTTGTCATTTGTACACATGGAAAAACTGTCTGGGAGATGATTACACTTTATTTGTGCCATTTTAACACCCAAACACAGCAATAAGCAACTGGAAGTTGACCAGTCAACCTTTATGAAGCGCCTTCTGGTGTGCAGGAATGCACCACCATGTTTTTAGTAACTTTTGATCTTTTTGAGATAGAAACAGTTTTTGGATCAAATCTGCTGATTATGTTGCGCCCTGAGACGCAGCAAGGGGCAGGTGTGGGAAAGCTTAACCTATTTACAGGGAAGGCTGAGTATTGTCGGCACTGTCAACTCAGCCCTGTCAATGGGGTGGCCACCATCCAGGGCCCTTTCAGTAGGCCCCGGGGGTTGGGGGAAGAGAGTGGGACTGGGGCTGAGACCCATACTGGGCCCAAGGCTAGCTCCATTCGGGGGGCTTTAATTAACGCGCTTTCTATGCCCAAACATAAAACTGAAATTGCCTTGACCATTCAAACATTTAGGGGCCGATTCCGGCCGGAAATCTCTCCGACCGAGCCGGACCCGGAGAGATTTCCGACCGAATCGGACTCTGGCAGTCCGACCGAACGAGTACGATGCGCACGCATGCCATCGGACTCGAAGTCGGTCGGACTCCCATTGAAGTCAATGGGAGCCTGTCGCACAACGCGTACGCGGGCTCCCATTGACTCAATGGGTGCGAGGCGGACAAGGGCGCCCCTACAGCGTGTACGCGTCCATGCGCGTCGCGGCGACATGCACAGGTAGGGGGACCCATGGGTCCCCCTGTGTGCGACTCGCGCACCTACGCGTACAGGGGTCCGACGCAGACCCCCAAAGTCCGGCTCCGACAGCTTTTTCGAGCCGGACGGCGCGAGTCGGTCGGACTGCTCGCGGCGCGCATCGTACTTACCTGGCCGGGAAACGTCTCCATAGCGCGGTGCGAGTCGTGTCCATGCGAGTCGGTCGTAGCGTGTTGAAGCCGCGTTCGAGTCGGTCGGAGATTTCGCGGGTGCCTGCATCGTACTCGCTCTGCCGGACCCGCGTACGATTCGGTCGGGAACAGGGCTCCGAATCGGATCCGGTAAATCCGATTCGGAGCACTACCGGCCGAGATCGGAATCGGCCCCTTAGCCTGTTGTCTGATTGTGCAGGTAGATACTAGGAAGGTGAATGTAGGGGCGGTGTCTGATGGTGTCCGGGATCCACCACACCATTAGCGGCAGGTGTGGCAAGGAGGTTACCGGAGACGCCGCGGGTAAATACTAGGAAGGTGAATGTAGGGGCAGTGTCTGATGGTGTCCGGGATCCACCACACCATTAGCAGCAGGTGTGGCAACGAGGCTACCGGAGACGCCGCGGGTAGATACTAGGAAAGTAAATGTAACGGCGGTGTCTGATGGGGTCCGGGATCCACCACACCATTAGCAGCAGGTGTGGCAACGAGGCTACCGGAGACGCCGCGGGTCGATACTAGGAAGGTGAATGCAGAGGCAGTGTCTGATGGTGTCCTGAATCCACCACATCATTAGTGGCAGGTGTGCCAATGAGGCTACCGGAGACGCCGCGGGTAGATACTGGGAAGGTGAATGTAGGGGCAGTGTCTGATGGTGTCCTGGATCCACCGCACCCGTAGCAGCAGGTGTGGCAAGGAGGTTACCGTAGATGCCGCGGGTCGATACTAGGAAGGTAAATGTAGCGGCGGTGTCTGATTGTGTCCGGGATCCACCACACCATTAGCAGCAGGTGTGGCAACGAGGCTACCGTAGACGCTGCAGGTCGATACTAGGAAGGTAAATGTAGCGGCGGTGTCTGATGGGGTCCGGGATCCACCACACCATTAGCAGCAGGTGTGGCAACAAAGCTACCGGAGACGCCGCGGGTAGATACTAGGAAGGTGAATGTAGGGGCGGTGTCTGATGGTGTCCTGGATCCACCGCACCCGTAGCGGGAAGTGTGGCAATGAGGCTACCATAGACGCCGCAGGTCGATACTAGGAAGGTAGATGTAAGGGCAGTGTCTGAGGGTGTCTGGGATCCACCACACCATTAGCGGCAGGTGTGGCAGTGAGGCTACTGAGACGCCGCTGGTAGACACTTGGAAGGTGAATGTAGGGGCGGTGTCTGATGGTGTCCGGGATCCACCACACCATTAGTAGCAGGTGTGGCAACGAGGCCACCGTAGACGCCGTGGGTCGATACTAAGAAGATGAATGTAGGGGCGGTGTCTGATGGTGTCCGGGATCCACCACACCATTAGCGGGAGGTGTGGCAACGAGGCTACCATAGACGCCACAGATAGATACTTGGAAGGTGACTGTACGGGCGGTGTCTGATGGTGTCTGGGATTCACCACACCCTGAGCGGCACGTGTGGCAATGAGGCTACCGGAGACGCCACTGGTAGTTACTTGGAAGGTGACTACAGGAGCAGTGTCTGATGGTGTCCTGGATCCACCACACCATTAGCAGGAGGTGTGGCAACGAGGCTTCCCGTAGACGCCGCGGGTCGATACTTGGAAGGTGACTGTAGGGGCGGTGTCTGAAGGTGTCCTGGATCCTCCACACCCTGAGCGGGAGGTGTGGCAACGAGGCTACCGAAGACGCCGCGGGTAGATACGAAGAAGGTGAATGTAGCGGCGATGTCTGATGGTGTCCGGGATCCAACACACCAATAGTAGCAGGTGTGGCAACGAGGCTACCGTAGACGCCGCGGGTCGATACTAGGAAGGTGAATGTTGGGGCGGTGTCTGATGGCGTCTGGGATTCACCACACCCTGAGCGGCAGGTGTGGCAACGAGGCTACTGGAGACGCCACTGGTAGATACTTGGAAGGTGACTGTAGGGGCGGTGTCTGATGGTGTCCTGGATCCACCGCACCCGTAGCGGCAAGTGTGGCAACGAGGCTACTGTAGACGCCGCGGGTCGATACTAGGAAGGTGACTAGGGGCGGTGTCTGAGGGTGTCCGGGATCCACCACATCATTAGTAGCAGGTGTGGCAACGAGGCCACCGTAGACTCCGCGGGTCAATACTAGGAAGGTATATGTAGGAGCTGTGTCTGAGGGTGTCCTGGATCCACCACACCATTAGCGGCAGGTGTGGCAACGAGGCCACCGTAGACGCAGCAGGTCGATACTTGGAAGGTGACTCTAGGGGCGGTGTCTGATGGTGGTTTGGATCCACCACACCCTGAGCGGGAGGTGTGGCAACGAGGCTACCGTAGACGCCGCCAATAGATACTAGGAAGATGAATGTAGAGGCAGTGTCTGATGGTGTCCTGAATCCACCACACCATTAGCGGCAGGTGTGCCAACGAGGCTACCATGGACGCCGCCGATAGATACTTGGAAGGTGACTGTAGGGGCGGGGTCTGAGGGTGTCCGGGATCCACCACACCATTAGCGGCACGTGTGGCAAAGAGGCTACCGTAGATGCCGCTGGTAGATACTTGGAAGGTGACTGTAGGAGCGGTGTCTGGTGTCCTGGATCCACCACACCATTAGCGGCAGGTGTGGCAATGAGGCTACCGGAGACGCCGCGGGTCAATACTAGGAAGGTGAACATAGGGGCGGTGTCTGATGGTGTCCTTGATCCACCTCACCATTAGCGGCAGGTGTGCCAACGAGGCTACCGTAGACGCCGCCGATAGATACTTGGAAGGTGACTGTAGGAGCGGTGTCTGGTGTCCGGGATCCACCACACCATTAGCGGCAGGTGTGGCAACGAGGCTACCGGAGACGCCGCGGGTCGATACTAGGAAGGTGAACGTAGGGGCGGTGTCTGATGGTGTCCTGGATCCACCGCACCCGTAGCGGCAAGTGTGGCAACGAGGCTACCATAGATGCCGCGGGTTGATATTAGGAAGGTGACTGTAGGAGCGGTGTCTGATGGTGTCCGGGATCCACCATACCATTAGCGGCAGGTGTGGCAGCGAGGCTACTGAAGACGCCGCAGGTGGATACGAGGAAGGTGAATGTAGGGGCGGTGTCTGGTGGTGTCTGGGATCCACCACACCTTTAAGAGGCATAAGCTTGTCATTAAAGGCCAGACGGCCTCTGACGTGGTAATGGACAGGCCTTAGCCCATAATCATGAATGTGGCCACAGTTTGAAGACCAGAGGCTTTCTAAAGTAGAGTGCCTGCTTAGCTAAATTACAGGGTCTCTCCGGGGCTGGTGTAGCTGAAGCGGACAGAGAAGGTTGTGTCAGGGTGGAAGCCACCAATGAACCGCAGAGCTGGTGTTGAGGGCGGTCCAAGCGGACAGGGAAAGTTGTGTCAGGGTGGAAGCCACCAATGAACCGCAGAGCTGGTGTTGAGGGCGGTCCAAGCGGAGAGGGAAGGTTTTGTCAGGGTGGAAGCCACCAATGAACTGCAGAGCTGGTGTTGAGGGCAGTCCATGCGGACAGAGAAGGTTGTGTCCGGGTGGAAGCCACCAATGAACTGCAGAGCTGGTGTTGAGGGCGGTCCAAGCGGACAGAGAAGGTTGCGTCAGGGTGGAAGCCACTAGTGAACCGCAGAGCTGGTATTGAAGGCGGTCCAAGCTGACAGAGAAGGTTTTGTCAGGGTGGAAGCCGCCACTGAACTGCAGAGCTGGTGTTGGGGGCGGTCCAAGCGTACAGAGAAGGTTGTGTCAGGGTGTAAATGAAATGAAATACCAGCATTTGTAAAGCGCACAGCTACCTCCGGAGAGGTGTCCCGGCGCTGGGGGCCCTTGGGAAGATTAAGCAAGCTATTGCCCAGAGTCACATGGTGCTGGGCTAACCTGCCGCCTGCACCGGGGATCGAACCGTGAACCCCGTGGTCCGGAGTCAGGCACCCTGGCCGCTGCACCACACCTCTTCCACCGTTATTGAACCACAGAGCTGGTGTTGAGGGCGGTCAAAGCGGACAGAGATAGTTGTGTCAGGGTGGAAGCCACCAATGAACCGCAGAGCTGGTGTTGGGGGCGGTCCATGTGTACAGAGAAGGTTGTGTCAGGGTGGAAGCCACCAATGAACCGCGGAGCTGTTGTTTAGGGTGGTCCAAGCGGACAGAGAAGGTTGTGTCAGGGTGGAAGCCACCAATGAACCGCACAGCTGGTGCTGAGGGCGTTACAA
Organism: Calotriton arnoldi; assembly: GCA_963921515.1. Lineage (NCBI taxonomy): Eukaryota > Metazoa > Chordata > Amphibia > Caudata > Salamandridae > Calotriton > Calotriton arnoldi. Next base: position 888,113 of record CAWUFW010006672.1, read on the forward strand.
GCGTACAGAGAAGGTTGTTTCAGGGTGGAAGCAGAGCTGGTGTTGAGGGCGGTCCAAGCGGACAGAGAAGACTGTGTCAGGGTATAAGCCACCAATGGACCACAGAGCTGTTGTTGAGGGCGGTCAAAGCGGACAGAGAAGATTGTGTCACGGCGGAAGCCACAAATGAACTGCAGAGCTGTTGTTTAGGGTGCTCCAAGTGGACAGAGAAGGTTGTGTCTGGGTGGAAGCCACCAATGAACCGCAGAGCTGGTGTTGAGGGCGGTCCAAGCATACAGAGAAGGTTGTGTCTGGGTGGAAGCCACCAATGAACTGTAGAGCTGGTGTTGAGGGCGGTCCAAGCATACAGAGAAGGTTGTGTCAGGGTGGAAGCCACCAATGAACCGCAGAGCTGGTGCTGAGGGCAGTACAAGCGTACAGAGAAGATTGTTTCAGGGTGGAAGCAGAGCTGGTGTTGCGGGTTATCCAAGCGAACAGAGAAGGTGGTGTCAGGGTAGAAGCCACCAATGGACCACAGAGCTGTTGTTGAGGGCAGTCCAAGCGTACAGAGAAGGTTGTGTCAGAGTGGAAGCCACCAATGAACCACAGAGCTGGTGTTGATGGCGGTCCAAGCAGACAAAGAAGGTTGTGTCTGGGTGGAAGCCACCAATGAACCGCAGAGCTGGTGTTGAGGGCGTTCCAAGCAGACAGAGAAGGTTGTGTCTGGGTGGAAGCCACCAATGAACCGCAGAGCTGGTGTTGAGGGCGGTCCAAGCGGACAGAGAAGGTTGTGTCTGGGTGGAAGCCACCAATGAACGGCAGAGCTGGTGTTGAGGGCGTTCCAAGCAGACAGAGAAGGTTGTGTCTGGGTGGAAGCCACCAATGAACCGCAGAGCTGGTGTTGAGGGCGGTCCAAGCGGGCAGAGAAGGTTGCGTCAGGGTGGAAGCCACCAATGAACCGCTGAGCTGGTGTTGAGGGCGTTCCAAGCAGACACAGAAGGTTGTGTCTGGGTGGAAGCCACCAATGAACTGCAGAGCTGCTGTTGAGGGTTCTCCAAGTAGGCAGGGAAGGTTGTGTCAGGGTGGAAGCCACCAATGAACTGCAGAGCTGGTGTTGAGGGCGGTCCAAGCGGACAGAGAAGGTTGTGTCTGGGTGGAAGCCACCATTGAACTGCAGAGCTGGTGTTGAGGGTTCTCCAAGCGGGCAGAAAAGGTTGCGTCAGGGTGGAAGCCACCAATGAACCGCAGAGCTGGTGTTGAGGGCGTTCCAAGCAGACAGAGAAGGTTGTGTCTGGGTGGAAGCCACCAATGAACTGCAGAGCTGGTGTTGAGGGTTCTCCAAGCGGGCAGAGAAGGTTGCGTCAGGGTGGAAGCCACCAATGAACCGCAGAACTGGTGTTGAGGGCGTTCCAAGCAGACAGAGAAGGTTGTGTCAGTGTGGAAGCCACCAATGAACTGCAGAGCTGGTGTTGAGGGCGGTCCAAACGGACAGAGAAGGTTGTGTCTGGGTGGAAGCCACCAATGAACTGCAGAGCTGGTGTTGAGGGCAGTCCAAGCGAACAGAGAAAGTTGCTTCTGGGTGGAAGCCACCAATGAACTGCAGAGCTGGTGTTGAGGGCGGTCCAAGCATACAGAGAAGGTTGCGTCAGGGTGGAAGCCACCAATGAACTATAGAGCTGGTGTTGAGGGCAGTCCAAGCGGACGGAGATGGTTGTGTCAGGGTGGAAGCCACCAATGAACTGTAGAGCTGGTGTTGAGGGTGGTCCAAGCGGGCAGAGAAGGTTGCGGCAGGGTGGAAGCCACCAATGAACCACAGAGCTGGTGTTGAGGGCGTTCCAAGCAGACAGAGAAGGTTGTGTCTGGGTGGAAGCCACCAATGATCTGCAGAGCTGGTGTTGAGGGTTCTCCAAGTAGGCAGAGAAGGTTGTGTCAGGGTGGAAGCCACCAATGAGCTGCAGAGCTGGTGTTGAGGGCGGTCCAAGCGAACAGAGAAGGTTGTGTCTGGGTGGAAGCCACCAATGAACTGCAGAGCTGGTGTTGAGGGTTCTCCAAGCGGGCAGAGAAGGTTGCATCAGGGTGGAAGCCACCAATGAACCGCAGAGCCGGTGTTGAGGGCGTTCCAAGCAGACAGAGAAGGTTGTGTCTGGGTGGAAGCCACCAATGAACTGCAGAGCTGATGTTGAGTGTTCTCCAAGCGGGCAGAGAAGGTTGTGTCAGCGTGGAAGCCACCAATGAACTGCAGAGCTGGTGTTGAGGGCGGTCCAAGCAGACAGAGAAGGTTGTGTCAGGGTGGAAGCCACCAATGAACCGCAGAGCTAATGTTGAGGGCGTTCCAAGCAGACAGATAAGGTTGTGTCTGGGTGGAAGCCACCAATGAACCGCAGAGCTGGTGTATAGGGCGGTCCAAGCGGACATTGAAGGTTGTGTCTGGGTGGAAGCCACCAATGAACCGTGCAGCTGGTGTTGATGATTGTCCAAGCGGACAGAGAAGGTTGCGTCAGGGTGGAAGCCACCAATGAACTGCAGAGCTGATGTTGAGGGCAGTCCAAGCGGACAGAGATGGTTGCGTCAGGGTGGAAGCCACCAATGAACCGCAGAGCTGGTGTTGAGGGCGGTACAAGCGTACAGAGAAGGTTGGCTTCCACCCTGAAACACCAATGAACTGTAGAGCTGGTGTGGAGGGCAGTCCAAGCGGACAGGGAAGGTTTTGTCAGGGTGGAAGCCACCAATGAACTGCAGAGCTGGTGTTGAGGGCAGTCCATGCGGACAGAGAAGGTTGTGTCAGGGTGGAAGCCACCAATGAACTGCAAAGCTGGTGTTGAGGGCGGTCCAAGCGGACAGAGAAGGTTGCGTCAGGGTGGAAGCCACTAGTGAACCTCAGAGCTGGTATTGAAGTCGGTCCAAGCTAACAAATAAGGTTTTGTCAGGGTGGAAGCCGCCACTGAACTGCAGAGCTGGTGTTGGGGGCGGTCCAAGCGTACAAAGAAGGTTGTGTCAGGGTGGAAAGGAAATGAAATACCAGCATTTGTAAAGCGCACAGCTACCTCCGGAGAGGTGTCCCGGCGCTGGGGGCCCTTGGGAAGATTAAGCAAGCTATTGCCCAGAGTCACATGGTGCTGGGCTAACCTGCCACCTGCACCGGGGATCGAACCGTGAACCCCGTGATCCGGAGTCAGGCACCCTGGCCGCTGCGCCACACCTCTTCCACCGTTATTGAACCACAGAGCTGGTGTTGAGGGTGGTCCAAGCGGACAGAGATAGTTGTGTCAGGGTGGAAGCCACCAATGGACCGCAGAGCTGGTGTTGGGGGTGGTCCATGTGTACAGAGAAGGTTGTGTCAGGGTGGAAGCCACCAGTGAACCGCACAGCTGGTGTTGAGGGTTGTCCTAGCGGACAGAGAAGGTTGTGTCAGGGTGGAAGCCACCAATGAACCGCAGAGCTGTTGTTTAGGGTGGTTCAAGCGGACAGAGAAGGTTGTGTCAGGGTGGAAGCCACCAATGAACCGCACAGCTGGTGCTGAGGGCGGTACAAGCGTACAGAGAAGGTTGTTTCAGGGTGGAAGCAGAGCTGGTGTTGAGGGCGGTCCAAGCAGACAGAGAAGACTGTGTCAGGGCGGAAGCCACCAATGAACCGCAGAGCTGTTGTTGAGGGCGGTCAAAGGGGACAGAGAAGATTGTGTCACGGCGGAAGCCACAAATGAACTGCAGAGCTGTTGTTTAGGGTGCTCCAAGTGGACAGAGAAGGTTGTGTCTGGGTGGAAGCCACCAATGAACCACAGAGCTGGTGTTGAGGGCGGTCCAAGCATACAGAGAAGGTTGTGTCTGGGTGGAAGCCACCAGTGAACTGTAGAGCTGGTGTTGAGGGCGGTCCAAGCATACAGAGAAGGTTGTGGCAGGGTGGAAGCCACCAATGAACCGCAGAGCTGGTGCTGAGGGCAGTACAAGCGTACAGAGAAGATTGTTTCAGGGTGGAAGCAGAGCTGGTGTTGCGGGTTATCCAAGCGAACAGAGAAGGTGGTGTCAGGGTAGAAGCCACCAATGGACCACAGAGCTGTTGTTGAGGGCAGTCCAAGCGTACAGAGAAGGTTGTGTCAGAGTGGAAGCCACCAATGAACCACAGAGCTGGTGTTGATGGCGGTCCAAGCAGACAAAGAAGGTTGTGTCTGGGTGGAAGCCACCAATGAACCGCAGAGCAGGTGTTGAGGGCAGTCCAAGCGGGCAGAGAAGGTTGTGTCTGGGTGGAAGCCACCAATGAACGGCAGAGCTGGTATTGAGGGCGTTCCAAGCAGACAGAGAAGGTTGTGTCTGGGTGGAAGCCACCAATGAACCGCAGAGCTGGTGTTGAGGGCAGTCCAAGCGGGCAGAGAAGGTTGTGTCTGGGTGGAAGCCACCAATGAACGGCAGAGCTGGTATTGAGGGCGTTCCAAGCAGACAGAGAAGGTTGTGTCTGGGTGGAAGCCACCAATGAACCGCAGAGCTGGTGTTGAGGGTTCTCCAAGTAGGCAGGGAAGGTTGTGTCAGGGTGGAAGCCACCAATGAACTGCAGAGCTGGTGTTGAGGGCGGTCCAAGCGGACAGAGAAGGTTGTGTCTGGGAGGAAGCCACCAATGAACTGCAGAGCTGGTGTTGAGGGTTCTCCAAGTGGGCAGAGAAGGTTGCGTCAGGGTGGAAGCCACCAATGAACCGCAGAGCTGGTGTTGAGGGCGTTCCAAGCAGACAGAGAAGGTTGTGTCAGTGTGGAAGCCACCAATGAACTGCAGAGCTGGTGTTGAGGGCATTCCAAGCAGACAGCGAAGGTTGTGTCAGGGTGGAAGCCACCAATGAACCGCAGAGCTGGTGTTGAGGGCGTTCCAAGCAGACAGAGAAGGTTATGTCAGTGTGGAAGCCACCAATGAACTGCAGAGCTGGTGTTGAGGGTGTTCCAAGCAGACAGAGAAGGTTATGTCAGTGTGGAAGCCACCAATGAACTGCAGAGCTGGTGTTGAGGGCGGTCCAAGCGGACAGAGAAGGTTGTGTCTGGGTGGAAGCCACCAATGAACTGCAGAGCTGGTGTTGAGGGCGGTCCAAGTGAACAGAGAAAGTTGCTTCTGGGTGGAAGCCACCAATGAACTGCAGAGCTGGTGTTGAGGGCGGTCCAAGCATACAGAGAAGGTTGCATCAGGGTGGAAGCCACCAATGAACTATAGAGCTGGTGTTGAGGGCAGTCCAAGCGGACGGAGATGGTTGCGTCAGGGTGGAAGCCACCAATGAACTGTAGAGCTGGTGTTGAGGGTGGTCCAAGCATACAGAGAAGGTTGTGTCTGGGTGGAAGCCACCAATGAACCGCAGAGCTGGTGTTGAGGGCGGTCCAAGCGGACAGAGAAGGTTCTGTCTGGGTGGAAGCCACCAATGAACTGCAGAGCTGGTGTTGAGGGTTCTCCAAGCGGGCAGAGAAGGTTGCAGCAGGGTGGAAGCCACCAATGAACCGCAGAGCTGGTGTTGAGGGCATTCCAAGCAGACAGAGAAGGTTGTGTCTGGGTGGAAGCCACCAATGATCTGCAGAGCTGGTGTTGAGGGTTCTCCAAGTAGGCAGAGAAGGTTGTGTCAGGGTGGAAGCCACCAATGAACCGCAGAGCTGGTGTTGAGGGCGGTCTAAGCGGACAGAGAAGGTTGTGTCTGGGTGGAAGCCACCAATGAACTGCAGAGCTGGTGTTGAGGGTTCTCCAAGCGGGCAGAGAAGGTTGCGTCAGGGTGGAAGCCACCAATGAACCGCAGAGCTGGTGTTGAGGGCGTTCCAAGCAGACAGAGAAGGTTGTGTCTGGGTGGAAGCCACCAATGAACTGCAGAGCTGATGTTGAGGGTTCTCCAAGCGGGCAGAGAAGGTTGTGTCAGGGTGGAAGCCACCAATGAACTGCAGAGCTGGTGTTGAGGGCGGTCCAAGCGGACAGAGAAGGTTGTGTCAGGGTGGAAGCCACCAATGAACCGCAGAGCTGATGTTGAGGGCAGTCCAAGCGGACATAGAAGGTTGCGTCAGGGTGGAAGCCACCAATGAACTGCAGAGCTGATGTTGAGGGCAGTCCAAGCGGACAGAGATGGTTGTGTCAGGGTGGAAGCCACCAATGAACCGCAGAGCTGGTGTTGAGGGCGGTACAAGCATACAGAGAAGGTTGCGTCAGGGTGGAAGCCACCAATGAACCACAGAGCTGGTATTGAGGGCGGTACAAGCGTACAGAGAAGGTTGTTTCAGGGTGGAAGCCACCAATGAACTGTAGAGCTGGTGTTGAGGGCGGTCCAAGCGGACAGAGAAGGTTGTGTCAGGGTAGAAGCCACCAATGAACCGCAGAGCTGGTGTTGAGGGCAGTCCAAGCGGACAGAGAAGGTTGTGTCAGGGTAGAAGCCACCAATGAACCGCAGAGGTGGTGTTGAGGGCAGTCCAAGCTCACAGAGAAGGTTGCGTCAGGGTGGAAGCCACCAATGAACTGTAGAGCTGGTGTTGAGGGCAGTCCATACTCACAGAGAAGGTTGCGTCAGGGTGGAAGCCACCAATGAACCGCAGAGCTGGTGTTGAGGGCATTCCAAGCAGACAGAGAAGGTTGTGTCAGGGTGGAAGCCACCAATGAACCGCAGAGCTGGTGTTGAGGGCGGTCCAAGCGGACAGAGAAGGTTGTGTCAGGGTGGAAGCCACCAATGAACTGCAGAGCTGATGTTGAGGGCAGTCCAAGCGGACATAGAAGGTTGCGTCAGGGTGGAAGCCACCAATGAACTGCAGAGCTGATGTTGAGGGCAGTCCAAGCGGACAGAGATGGTTGCGTCAGGGTGGAAGCCACCAATGAACCGCAGAGCTGGTGTTGAGGGCGGTACAAGCATACAGAGAAGGTTGCGTCAGGGTGGAAGCCACCAATGAACCGCAGAGCTGGTGTTGAGGGCGGTACAAGCATACAGAGAATGTTGTTTCAAGGTGGAAGCCACCAATGAACCGCAGAGCTGGTGTTGAGGGCAGTCCAAGCGGACAGAGAAGGTTGTGTCAGGGTAGAAGCCACCAATGAACCGCAGAGGTGGTGTTGAGGGCAGTCCAAGCTCACAGAGAAAGTTGCGTCAGGGTGGAAGCCACCAATGAACTGTAGAGCTGGTGTTGAGGGCAGTCCAAGCTCACAGAGAAGGTTGCGTCAGGGTGGAAGCCACCAGTGAACTGCAGAGCTGATGTTGAGGGCAGTCCAAGCCGACAGAGAAGGTTGTGTCAGGGTAGAAGCCACCAGTGGACAGCACAGCTTGTGTTGAGGGTTGTCCAAGCGGACAGAGTTGGTTGCGTCAGGGTGGAAGCCACCAATGAACCGCTGAGCTGATGTTGCGGGCAGTCCAAGTGGACAGAGATGGTTGCGTCAGGGTGGAAGCAGAGGTGGTGTTGAGGGCAGTCCAAGCTCACAGAGAAGGTTGCGTCACGGTGGAAGCCACCAGTGAACTGCAGAGCTGGTGTTGAGGGCAGTCCAAGCAGACAGAGAAGGTTGTGTCTGGGTGGAAGCCACCAGTGGACAGCACAGCTTGTGTTGAGGGTTGTCCAAGCGGACAGAGAAGGTTGTGTCAGGGTAGAAGCCACCAGTGGACAGCACAGCTTGTGTTGAGGGTTGTCCAAGCGGACAGAGTTGGTTGCGTCAGGGTGGAAGCCACCAATGAACCGCTGAGCTGATGTTGAGCGATACCAAAGGGGATGATGGACAGAGCGCCTGAGCTAATCAAACACTCACCCCCAGTCAACTGATCTGGGTTTAATCCATCATCATTCTTTAGCTCACTCCACCACCCCAGTTCAGACATGGCCATATGCAAATCAGTCTGACCCTGTGCCTCATGGGAACAGTCCAGCCCGAACTGCCAAGCCATGTCTTCCCTGGACCGGAAACAAGCATCCTAGGACCGGTTTCTGGCTATTCAGCCATCATCAGCCAGGCTAGCTTGAATCCAGTGGCAAAGTGAGCAAGGGACCCACGTCTGGGCATACCCTGCCAACTTAGGGCGAACAAAGCGATACCAAAGGGGATGATGGACGGAGCGCCTGAGCTAATCAAACACTCACCCCCAGTCAACTGATCTGGGTTTAATCCATCATCATTCTTTAGCTCACTCCACCACCCCAGTTCAGACATGGCCATATGCAAATCAGTCTGACCCTGTGCCTCATGGGAACAGTCCAGCCCGAACTGCCAAGCCATGTCTTCCCTGGACCGGAAACAAGCATCCTGGGACCGGTTTCTGGCTATTCACCCATCATCAGCCAGGCTAGCTTGAATCCAGTGGCAAAGTGAGCAAGGGACCCACGTCTGGGCATACCCTGCCAACTTAGGGCGAACAAAGCGATACCAAAGGGGATGATGGACGGAGCGCCTGAGCTAATCAAACACTCACCCCCAGTCAACTGATCTGGGTTTAATCCATCATCATTCTTTAGCTCACTCCACCACCCCAGTTCAGACATGGCCATATGCAAATCAGTCTGACCCTGTGCCTCATGGGAACAGTCCAGCCCGAACTGCCAAGCCATGTCTTCCCTGGACCGGAAACAAGCATCCTGGGACCGGTTTCTGGCTATTCAGCCATCATCAGCCAGGCTAGCTTGAATCCAGTGGCAAAGTGAGCAAGGGACCCACGTCTGGGCATACCCTGCCAACTTAGGGCGAACAAAGCGATACCAAAGGGGATGATGGACGGAGCAGTGCAAGTGGACAGAGATGGTTGCGTCAGGGTGGAAGCAGAGGTGGTGTTGAGGGCGGTCCATTCTACCGGGGACTCGGAGGAAGAACAGAGAAGTGCAAGCCAGGAGACCGGTTCTTGACTGAGGGAACTGGAGTCCTGGTCCTCCCTCTGCCCGCCTCCATGCTAGTTGTTAGCCTCCTGCTCTTTTCTCCATTCTTAATGCATCGAGGGAGCCATCCGAGTGGTAAGTGCCCTATTTCAAGCCCCCATTCCTGGTTGAAACCGATTTCTGTGGTGGTGTTTTTCGTGATGCACAGTAGCCTTTAGCTGTCGTGTAATAAAGGTGCATGGAAATCCTGCTTCTTTCAGCCTGGGTTGCATTAGTGAGTCTGGCTTCGAGGAGGCCCAGCCCTCCAGTGTGTGCCTATGGTTACCTGGAAGAATGGGCTGGTCCTGGGCTGTGCAGCACCCTGGCTGCTGCTCTGACCAGTTCCGGCCTCAAAGGGAGCGTGGCTTGGGGGCAGTATCACATCCACAGGTGTCACTGCCCTGTACGAACCTGCCCCAAGCAGTTCCCTTCACGCTGTCCAAGCCCAAGCGCCCCAGGCAAGCATAGCGCCTAGTTGTTTCGTCTCGGCCTTTAGAAGTATTAGCCTTATTGCATTTCTCATATTAAGAATGAAAAGATTATTTTAAAAGGTGTGTAGTCCCTTGTGGTGGTTTTATTTTCCAATCTCTCCGAGATGGTGTCAGGGTCACATATAAAACGTGTGACCTGCTGCACGAGGTTAGTGCTATGTTGTGAAGTGACCTCTCGAGTGAGTGTGTGATGCATGCTAGTCACATACACAATAATTACGTGCGCACGTACACGTGTGAAAAGAGCACGTGGGTGTCACTTTCACGCGCACACGTGTTATTGACCTAGAAACTGTTGGTTGAATAGTTACTACCCGGCGCTAGCACCCGATGAGAGAGAGAGAGATGGCAGCGACCAGCCTTAAATATGTCTGATCAGCAGCACGCCAGCTGTGCCCGCCACTTGTGCCCGTTTCCTTAGCCAGTGCCCCCCAGCTGTGCCCGTCACCTGTACCAGTGCCCCCCGCTGTGCCCGTCGCCTGTACCAGTGCCCGCCGCCTGTGCCCACCAGCCGTACCCGCCACCTGTGCCAGTGCTCGCCAGCCGTACCCGTCGCCTGTACCCGCCAACTGTGCCCGTCGCCTGTACCAGTGCCCGCCAGCTGTGCCCGTAACCTTACCCGTGCCCGTCCCCTGTGCCCGTCTTCTGTGCCAGTGCCCGCCACCTGTGCCAGTGCCCGCCACCTGTGCCCGTCGCCTGTACCAGTGCCTGCCACCTTTGCCCGCCACCTGTGCCCGTCACCTGTGCCCGCCACCTGTGCCCGTCACCTCTACTAGTGCTCCCAGAGCCTGCCACCCTGGCATGAAAGAGCTGTGGTGCTCCTGGCTTTCTGTGACAGGTTAAAGAACTGTTCAAGCCAGCTGCTGGCGGGGGTCCATGAAGATTGGCACCTGTACCTGCACTTCTCAGCAGGGGGCAATGTTTTTAATGGGGGGGGGGCCAGGTCTTCCCTGGAGCAATCGGTACTCCGGGGTAGTGAGTAATCCACACTTTACTTTAACAACTTGTGCCTTGTGTCGTGTTTCTTCATTTCACCCACTGTTCCTGTGTGAGCCGCACATCTCTTCTGCCTCCCACTCCCTGCTGTAACAGTCTCTTTCTCCCCCCTCCCCCCAGCACCCCGAGAGTGCGAGGACGACGAGTTCCCGTGTCAGAATGGTTACTGCATCCGGAGCCTGTGGCACTGTGACGGCGACAATGACTGCGGTGACAACAGCGACGAGCAGTGTGGTGAGTGTCAAGAGTGAGGGCGTCTGGGAGGCAGACACTTCATCTCTGTTGAACAGTGTGGTGAGTGGGCACAAGTGAGGGCGTCTAGGAGGCAGACACTTCATCTCTGGTGAGCAGTGTGGCGAGTGGGCACAAGTGAGGGCGTCTAGGAGGCAGACACTTCATCTCTGGTGAGCAGTGTGGTGAGTGGGCACAAGTGAGGGCCTCTAGGAGGCAGACACTTCATCTCTGGTGAACAGTGTGGTGAGTGGCACAAGTGAGGGCCTCTAGGAGGCAGACACTTCATCTCTGGTGAGCAGTGTGGCGAGTGGGCACAAGTGAGGGCCTCTAGGAGGCAGACACTTCATCTCTGGTGAACAGTGTGGTGAGTGGGCACAAGTGAGGGCGTCTGGGAGGCAGACACTTCATCTCTGGTGAGCAGTGTGGTGAGTGTCAAGAGTGAGGGCGTCTGGGAGGCAGACACTTCATCTCTGGTGAGCAGTGTGGTGAGTGGCACAAGTGAGGGCCTCTGGGAGGCAGACACTTCATCTCTGGTGAGCAGTGTGGCGAGTGGGCACAAGTGAGGGCCTCTAGGAGGCAGACACTTCATCTCTGGTGAGCAGTGTGGCGAGTGGGCACAAGTGAGGGCCTCTGGGAGGCAGACACTTCATCTCTGGTGAACAGTGTGGTGAGTGGGCACAAGTGAGGGCGTCTGGGAGGCAGACACTTCATCTCTGGTGAGCAGTGTGGTGAGTGGCACAAGTGAGGGCCTCTGGGAGGCAGACACTTCATCTCTGGTGAGCAGTGTGGCAAGTGGGCACAAGTGAGGGCCTCTGGGAGGCAGACACTTCATCTCTGGTGAGCAGTGTGGCGAGTGGGCACAAGTGAGGGCCTCTGGGAGGCAGACACTTCATCTCTGTTGAACAGTGTGGTGAGTGGGCACAAGTGAGGGCGTCTGGGAGGCAGACACTTCATCTCTGGTGAGCAGTGTGGTGAGTGGCACAAGTGAGGGCCTCTGGGAGGCAGACACTTCATCTCTGGTGAGCAGTGTGGCGAGTGGGCACAAGTGAGGGCCTCTGGGAGGCAGACACTTCATCTCTGGTGAGCAGTGTGGCGAGTGGGCACAAGTGAGGGCCTCTGGGAGGCAGACACTTCATCTCTGTTGAACAGTGTGGTGAGTGGGCACAAGTGAGGGCCTCTTGGAGGCAGACACATCATCCGTGGTGAGCAGTGTGGTGAGTGGGCACGAGTGAGGGCCTGCTAGGAGGCAGACACTTTATCTGTGGTGAGCAGTGTGGTGAGTGGGCACACGTGATGGGTGAAAAGGTGCAGTGGGGGCAGAGTGTGGCCACGAGGGCTCTTGGAGGCAGACACTTCATCTCTGGTGAGCAGTGTGGTGAGTTGGCACAAGTGAGGGCGTCTGGGAGGCAGACACTTCATCTCTGGTGAGCAGTGTGGTGAGTGGGCACAAGTGAAGGCGTCTGGGAGGCAGTGTGGTGAGTGGGCACAAGTGAGGGCCTCTGGGAGGCAGACACATCATCCGTGGTGAGCAGTGTGGTGAGTGGGCACGAGTGAGGGCCTGCTAGGAGGCAGACACTTCATCTTTGGTGAGCAGTGTGGTGAGTGGGCACAAGTGAGGGCCTCTGGGAGGCAGACACTTCATCTATGGTGAGCAGTGTGGTGAGTTGGCACCAGTGAGGGCCTCTGGGAGGCAGACACTTCATCTCTGGAGAGCAGTGTGGTGAGTGGGCACAAATGAGGGCCTCTAGGAGGCAGACACTTCATCTCTGGTGAGCAGTGTGGCGAGTGGGCACAAGTGACGGCCTCTGGGAGGCAGACACTTCATCTCTGGTGAACAGTGTGGTGAGTGGGCACAAGTGAGGGCCCTTAGGAGGCAGACACTTCATCTGTGGTGAGCAGTGTGGTGAGTGGGCACACGTGATGGGTGAAAAGGTGCAGTGGGGGCAGAGTGTGGCCACGCGGGCTCTTGGAGGCAGTCACTTTATCTGTGGTGAGCAGTGTGGTGAGTGGGCACAAGTGAGGGCCTGCTAGGAGGCAGACACTTCATCTCTGGTGAGCAGTGTGGCGAGTGGGCACAAGTGAGGGCCTCTAGGAGGCAGACACTTCATCTCTGGTGAACAGTGTAGTGAGTGGACACAAGTGAGGGCCTCTGGGAGGCAGACACTTCATCTCTGGTGAACAGTGTGGCGAGTGGGCACAAGTGAAGGCCTCTAGGAGGCAGACACTTCATCTCTGGTGAGCAGTGTGGCGAGTGGGCACAAGTGAGGACCTCTGGGAGGCAGACACTTCATCTCTGGTGAGCAGTGTGGCGAGTGGGCACAAGTGAGGGCCTCTAGGAGGCAGACACTTCATCTCTGGTGAACAGTGTGGTGAGTGGGCACAAGTGAGGGACTCTGGGAGGCAGACACTTCATCTCTGGTGAGCAGTGTGGTGAGTGGGCACAAGTGAGGACCTCTAGGAGGCAGACACTTCATCTCTGGTGAACAGTGTAGTGAGTGGGCACAAGTGAGGGACTCTGGGAGGCAGACACTTCATCTCTGGTGAGCAGTATGGTGAGTTGGCACAAAAGTAAGGGTCGAGAAGGTGCAGTGGCAGAGTGTGGCCGCGAGTGGCTCTTGGCGGCAGACACTTCATCTCTGGTGAGCAGTGTGGTGAGTTGGCACAAGTGACGGGCTAGAAGGTGCAGTGGGGGCAGAGTGTGGCCGCGAGGGACTCTTGGAGGCAGACTCTTCATCTGTGGTGAGTAGTGTGGTGAGTGGGCACAAGAGAGGGCCTCTGGGAGGCAACACTTCATCTCTGGTGAGCAGTGTGGTGAGTGGGCACAAGTGAGGGCCTCTAGGAGGCAGACACTTCATCTCTGGTGAGCAGTGTGGTGAGTGGGCACAAGTGAGGGCGTCTGGGAGGCAGACACTTCATCTCTGGTGAGCAGTGTGGTGAGTTGGCACAAGTGATGGGCTAGAAGGTGCGGTGGGGGCAGAGTGTGGCCGCGAGGGACTCTTGGAGGCAGACACTTCATCTGTGGTGAGTGGTGTGGTGAGTGGGCACAAGAGCATCAGGGATGAATGGTTATGGGGGACACAGGACTCAAGTCTGGTGACTAACCTATGAGTTGGCACTAGGGACGGGTGAGAGGGTACCGCAGGGGCAGGGTCTGACGAGGGTCTCCAGGGGGCAAACACTTCATCTGTGGCTAGTGCCTCGAGCGGGGCTATTGGGGGGCATTAAATCTGTCTCTACTGCAGTCGATGGGTTGGCACTAGGCATGGGTGGGAAGGGGCAGAGTGGGCCGAGGGGTTCTGGGAGGCAGAGTCTGTCTGAGGTACTGCAGACAGCCCTGTCCTCCACCAGGAGAGGGCGCTGGTGGGTGGTAAGTTCATGGCACAGCAGCACAGTGGCCTCAGACGAGCGTGGCACAGTCTGGGCTTTGTACTAAGATAAGCCCGCAGGTGCTTCGGGTGGGAGAGTGGGACTTTGGGCACACCTGATGTGCCAGTCTGTGGTGGCATGGGTATGAACATTATTTGGTTTCTAAGGGCTGTGCTGATGTGACGTGCCGGCATGTAGCAGAGTTCATCCCTCTGCCTTCCTATATGTTTGACATCTAAGTGAATACATATTTTGTTTCTCTCTCCTCCGCTTTCTGTGTCCTCCTGTGTCTTTTTGCGCCTGCATGTGTTCTCCTGTAACACCCCGTGTCCTCCTGTCTCCCTCCTGTCTCCCTCCTGTGTGCTCCTTTCTGGCTTCTCATGTACCTCCCTGTGTATCCTGTGTCCTTCTGCCCCCTTCTTGTGCCTGCCTGTGTATTCCTTTATCTCCCTGTACACTCCTGTTCTCCTGTATGTCCCTGCGTCTCCTGTGACCTTCCCGTGCCTGCCTGTGCCCTCCTATGCATGCTTCTTTTCCCTTGCATCTATCTGTGCCTGCCTGTGCTCTCCTGTATCTATCTGTGCCTGCCTGTTCTCTCCTATATCTATCTGCGACTCCTGTGACCTTCCCGTGTGTATTCTACGTCCCCCGTGTGTCCTGCCTCCCCGTGTATATTCCACGTCCCCCGTGTATATTCCACGTCCCCCGTGTGTCTTGCCTCCCCCGTGTGTCCTGCCTCCCCCGTGTGTCCTGCCTCTTCCGTGTGTATTCTATGTCCTCTGTGTTTCTTGCCTCCCCCGTGTGTCTTGCCTCCCCCGTGTGTCCTGCCTCCCCCGTGTGTCCTGCCTCTTCCGTGTGTATTCTATGTCCTCTGTGTTTCTTGCCTCCCTGGTGTGTCCTGCCTCCCCCGTGTGTATTTTATGTCCCCTGTGTGTCCTGCCTCCCCCGTGTGTATTTTATGTCCCCCCCTGTCCTGCCTCCCCCGTGTGTATTCTACGTCCCCGTGTATCCTGCCTCCCCCTTGTGTCCTGCCTCCCCCGTGTGTCCTGCCTCCCCGTGTGTCCTGCCTCTCCTGTGTGTCCTGCCTCCCCCGTGTATCCTGCCTCCCCCGTGTGTCGTACCCCCGGCCAGCAGACACCAGGAAGTGCTCGGAGAAGGAGTTCCAGTGCAGTGATGGGAGCTGCATTGCTGAGCACTGGTCCTGCGATGGAGACACGGACTGCAAGGATGGCTCGGACGAGGAGAGCTGCCGTGAGTGGAGGCTGGAGGGCCGGGGCGGGGAGGGACGGATGTCCAGTGTTGTATCAGAATATCGCTGGCCTCCACTGAGTGACCCATCCTGTACAGACGGCCACCTCACTGACCATCTCCAAGGAACAGGCTGTCGCAGGCTTTCATGGAGTGACCTCTCACGTGCAGGCAGTCGACTCACTGACCATCTCCAGGGAGCAGGCTTTCACCGGCCTCCATGGAGTGACCTCTCTTGTGCAGACGGTCACCTCACTGACCATCTCCAGGGAGCAGGCTGTCGCAGGCTCCATGGAGTGACCCCTCGCGTGCAGGCGGGCGACTCACTGACCACACTGTCCATGTCCAGGGAGCGGGCTGTCGCTGGCCTCCACTGAGAGACCCATCCTGTACAGACTGCCACCTCGCTGACCATCTCCAAGGAGCAGGCTTTCACCGGCCTCCATGGAGTGACCTCTCCTGTACAGACGGCCACCTCACTGACCATCTCCAAGAAACAGGCTGTCGCAGGCTTTCATGGAGTGACCTCTCACGTGCAGGCAGTCGACTCACTGACCATCTCCAAGGAGCAGGCTTTCACCGGCCTCCATGGAGTGACCTCTCTTGTGCAGACGGTCACCTCACTGACCATCTCCAGGGAGCAGGCTGTCGCAGGCTTTCATGGAGTGACCTCTCACGTGCAGGCAGTCGACTCACTGACCATCTCCAAGGAGCAGGCTGTCGCAGGCTTTCATGGAGTGACCTCTCGTGCGCAGACGGTCACCTCACTGACCAAACTGTCCATGTCCAGTGAGCGGGCTGTCGCTGGCCTCCACTGAGTGACCCATCCTGTACAGACGGCCACCTCGCTGACCATCTCCAAGGAGCAGGCTTTCACCGGCCTCCATGGAGGGACCTCTCTTGTGCAGACGGTCACCTCACTGACCAAGCTGTCCATGTCCAGTGAGCGGGCTGTCGCTGGCCTCCACTGAGTGACCCATCCTGTACAGACGACCACCTCACTGACCATCTCCAGGGAGCAGGCTGTCGCAGACCTCTATGGAGTGACCCCTCGCGTGCAGGCGGGCGACTCACTGACCACACTGTCCATGTCGAGGGAGCGGGCTGTCGCTGGCCTCCATGGAGAGACCCATCCTGTACAGACGGCCACCTCACTGACCATCTCCAGGGAGCAGGCTGTCGCAGGCTTTCATGGAGTGACCTCTCACGTGCAGGCAGTCGACTCACTGACCATCTCCAAGGAGCAGGCTGTCGCAGGCTTTCATGGAGTAACCTCTCGTGCGCAGACAGTCACCTCACTGACCAAACTGTCCATGTCCAGTGAGCGGGCTGTCGCTGGCCTCCACTGAGTGACCCATCCTGTACAGACGACCACCTCACTGACCATCTCCAGGGAGCAGGCTGTCGCAGACCTCCATGGAGTGACCCCTCGCGTGCAGGCGGGCGACTCACTGACCACACTGTCCATGTCCAGTGAGCAGGCTGTCGCTGGCCTCCACTGAGTGACCCATCCTGTACAGACGACCACCTCACTGACCATCTCCAGGGAGCAGGCTGTTGCAGACCTCCATGGAGTGACCTCTCACGTGCAGGCAGTCGACTCACTGAACATCTTCAAGGAGCAGGCTGTCGCAGGCCTCCAGTGAGTGACCCATCCTGTACACGCGCGGCCACCTCACTGACCATCTCCAGGGAGCAGGCTGTCGCAGACCTCCATGGAGCGACCTCTTGTGTGCAGGTGGGCGCCTCACTCACCACACTGTCCATGTTCAGGTAGCGGGCTGTCGCTGGCCTCCACTGAGTGACCCATCCTGTACAAACGGCCACCTCGCTGACCATCTCCAAGGAGCAGGCTTTCACCGGCCTCCATGGAGTGACCTCTCTTGTGCAGACGGTCACCTCACTGACCACACTGTCCGTGTCCAGGGAGCAGGCTGTCGCTGGCCTCCACTGAGTGACCTATCCTGTACAGATGGCCACCTCACTGACCATCTCCAAGTAGCAGGCTGTCGCAGACCTCCATGGAGTGACCTCTCGTGTGCAGACGGTCACCTCACTGACCACACTGTCCATGTTCAGGGAGCGGGCTGTCTCAGATCTACACAGAGTGAGCTGTTGTACACAGAGGGAGCTGTTGTTCACAGGCGGTCACCCCCCTGACCACATGATCCATGTTCCATGGGCAGACTGTTACTCCCTTACTGACCACACTTCCCATATCCCTCTCTCCCCAGCATCTGACGTTCCAGCCACGACGTGCAGCTTGGAGGAGTTCCAGTGTGCCTATGGCCGCTGTATCCTGGACATCTACCACTGCGATGGCGATGACGACTGTGGCGACTGGTCTGACGAGTCCGACTGCTGTGAGTACTGGGTGGCAGCGATGGGCTTTCTTGGAGAGGTGGGCTTAGTCTGAGTCAGAGGGTCTTTAATGGGCTTGAGGGAGAGCCTGTGTGTCTTGTGAGTGGGCTTGTGTGTGGCTCGTGAGGGTGGCTCGTGTGTGGCTCATTAGCGGCGGCTAGTGTGTCTCATGAGGGGGCTCATATGTTGGCTGTGAGGGTGGCTCGTGAAGGGGGTCACATGTGGCTCATGAGGGTGGCTCGTGATGGGGGTCGCATGGGGCTCATGAGGGTGGCTGGTGAGGGGGGCTTGTGTGTGGCTGGTGAGGGGGGCTCGCGTGTGGCTCGTGAGGGTGGCTCCTGAGGGGTGCCGGGGTCCTGACTCTGGCGTTGGAGTCTCCATCTGCTTAGGAAAGCATTTCCCATATTTAAAGTGACACTGGACGAGCGCTCTAACATAGCTCTGAGGCTACAGCCACCCTCCCTCCCTCCCTCCCCTGTGCCCTGTGCTCCCTCCTGCTGGCAAACATTGCAGTTCCTCTCAGGATCTCAAGACCCTACGAGGATTGTAGAGCATGGAGTGAGATAGTTGATTTCGATTTGCAGCAGGTAAACTAGTGCTTAATTTGTGCTGGTGTTTACCAGTGCTTGGCACTGCATTTATTTCCGAACACCGGCACATATTTATGGGGTTACACCAAATGATGGTGCTGTGTGTCTATTATTCAACAGAATCCATCAGTGCGGCATTTATTAAAAAATGATAAATATAGCAGATAGCTAATTCTGACACTGGCATTCGGCACCGGTGGCAGGAGCTATTGGCAGTGCCTGCTGCTGTGAGCTCCTGTGTAGAGCTTGGGCCCTGGCGCTAATCTTTTTTACAAATTAACCACTGAGGTAGATGTCTCAGGACCAGTCCTGGGACATGAATTCACAAGTACATTCTTATCTGAGTGACAGGTCTCAGGACAAATTGACAGGTGTGTTTTTATCTGAGTGACAGCTCTCAGGACCAATTCTGGGACATGAATTGACAAGTGTGATTGCTTCACAGAGTGTCTGGTCTCAGGACCAATTCTGGGACATGAATTGACAAGTGTGATCTCATCGCAGAGTGACTGATCTCAGGACCAATCCAGGGACATGAATTCACAAGTGTGATCCCATCGCAAAGTGACCGGTCTCAGGAGCAATCCTGGGACATGAATTGACTAGTGTGATCGCTTCACAGAGTGACTGGTCTCAGGACCAATTCTGGAACATGAATTGACAAAAGTGATTTCGTCACAGAGCGACTGGTCTCAGGACCAATTCTGGAACATGAATTGACAAGTGTGATCTTGTCACAGAGTGACTGCTCTCAGGACAAGACTCGGGACATGAATTGACAAGTGTGATCCCATTGCAGAGTGACTGGTCTCAGGACCAATCCTGGGATATGAATTGACAAGTGTGACCTCTTCGCAGAGTGACTGGTCTCAGGACCAATCCTGGGACATGAATTGACAAGTGTGACCTCTTCGCAGAGTGACTGGTCTCAGGACCAATCCTGGGACATGAATGGACAAGTGTGATCTCGTAGAGGAACTGGTCTCAGGACCAATCCTGGGACATGAATTGACAAGTGTGATCCCATCGCAGAGTGACCGGTCTCAGGACCAATCTTGAGACATGAATTCACAAGTGTGATCCCATCGCAGAGTGACCGGTCTCAGGACCAATCCTGGGACATGAATTGACAAGTGTGATCTTGTCACAGAGTGATTGGTCTCAGGACCAATCCTGGGACATGAATTGACAAGTGTGATCTCTTCGCAGAGTGACTGGTCTCAGGACCAATCCTGGGACATGAATTGACAAGTGTGATCTTGTCACAGCGTGATTGGTCTCAGGACCAATCCTGGGACTTGAATTGACAAGTGTGACCTCTTCGCAGAATGACTGGTCTCACAACAAAGTCTGGGACATGAATTGACAAGTGTGATCACTTTGCAGAGTGACCGTTCTCAGGACCAATCCTGGGACATAAATTGACAAGTGTGATCTCATCGCAGAGTGACCGGTCTCAGAAGCAGTCCTGGGACATGAATTGACAAGTGTGATCTTGTCACAGAGTGACTGCTCTCAGGACCAATCCTAGGACATGAATTGACAAGTGTGATCTCTTCGCAGAGTGACCGGTCTCAGGACCAAGCCTGGGGCATGAATTGACAAGTGTGACCTCTTCGCAGAGTGACTGGTCTCACTACCAATCCTGGGACATGAATTGACAAGTGTGATCTCTTCACAGAGTGACGGTCTAAGGACCAATCCTGGGACATGAATTGACAAGAGTGATCTCGTAGAGTGACCGGTCTCAGGACCAATTCTGGGACATGAATTGACAAAAGTGATCTCGTCACAGAGTGACTGCTCTCAGGACAAGACTCGGGACATGAATTGACAAGTGTGATCTCGTCACAGAGTGACATGAATTGACAAGTGTGATCCCATCGGAGAGTGACTGGTCTCTGGACCAATCCTGGGACATGAATTGACAAGTGTGATCTCATTGCAGAGTGACTGGTCTCACTACCAATCCTGGGACATGAATTGACAAGTGTGATCTCTTCACAGAGTGACTGGTCTCAGGAACAATACTGGGAAATGAATTCACAAGTGTGATTCCATCGCAGAGTGACCGGTCTCAGGACCAATCCTGGGACATGAATTGACAAATGTGATCACTTCACAGAGTGACCGGTCTCAGGAGCAATCATGGGGCATGAATTGACAAGTGTGATCCCATCGCAGACCGACTGGTCTCAGGGTCAATCCTGGGACATGAATTGACAAGTGTGATCTCTTCGCAGAGTGACCAGTCTCAGGACAAAGCCTGGGACATGAATTAACAAGTGTGATCCCATCGGAGAGTGACCGGTCTCAGGGCCAATCTTGGGACATGAATTCACAAGTGTGATCCCATCACAGAGTGACCGGTCTCAGGACCAATCCTGGGACATGAATTCACAAGTGTGATCACTTCGCAGAGTGACCGTTCTCAGGAGCAATACTGGGACATGAACTGACAAGTGTGATTACTTTGCAGAGTGACCGGTCTCAGGACCAATCCTGGGACATACATTGACAAGTGTGATCTCATCGCAGAGTGACCGGTCTCAGAAGCAGTCCTGGGACATGAATTGACAAGTGTGATCTCGTCACAGAGTGACTGCTCTCAGGACCAATCCTAGGACATGAATTGACAAGTGTGATCTCTTCGCAGAGTGACCGGTCTCAGGACCAAGTATGGGACATGAATTGACAAGTGTGATCCCATCGGAGAGTGACCGGTCTCAGGACCAATCCTGGGACATGAATTGACAAGTGTGATCCCATTGCAGAGTGACTGGTCTCAGGACCACTCCTGGGAGATGAATTGACAAGTGTGACCTCTTCGCAGAGTGACTGGTCTCACTACCAATCCTGGGACATGAATTGACAAGTGTGATCTCTTCACAGAGTGACTGGTCTCAGGACCAATCGTGGGACATGAATTAACAAGTGTGGTCTCGTAGAGGGACTGGTCTCAGGAACAATTCTGGGACATGAATTGACAAGTGTGATCCCATCGCAGAGTTACTGGTCTCAGGACCAATCCTGGGACATGAATTCACAATTGTGATCACTTCGCAGAGTGACCGGTCTCAGGAGCAATCATGGGACATGAATTGACAAGTGTGATCCCATCGCAGAGTGTCCGGTCTCAGGACCAATCCTGGGACATGAATTCACAAGTGTGATCTCTTCGCAGAGTGACTGGTCTCAGGACCAAGCCTGGGACATGAATTGACAAGTGTGATCTCTTCGCAGAGTGACTGGTCTCAGGACCAATCCTGAGACCTGAATTGACAAGTTTAATCTTTTTGCAGAGTGACTGGTCTCAGGACCAATCCTGGGACATGAATTGACAAGTTTGATCTCTTTGCAGAGTGACCGGTCTCAGAACAAAGCCTGGGACATGAATTGACAAGTGTGATACCATCGGAAAGTGACTGGTCTCAGGAGCAATACTGGGACATGAACTGACAAGTGTGATCTTGTCAGAAAGTGATTGGTCTCAGGACCAATTCTGGGACGTGAATTGACAAAAGTGATCTCGTCACAGAGTGACTGCTCTCGGGACAAGACTCGGGACATGAATTGATATGTGTGATCCCATCGGAGAGTGACCGGTCTCATGACCAATCTTGGGACATGAATTCACAAGTGTGATCCCATCGCAGAGTGACCGGTCTCAGGACCAATCCTGGGACATGAATTGACAAGTGTGATCACTTCGCAGAGTGACCGTTCTCAGGAGCAATACTGGGACATGAACTCACAAGTGTGATCTTGTCACAGAGTGATTGGTCTCAGGACCAATCCTGGGACATGAATTGAGAAGTGTGATCTCTTCTCAGAGTGACTGGTCTCAGGACCAATCCTGGAATATGAATTGACAAGTGTGACGTCTTAGCAGAGTGACTGGTCTCACAACCAAGTCTGGGACATGAATTGACAAGTGTGATCACTTGACCATTCTCAGGACCAATCGTGGGACATGAATTGACAAGTGTGATCACTTTGCAGAGTGACCAGTCTCAGGAGTAGTCCTGGGAAATGAATTGACAAGTGTGATCTCATCGCAGAGTGACCAGTCTCAGGAGCAATCCTGGGACATGAATTGACAAGTGTTATCTCTTCGCAGAGTGACTGTTCTCAGGACCAATCCTGGGACATCAATTGACAAGTGTTATCTCTTCGCAGAGTGACTGGTCTCAGGACCAATCCTGGGACATGAATTGACAAGTGTGATCTCTTCGCAGAGCGACTGGTCTCAGGACCAATCCTGGGACATGAATTGACAAGTTTGATCTCTTTGCAGAGTGACCAGTCTCAGAACAAAGCCTGGGACATGAATTGACATGTGTGATCCCATCGGAGAGTGACCGGTCCCAGGACCAATCCTGGGACATGAATTGACAAGTGTGATCCCATTACAGAGTGACTGGTCTCAGGACCAATCCTGGGATATGAATTGACAAGTGTGACCTCTTCGCAGAGTGACTGGTCTGAGGCCCAATCGTGGGACATGAATTGACAAGTGTGATCTCGTAGAGGGACTGGTCTCAGGAAAAATTCTGGGACATGAATTCACAAGTGTGATCCCATCACAGAGTTACCGGTCTCAGGACCAATCCTGGGACATGAATTGACAAGTGTGATCACTTTGCAGAGTGACCGGTCTCAGGAGCAATCATGAAGCATGAATTGACAAGTGTGATCCCATCGCAGAGTGACTGGTCTCAGGACCAATCCTGGGACATGAATTGACAAGTGTGATCACTTCGCAGAGTGACCGGTCTCAGGACCAAGCCTGGGATATATATTGACAAGTGTGATCCCATCGGAGAGTAGCTGGTCTCAGGACCAATCTTAGGACATGAATTCACAAGTGTGATCCCATCGCAGAGTGACCGGTCTCAGGACCAAGTATGGGACATGAATTGACAAGTGTGATCCCATCGGAGAGTGACCGGTCTCAGGACCAATCCTGGGACATGAATTGACAAGTGTGATCTCGTCACAGAGTGACTGCTCTCAGGACCAATCCTAGGACATGAATTGACAAGTGTGATCTCTTCGCAGAGTGACCGGTCTCAGGACCAAGTATGGGACATGAATTGACAAGTGTGATCCCATCGGAGAGTGACCGGTCTCAGGACCAATCCTGGGACATGAATTGACAAGTGTGATCCCATTGCAGAGTGACTGGTCTCAGGACCACTCCTGGGAGATGAATTGACAAGTGTGACCTCTTCGCAGAGTGACTGGTCTCACTACCAATCCTGGGACATGAATTGACAAGTGTGATCTCTTCACAGAGTGACTGGTCTCAGGACCAATCGTGGGACATGAATTAACAAGTGTGGTCTCGTAGAGGGACTGGTCTCAGGAACAATTCTGGGACATGAATTGACAAGTGTGATCCCATCGCAGAGTTACTGGTCTCAGGACCAATCCTGGGACATGAATTCACAATTGTGATCACTTCGCAGAGTGACCGGTCTCAGGAGCAATCATGGGACATGAATTGACAAGTGTGATCCCATCGCAGAGTGTCCGGTCTCAGGACCAATCCTGGGACATGAATTCACAAGTGTGATCTCTTCGCAGAGTGACTGGTCTCAGGACCAAGCCTGGGACATGAATTGACAAGTGTGATCTCTTCGCAGAGTGACTGGTCTCAGGACCAATCCTGAGACCTGAATTGACAAGTTTAATCTTTTTGCAGAGTGACTGGTCTCAGGACCAATCCTGGGACATGAATTGACAAGTTTGATCTCTTTGCAGAGTGACCGGTCTCAGAACAAAGCCTGGGACATGAATTGACAAGTGTGATACCATCGGAAAGTGACTGGTCTCAGGAGCAATACTGGGACATGAACTGACAAGTGTGATCTTGTCAGAGAGTGATTGGTCTCAGGACCAATTCTGGGACGTGAATTGACAAAAGTGATCTCGTCACAGAGTGACTGCTCTCGGGACAAGACTCGGGACATGAATTGATAAGTGTGATCCCATCGGAGAGTGACCGGTCTCATGACCAATCTTGGGACATGAATTCACAAGTGTGATCCCATCGCAGAGTGACCGGTCTCAGGACCAATCCTGGGACATGAATTGACAAGTGTGATCACTTCGCAGAGTGACCGTTCTCAGGAGCAATACTGGGACATGAACTCACAAGTGTGATCTTGTCACAGAGTGATTGGTCTCAGGACCAATCCTGGGACATGAATTGAGAAGTGTGATCTCTTCTCAGAGTGACTGGTCTCAGGACCAATCCTGGAATATGAATTGACAAGTGTGACGTCTTAGCAGAGTGACTGGTCTCACAACCAAGTCTGGGACATGAATTGACAAGTGTGATCACTTGACCATTCTCAGGACCAATCGTGGGACATGAATTGACAAGTGTGATCACTTTGCAGAGTGACCAGTCTCAGGAGCAGTCCTGGGAAATGAATTGACAAGTGTGATCTCATCGCAGAGTGACCAGTCTCAGGAGCAATCCTGGGACATGAATTGACAAGTGTTATCTCTTCGCAGAGTGACTGTTCTCAGGACCAATCCTGGGACATCAATTGACAAGTGTTATCTCTTCGCAGAGTGACTGGTCTCAGGACCAATCCTGGGACATGAATTGACAAGTGTGATCTCTTCGCAGAGCGACTGGTCTCAGGACCAATCCTGGGACATGAATTGACAAGTTTGATCTCTTTGCAGAGTGACCAGTCTCAGAACAAAGCCTGGGACATGAATTGACATGTGTGATCCCATCGGAGAGTGACCGGTCCCAGGACCAATCCTGGGACATGAATTGACAAGTGTGATCCCATTACAGAGTGACTGGTCTCAGGACCAATCCTGGGATATGAATTGACAAGTGTGACCTCTTCGCAGAGTGACTGGTCTCACTACCAATCCTGGAACATGAATTGACAAGTGTGATCTCTTCACAGAGTGACTGGTCTGAGGCCCAATCGTGGGACATGAATTGACAAGTGTGATCTCGTAGAGGGACTGGTCTCAGGAAAAATTCTGGGACATGAATTCACAAGTGTGATCCCATCACAGAGTTACCGGTCTCAGGACCAATCCTGGGACATGAATTGACAAGTGTGATCACTTTGCAGAGTGACCGGTCTCAGGAGCAATCATGAAGCATGAATTGACAAGTGTGATCCCATCGCAGAGTGACTGGTCTCAGGACCAATCCTGGGACATGAATTGACAAGTGTGATCACTTCACAGAGTGACCGGTCTCAGGACCAAGCCTGGGATATATATTGACAAGTGTGATCCCATCGGAGAGTGACTGGTCTCAGGACCAATCTTAGGACATGAATTCACAAGTGTGATCCCATCGCAGAGTGAGCGGTCTCAGGACCAATCCTGGGACATGAATTCACAAGTGTGATCCCATTGCAGAGTGACTGGTCTCAGGACCACTCCTGGGAGATGAATTGACAAGTGTGACCTCTTCGCAGAGTGACTGGTCTCACTACCAATCCTGGGACATGAATTGACAAGTGTGATCTCTTCACAGAGTGACTGGTCTCAGGACCAATCGTGGGACATGAATTGACAAGTGTGGTCTCGTAGAGGGACTGGTCTCAGGAACAATTCTGGGACATGAATTGACAAGTGTGATCCCATCGCAGAGTTACTGGTCTCAGGACCAATCCTGGGACATGAATTCACAAGTGTGATCACTTCGCAGAGTGACCGGTCTCAGGAGCAATCATGGGACATGAATTGACAAGTGTGATCCCATCGCAGAGTGACCGGTCTCAGGACCAATCCTGGGACATGAATTCACAAGTGTGATCTCTTCGCAGAGTGACTGGTCTCAGGACCAAGCCTGGGACATGAATTGACAAGTGTGATCTCTTCGCAGAGTGACTGGTCTCAGGACCAATCCTGAGACCTGAATTGACAAGTTTAATCTTTTTGCAGAGTGACTGGTCTCAGGACCATTCCTGGGACATGAATTGACAAGTTTGATCTCTTTGCAGAGTGACCGGTCTCAGAACAAAGCCTGGGACATGAATTGACAAGTGTGATACCATCGGAAAGTGACTGGTCTCAGGAGCAATACTGAGACATGAACTGACAAGTGTGATCTTGTCAGAGAGTGATTGGTCTCAGGACCAATTCTGGGACGTGAATTGACAAAAGTGATCTCGTCACAGAGTGACTGCTCTCGGGACAAGACTCGGGACATGAATTGATAAGTGTGATCCCATCGGAGAGTGACCGGTCTCATGACCAATCTTGGGACATGAATTCACAAGTGTGATCCCATCGCAGAGTGACCGGTCTCAGGACCAATCCTGGGACATGAATTGACAAGTGTGATCACTTCGCAGAGTGACCGTTCTCAGGAGCAATACTGGGACATGAACTCACAAGTGTGATCTTGTCACAGAGTGATTGGTCTCAGGACCAATCCTGGGACATGAATTGAGAAGTGTGATCTCTTCTCAGAGTGACTGGTCTCAGAACCAATCCTGGAATATGAATTGACAAGTGTAACGTCTTAGCAGAGTGACTGGTCTCACAACCAAGTCTGGGACATGAATTGACAAGTGTGATCACTTGACCATTCTCAGGACCAATCGTGGGACATTGTGAGAAGTTGGCCTGGTATATGCTGTTCACTAATTAAAGTGGACACCTTGCACCAGGGCAAATCGACTCTTATGGTAGATAGGTTTAAGACAACCTTTTAAAGAAAGCTATCCTAGTGGTAGCTGTGGAGAGCAGCCTTCAGGCTAAGTCTCGGAGGAATGTAAAGCAGCTTGTTTTACCATATAATCTCTTGAATCACCAAATGAAAAGACACCATACAGGTATATATATCAAATATATATGTATTTATTTCTAAATAACTCTCTACTAATCTCTTTATGAGATTAGAAGACAAACATATGCACAAATCAACGTTTCACAATAAGTTAAGCACAAAATATGGCTGGAGCCCTAGGGGCGTACCAGACCATATACTAAGTAAGAGACTTAGGGACAACGACTTGCAGGGAGACAAGGCCTAGGGCCTTCAGAAGTGCTGGGGCCTCACGAAACCACCCAAGGCAGGTAAGTAAAGGACCCACGGGGGACGCGTGCAGTGTAGATACACAGGCGCGGATCGCCGTTGACTTCAATGGGGCAAGTCGCGGTTGGAAATAAAGAGTTTTAGGATACTTCTGTAGAACCTACAAGCAAGTCACTTACAGGGTAAGTCGTTCTAGGGCCCACACCCACAGGAGCACCGTAGTGCTGGAGTTACCTCACCCAGGGAAGCCGGGTGCATAGGTGTCCTTTGGTGTCGGGTCGCGGCGTCGTTTTCAATGGCGACCAAAGAAGACTTGCTGCTTGCGGGAGCGGAAGAAGTGTCCGGTGGAATCCAAGCCTGGATTCTGAAGAAGGATGACCTGAAAGCAGAGGGGACAGTGTTCAAAGTCACTTGGCAGTGACTCGGGGCGAGGAAGATGGATGCCCACCGTCGTCGAGTGATTCAGGTCAGTTGCGGGTCCAGGAGGCGTCGACGATGACCAGGAGCTGGATTCGGTGTGTCCCTCGATGTCTGCAGCTGACTGCGGTGTCGGCAACTCGATTGGAGCCAACAAGCCTTGGCAGCCGCAAGTCTCGGGAGATGAAGAAAAGTCGATGGCGCAGACCAGTAAGGTCTGTGGAACTCACCCAGCGAGGGTAAGTCAGGGCAGGCCTGGAGCAACCAGGGAGCCCTTTGGTTTCTTTAAGAAGTCTTCTGGGGACCCACAAGCCAGCGGGCAAGGGATCGCGAAGACACCTCGGGCGGAATCACTCAACAGGGGCCCACGGTCACTCGGGACGGTGTAGGCCTCTGATCTTCGGAGGATTCCTGCTGGAGGTCGGGACCACACGTGATCCAAAGCACAGGTTCGTAGAACGTTGTGAAGGGGTTGCACTCGACAATAGTGCACGGTACCCAGGGGTCGCGGTTCCTCATTACTCGTGGGGTCCACTTGCCTCAGCTTCGCTGGGGACTCACGATGGCCTGGGAGAGGTCAGGAAATCCACTTCCTGGGCTGCAGGGACTTCGGACTCCGGCGGGAGCGGCGTAGTTTGCGACCGTCGTTGTCGTTTTTGGTGCCTGCCAAGCAGGGGAGTCACTCCTTGACTCCAAGGGAGATTCTTCTGTCTTCCAAAGGTAGTGGAACGTCGAAGGGCCAGGATTCTTCTTGTAGAGCGTCGTCCAGGGGTTATCTGCTTTGCAATGGCAAGGTTCCCCCTCTTATACTAAAAAGAGGGGATGGACTAGCTCTTTGACCCCACCTATGGGAGGGTCATGGGAGGGGGTGGCTACACCCACTTCCCTTTGTCCAGTTTCGCGCCAGAGCAGGGGCAGGTAGCCCCTGAGCTGGTTTGAACTGGCATATGCACAGAGGAGCCTTCTGCTCCCCAGTGCAGGACTTCAAAGCACTCTAAGAGTGCACCCACCCAGCCCCAATACACTAAACCCTGTCTGGGAGGTGGTCACACCTCCCTGTGACAGGATGCCTATTGTTGGGCTTCCTCCACTGTGAGTTTCGGTCATCAGCAGGAGGGCAGCCCAGTGTTCTGTGACTGGTGGCATCCATTTTGTGATGCCAGGGCTCTTTAGGATTCTACCGCGTTTCCACAGCAGGTACATGTCTTCTCCTCTAGAAGGGTGGAATGCTACTCCTGCCGCCAAGATTGGCGGGGGGTAGTATTCCAAGATGTTTGACACCAAACACAACATGTTTTGATGCAGCCATTCCAAAGTTAGCATTTACCGCGAGGATATAATGCACTTAAGAGTATATGGTTTAACCGCATCCACAAACAGCACCAGAGAATAGACTCTGAGAGCTGCAGAGGGGCCCTGCTCAGGCAGAGGCACCCCCTCACATAGAAGCCAAGCACCCTGCCCTCAGGATTGATAGGGCCTGCCTTAGGGGTGACTGATAGGTTTATATGTGTGTGCTGGAGAGATATAGGAAACCTATATCTCAGTGAGGGGTGCTAGCACCACCTCACCCAGGCTGCAGTAGCAGGCCTGTGGTGTCAGATTTAGTCTGCTTCCCAGGGGTGGCATAATACATGCTGCAGCCCCTGGTAGGCCTGTGAAGTACCTATGCCCTTGGCACCTAAGGTACCATATACTTCGGACTCATAAGGCACCACAGTAACCAATCACTAGTGCACCTAGAGTGCACTCCATGTCATTTAGAGAGAGCAGATAGACTGGGGCCCTGAATAGCAGGATCCCAGTCCAACTAAATCATAAACCAGCAAAACACCATAAAAAAAAGTGAGGGCAACCATATAGTCAGATTCCACCTTCCTACAGACATGAATTGACAAGTGTGATCACTTTGCAGAGTGACCAGTCTCAGGAGCAGTCCTGGGAAATGAATTGACAAGTGTGATATCATCGCAGAGTGACCAGTCTCAGGAGCAATCCTGGGACATGAATTGACAAGTGTTATCTCTTCGCAGAGTGACTGTTCTCAGGACCAATCCTGGGACATCAATTGACAAGTGTTATCTCTTCGCAGAGTGACTGGTCTCAGGACCAATCCTGGGACATGAATTGACAAGTGTGATCTCTTCGCAGAGCGACTGGTCTCAGGACCAATCCTGGGACATGAATTGACAAGTTTGATCTCTTTGCAGAGTGACCAGTCTCAGAACAAAGCCTGGGACATGAATTGACATGTGTGATCCCATCGGAGAGTGACCGGTCCCAGGACCAATCCTGGGACATGAATTGACAAGTGTGACCTCTTCGCAGAGTGACTGGTCTCACTACCAATCCTGGGACATGAATTGACAAGTGTGATCTCTTCAGAGTGACTGGTCTGAGGCCCAATCGTGGGACATGAATTGACAAGTGTGATCTCGTAGAGGGACTGGTCTCAGGAAAAATTCTGGGACATGAATTCACAAGTGTGATCCCATCACAGAGTGACCGGTCTCAGGACCAATCCTGGGACATGAATTGACAAGTGTGATCACTTTGCAGAGTGACCGGTCTCAGGAGCAATCATGAAGCATGAATTGACAAGTGTGATCCCATCGCAGAGTGACTGGTCTCAGGACCAATCCTGGGACATGAATTGACAAGTGTGATCACTTCGCAGAGTGACCGGTCTCAGGACCAAGCCTGGGATATATATTGACAAGTGTGATCCCATCGGAGAGTGACTGGTCTCAGGACCAATCTTAGGACATGAATTCACAAGTGTGATCCCATCGCAGAGTGACCGGTCTCAGGACCAATCCTGGGACATGAATTGACAAGTGTGATCCCTTCGCAGAGTGACAGCTCTCAGGACCAATCCTGGGACATGAACTGACAAATGTGTTCTTGTCACAGAGTGATTGGTCACAGGACCAATCCTGGGACATGAATTGACAAGTGTGATCACTTTGCAGAGTGACTGTTCAAAATATCTTTGCAGAGTGACCGGTCTCAGAACAAAGCCTGGGACATGAATTGACAAGTGTGATCCCATCGGAGAGTGACCGGTCTCAGGAACAATACTGGGACATGAACTGACAAGTGTGATCTTGTCACAGA
Organism: Calotriton arnoldi; assembly: GCA_963921515.1. Taxonomy (NCBI): domain Eukaryota; kingdom Metazoa; phylum Chordata; class Amphibia; order Caudata; family Salamandridae; genus Calotriton; species Calotriton arnoldi. The sequence goes on from CAWUFW010006672.1 coordinate 918,759, forward strand.
GTGATTGGTCTCAGGACCAATCCTGGGACATGAATTGACAAGTGAGATCACTTTGCAGAGTGACCGTTCTCAGGACCAATCCTGGGACATAAATTGACAAGTGTAATCTCATCGCAGAGTGACCGGTCTCAGGAGCAGTCCTGGGACATGAATTGACAAGTGTGATCTCATCCCGGAGTCACCGGTCTGAGGAGCAATCCTGGGACATGAATTCACAAGTGTGATCCCATCACAGAGTGACCGGTCTCAGGGCCAATCTTGGGACATGAATTCACAAGTGTGATCCCATCGCAGAGTGACCAGTCTCAGGACCAAATCTAGGACATGGATTGACAAGTTTGATCTCTTTGCAGAGTGACCGATCTCAGAACAAAGCCTGGGACATGAATTGACAGTCCCAGTCCGGTGTGATCCCATCGGAGAGTGACCGGTCTCCGGAGCAATCATGGGGCATGAATTGACAAGTGTGATCCCATCGCAGAGTGACTGGTCTCATGGCCAATCCTGGGACATGAATTGACAAGTGTGATCTCGTAGAGGGACTGGTCTCAGGGCCAATCCTGGGATATGAATTGACAAGTGTGATCCCATCGCAGAGTGACTGGTCTCATGGCCAATCCTGGGACATGAATTGACAAGTGTGATCTCGTAGAGGGACTGGTCTCAGGGCCAATCCTGGGATATGAATTGACAAGTGTGATCACTTCGCAGAGTGACTGGTCTCAGGGCCAATCCTGGGACATGAATTGACAAGTGTGATCACTTCATAGAGTGACCCGTCTCAGGACCAATCCTGAGACATGAATTGACAAGTGTGATCACTTCATAGAGTGACCGGTCTCAGGACCAATCCTAGGACATGAACTGACAAGTTTAGTTTAGTTTAGCCATTTGTAGAGCACATGGTTACACCACCGGTGTGTCCCCGCGATAAAACGGTCCCTCTGAAAGAATTTGGGAGGCAATTACATATCATGCCCAGTAACTGTGTTTTAGTGTGCTGTTGTGAATAACCATGCCTTTGCAGAGTGACCGTTCTCAGGAGCAATACTGGGACATGACCAGACAAGTGTGATCTCATTGCAGAGTGACCGGTCTCAGGACCAATCCTGGGACATGACCAGACAAGTGTGATCTAATTGCAGAGTGACCGGTCTCAGGACCAATCCTGGGACTTGAACTGACAAGTGTGATCTCATCGCAGAGTGATTGGTCTCAGCATGTGTGGTCCCTCAGCAGAGAACAAGATCTCGGGGAGCGTCTTGGAGCATTGAGTGACATATGGTTTGATAATGGAGTGAAAGATCTCAAGACCAATCCTGGGTTGTAGTGACATATGAAGTCTCTTAATGGAGTGCAAGATCCAGCGAACGGTTTTTGGACATGAACTTATTTGTGGTCTTATAGCAGAATGAGACATTTTAAGACCTATCCTGAGGGATGGTGTGGCACTTTGATAAACAACAGTAGATACTCTTGGCTTTTTTTTAACTCAGTTTTATTAGCTTTTAAGGAGTAAGTATAGTTCCTTTCCAGTATTCTTCTTCAAAGGGACCGTCTGGCTTATTCCTTCCTGGTGGCTTGCGTCTCAGGATGTCCCTCGGGAAAAGAAAAGAGGACCTTATGATGACTTTGTCCCTTCTTAACAGTAATGTAGGGATAAGGAGTGAGGGGATGTTTCAGAGACACCCGCTTCCACCACCAGTGTCGCGTTTTTTTAAGCACTTTACGCGGGCGCCAAATACTGATTTAGAGATATCTGGCCTTGCCCCGCGGGACCTCTAACCCCCTCCCTTCTGCACCGGAGAACTGTCTGTGTCCCCGGAGCCTCTGTGAAATGCACTACAGAGACGGGCACGTACCTCCGACAGCCACGCTCCTCCTGGAGCACGGCCGGACAATCCGTAGTGCCGGATAGGGTCCGACTCCCTCCTTGTCTTGATCACCTGGGAATCAGCCTCCGCTGGACGGGTCTCTGTCCGGGACGCGGTGAGGCTCTCCGTTCTTCCGTCAGCTTATGGGCTTCTCTCGACGTCGGGCGCGGAGTCCTTCTTCGAGCTCCAGTCGTCGTTGCCACCTTCGTCACTGGGGAAGTGCCTACGAAGGTAGCCTCTGCGTTATTCCAATTGGTGATTGGTGCCCATGACCAAGTCATGTGAGGCATTCCGGAACCCAGGAAGTCCCTGTTGTTAAAGGCGCCGTCCTGATCCCTCAAACATGGGTACTGTGGAGAGTTAAAATAGAGGAGAGGAGAGACGTAAGGGGGGAATACATCCTCATCGTCCTCCTCTATTGCGGCGCCCTCAGTTACGTCGTGACAGATGGATAAACATATGGTTGAGGGAGAAATCTCAGGGTCGAAGGAGCTACACTCGGACCTGCGTACTGAACCAGAGGGACCTGTGAATGAGCTGTCCTGGGGTCTGAGGCATAGGGACACTCAAATGAGCTGCCCTCATCACTGTGTACTGAGGCATAGGGGGTCCACGAATGAGCTACACTCAACCCTGGGCCCTAAGGCAGAGGGACTCACAAATGAGCTACACTCAACCCTGGGTACTGAGGCAGAGGGACTCACGAATTAGCTGCACTCAACCCTGGGTACTGAGGCAGTGTGACTCACGAATGAACTGCACTACGGAGGCAGTGGGACTTACGAATGAGCTGCCCTGAATACTGAGGCAGAGCGACCCACGAATAAGCTGCACTCGACCCTGGGCCCTAAGGCAGAGGGACTCACAAATGAGCTGCACTCAACCCTGGGTACTGAGGCAGAGGGACTCACGAATTAGCTTCACTCAACCCTGGGTACTGAGGCAGTGTGACTCACAAATGAACTGCACTACGGAGGCAGTGGGACTTACGAATGAGCTGTACTCAGCTTTGAGTACTGAGGCAGTGGGACTTACAAATGAGCTGCACTTGGCTTTGACTACTGAGGCAGTGGGACACACGAATGAGCTGCACTCAGCTTTGAGTACTGAGGCAGTGGGACCCACAAATGAACTGCACTCGGCTTTGAGTACTGAGGCAGTGGGACCTAAGAATGAGCTGCTCTCAGCTTTGAGTACTGAGGCAGTGGGACCCACAAATGAGCTGCCCTGGGTACAGAGGCAGAGGGACTCACGAATGAGCTGCACTCGGCCCTGGGTACTAAGGCAGATGGACTTATGAATGAGCTGCACTCAACCCTGTGTACTGAGGCAGTGGGACTTACGAATGAGCTGCACTCGGCTTTGAATACTGAGGCAGTTGGACCACGAATAGGCTGCACTCGGCTTTGAGTACTGAGGCAGTGGGACTTATGAATGAGCTGCACTGGGCTTTGAGTACTGAGGCAGTGGAACTTACGAATGAGCTACACTCGGCTTTCAGTACTGAGGCAGTGGGACTTATAAATGAGCTACACTCTGCTTTGAGTACTGAGGCAGTGGGACCTACGAATGAGCTGCACTCGGCTTTGAGTACTGAGGCAGTGGGACCCACAAATGAGCTGCACTCGGCTTTGAGTACTGAGGCAGTTGGACCGACGAATGAGCTGCACTCAACCCTGGGTACTGAGGCAGAGGGGCTCACGAATGAGCTGCACTCGGCTTTGAGTAATGAGGCAGTGGGACCTACGAATGAGCTGCACTCAGCTTTGAGTACTGAGGCAGTGGGACCCACGAATGAGCTGCACTCAGCTTTGAGTAATGAGGCAGTGGGACCCACGAATGAGCTGCATTCGGCTTTGAGTACTGAGACAGTGGGACCCACGAATGAGCTACACTCTGCTTTGAGGAGTGAGGCAGTGGGACCCACAAATGAGCTGCACTCGGCTTTGAGTATGGAGACAGTGGGACCTACGAATGAGCTGCACTCTGCTTTGAGTACTGAGACAGTGGGCCCTACGAATGAGCTGCACTCAGCTTTGAGTAATGAGGCAGTGGGACCCACGAATGAGCTGCACTCGGCTTTGAGTACTGAGACAGTGGGACCTACAAATGAGCTACACTCTGCTTTGAGGAATGAGGCAGTGGGACCCACAAATGAGCTGCACTCTGCTTTGAGTACTGAGGTAGAGGGACTCTTGAATGAGAAGCACTCTCCTTTATGTACTGAGACAGTGGGACCCACGAATGAGCTGCACTCAGCTTTGAGAACTGAGACAGTGGGACCCACGAATGAGCTGCACTCGGCTTTGGATACTGAGACAGTGGGACCTACGAATGAGCTGCACTCGGCTTTGAGTAATGAGGCAGTGGGACCCACGAATGAGCTGCACTCGGCTTTGAGTACTGAGGCAGTGGAACCTACGAATGAGCTGCACTCGGCTTTGAGTACTGAGACAGTGGGACCTACGAATGAGCTGCACTTGGCTTTGAGTAATGAGGCAGTGGGACCCACGAATGAGCTGCACTCGGCTTTGAGTACTGAGACAGTGGAACCTACGAATGAGCTGCACTCGGCTTTGAGTACTGAGACAGTGGGACCTACGAATGAGCTGCACTCGGCTTTGAGTAATGAGGCAGTGGGACCCACGAATGAGCTGCACTCGGCTTTGAGTACTGAGGCAGTGGAACCTATGAATGAGCTGCACTCTGCTTTGAGTACTGAGGCAGTGGGACCCACGAATGAGCTACTCTCTGCTTTGAGGAATGAGGCAGTGGGACCCACAAATGAGCTGCACTCGGCTTTGAGTACTGAGGCATTGGGACCCACGAATGACCTGCACTCGGCTTTGAGTACTGAGGCAGTTGGACCGACGAATGAGCTGCACTCAACCCTGGGTACTGAGGCAGAGGGGCTCACGAATGAGCTGCACTCGGCTTTGAGTAATGAGGCAGTGGGACCCATGAATGAGCTGCACTCAGCTTTGAGTACTGAGGCAGTGGGACCCACGAATGAGCTGCACTCGGCTTTGAGTAATGAGGCAGTGGGACCCACGAATGAGCTACACTCGGCTTTGAGTACTGAGACAGTGGAACCTACGAATGAGCTGCACTCGGCTTTGAGTACTGAGACAGTGGGACCTACAAATGAGCTGCACTCGGCTTTGAGTAATGAGGCAGTGGGACCCACGAATGAGCTCCATTCGGCTTTGAGTAATGAGGCAGTGGGACTTATGAATGAGCTGCACTCAGCTTTGAGTAATGAGGCAGTGGGACCCACGAATGAGCTGCACTCGGCTTTGAGTACTGAGGCAGTGGAACTTATGAATGAGCTGCACTCGGCTTTGAGTACTGAGGCAGTGGGACCCACGAATGAGCTGCACTCGGCTTTAAGTACTGAGACAGTAGGACCCACGAAAGAGCTACACTCGGCATTGAGTACTGAGGCAGTGGGACTTATGAATGAGCTGCACTCGGCTTTGAGTACTGAGGCAGTGGGACCCACAAATGAGCTGCACTCGGCTTTGAGTACTGAGGTAGTGGGACTTATGAATGAGCTGCACTCGGCTTTGAGTACTGAGGCAGTGGGACCCACAAATGAGCTGCACTCGGCTTTGAGTACTGAGGTAGTGGGACCCATGAATGAGCTGCACTCCGCTTTAAGTACTGAGACAGTAGGACCCACGAAAGAGCTACACTCGGCTTTGAGTACTGAGGCAGTGGGACCCACGAGTTAGCTGCACTCGGGTTTGAGTAATGAGGCAGTGGGATCCATGAATGAACTGCACTCAGCTTTGAGTACTGAGGCAGTGGGACTTATGAATGAGCTGCAGTCAACCCTGGGTACTGATGCAGTGGGACCCACGAATGACCTGCACTCAGCTTTGAGTACTGAGGCAGAGGGACCCACGAATGAGCTGCACTCAGCTTTGAGTACTGAGGCAGTGGGACCCACGAATGAGCTGCACTCGGCTTTGAGTACTGAGGCAGTAGGACCTACGAATTAGCTGCACTCGGGTTTGAGTACTGAGGCAGTGGGACCCACGAATGAGCTTCACTCGGCTTTGAGTACTGAGGCAGTGGGACTTATGAATGAGCTGCACTCGGCTTTGAGTACTGAGGCAGTGGGACTTATGAATGAGCTGCACTCGGCTTTGAGTACTGAGGCAGAGGGACTCACAAATGAGCTGCACTCGGCTTTGAGTACTGAGGCAGTTGGACCTACGAATTAGCTGCACTCGGCTTTGAGTACTGAGGAAGTGGGACATTCGAACAACATGAAGCCGGCTTTGAGTACTTAGGCAGGGAATCACATGAATGAGCTGCAGTCTGCTTTGAGTGCTGAGGTAGAGAGACACATGAATGAGATGCACTCTGCTTTGAGTACTTGGGCAGAGAGACGTGAATGACCTGCACTCTTCTTTGAGTACTGAGGTAGAGGGACACTTGAATGAGATGCACTCTGCTTTGAGTACTGAGGTAGCGTGACACTTGAATGAGATGCACTCTACTATGAGTACAGCGTCAGAGGGACCTACGAATGAGATGCAGACTGCTTTGAGTACTTAGGCAGAGAGACACATGAACGAACTGCAATCTGCTATGAGTACTGCGGCAGAGGGACCTACAAATGAGATGCAGACTGCTTTGAGTACTTAGGCAGAGAGACACATGAACGAACTGCACTCTGCTATGAGTACTGCGGCAGAGGGACCTACGAATGAGATGCAGACTGCTTTGAGTACTGAGACAGTGGGACCTACGAATGAGCTGCACTCGGCTTTGAGTAATGAGGCAGTGGGACCCACGAATGAGCTGCACTCGGCTTTGAGTACTGAGGCAGTGGAACCTACGAATGAGCTGCACTCGGCTTTGAGTACTGAGGCAGTGGGACCCAAGAATGAGCTACTCTCTGCTTTGAGGAATGAGGCAGTGGGACCCACAAATGAGCTGCACTCTGCTTTGAGTACTGAGACATTGGGACCCACGAATGACCTGCACTCGGCTTTGAGTCCTGAGGCAGTTGGACCGACGAATAAGCTGCACTCAACCCTGGGTACTGAGGCAGAGGGGCTCACGAATGAGCTGCACTCGGCTTTGAGTAATGAGGCAGTGGGACCCACAAATGAGCTGCACTCAGCTTTGAGTACTGAGGCAGTTGGACCCACGAATGAGCTGCACTCAGCTTTGAGTAATGAGGCAGTGGGACCCACGAATGAGCTGCATTCGGCTTTGAGTACTGAGACAGTGGAACCCACGAATGAGCTACACTCTGCTTTGAGGAGTGAGGCAGTGGGACCCACAAATGAGCTGCACTCGGCTTTGAGTATTGAGACAGTGGGACCTACGAATGAGCTGCACTCTGCTTTGAGTACTGAGACAGTGGGACCTACGAATGAGCTGCACTCGGCTTTGAGTACTGAGACAGTGGGACCTACGAATGAGCTTCACTCGGCTTTGAGTACTGATGCAGTGGGACCCACGAATGAGCTACACTCTGCTTTGAGTACTGAGGCAGTGGGACCTACGAATGAGCTGCACTCTGCTTTGAGGAATGAGGCAGTGGGACCCACAAATGAGCTGCACTCGGCTTTGAGTATTGAGGTAGTGGGACCCATGAATGAGCTGCACTCTGCTTTAAGTACTGAGACAGTAGGACCCACGAAAGAGCTACACTCGGCTTTGAGAACTGAGGCAATGGGACCCACGAATTAGCTGCACTCGGGTTTGGGTACTGAGACAGTGGGACCTACGAATGAGCTGCACTCGGGTTTGAGTAATGAGGCAGTGGGAGTGGGACCCACGAATGAGCTGCACTCGGTTTTGAGTACTGAGGCAGTGGAACCTACGAATGAGCTGCACTCGGCTTTGAGTACTGAGGCAGTGGAACCTACGAATGAGCTGCACTCGGCTTTGAGTAATGAGGCAGTGGGACCCACGAATGAGCTGCACTCGGCTTTGAGTACTGAGACAGTGGAACCTATGAATGAGCTGCACTCGGCTTTGAGTACTGAGACAGTGGGACCTACGAATGAGCTGCACTCGGCTTTGAGTAATGAGGCAGTGGGACCCACGAATGAGCTGCACTCGGCTTTGAGTACTGAGGCAGTGGAACCTACGAATGAGCTGCACTCTGCTTTGAGTACTGAGGCAGTGGGACCCACGAATGAGCTACTCTCTGCTTTGAGGAATGAGGCAGTGGGACCCACAAATGAGCTGCACTCGGCTTTGAGTACTGAGGCATTGGGACACACGAATGACCTGCACTCGGCTTTGAGTACTGAGGCAGTTGGACCGACGAATGAGCTGCACTCTCAACCCTGGGTACTGAGGCAGAGGGGCTCACGAATGAGATGCACTCGGCTTTGAGTAATGAGGCAGTGGGACCCACGAATGAGCTGCACTAAGCTTTGAGTACTGAGGCAGTGGGACCCACGAATGAGCTGCACTCGGCTTTGAGTAATGAGGCAGTGGGACCCACGAATGAGCTGCACTCAGCTTTGAGTACTGAGGCAGTGGGACCCACGAATGAGCTACACTCTGCTTTGAGGAATGAGGCAGTGGGACCCACAAATGAGCTGCACTCGGCTTTGAGTACTGAGGCATTGGGACCCACGAATGACCTGCACTCGGCTTTGAGTACTGAGGCAGTTGGACCGACGAATGAGCTGCACTCAACCCTGGGTACTGAGGCAGAGGGGCTCAGGAATGAGCTGCACTCAGCTTTGAGTAATGAGGCAGTGGGACCCACGAATGAGCTGCACTCAGCTTTGAGTAATGAGGCAGTGGGACCCACGAATGAGCTCCACTCGGCTTTGATTATGGAGACAGTGGAACCTACGAATGAGCTGCACTCAACTTTGAGTACTGAGGCAGTGGGACCTACGAATGAGCTGCACTCAGCTTTGAGTAATGAGGCAGTGGGCCCCACGAATGAGCTGCATTCGGCTTTGAGTAATGAGGCAGTGGGACTTGTGAATGAGCTGCACTCGGCTTTGAGTAATGAGGCAGTGGGACCCACGAATGAGCTGCACTCGGCTTTGAGTACTGAGGCAGTGGAACTTATGAATGAGCTGCACTCGGCTTTGAGTACTGAAGCAGTGGGACCCACGAATGAGCTGCACTCGGCTTGAAGTACTGAGACAGTAGGACCCACGAAAGAGCTACACTCGGCATTGAGTACTGAGGCAGTGGGACTTATGAATGAGCTGCACTCGGCTTTGAGTACTGAGGCAGTGGGACCCACAAATGAGCTGCACTCGGCTTTGAGTACTGAGGTAGTGGGACCCATGAATGAGCTGCACTCTGCTTTAAGTACTGAGACAGTAGGACCCACGAAAGAGCTACACTCGGCTTTGAGTACTGAGGCAGTGGGACCCACGAATTAGCTGCACTCGGGTTTGAGTAATGAGGCAGTGGGACCCATGAATGAACTGCACTCAGCTTTGAGTACTGAGGCAGTGGGACTTATGAATGAGCTGCAGTCAACCCTGGGTACTGATGCAGTGGGACCCACGAATGACCTGCACTCAGCTTTGAGTACTGAGACAGTAGGACCCACGAAAGAGCTACACTCGGCTTTGAGTACTGAGGCAATGGGACCCACGAATTAGCTGCACTCGGGTTTGGGTACTGAGACAGTGGGACCCACGAATGAGCTGCACTCAGCTTTGAGTACTGAGGCAGTGGGACCCACGAATGAGCTGCACTCGGCTTTGAGTACTGAGGCAGTGGGACTTATGAATGAGCTGCACTCGGCTTTGAGTACTGAGGCAGTGGGACTTATGAATGAGCTGTACTCGGCTTTGAGTACTGAGGCAGAGGGACTCACAAATGAGCTGCACTCGGCTTTGAGTACTGAGGCAGTTGGACCTACGAATTAGCTGCACTCGGCTTTGAGTACTGAGGCAGTGGGACATTCGAACAACATGAAGCCGGCTTTGAGTACTTAGGCAGGGAAACACATGAATGAGCTGCAGTCTGCTTTGAGTACTTAGGCAGAGAGACGTGAATGACCTGCACTCTTCTTTGAGTACTGAGGTAGAGGGACACTTGAATGAGATGCACTCTGCTTTGAGTACTGAGGTAGCGTGACACTTGAATGATATGCACTTTACTATGAGTACAGCGTCAGAGGGACCTACGAATGAGATGCAGACTGCTTTGAGTACTTAGGCAGAGAGACACATGAACGAACTGCAATCTGCTATGAGTACTGCGGCAGAGGGACCTACAAATGAGATGCAGACTGCTTTGAGTACTGAGGCAGTGGGACCCAAGAATGAGCTACTCTCTGCTTTGAGGAATGAGGCAGTGGGACCCACAAATGAGCTGCACTCGGCTTTGAGTACTGAGGCAGTTGGACCGACGAATGAGCTGCACTCAACCCTGGGTAAGGAGGCAGAGGGGCTCAGGAATGAGCTGCACTCAGCTTTGAGTAATGAGGCAGTGGGACCCACGAATGAGCTGCACTCAGCTTTGAGTACTGAGGCAGTGGGACCCACGAATGAGCTGCACTCAGCTTTGAGTAATGAGGCAGTGGGACCCACGAATGAGCTGCATTCGGCTTTGAGTACTGAGACAGTGGGACCCACGAATGAGCTACACTCTGCTTTGAGGAGTGAGGCAGTGGGACCCACAAATGAGCTGCACTCGGCTTTGAGTATGGAGACAGTGGGACCTACGAATGAGCTGCACTCTGCTTTGAGTACTGAGACAGTGGGACCTACGAATGAGCTGCACTCGGCTTTGAGTAATGAGGCAGTGGGACCCACGAATGAGCTGCACTCGGCTTTGAGTACTGAGACAGTGGGACCTACGAATGAGCTTCACTCGGCTTTGAGTACTGATGCAGTGGGACCCACGAATGAGCTACACTCTGCTTTGAGTACTGAGGCAGTGGGACCTACGAATGAGCTACACTCTGCTTTGAGGAATGAGGCAGTGGGACCCACAAATGAGCTGCACTCTGCTTTGAGTACTGAGGCAGAGGGACTCTTGAATGAGAAGCACTCTCCTTTGAGTACTGAGACAGTGGGACCCACAAATGAGCGGGACTCAGCTTTGAGAACTGAGACAGTGGGACCCACGAATGAGCTGCACTCTGCTTTGGGTACTGAGACAGTGGGACCTACGAATGAGCTGCACTCGGCTTTGCGTAATGAGGCAGTGGGACCCACGAATGAGCTGCACTCGGCTTTGAGTACTGAGGCAGTGGAACCTACGAATGAGCTGCACTCGGCTTTGAGTACTGAGACAGTGGGACCTACGAATGAGCTGCACTCGGCTTTGAGTAATGAGGCAGTGGGACCCACGAATGAGCTGCACTCGGCTTTGAGTACTGAGACAGTGGAACCTACGAATGAGCTGCA